>CM060960.1:40823565-41423565 GCA_030765055.1 Mantis religiosa
TAAATCGCAAGGGCAGTCGCTGGAAGTTTGCGGAATGATTTCGCACTACAATTCATTCTTATTATATTCTATTAGCTTAATTTGAAACAAACACACCGTAGTAGTTTTATTTTTCAGACAAGTTCAGTATCGCCTACCGCTGCAATGGAGGTAACACGCGAGGAACAGTATGCGGCTTTGAAACTCTGCTTTCGTCTCAACAAATCTTCAGTTGAGGTCTATACAATGTTACATGAGGCCTATGGAGAGTCTGTTCTTCCCTACAGCACAGCTCGAAGGTGGTTTAAAATGTTTAAAGAGGTGAGGCAATTTCAAACCAAGGTGGACCCGGTGCTCCAGTTACTGCTCTTACGGAAGAAAACATCAACACTGCTGCTGCCATTGTGAGAGAGGATCGACGAATTACCTTAAGATCACTTTCTGAAATACTGAATATTTCATTGGGTGCCAGCCACACGTTGTTGACAAACATTACACATGAGACGTGTTTGTGGGCGATGGGTTCCAAGACTGTTGATTCCCGAACAAAAGGACATTCGCATGCAGTTAAAGTTGATGTTAGAGGAATATCAGGAGTTTCTTTCAAACGTAA
Organism: Mantis religiosa; assembly: GCA_030765055.1. Lineage (NCBI taxonomy): Eukaryota > Metazoa > Arthropoda > Insecta > Mantodea > Mantidae > Mantis > Mantis religiosa. Next base: position 40,824,158 of record CM060960.1, read on the forward strand.
TCACTGCTGATGAAACTTGGCTACATCATTTTGATGCTGAGAGCAAACAGCAACGCTCAGTGTGGAAATCTCCTTCATCACCAACCCCCCAAAAAGCAAAAGTGGTTGCTTCTGCTGGGAAAGTTATGGTCATCTCATTCTTTGATATTTATGGAATGGGTTATCAGCATGTTGTACCTGCACACACATCAGTAACTGGGCAATACTACAGGGATGTCCTGAAAATATTACAAGTCCATATCAGGCGCAAAAGACCACATTTCCGTGAAGCAGGTTGGATGCTGCACCACGATAATGCGCGGCCGCATATTGCCAATGTTGTTGCTGAATATCTTGTAAAAATCAACGTGAAGTGCATCCCTCACCCTCCCTATAGTGCGGATTTAGCCCCATGTGACTCTTTTCTATTCCCTAACTTGAAGAAACGCTTTCGTGGGGGCATTATCCATCATCAGAAGTAGTGGTGAAGGCTGCGGAGGCGATTTTGAAGGATCTCTCAAAAATGGTTTCCAGCATGTCTTTGAAGACTGGCAGAAACGCTGGGACAAGTACATCGCATTCAGGGGAGACTATTTTGAGAAGGACCATCAAAATTATGAGAATGAGTAAAGGTATGTTGTCAAAAAAATTGTGATCATTTTTTATTGAACAGCACCACAAAATAGACAAAAAATATGGTTTATCTGAGGTTTAAATTGATTAACTTGATTTTAACTGTGTTGTATTTGAACTTCACCTCCAATTGCAAAATAAATAGCTAACTAATCCGAATTTGTATTATTTATGCAGATACGTTCAGACAACTTTAATTGGCGGTACGTCGAGTTCGCCGGGTCAACTGGTGATATATAAAGGTTATTTGCATGTCATAATAAATTGTATAGGTTGAATTTTTTGGGAAATCCTCACAAGTCTTGAGTGGGTATTGTGAAGCACACAGTTTAAGTCAAGTAAAATTGTATTTTAGTGAAGGAGTGAACGAATGGTAACGGGAGTATAGGTGTAGTGGCAGTGATCATTTGGAGGTAACCAGTTGGGACGTTGGTCCACTCGTGTAGGCGTCAAGTGTCCCGACCTCCGAAATCGTTTCGCCTCAGCCGCATTCCAGCTCTTTGCCTCCCACGGATGTTCCGGCTCTCAATTGGGGATCTGTCTGTCTTTATTCAGACAGCACAACACACACCGATTAGAAACCCTTCCTTTTACTTACGCACTGTGATAAAAGGCCGGCTTGAACTGCAGTTAATTACCTATAATTTAGACTACCCGCAACTTCCTGACCAGGGATAATCCGTAAACAAACTATAAAATAAATACAAACTCTGATGTACGATAGTGCAATTTGGATCACTGCTGCAGAAAAAAGTCATCCAGGTGAGGTGTTACCCAAAATTTTCATGAAAACTCACTGTTACCAAGCGGAAAACACTAAATATCGCCAGAGCTGGAACAAAATTCCACTGCAAAAATACATACTTTGTTATTATAATACAGTAGAACCTCGTTAAGGGCACTGGGAGGTCGTTGGCCTTTAAAAAATCGATTTTTTGTTATTAGTGTTGAAAAATTATATAATTCTTCAGCTTTTAGGGCATCATCTGGTATTAAAGCCCTTTAATCCACCAATTTAAAGATGGCGTCGCAATGACACGCCCACTTTCTGATCTTCTGCATACACATTTCACTCAGCATACTTCCAAAGCTTGAAATTTCTGAACTAACCCACTTAGAAACAAACACTCTCTTCCAGAAGAGGTTCTTTTGGCAATTAAACCAGTATTTAGGGAACTTTCTCAAGATGAATTACTGAGAAATTGCTTGCATGGTCGAACCCAAAACCCAAATGAAAGTCATCATATAATATCGGAAAGAATTCCAAAAACGGTGCATGTTGACACGAAAACCTTAAAAATTGGTGTATATAAGTGTTATTTGTTATAATGATGGGTGCAGTGGTAGGCATAAAGTAATTACAAAAATGGGTATAAAGGTTGGTGAAAATATGAGGGCCGTATGTCTTAAAAAAGATGTGCGTCGACTTTCAGAGGCAAAAAGAACAACTCAGTTGCTTGGAAGTAGAGCTACAAGTAAGAAAAGGAAAAGAAAGGATGAGGAAAACCTAAATGTGTAGTGTTTAACGCCCGCTTTTACTACATACGGCACCGCAGGCGATGACACTGATGATGCATGAGATGAAGATGGAGCACCGGTGGAATGAGATGGCGGGGGAAACCGGAGGTCCCGGAGAAAACCCGCCCCAACGCCGTGTTGTCCACCACAAATCTCACTTTGCGGTCGCCTGGGAACGAACCCGGGCCGCCTTGGTGAGAGCCACGGCGTGGCCGAGGAAAATCTAACTGAGCAGGAATATGGAGCAGGCATGTTCTGAGAGTATGCATAATTTAAAAAAGAATTGTGCTTAATCTTTGATCGTGATTTTCCAAAACCTTGATTTTTCATACTTTAGGTGCATGTTTCTCAAAAACTATAAATTATATCGATACAAAATTTTTAGTGCTTATTTTTTAATGATCCCTGAACACATTACTTCAACTTTTATATTCATATGATTTATAAAATGGAGGGAAAATAAATTTCAGTCCTTAAAAATATTATATTTTTTTGTTAACACAACTAAATAATTTTTTCATGTGCATAGTATAAATTATGTATGCTTTTTATTCAGTTTAGATTATGAAACTGTGCTTTATGTTATTTAGGAAAAAGATTGGTGCCTGTAGCTTTAAATTGCTACAAGGAACCTGGACCTAAAGTATACGGTGTAATACCTTTTTTCAGGATACAGAGTGCCTTATGCCCCTTTTTCAAGGAGCTGTATGAACTTAATGTAAATATTATACCGTAGATAAATGCACACATCCTTATACTATAATCATACGAAATTTCTATTTCTAGCAATGTTTAGTTCTTTATATATTTATATTTCAATATTGTTAAAATCTAGCCCTGTCTGGGTAAAAATAACCTCCCAGTGCCCTTAACCCGGACAAATGTTGTCTGGATTATCAAAAGTCCGTATTAAATCAATGGACAACTTAGAGTATGCATTGTCCCGAATCCATTATTACACCTGGCGGCGTACGCGCTAAAAGGGTTCGGCGCGAAGCGATAACAGACAGATAGCACAGTGTGGAGATAAAGAGCCTGCAAAAACAGATAAAGATAGCCAGGAGATGAAAGGCTTGCCGACACAGATAAATTTATATAATTGGAACATTTTAGTGACATCTTGATTAATAGAGAACATTCGGCTTCTTGTTTGTTACAGAAAAGTCTAGAATTGTCAATGCAGGTATATACGAGGCATGTTTTTTTTTAAGTCAGTACCGTTTGGAATGAAAAAAGACGCGCATATATATATATATATATATATATATATATATATATATATATATATATCGAAATAATTTTATTTTTACATGAAAGCCTGTACCTTAATCTACTTTTCTACATAATTTCCGTGAATATTGAGGCACTTGTCATAACGTGGCACCAGTTTTTGTATACCCTCCTCATAAAATTCTGCCGCCTGACGTGTTAACCACTGTATCACAACTGTTTTGACTTCGTTATCGTCTTGAAGACGCTGACCGCCCAGATGTTTCTTCAAGTGTAGGAACAAATGGTAGTCGCTGGGCGCCAGATCAGGGCTGTATGGAGAATGATCTAGAGTTTCCCATTGAAAATACTTGATGAGATCTTTGGTCCGATTAGCCACATGTGGACGGGCATTGTCATGCAGCGAAACGATACCCTTACTCAACTTGCCACGTCTTTTTGTCCGGATTGCACGGCGCAGATTGTTCAATGTCTCACAATAACACGCTGCATTGATTGTCTCTTACGAGGCAGAAACTCCACTAGCAATACTCCTTTTCTGTACCAAAAAACTGTACAAATGACTTTCCGGGTAGAAATTGTTTGCTTAAACTTCACTTTTGTGGGTGATGATGAATGTCGCCATTCCATGTATTGTTGTTTCGATTCTGGTGTGACGTAGGCCACCCATGTTTCGTCACCAGTAACAATTTGGTCTAAAAATCTTCACCTTCATTGGGGTACCGCTCAAGGAAAGTCAATGCACTGCCTAAATGTTGGGTTTTGTGCAAATCCGTCAACATTTTTGGAACCCAACGTGAACACAATTTCCGGTACTTCAAGTTCTCGGTCACAGTGCGATACAAAACACTATGAGAATATTGAGGAAAATAGTCGCACAATGATGAAATTGTAAAGCGTCTGTTTTCTCTCACCTTTTCGTCCACTTTCTGCACCAAATCTTCAGTAACGACCGAAGGACGCCCACTCCATTCTTCATCATGCACATTTGTGCGGCCATCTTTAAATGCTCTCACCCATTTCCTTACCATTCCATCACTTATAATGTTTTTTCCGTAAACTTCACAGATCTCACGATGAATATCGATCGGTTTTTCGACTTTAGCAATAAGAAATCGTATAACAGCCCGTACTTCACAATCGGAGGGACTCATGACTGTCGGAGGCAACTTAAACACTCAGTAACCAACGTATACAATGAAGAATAAGACTGTAATGGCGTCAGTGCGTAGACAAGAGATGTAGGTAACCAGAGCGCATGCGCGGAACGCCGACCGTAGCGCTGCGGCGGCGAAATCGCAAAACGGTACTGACTTAAAAAACATGCCTCGTATAAGAGGCGACACGCCAGCGGAGTACTCGTAAACAGCTGTAAACAGAGTTGTAACGAGAGTTGTAATTGAAATTGGTGTTTTGGAAAGTGAACTCTTTGTTGTGGTCAACGACCTTGGAAGACTGTATTTGTGTGTTACGTAATTCCGCTGGTGGACAAAGTGTATTTCTAAGCAAATAAAGAACATTTTGAATTTCTGCAACTCTGACCTTTAATTCTACGAACCCAAAAAGTCACAGTATGTAGAATTTTATTAGAACGTGAGATACAAGAGCCCCATCTGATTCTAATTACACAATATTCGTTTCATTTAAAGAAACTATCAATTTTCTTTTGTGATTATTACACATCTCTTTCACGATGAGATCACGAACGCTCCTTAGATGATGGTACGATGTGCGTTCAAGTTATAACACCATTTTTTTTTCAGGACTGGGACCAGGTAGGAGCTTCTAGTTTTGTTTTAAATACACGCGGACTCTTTGTGAATGAGTGACAGAGATGGCAACACTGTACAGTGTATAGAACTTCAGTGGCAGCGACGAGAGTTAGGACTGTTTTTTATTCTTAAAATGGCGACGTTTTCATTGCAAGGAGAGCGTTTTATCATTCGTTTTCTCCATTCTCGAGGCGTGACACGTATTGAAATCCATCATCAGTTGAGTGAGGCATGTGGTGATAGTACCTTGGATGTGTCTAATGTGCGTTCTTGGGTGCGACAGTTCAATGAAGACAGACAACAAACCCAGACAGTCACGGCCTTGAACCAGCCGGTCTGACGACATGATCCAGCGAGGGGAGAATTTTGTTTTGGAGGATCGCCGATTAAGCATTTTCAGATCTTCATACAGGATTGTGTGCACAGATTCCACGGAAATGCCAATTTTGGAGGCGATGTCTACAACTGTCTTGGTTTGTTGTCACACACGATGTTTTGCCTTCACAGAACTTTTGCACCCAGGAACGTGCATTAGACAAATCCATGGTACCATATTCCTGGTAAAGTCTGTTTAGTGAACGCGTGTGCACTTTGCAACCCAAAGGGAACTCACCCTCCTGCCCACTAATGACCGTCATAAACCTATCTCCACACTTCAGAAATGGAACACTGTCGTTGAGGACCAATAGCAACCCTGATTTTCTGGAAATGACAGTAGCATGTCTACTACACCTGGAGTCTCATTTGCCAAAGTTCCAACTTCCAGTTGATCTGTTTCGTTACGTGCAGAAATTCGTTGTGTGTCACAATGTGGAGACCGTAGGAGGGAAATGCAGTGGTAAATGCAAGTGCAGTAGTAGATAACTTTCAGTCAAGTGAAAATAATTAAAGTGATGGCAATAGTGTGAATAACTGGGCCGAGTTATATTACTGGAAAAGCCTCAAAAAACAAAGTTATAACGGGAACTGTTTCTAACCAAATCCAAGCGCTTCTTTTGAACACATATAAATATTTGCTGAAAAATAATCTTGGTAAGGGGTCATGCAATGAACCTGACGATAAATTCTGGATATTCACAGAAATACAGTAAGAAATATTGTGACGAAAGGAATACCAATGACGCCAATCAAGTGTGAAAACAAAAGGAAAGGTTTCTCTAAAGTAGATAATTTCACATGCGATTTAATTCGTCGAGGAATTTATAGATTCTATGCAAAAGGGAGAACGCCCTCCTTAGACGAATTGGTTGCAAATTTGCAAGAAATTTGTGATTTTCCTTATGGGCACTGCACTTTGCGCGGTCTCCTAAAGGAGCTGGGTTTCAAATACCGCACTTTGAATAAGTTAAAGGTTATATATATATATATATATATATATATATATATATATATATATATATATTTGTCAAAATTAAGGAAGTTTTGCAATAATGGACGTAAGATAATTTATTTAGAGGAAAGCTCGTACGATGCCCATGACGTATCGAGAAAGGTGGCAACCTTGCAGAAAGGTCTGGGGGGAGGAGGGTTGGGGGTTGTAAAACGATTATGAGGGTTCGTCAAAGGCAGCGGCCGCAGTGCACACGAGTTAACTAAACGGACTCTATTCCTGTTGTACAGTCTGTGCACAAATAAAATTGACAATGTTCATAAGTTTCTCTTAGTGCAACACTATATGTAAGTTAGTAATTCACAGATTTTGTAAAGGATGCCTGTCTGGATTAAGAGAAATCCGATTTAAGGGGGTTCGGTCTAACGAGGTTTTACTGTAATATATGTTTCCCTATCACGAGCCAGATGGCGAAGACAACAGATTAACATCAGCCATGATAGTAAGTCTTCCGAGAAACAATAAAAATACTTATAATAAAATAAATGACATTACTGAAGCGGTATCTACTAACGCAATCGACAGAAAATCCTTCTATCACTGTAGCAACTCTTGAGAGATTGTAACTGGATTTCTGAAATGCTTATCAGTTATTGGATATAAAATACATGAATTGTCTTTATTTTGAAGATCAGTTTTTACTCTTCAGATGTCACAGTCAATTTGGACTTAATGTCGGCATTTATGAAAACAGGATTTTCACATAAATGATTTAGCCAAATTTTAAATATTTAAAATTCAAAACTGCCAAAATTAGCTACGTTTTTCGGAGCAGCGACTCAAATTTCGTCATGCTTAGCGGAATTCGGCTACTGTTGGCAACACGCTGAAAACTAATGCAACTAAATCATAGGTTTGTGGTTATGTGATAAATGATCACGTCAACAGTACATAATGGTTAACCTGAGACGTTCGGTCAGTGGTGATCTATACGCCATCTGCAGTGCCAATATTACAACCATTTACGTCCATATATTTTCATCAAAGGGTGCACTTATTTTCATAGTAAAAAGTAAGCCAAAAGCACTTCTGATTAATGAGTACTAAATAATTTTTTTTAATTTTTTATTATTATTAATTACACTGGGCAACAAAAATAATTTTTGAATGTTTCGAGCAGTTCATAAGACAATTCCTACTAATTTTGGGTTTACAAAAACAAATATGACAATGAAACATGTTTATTAGCTCTAGTGTCTATGATATACACAAGGTGGAAGTATTACATCTTAACGGATTGAGAGAAAATGGATATATTTTAATTACATACATGCTAACAACAGTGAAAGTGCATTTGATTTTTTTAACTGGTAATTACATGCTAAGAGTTCTAAATTAAAGGAAAAATACTTCGCAGATAGTCGTGTCTGAAGAGAATCATGTGGTGGCCTATTGACTTCTTCGTCTTTTAGCTTGCCTCTTGTGATGGAGTTCCGCAGAATCACTACACAAAGACCAACACTAATCCACAAGCATTACTTCATTCCAACGGCTCTGATATCTTTGTTCCATAACAGAAATGTCCTGATGGAATCTCTCCCCATGTTCATCACTAACAGCTCCACAACTAGGAGGGAAAAAGTCTAGGTGGGAGTGGAGAAAATGGATCTTAAGGGACATGCTGCATCCAAGGTTACGGTATTTTTGCAGGAGCACTGTCACCAAATGCTTGTAGTTGTCATCTCTGTTGTTGCCTAAACAAATCCATGAACAACACCCTTGAAGTCCTCCCAAGCTTCCTTTTCTTTCCCCTCCAAAATTTGGTAAAATGCAGGACACTTTACAAGTTCTCTTATTTGTGGTCCTACAAAAATGCCTTCCTTAACTCTTGCGTCACCTAATTTCAAAAATTTCTCTCTGATTGTGTTTTGTTATGTGACACGTGTGCCAACTCCCTAAAAATTTCCCCCAAATTTAAAATCTTCACTCTAAAAAATGAAATGTCACTTTATCTTCAAAACACGAACTAATCTATCATTTTTATGGTGATTTTTTAATTCAGCAGATGGAAATACATGTAAATTCACTATTTTTAAGCCCGAAACATTTTCATTGTTGCTCAGTGTTTATTATTATTATTATTATTATTATTATTATTATTATTATTATTATTATTATTATTATTATTATTATTATTATTATTATTATTATTATTATTATTATTATTATTATTATTATTATTATTATTATTATTATTATTATTATTATTATTATTATTATTATTATTATTATTATTATTATTATTATTATTATTATTATTATTATTATTATTATTATTATTATTATTATTATTATTATTATTATTATTATTATTATTATTATTATTATTATTATTATTATTATTATTATTATTATTATTATTATTATTATTATTATTATTACTATTATTACTATTATTACTATTATTACTATTATTACTATTATTACTATTATTACTATTATTACTATTATTACTATTATTACTATTATTACTATTATTACTATTATTACTATTATTACTATTATTACTATTATTACTATTATTACTATTATTACTATTATTACTATTATTACTATTATTACTATTATTACTATTATTATTATTATTATTATTATTATTATTATTATTATTATTATTATTATTATTATTATCATTATTACAGTTGATGTGGAACATTTGGCAATACAATTTACAAACATGAGACACTTTTGCAAGTAGTTTTCTGGAACCTCAACAGATGGCATGGAGTGTTTGCTGATGAAAATTCAGTCGGTTTTAGATATTTCCGATTTAATATCGTTTTGTGGAAGCACGGTATTTCTTGTTTATTAGCTACCTGAGGTTAATTACTATTTGCACTACTTGCAAAATATAACTTTTGTTCGCCGGTTTGCGATCTGAAGGGTGACTAATTGCGTTGTGTTAAATTTAATGATGTCTATTTTTCTGTATCACTTAAGGTTTTCTAATATATCAAAAAATAATAATTGGAAAAGAATGTTTTTATGTAAAAATCGTACGTTACAAAATGAATACAAAAGCAGTATTTCTGAGTAATAAATGTATAGCCATACTGTATATCTGTAAAATAAGGTTCCTTTTTTTCTTCTAATGACCAGGGAGTTATTGAGGTGTCCCAGAAGGGCGCCCTGCGCCCCCACGGGGCTTTCCATAGGGCAAGACCTAGAGTCTAACAAGCCCCCCATCTGGTCCTGTGGACTCAAGACGGGATGGAAGTGGTTACGCCACTTACGCGCGCCAATCCCAAAGGGGAAGGCTACCGAACAAACGCGCTGGGGCCGCCTGGTGATCTAGCCACCTTCTACTAGCTATGCTGGCTAGTACGCGGGAATATATGGCTTCCCTCAACCCCGTCAGCAGACGTACCCGATCTTCCACGGGTATCGGGAACCTCTGCCTTCTCGAGTCCAACCCAATCCGAACAACTCCCATTCAGGGAGTGGCTCGAATGTTCGGCCCGAGGTTCCTCTAGTAACATCAGAGGTACCACGAGTGCTAGGGGTCCGCAGCGCCCGCACCACGGCAGCTGAAGGGGATGGATCCCCCTCCTACGGGGCTGTAAAATAAGGCGTAAAGTTACAATTGTAGAAAAAAAATTCGTATATTTAGGTTTTCTTTATAAATAAGTACAACAATTTAGGATTACGTAATACTGCAGATGTTTCTAATGAATGTTTGACCAGTTTCACTTCTAGACAATTAACCACTAGAAGCAATTTTGAAATTGCAAACTGCTTGTACGAGAGCATGAATACAATAGAGAATAATGAAACATCTGTGAGTAAAGGGTATTTTGTTGTGTATGAAATTTTGAACTGAGGTTTCTCTTCATTTACCTATGCAAAGAAGAAAGAAATCATCCAAAATAGGCAAGGAAATTGCAGTATTAGAAGATTTGGTCCTATTTATGCTTACATACCACAAAATGTCACTACACGCCACTAAAGCGTTTCTGGGAGTTAACGTAGTAAGGGCGTAATTTACCAAGTTTTAGTTTCTTAAAAGTTTTGTTGTTTATTTACGATGTTTTACGTAAGAAGAGAAAAAAATTTATACCCAATGAAATATTTTGCGTCATACATACCTTCAATATAGATAATTTAATTTATATTGAAAAATTTCCCAAGTAAATTGGTAGTTTACGCTGGAAAAAGTGTAGCATAAGCTATAACAATGGAAGGTGGGATGAAATTTGAAGGTAAAAGCGTATAATACATACAAAAGTTTCATGGACTGTTGGCTAGATTGGCAATCCTGCTAGCTCTAACCCAGTTCTAGGCCTCTAACAGCTACCCACATAACACCTTCGTAAAGCTAAACATATTGGGAAATGCAAAGTCCACCTGTTTGTAATAAATTAGGTGGACTGACTTTGAATTAGTTACATAGGCTTTGTGTGTGGCTATTAATGCCGCTACCCTGGCCCTGAGCGTGTCTGCCCTACGTTCAAGAGGTCCACAGTTACATTCTCAGTTAGGGTGCGTTATTTAGATAAGGTTTTTTTCAGGAGTTTCCCTTGTCCTGAAAGATGGATATCGGCAACTATAAGCTCTATGGACCCTGGGCTGACTTGAGCATCATTTCACCCAATTCATTCATCGTCTGATATGATTCAACGTACGACGGAAATTAAGAAATAAATATTAGATGGTTTCATAAGTAAAGTCGGTTTTTTATATTGGTGTTGAAAATTTATTGGGTTTCTTTGGTTTGGCAATGCTACAGGGTGAACATAAAGTCTCGATCCATTTTTGAGAAAGCGGTTGATTTTGAATTTCCTTTACAGGAGATCTTAAAGATGCTATCAACTGAAGAACGAATTGCTGTTGTTTCTGCACGTTTAAGGGGATTTGCATATCAGGAGGATCAATCGGATTTTGAACGAAAATTCCATAAGGTCCTACAAGGGCTAATATCAGACAACTGATGCAGAAATTTCAAAGAACAGGCAGTATGCAAGACGTGAAACGTTCGGCTAGACCCCGGGTGACCAACGAAACTGTGCAGAAGGTCAGCGAAGCTGTGACCAGAAGTCTGAAAGCATCAACTAGGAGGTTAAGTCGAGAATTCGGTATAACACAATCAACAGTGTGGAATATTCTGAATTTCATTTTATGAAAACGGTCATACCATCTCCAAATTCGACATGCACTGGAAAGGGAAAACTACCCTAATCGCGAGCCAATGTGTTGAAGTCTGTTTAGTTAACTGGTATGCACGTTGGCCGCTGCCTTTGACGAACCCTCATAATTGTTTTACAACCCCCGACCCTCCTTCTCCCAGATCTTTCTGGAAGGTTGCCACATTTCTCGATACGTCATGGGTGTCATATGAGGTTTCGTCTAAATATATTATCTTATATGCATTACTGCAAAACTTCCTTATATATATATATATATATATATATATATATATATATATATATATATATATAACCCTTATCTTATTCAAAGTGCGGTATTTGAAACCCAGCTCCTTTAGGAGACCGCGCAAAGTGCAGTGCCCATAAGGAAAATCACAAATTTCTTGCAAATGTGCAACCAATTCGTCTAAGGTGTGCGCTCACCCTTTTGCATGGGATCTATAAATTTCTCGACGAATTAAAACGCATGTGAAATTATCTACTTTAGAGAAACGTTTCCTTTGGTTTTCATACTTGATCAGCGTCTTTGGTATTCCTTTCGTCACAATATTTCTTACTGTATTTCTGTGAATACCCAGAATTTATCAGGTTCATTGCATGACCCCTTACCAAGATTATTTGTCAGCACATATTTATATGTGTTCAAAACAAGCGCTTGAATTTGCTTAGAAACAGTTCCCGTTATAACTTTTTTTTTTTTTTTTTTGAGGCTTTTCCAGTAATATAACTCGGCCCAGTTATTCACACTCTTGTCATCACTTTGATTATTTTCACGTGACTGAATGTTATCTACTACTTCATTTGCATCTACCAGTGCATTTCCCTCCCACGGTCTCCACATCGTGACACACAACGAATTTCTGCACGTAATGAAACAGATCAACTGGAATTTGGAACTTTGGCAACTGAGACTCCACGTGGAGTAGACATGCGACTGTCACTTTGAGAAAATCAGGGTTGCTATTGGTCCTCAACAACAGTGTTCCATTTCTGAAGTGTGGAGATAGATTTAGGACGGTCTTTAGTGGGTGGTAGGGGGAGTTTCCTTTGAGCGGCAAACTGCACGACCTATTGAGGGCAGTTGAAGAAGCCAATTTGTTGTAGAATATGTTGTTTAGCGATGAGGCCACCTTCCAGACATGTGGCATGGTCAACAGAAACAACTGTAGAGTGTGGGTGGATGAACAACCAAATGTGATCATGGAGTGGAACGAAACAAAACACCCCAAAAGTTAATGTGTTGTTGGAGCTGACAAAATCGAAGGTGTATGGGCCGTTCTTCTTTGGAGAACAAACAGTGACAGGCATTTCGTACCTTCATATGCTACAACTGTTTCTTCAACCACAATTACAGCATGATGGCATTTTGGAAACTCTGATTTTCCAACAAGATGGAGCCCCTCCTCATTGGCCGCGCCGTGGCTCAGTGGTTAGACCGCTTGGCTCTCACCAAGGTGGCCCGGGTTCGATTCCAGGTGACCACAAAGTGAGATTTGTGGTGGACAACACGGCGCTGTGGCGGGTTTTCTCCGGGACCTCCGGTTTCCCCCGTCATCTCATTCCACCGGCCAAAAACAGATGAAAGTCGCTAGGAGCGAGGTCAGGGCTGTACGGGGGGGTGGTCAAACACGTCCCAGCCAAATCCCTGTAGGATGTTTTTCGTCTCATTTGCAGTGTGTGGTCCTGCGTTGTCGTGAATAAACACAACACCATTTGACATCGCAAATTTGCCGATAAATGTCAATTGGTTTCACTTTCCTAGCATTCAGAAAACGAATCACAGATCTGATTTCACAAGCGGCGAGATCGTCAATCAACACCGACATTGTAAACAAGCACAACAAAGCGTATGTGGCTGACAGCGATCTCACAATGGCGCACGTTTCTTCTCCTTGATACAGAGCGTCTGCCGCACATGTGCGGAACTGCGATCGCAGCGCTGCAGCGGAGATAAATTGAAACAGAACTTACTTTCTGGACGCCCCTTGTATTTCCTTCCTCTTGGGCAGCAGAAATCAGCGTGGTGACGTCACACGCTAACTTGCCTTTCGTTCGGGGGCATATTTGGCGGTTAGAGCTGGCGGAGCTGACATCACACCACCACTACCTATCTTCCCCTGATTTATATTTTGACCTAATAATTAAAAGAAAGTAATTTCTGATTGAAAACTTCTAATGGTTTTTCGAATGGAGTTAATAGGGATGTCAAAAACTGGTTCAGGACCAGTTCTGCAGAGCCTTTTCTTGCCTAAGATTCCCTCGTGTCGTGGCATCCACCCAAGAGTGACCCTTTTGTATCTTGCCTGTTGTATAGTAAGTATAGTTCCAGAGTAACTTAGAAGTTATCTGATAGCTTCCAGCTGATTATCAGAAAGAATCCATATGTTGCTACCTTTGAAGCCCCTCCTTAGATCTCCTTGACGCAGGTTTCAGCTGCAAAACCTTCGTATCATCCATATCGCATACGTGATGCATTTAAGCCACTCTTGATCTTCTCTGGCTCGGTTACAAATTAGGGTTAAGAGAATTGGGAGGCAAACTCGTCCATCTGCTGCCAGAGATCCCCCACTTGTAATAATTGTTACAGCCAGTTGGTCAACTCAACGTGCGTGCCGCAGTTTAACACAATTTCCTCTAATTTCTCGCACTTGAACCAACTTGAGTCAAGTGTAAAGGCATTAGAACGTCAAATGAAGGAGCGTTTCATGGTTATAAACAGTTAATAATAATAATAATAATAATAATAATAATAATAATAATAATAATAATAATAATAATAATAATAATAATAATAATAATAATAATAATAATAATAATAATAATAATAATAATAATAATAATAATAATAATAATAATAATAATAATAATAATAATAATAATAATAATAATAATAATAATAATAATAATAATAATAATAATAATAATAATAATAATAATAATAATAATAATAATAATAATAATAATAATAATAATAATAATAGTCAGACCTAGTTGAGCCCTTTTTTTTTTTTGTAATTTACGTCCTCCAACCTTAAGTCATATTGGACGATGAATGAAATGGGTGAAATGATGCTCAAATGAGCCCAGGGTCCATAGAACTTAGAGTTACCCGACATTCGTCCTTCAGGATAACGGAAAACTCCGGAAAAAAACCTTATCCAGGTAACTCACCCTGACCGAGATTGGAACTCGGGACCTCTTGAACGTGAGGCAGACACGCTACAATCACGCTACCGAGGCGGGCAGGCCTGAGCCTGCCAACCTGACTACTGACCTCACGCCCATATACCTTGACACAGGTGGGCGATCATCCAACCATACAGGGAGGTGAAGTGGTCAGTACATCGGCATTCTTTGACTGGGAGTCGCTATCTATTGCAGCTCCTCAAAATGCTCATGACGCTCAGTGGGCAGCGGTCCTATACCCGGGAATTAAAATCCGCACTTCCCACGGTTGGGATCGAAAGTAGGCGCTTTCCGTGGCATGAAACCAGAGAACAACGCTCCAACTCACTACACCACAAATATATCAGACAAAAATAGAAATTGTCCGCCTCGGTAGGATATATGGTAGCATGTCTGCCTCACGTTCAAGGGGTCTCGAGTTCGAATCTCGGTCAGGGTGAGTTACCTGGATAAGGCTTTTCCGGGGTTACCCTTATCCTAAAAGACGAATGTCGGGTAACTCTAAGCTTCATAGAACCTGGACCAATCTGAGCATCATTTCACCCATTCCATTCATCGTCCGATATGATATAAGTTAAAGGACTTAAATTACAAAAAAGAAATTGAAGATAAGCAAGAACATAGGGCAGTTGTCTTCAAGGTAAAGAATAATGCTCGCATTCGTAAAGTCCCAGTTCCATTGCCGTCGATTGCCCATTCTGACCTTGCATTTTTCGTGATATTCCCTGGTATATAGATTTCTCACTAACCGCGATTTTCTTTCTACCATTATCCTTTCCGCTGTGTGCGCGCGCGCGTGTATATATGTATATGTGTAGTGACAAAAACACGATGTTCACCTAAAGTTACTTATTTGTCACTAAAATGGTTAGTGAAGTGGTAATATGTAATCTTCTTCTCTTTTACACAAATGCACAACTTCGAAAATTCTGTTTAATGTTCCTTTATGTCTCTTTAACACGCAACTCCTAGCACTGCTAGTAATCTCTCCGACGTACACAACGGTTTACCTCTCACACGAGCTTCACGTTGACTCTGAATACTACAGGAACTGCTTCACTGCCAGCCTATTTCTCATCATGGTGTTGCACTTACTGACTGATGAACTGAAACCTGAACCGTTCCACGGCCTGCCGACTCCTCGCCACGGAACTGGGAATGTACCGCAATTATCTTTAATACCAGGTTGACACATACAAGTCAACTGACCTACTGACTCGACAACTGCTCCATTGCGCCAACTCCTCACCACAGAGTCGCAATCTTCGACTGGCATTCGAAGCACAAAACAACTCCAAAACTATATGTTACTGCAACAGGCTTCGCAACGGCCTTTATACAGTCCTATCAGGAGGGGGAGATAATTCCAGTAGTTGAATGTTCTCGAATTACATTCCAGAACGGTCTCATGGTATGTGCGCAATAATAGACTCTTCGTCACTCAGTGGCTGTCCTCGAAGGTATGTTAATCTGTCACGGCAGACTCGTTTCCCTTTTCGTGACATCAGCTAGTACCGGCCCCTACCGCTGACAACAGCAATGGCGGTTCAATTGCTCGTATCGACTCCTCTCGGCAGTAAGCTATGCGATCCAAATGTGACGCTACATTATATTACTAGGCATGTCTAAAAATTATCCGACCTTAATTTTGTCCGTGCAAATTAGTGATGTTATAGTGGCGCACCTGTACATAGTGTCAGAAGGAACCTTAATGTGCAAGCTTGAATTTTCTCACCACGTTTGCTTGTATCAGTCGCTGGCTGCAGGTTGCCAAATGAGGTGCCGTTAAATGTGTTTGTCGGATTAGTTTACTCTTAAGATGACTGAACGAATGTAGCAAAGATATGGCATCAAATTTTGTCAAAAACTTGGTGATTCTCAAAACGAAACAATTTGTAAAGTGCAGGGGCGTTTGGAATTATGCTTGGGGTAACCCGGGTCTCCAAGGCCGAAAAAAAGCACTACAGGGGAGGAGCAAATCATGGTGATGCTAACAATGTTCTTTGATATCTGTAGAGCTGTGCATGTACCCGCTGTACCCGAAGGACAAACAGTGACCAAGGAGTATTATCAAAATGTTCTCCGACGTCTCTGTAATGCAGGTTGTAGGAAACGATCGGACCTCTGGAGGGTAAAAACTTCGCGGTTGCATCATGACAATGCTCCAGCACGTTCATCTCAACTGATCCAAACTGTTTTGGCGATACATGAACTTCTGGTCATTCGCCAACTTCCTACTCCCTGGACATGGCTCTGGTTGAAGACGCCATTGAAAGGATCCGGTTTTGAGAGCATCTTTCCTTACATAACACTCCACTGTCAGTAGAGGGCCTAGCCCTAATCTGGCTTGAGACCGAAGATCTGACATCCAGATCTTCAATGTCCAGTCGCGATGGTGGTATAAAACCATCTTCCCGGCACGTATGAATCAGAAATGTAATTTCCTGGCACTAAGGTCTCGGTGGACACAATCGAAGCGGTTGCATCATAACAATGCTCCAGCACGTTCATCTCAACTGATCCAAACTGTTTGGCGATACATGAACTTCTGGTCGTTCGCCAACCCCCTACTCTCTGGACACGGCTCCTTGCGACTTCTGGTTGAAGACGCCATTGAAAGTTTCCCGTTTTGAGAGCAGATAAGAGATAATGAGGAGTGCGACAGTGGAATTGAACGACATCCCAAAAGAAGCTTTCTAGAAGTGGTTTCAGAATTGGCAGAAGCAGTGGACTGTGTGTGAATGTGCAAGGGAACTATGGTATAGCAACCCAAAGAAGGTACCTGTAAGGAATGTGTTGTGGGACAAGGACAGCCAATGTGTGTGGCAGAGAACGCCTGCTACACGAGGAGCAGACCGTTAAAAACATGCGCCCTATTCACTCTGTACATTAAACCGAGAAGATTCATTCACAAAAGTAGAAGAGTCAGGATGCTTTTGAATGGTCTGTAACTGTACTGACATGGGGTGTCATAAACCTGTCCAGGGAGGGTGTGGAAACCTTCGCCAACCTCCCGTCGTCTCAGCTCTCGGAGACTTACTCTCCTGAGGAGGAGTAACTTTGAACGGGATTAGGTTCCCAATACCATCGGGTAAATAATATATCTTACCCGGCCATAGGTCGGAAACTTTTTAGACTTAAATAAGATGTTTATGAGGGGGTGTCGTAAATTTTCAATTACCACACTTTCAAAAATGTGATAGAGAGTTTGTGTTGATATGCGCTTGTTAGTTCTTCTCTACGCAGTCACCATCCAGATTTACACATTTCCCCCAGCGTTTCTTGACCTTCCCAATACCTTGATTGTAGAGGTCTGCAGAATTCACTTTAAACCACTCTTCCAATTCATTAATGACGTCATTTGTGTTGTCAAATCGGCGACCACGCAACGGATTCTTCATTTCCGGGAACAAGAAAAAGTCACTTGATGCGAGATCGGGCGAATAAGGCAGATGCTGTAAGGTCTCAAAGCCCCATTCCCTTGTTTTGTTAACTGCAACTTGAGATGAATGAGTTGGTGCATTGTCAGACAGAAGACGAACAACTTTGGAGAGCATACCGCGTCGTTTCTTAATCAGAGCTGCTCGTAACTTGTCCAGAAGATTGCAGTAGTATCTGTCAGTGATGGTTTGACCCTTGGCAAGATAATCTGTAAGGATGACTCCACGACAGTCCCAGAAAACTGAAAGCATCACCTTCTCAGCTGACTTTTGCACCTTTGCCTTTTTGGGAGGGTGTAATCGGCATGTTTCCATTCCATGCTCATGGTTTTTGTCTCTGGATCGTACTGAATCGTCTCTGGATACAGAATTCATCCATGGTTACCAGACGATAGAAAAAGATCATCTTCATCCTATTCCAACAGCAACAACATCTGCCTTGAAAGGTCACGCCGTGTTTGCTTTTGTAAAGGGGTTAGCAAACGTGGAACCCATCGTGCAGACACCTTAGACATGTGCAGTTGGTCATGAATAATTTTCCACACACTACCATAACTAAGATGTGTCTCATTCATGATCATTTGGATGGTTGCTCGTCTGTCTTCCAGTATTAAACACTCCACTTTCTTCACTGTGACAGCATCGTCTGTCATTGACTGTCTACCAGCTCTTGACTCATCTATCAGGGACATGTGACAAGTTTGAAAATTCCTTTTCCACCTCAGAATAGTGTCATACGATGGGCTATCATTTCCATAAACAGCCGTCATGAAATCATAGATTTCCCGGGCAGTTTTGCCCTTCAAATACAGGAACTTGATCACTCTACGAGCTTCAATTTTCTCCATCTTACACCTCAGTTACTTTTGGCACTCACTGTAAAAAAAAAAAAAAAAAAAAAAAATGAATAAGAGTTTGCACAGGAGCAGAGGAAATCTATGAGTGCAACACAACATTTATTCTCATTTGTATAGCTCCTTCAGGTTCTATAGTAATGTCCTTACGTGACAAACAATGATGGTATTACTACTTCGCCATACACAATCAAGACATAATGCAAAAAACTTGGCATGGGTTTCTAGATCCGTAAACTGCATGCGGAAATCTTCAGCAAGTTTCAAACTGAATCACATGTCCTATAAGAAAGTTCAGCCAATCTTAAATAAACAGAACATAAAGAATCGTGTAGCAAGTAAACAAAAGAACAGCGTCTGGCGTCAACATTAAAAGGGAAAAGAACCACGACTGTATAACAGATGGTGTGAAACCTCACATCGTGATCGTGTTTTGTTCAGAAGCTCTCAGTGCGTGGAGAAAGAAACAGAGAATCCTTTCTCTGTACAGGCAACCCAAAGTTTGGCGTTTGCTATCACTTGCATAGCGTGTGAATTTTTTTATTGAATAACAAGGGTGCAAAATTATTGTTTCTGCTGCGTCTGCAGTTTAATTTCTGAGTGGTGTCTAACTCGTGGATGTTATTCATTATCATCTAGAAACACACATACATTCTCCACCATCACAGTTCCAGACTGTGAAGTGTGGGAATTCTTCTAATTGAAAACATTTCCACCGTCCTAGCAGGGATTCGAACCCTGTATTTGTGTTGAAAGATAAAAATCTAGCCTTTTAACCAGTCACCACACCTGTTATCCTTCTTTCTCTATTTATTTTGCTTTGCATTAACTGCTTGGTCATGTCGCTATGGATCGTTGGGAGATACCTCGTGACTCGATGTGTGGCGGACAGTTAGCCTTCTAACTAGCATGCCTGTACCATAGTAAACTTGCTTCGTCATGCGTCAACAGAGACCTTTGTGCTAGACAACTGTACCTTTGTTTCTATAAGCTGCGGATAGATGATAGCTTCGACACGAGTCCACAGAGACCTTCTGCTTGTGCATGTGACAGCCAGATGATAGTTTCGATAGAGTCAACATGAAAAATTCAATGCCATGGCCGGGATTTCAACCACGGATCTCCTGGTTTCCGCCCAGTCGCTCTTACCCATTGAGCTACCAAGGCCAACGTGCCGTACCGACATTACATTCTCCAACTGACTCATATTTTCCCGGTAAACCATTAAGAGTTCTCGTATGCGAGATACACCGATTGTGGCGACTTACTATCATAAGTACTTGAATCCCAGGCTTTACCGGGAAAATACGAGGGCTGTTCAATAAAGAATGATCATAAATTTTTACGATAATAATTTTCCGCAATAAAATTCAACCTTATTGTCACTCGGGCGTTGGAACACCCTATGAAAGCAGCTGAGAGCGGAAGACAGGGGAGGTCCGTGTTAGCCACGCCTCCCCCTCGTCCGTCTTATAGTGGTGACAGGGATGGCTGGGGGAAAAAACATGATTGTGCGGTCTGTAAGTCGGTGGAAATAAAGAACATTTTTGAGTGGTGAAATTGGACTTTTCATTTCACGAACCCACAGAGTCACATTATATACTGTTAGCTTAATGTGAAATAAAACCGCCGTAGTAGTTTCATTGTTGGTACTCCTGCCTATGAGAACCAGGCAAGTTCAGACATGTTCAATATCACCTACCACTGCAATAGAGGTAACATGCAGTTAAAGTTGATGTTACAGGAAGATCCGGAGTTTCTTTCAAACGTAATAACTGCTGATGAAATTTGGCTACATCATTTTGATCCTGAGAGCAAACAGAAAAGCTCAGTGTGGAAGTCTCCTTCATCACCAACCCACAAAAAAGCAAAAGTGGTTGCTTCTGCTGGGAAAGTTATGATCATCTCATTCTTTGATATTCATGGAATGGTTTATCAGCATGTTGTACCTGCACACACATCAGTAACTGGACAATACTACAGAGATGTCCTGAAAACATTGCAAATCTATATCAGGCAGAAAGGACCACATTTCCATGAAGCAGGCTGGATGTTGCATCACGATAATGTGCGGCCGCATATTGCCAATGTTGTTGTTGAATATCTTGCAAAACTCAACGTGAAGTACATCCCTCACCCTCTCTATAGTCAGGATTTAGACCCATGTGACCTTTTTCTATTCTCTAACTTGAAGAAACGCCTTCGTGGGAGGCATTATCCATCATAAGAAGCAGTAGTGAAGGCTGCGGAGGCGATTTTGAAGGATCTCTCAAAAATTGTTTCCAGCATGTCTTTAAAGACTGGCAGAAACGCTGCGGCAAGTACATCGCATTCAGGGGAGACTATTTTGAGAAGGACCATAAAAAATATGAGGATGAGTAAAGGTACATTGTCAAAAAAATTGTGAACATTCTTTATTGCACAGCCATCGTATATGAGTCTATTGGAGAATTTAATGTCGGGACGGCACGTTGGCCATGATAGCTCAATGGGTAATAGCGACTGGACGGAAGCCAGGAGATCCGTGGTTCAAATCCCGGCCATGACATTGAATTTTTCATGTTGGCTATATCTAGATCACCAGGCGGCCCTACCGAGGTTGATCGGTAGCCTTCCCGTTTGGGGTTGACGCGCGTAAGTGACGTATCCACTTCCAGCCATATTGAGTTTTCGGACCAGATTGGGAGGGGGGGGGAGGCTTGTTAGCTTCTAGGCCTTGCCCGATGGAAAGAGCCTTGGAGGCGCCGGGCGCCCCTTGGGGACACCTCGGTTACTCCTTGTTTGTAGAGGGAGGTCGGTCCTTAATCTGTAAAGGCTGTCCTACGTAGTTACCCTCGCGCTTAGGTGTTGACACTCTAAAACCTTAGCCTATATACGGCTAGTGAGAAGAAATGATTAATTTCCATCAATTAACTTAAATGATACTTTTGATTGTGTCCACAAAGGCCTTAGTGTTAGACAACTACTTCTACACGTGGCAAGCAGATGAAGCTTCGATTGTGTCCACAGAGGCCTTAGTGACAGGATATTACATTTCTGATTCATAGTGCCGGACAGATGGTTTTATACCACTATCGCGACTGGACACTTAAGATCTGGATGTCAGATCTTCGATCTCAAGCCAGATCAGGGCTAGGACCTCTACTGACAGTGGAGTGTTTTGTAAGGAAGGATAATATACGGCAGAAGATGAGGCTGGAGGTATATATAAGCTATCTGGTGTGTTACTTTATGTGCCTAGAAGAAGCCTCGGGCGTTTGTAGCGCTCTCCAGGATCGATGTCGTATAGTCGTGCTGCTCGAACGGTTATAGTCCCGCTGCTGGAAGGGTTCCCATGGATTTGTCTTTGTTAACAGAAACCTCTCAGATCACTTCAGCCAATGCAGTTCGCAGGAATCACAAATAACAGATATATCTTCACTCCACGTGGAGTAATCAGTGTTCTATCTGAGAGGCATCTATACTCACCTATGCTCAGCTAGACCACGGTTGAAGGAGATGGTTTTAGGGTACAGTCCAATGTACTGCTTTCATTATCTGCGGATAGAGGGCAGAGAATTCGTTATTTCCATCTATTTACATGTTTATTTTAGTTCCAAGATGGAGCTTAGGACCTTGGTGCTGAGGAGAAGCCACGAACAAAGTCCAATAAGTTAGTTCAGTCCATGGGTTTTGAATCCGGAACCTCCCTAGCGAACACGAATGGCAAGTAGGTGTGTAAAGATGACCCTGTTATTCACTTCTCTTTTAGCGGCTTTAGAAGCATTGATGAAGCAGGGAAACTTGAAGTAAAGAGCGCTTGGCGATGTTTTTGTCTTATTTCTGTTTTGTATGAGTCACAAAAGCAATCTTATGTTACCAAGGCGGACCTCATCTGCGGTCCTATTACCGGGCCATGTCACCCGACATTAAGATAAACACTCGCGTTCTAGAAAACATTTGTGTGAGGGCTGTAATCCAATCCAACGGGGTCTCGACGTTACTCCATGAAGCAAATTTAAGCGAAGCGACATTTGGCTCAGGCGGAATCGTGGCCAACCGTCCTGACTCATTACAATTAGCATTATAACCTTAGTATGGACAGGTCTGCATGGTCTATCCCAGCGTACGACACTTTTGATGCCGTCTCCAATATCTCAGCCTCCTGCCGACCGCTAGTGATGAACTATGAGATCTTTGTCTTAGAGCATGCATAGTTAAGTTCACCAGTTAAGTTGACTAGTACATGTAATAGAGACTAATAAATGAACTATTTGAACCGTAAATGAACCGTCCTGGAGGCTAACTGAAGAAAAACATTGCAAGAATCAGGCAAAATGAATCAAGACCACACGTGTTAGGGTAAATAGAGACTGGAATGACCGACGTAGGTAACATTAGGAGACAGATGTAAGAAAGCTTAAATAGTCAAGTTTTACGAGCCAAACTCATTGTCAGCCATTAACTGACGTCAGAATCGAGTCGTATTACTATTATTGCGCAGATGCCGTTCTAAATGTAATTCGAGAAAATTCGACTACTGGAACGCGATTTCCCTGCACCAGGCACGACTATGTAAAAGTCCATTCCAGGACTGAAAGGAGTGTTTAGTGTGTGTGTGTGGGGGGGGGGGTTTGTAATTTACATCTTTCAACGTTGTCATATCGGACGATGAATGGAATGGGTGAAATGATGCTAAAATGAGCCTAGTGTCCATAGAGCTTAGAGTTACCCAACATTCGTCTTTCAGGATAAGGAAAAAGCCCCGGGGAAAAAACCTTATGTAGGTAACTCACCCTGATCGAGATTTGAACTCGGAACCTCTTGAACGTGAGGCAGACACGCTACCATCTATGCCACCAAGGTGGGCATGTACGTGTGTGTTCGTTTCGAGCCTCGAGTGTCAGTCACTCAACTATTAAACTGTTTAACTATTGCACTTTTGAAACTATTAAACTGTAAATGTATTGATACTTCAAAAAGTTAACATATATAATACTTCAATAGTTGTAGTTTCAAAACAGTTTAACTCTACATCCTCAAGCAGTCGGCAACTAACTTCAAATAGCACATTTATCACTCTCCATTAAATTTATTAGCTAAGTTAACTAGCGTTGTCTTGGAGTTATTCGGATTGGGTTGGTCTGGACGGAGTAGTGGTTCCCGCCACTCACGGGTATTGGATAGGCCTGACTGGCTTGACGACGCAGACGGAGTTGACAGACTGACCTGCAGAGCAAATAGTATCACGATGTAGAATGTGATCCACAACATACGTTTGTTGCAAACCGGCTGATTAACTTCGAAATTGTTCAAAACAAAATATGGCGAACGTATGAAAGCTTAGCATATCAGCCACTAGATGTGATAATGTATAGCGCATTTCATGTTTCAAAGTTGTCATCTGTGTTTACGGAGTTAGACGAAACCTACCGAATGGGGACTTGGAGCCCGAGCGCTCAAGTTATCGTGCGCATGTAGTAGAAACTCTGTCGATGTAACCTCGTATTGTGGAAACAACTTATTTCCCGCTTATTATCTCCTTTGGATAATAGGGTTATATGATATGACAGTTGTTTCTCATGGAATGTTTGACAAATTTAATTTTTAAGCAGTTGCACGTGTTTCGGTTATTAAGAATAGCCCTTACAGGAAGCAAGAACATGAATACAGCGGGCAGTACATACTGCCTTATGTGAGAAATTTTGAATGCAAACAAGAAAGAAACCATCGAACAAGGCAGAACTCCCACATTAGAGGATATGTAAATAAGAATCAAAACTTGTGTGCGATGCTCTAATACGAGGGCCGTTCAATAAAGAATGATCATAATTTTTTCGGTCATAATTTTTCACACAAAAATTCAACCTAATTATATTCTGTTAGCTTAATGTGAAGCAAACACGCCGCAGTAGTTTCATTGTTGGTACTCCTGGTTTCCGTCTGTGAGAACCAGGCAAGTTCAGATATGTTCAGTATCGCCTACCGCTGCAATGGAGGTAACACGCGAGGAGCAACACGCGGCTTTGAAATTCTGCTTTCGTCTCAACAAATCTTCTGTTGAGGCCTATACAATGTTACAGGAGGCCAATGGAGAGTCTGTTCCTCCCTACAGCACAGCTCGAAGGTGGTTTAAAATGTTTAAATAGGGAATACAATTTCAAAGGAAGGTGGACCCGGTGCTCCAGTTACTGCTCTTGCGGAAGAAAACATCAACACTGCTGCTGCTATTGTGAGAGAGGATCGACGAATTACCTTAAGATCACTTTCTGAAATACTGAACATTTCATTGGGTGCCACACACACGTTGGTGACAGAAACATTACACATGAGACGTGTTTGGGCGCGATGGGTTGCAAGACAGTTAATTCCCGAACAAAAGGACATTTGCATGCAGGTCTGCATGCAGTTCAAGTTGATGTTAGAGGAATATCCGGAGTTGCTTTCAAACTTAATCACTGCTGATGAAACTTGGCTACATCATTTTGATCCTGAGAGCAAACAGCAAAGCTCAGTGTGGAAATCTCCTTCATCACCAACCCCCAAAAAAGCAAAAGTGGTTGCTTCTGCTGGGAAAGTTATGGTCATCTCATTCTTTAATATTCGTGGAATAGTTTATCAGCATGTTGTACCTGCACACACATCAGTAACTGGACAATACTACAGGAATGTCCTGAAAACATTGCAATTCCATATCAAGCGCAAAAGAGCACATTTCCGTGAAGCAGGCTGGATGCTACACCACGATAATGCGCGGCCGTATATTGCCAATGTTGTTGCTGAATATCTTGCAAAAATCAACGAGAAGTGCATCCCTCACCCTCCCTATACTCCGGATTTAGCCACATGTGACATTTTTCTATTCCCTAACTGGAAGAAACGCCTTCGTGGGGAGCATTATACGTAATCAGAAGCAGTGGTGAAGGCTGCGGATGCGATTTTGAAGTATCTCTCAAAAAATGGTTTGCAGCATGTCTTTGAAGACTGGCAGAAACGCTGCGACAAGTGCATCGCATTCAGGGAAGACTATTTTGAGAAGGACCATCAAAATTAAGAGGATGAGTAAATGTAGTTATTTTCTTGGCCATTATTGCTTCCATACCACACACACTGCTCTGACCTTTGTTACACCCGCTACACCCTAATCGGCACCGACCTAACTATCGCATCTTCCTCTGGGTTACAACTGACATTTAGAAACCGCTAACCAGGAAGTATATAAGACGTTTTATTATGACGTTCTTGTTTCGAAGTGGCAGGAGAGAAAATTGCATCTTTACCGCTTCATTCGAGAGCATTCCCCTGAAGAACACAAGATTACTGTAATCTTTGTGATCCAAACGTGTCGATTTAATTCAAGTAGTCACGGCTAGAAGGAATGTTATTATCTTGCCATGAGGTGAACTGAGCGGCAGGCTTCTGAATTATTGTGGGAACCCTAGTTCAAGGATGCAGCCTGCAACAAATACTCTTATCACCATTTGTATAATTAAATGCTGCAAATATATTTGCTGAGTTTTTACAGAATAAATACAACAAAATTCTAATTTCTTACTTTTACTTGTTTTTTCTTTACTTTCTCAAATATGTAGTAGATTAAATGGAGGTAATAAAGTATTCGATCCCTGGCCACCGGGGTAGCGCAGTGGTTTCGTTCGCGGTTTCCATGCTAAGGATACCCAGTTTGGTTCCCGACTCTGGGGTTGGCGATTTTAAGTCGGCCCTATCCACGCCTCTACCTCTGTCTAGTGAACGCAAGCGCAGTTTGTCCCTCAAAGGAAACTCGCCCTCCCGCTCACTAATGACCGTCATAAATCTATCTCCACACTTCAGAAATGGAACACTGTCGTTGAGGACCAATAGCAACCCTGATTTTCTCGAAGTGACAGTCGCATGTCTACTCCACGTGGAGACTCAGTTGCCAAAGTTCCAACTTCCAGTTGATCTGTTTCATTACGTGCAGAAATTCGTTGTGTGTCACAA
The DNA here is from genome assembly GCA_030765055.1 of Mantis religiosa. Classification (NCBI taxonomy): domain Eukaryota; kingdom Metazoa; phylum Arthropoda; class Insecta; order Mantodea; family Mantidae; genus Mantis; species Mantis religiosa. The sequence goes on from CM060960.1 coordinate 40,851,266, forward strand.
TGTGGAGACCGTAGGAGGGAAATGGAGTGGTAAATGCAAATGAAGTAGTGGATAACTTTCAGTCACGTGAAAATAATCAAAGTGATGACAATAGTGTGAATAACTGGGCCGAGTTATATTACTGGAAAAGCCTCTAAAACAAAGTTATAACGGGAACTGTTTCTAAGCAAATTCAAGCGCTTGTTTTGAACACATATAAATATGTGCTGACAAATAATCTTGGTAAGGGGTCATGCAATGAACCTGATAAATTCTGGATATTCACAGAAATACAGTGAGAAAATTGTGACGAAAGGAATACCAAAGACGCCGATCAAGTGTGAAAACAAAAGGAAAGGTAGATAATTTCATATGCGATTTAATTCGTCGAGAAATTTATAGATTCTATGCACCTTAGACGAATTGGTTACACATTTGCAAGAAATTTGTGATTTTCCTTATGTGCACTGCACTTTGCGCGGTCTTCTAAAGGAGCTGGGCTTCAAATACCGCACTTTGAATAAGATAAGGGTTATTATGGAATCCAGTAGAATTGTAGCTTGACGATATACATATTTGTCAAAACTAAGGAAGTTTTGCAGTAATGGACATAAGATAATTTATTTAGACTAAACCTCGTACGATACCCATGACGTATCGGGAAAGGTGGCAACCTTGCAGAAAGATCTGGAAGAAGGAGGGTCGGGGGTTGTAAAACGATTATGAGGGTTCGTCAAAGTCAGCGGCCGACGTGCATACCAGTTAACTAGACAGACCCAACCGAGTGGGATGATTCAGGCGGTTTAGTCTGTGGCCTGTGTAGCTCAGTGGTTAGACCGCTTGGCTCTCACCAAGGCGGCCCGGGTTCGTACCGCAAAGTGAGATTTGTGATGGACAACACGGCGCTTGGGCGGGTTTTCTCCGGGACCCCGGTTTCCCCCGCCATCTCATTCCACCAGTGCTCCATCTTCATCTCATGTATCATCAGTGTCACCGCCTGCGGTGCCGTATGTAATAAAAGTGGGCGTTAAACACTACACATTTTATTTTCTGTGACCCGCATTCGGGAGGCCTGTGTTCGATTCCCGTGGCCGACCTACCTGACCCATAGGTTTTTTCGAGGGTTTCCCGGGTTGCTAGGCAAATGCTGGGTAGGTTAATTATATCCCCCGAATTTCCCGTCCCTCCATTTGATATCATCTCTCATCTGGTGGTCTCTTTCAGGGTAGAAGTGTCGGCGGGTGTCTCGGCGGTGCATGGCAGGATGATATGCTCTGAGGAAGACTACTTCCTCCTCCAGTAGGTCGGTTGCTGGCCTCAGCTCCTCTGCTGGAACCATTTCGTGACCGCCAGCCAGGGACCTTTGGGGCTCGGAGGATCGCCTGCCTGGGACCATTAGGTTCCTTGCCGTTCCGCTGCAAGGGAGCGTGTTCGTTGTCCTGGCCTGTCGGGGGAGGTATAATTAAGTAAACTGTGGGGACCCTATCCTCTGTACTGTCGTGGCTCCTTGGGTCGGCCGCCCTTTGTCTCCTTCACCTCCTCCTTCCTCCCGAAGGTGCCCCCACTTGGGGGCCTAGGAACAAAGGACCCAGCATGGTGGCCTACGTACTGAATCCTCTCCCAATCCCAATCCCCTATGCCCAGCGTGGTTCGGAGTCCACGGTATAAGCTGCAGGTCCTCTCGCCTCATCTTCACTTGTGTAATGGACACAACCCTCTGGGTGCCTCCACCTGAGAAATGGGTCTGGTACTCACGTTGTGGGGCGAAGGCCAAGGCCAAGGTGCCATATGGGGAGTGTTGGTATCCAATGTATTCCATCCCTTTCTTCCAAAAATAAAAATGTAATATCATAACTACAAAACCACCGGAGGAGGAAGCGTTTACCAGGAGCGTATCATCTTGCCATGCAACACAGAGACACCCACCGACACTTCTACCCTGAAAGAGACCACCCCCATGGGCCACGGGAATCAAACAGGAACCTCCTGATGCGGGCCTCAGATAAAATCGCCTGAGTACACTCTACCTAATCATTAATATTAATATATTAATAATAAACAATCTCAAAAGTTGATAAATTCTATTATCTTCTCATTGGTATGTTACATCCTCAGTGTCAGCATCTCGACAAACTTAATGCTGGAAGTTATTCAAATAATGTTCAGTATTATGGAACATATTACTCTGTCATGAAGAATCCCTCTAGGGTCACATCGTTGTTGCTCTACGTGACCTCCGGCACGGGTCTTTGATACCCGGCATTCTAAATCTTTTCTTTTTCCCCACGATCTCCGCATCTTAATATCCACTACTCATAACTCCTGGTTAAGAGTGTCTCTTTGTTCTTCCACTTCAGGACCACCCATATCACTACCAACACTACGGACTCCTCAGTCTGATCGGAAACGTACTCTCAGCTATAAACTCACTTCTATGTTTTTCTCATATATACACTGCATTTGGCACTTTGCACGTTAATATTTGAGTCAGTAATAATACTTTTCTCCATGAAACGTCATATTTTTGTGATCTTATAAAAGAAATGTGTTAATTTATTTACACATTTATAGCTTATGTTTTTGTATGTTGTAGAAATGACAAAATGATTATTAATATCCCAAAGCCTGCCTCGGTAGCGTGGTGGTAGCGCGTCTGCCTCACGTTCAAGAGGTCTCCAGTTCGAATCTCCGTCAGAGCGAGTTACCTGGATACGGTTTTTTCCGGGGGGTTCCCTGAAAGACAAATTTCGGGTAACTCTAAGCTCTATGGACCCTGGGATCATTTCACCCATTTCATTCCCCGTCCGATATGGCTTAACGTTGGAGGACGTAAAAAAGAAACACATACATCCCAAAGTCTAAATAATGACACAATTTTGTAATTGGTGAATATAAAATACTAGTGTATGACCGTAAGAGTCAAAATGGTAAAAAAAATTGCAAATTTTGTAAACACCAAGAGCTATTTCCAGAAAATTTAAAATGTATATCCCATTTGTTATGAAAAGATAAACAAATGGCATTTTAATCAAATTTTAATAATCATTTCTGTAATTACTAAATATAAATTAGTAGTGTATGATTCAAAAAGTAAAAATTGCATACAATGGTTTAACAGCACGAAGTATTTCCAGAAAATTCAAGATAAACGTTTATTTTTTATAAAAATATCTTAAGCATATGCTATTTTAATCACATTCTTTTGGGGTCTGCCTCTACGGTCCCGAGTTCGAATTTCAGTCAGAGCAATTTATCTGGATAAGGTTTTTCCAGTGCTGTCCTTACCCTGAAAGACGAATATCTGGTAACTCTAAGCTCTGTGTATCCTGGGTTCATTTGCGCATCATTTCACCCATTTCATTCATCGTCCGATATGACTTAAGAAATGATGAAGAACGTGAAGTTGAAAAATTAAAACAATGGAGGTATCCATTACCTCCAATGATGGGTGATAGTGTAGGTGACGGTGAGGCGAGGGGACCTATAGCTTATACCGTGGGCTCCGAACCACGTTGGGCATAGGGGACACTTCACATGTACTAGACAGTGGTGAAGGCGTGGATAGGGCTGACTTAAAATCGCCAACCCCAGAGCCGGGAATCCAACTCGGGCCTCTTAGCACGCGAACGAAACCACTGCGCTATCCCGGCGCCCACACCAATAACGTTACACCCTGTATTTACCCCTCACTAATATGTGCAGAAGAAAATTTGTTACCCTTCAGCCAGGAATTGAACCTGATACCTAATCATTCCGAGTGCAACTACCTTCCCCCTCACTCTAATTGGCTAATGCTTTCGCGCCATAAGGCCATAGGCGGTGCCTTCCCGTCACATTTAAACCTGCAGTAAACGCCATAATAATTGCCAAGAAGATAGATAAAATCATACAAATAAGAATATGAAGGCATGCAAAAATAATGAAGTTTATAATGAAACTGAGCAAGTTGAAACTGAATGAATGAGCAATGAAACTAAAACAAGTTTATAATGAAAGGTCTTCGGCCTTTTCCACTAGGATTTTTTAAAACCACCACACATACCTTGCAAAAATGCTTGTCTTTCAGTCTTAAAAGTCGTGTCACGCCATAATTGTGTGTCCTTCATTCACCCAAGTCTCGTCAAGGTAGTATATTTTGCGATTTGTATCCCGGTACAGTCTGATTGTCCTTAAATAACGTCTTCGCCACACAGCAATATCGCCCCTGGAGTGGTAAGTTTTCCTGTTGTCTCAATTTCATGTCGCGATGTTCCTACGCGTCTAACACACCTGTAAGTTCAGAGCACAGCTGTTCGACTTCTCTCACTGGCAAAGACGAATTCTTCTCTGTGAGTGCATTAAACACATGCACCACAATTCCTTTTTCGCCGCTTTGTAAAGGTTTTCCCTTGCGATACTTCAGCGAAAAACTGGCGGTAGACTCTGCCATTATACATATAATAAGTACACGCGCAATGAACGATCAATAAAATAATTTAGCTCTCGCACTCGGCACAACACACCTTCGAATGGCGATATGTGACTAATCCAGTTCAAAACAAGGTCAGTGATAAGTCATATAAACAAAGGTCATCACTACTGCTAAATCACGTGCTATCGTGTCATGTGCTTGAGAGCAAAGGAACCTCCTCTTTACTTCGTTTAAGAATTAACATGCATTTCAGATAAATCAACTCTGTTGCGTAATATATTTAATTCAAACAGTTACGAAAATATAAATTTGACAATTCTCTTCCAACATATAAAGATATATCACCATGTTAAATAACGAACTAAATTTTTCCGCACAATAGCAGCCAATGAGAGGTGATAAGGTCACGTGACCGTTTAGAGATACGGGGCAAGCTTATGTGAAACAAGGATTAGCAAGGTAACCACAACAATATAACACATTTAAGAGATCCGAGTTCAAATCTGGGGTACGGTGAGCTCTGAGTTCTGCGGATGATGTTTCTTCTGGGGTTTCTCCTTATCCTTACTTAACTGTAAACTCTGTGCACCTTGGATTCCATCCATTCATCGTCTAATATGCGGACGCTAAACTTCAAAATCTCCGATCCCCACTAAAAGAGGTTTCCGTTCAAAAATGACAAGTTTATGTTGAATGTCATATTTGCTTACACTTTTTAATAATCTATATGATCTAATTTAAAGAGTATTCATGGATGTAAGATCGTTTATCGTGTGAGATATTTGTAGTAGAGCTTTTAAGCGAAAGAAAAACACAAAACACATGAGTAACGGAATGAACTAGCTTTTAAAACTGCACCGCTGACTATAATGTCCATGTTGAGATCGAACAGCCAACAGAGGGAGTGGGAGGGCAAACAACACCTTTGCCTAAGGCGAACAAGCGTTTTGCCTGATCGTTGGCCCGTGTAGTGGGAACTTCTTGAATGATCAACAAGTGCAGTGCCATATAAGGTCATCAGGCTACTCAGGTTCGTGTGGTGGAGATGATGATCTAATATGAATAATAAAAAGCTGGAGAAGCGGTTCTCCTTGGGCCGTACGGTGTTCTAATGAACCCAGTAGCCGGTGAATGGAGTCTTACGCCTGCGCAATAGCTGTCGCTATTACTGGCACACGAAACGTAACCTACCTCTTGTGTCTACTTGCGCAATTCTTTCTTTTTTTTTGGTCTGTTTCTTTCCCCTTATATTGCTTTCTATTTTTATTTTACTCACACAAGCACCCAAGCCCGAGGTGGGACTCGAAGCCCTGTGCTACATGATAAGAGGGAGCATCTAGGCCAAAACGCTCTAGCAACCATCACTTCAAATCGAACAGTGCAGAAGATTTGAGCACACGACCTCTTGAATGGCCTGTTGAGATCTTGTAGTGGATTCGCTTTTGTATAATCGTCAATACAGTGTTACCAACCGCAAGGAATTCCGCTAGGCTTAGCAAAATTTGAGGCTTCGAGACTCCTTGCGGTGAAAAACGAAATAATGTTTCAATTTTACACGTTCCCAATTTCAATCCCACAATTGCTCGAATTGCTGCATCATCACCTTTGCTTCCATTTCTGGATGAATGAGTGCAACGACCACCAGAATAAGGCGAGAGGGGTCTGAAGTATGAGAGGGAACTTGAACTGTTCATCTGCTCATGTATAGTGACTTTGTGGGTTCGTAGAATTAAAACTCCAATTTGCAGAAATTCAAATCGTTCTTTATTTGCGTAGAAATACACTCACAGTAGTAGCATTACGTCACATACACAATTACAATCTACCAAGGTCGATGACCACAACAACAGCGTTCTGGTGACATCTTCTCTCGTTACAACACTGTACAGCTGTTTACTTCTGTTTACGACTGTTCACGAGTGAGTCGTCGCTCCTTTAAATACCTCATTGATAAATTCGAGAGATCTCTGGAACAAACAAGAAATCGACTAATTTCTATCAATCAAGAAGTCACTAGAATTTTCCATTTACCTCACTTATCTGTGTCGGTAAGTCTTTTATCTCCGCTATCTTTATTTGCCGGCTTTTGTGTACACAAGCCGCGCTATCATAGATAACGAGTTCGCAACACTATTATTGGTGAAAAATCACCTTTGATGACGTTCGTGCTGTCACGCGGCCATCTCAGTACATTGTTGCGACATTTACTCGCTTTCCAGTGTCCGCGAGATATAGTGAATGTAATAAAACATTTGAGGATGATGATAATGATGATAATTGGCGCTATAGGCCACGTAGGCCCTTGGCCTTCCTAACCACCCTCTTCCATTCTACTCAGTCCTCTGCTTTTCTTCTCCAGCCTTTAACCCCCAACTTTCTCAAGTCGTCTTCTACATCATCTACCCATATTTTCCTGGGTCTTCCTCTTCTCCTTCTGCCACCCATCTTTCCTATGAATATCTTCTTAACTACACTGGTTTCCGGCATTCTCTGCACATGGCCAATCCACCTTATTCTTCCTAGTTTAATTTTCACTAATATATTTGGTTGTCCAAATAGGCACTGTAGCTCCAAGTTAGTACGCATTCTCCATCCGTTCAAGTCCTTTATCACTCCAAATATATTTCTCAGGATCTTCCTTTCCCACCGTAATAACCATAGTCCTTCTCTGGTTGTCAACACCCAGCTTTCTGAACCATACACTACTATAGGTCTCAGTACAGTTGTATATATTTTAATTTTAGTATTCCTACGGACGTTCCTTGATTTAAACATATTCTGCAAAGCATAGAAACATCTGTTACCACTTGCTATTCTTTCTTGAATTTCCACTGATGTTTTATTATCTACTGTTACTATAGATCCCAGGCATTTAAATTTTTCCACCCTTTGGCATTCTTTCTCGTGTAATTTAACTGTGGGTTCTCTTCTTCTTGCATCTCCATCACCTCCCATCTTCATATATTTTGTTTTACTAACGTTCACTACCAATCCTAGATCTTGTGCTTTCTCTTCCAACACCACATAACTTTCCTCAAGAGCTCTTATATTCCTTGCGAGAATTGCCACATCGCCAGCATATGCCACTATTTGTACTGATCTGGAAAGTATGGTTCCACTGAACCCGTAGCTGTTGCAACGCCGATGACATCATGTAATGCATTCTTTCTGGTACCTGCCTGGCCACCGACCTGAAGAGCTCCTGACAGCTGGTAATATACCTCACAAGCGCCAATCACAAGATAATTTTGATGTGTTTCTACGAACTGTTTGTATGTGTCTACATAAATCACCCATACTGTCAAATCAAATACGAGGTGCGTATGAGGGACTAGGACTCCTTGTGAATGCGTGACAGAGATGGCCGCACTGTTCGGTGCACTGAACTCTAGTGGCAGCGATGAAAGTTATAGTCCAGCAACGCAAAGAAGGTCCCTGTGGGACAAGGGCAGCGAATGCGTGTGGCAGAGAACGCCTGCTACACAAGGAGCAGGCCGTTAAAAAACCAAGCGCCCTATTCACTCTCCTACATTAAAACCGAGAAGTTTCATTCACAAAAGTAAAAGCCGTCAGAATGTTTTTGAATGGACTGTAACTGTACTGACATGGGGTGTCATAAACCTGTCCAGGGAGGGCGTGGGAACCTTCTCTAGCCCCCCTGCGTCTCATCCCTCGGAGACTTACTCTCCTGTGGAGGAGTATAGGACTGTTTTTGATACTTAAAATGCCGACGTTTTCATTGCAAGAACAGCGTGTAATCATTCGTTTTCTCAATTTTTTTGGGGGCGACAACTATTGAAATTCATCGCCAATTGATTGAGGCATGTGATGATGGTACCATGGATGTGTCTAATGCGCGTTCCTGGGTGCGACAGTTCAATGAAGGCAGAATATCGTGTGACAACAAACCAAGACAGTCACGGCCTCGCATCAGTGGGTCTTACGACATGATCGTTGTTTTGGAGGATCGCCGATTGAGCATTTTCAGATCTTTATGCAGGATTGTGTGCACAGATCTCACGGAAATATATATATATATATATAAACTCGAGGGTAACTACCAGGGTAATCCACACAGAGTGAAGACTGACCCCCCTCTGGCGACCAGGGAGTTACCGAGCTGTACCGAAAGGGCGCCCGGCGCATTCTTGGGGCTTTCCATACAGCAAGACCTAGAGACTAACAAGCCTCCCCCTCCCATCTGGTCCTGTGAACTCAAGACGGATAGAAGTGGATACGCCACTTACGCGCGCCAGCTCCAAATGGGAAGGCTACCGATATGACCTAGGTAGGGCCGCCTGGTGATCTAGCACACCTTCTACTAGCTATGCTGGCTAGTACCCGGGAATATATGACTTCCCTCAACCCCATCCGGAGACGTACCCGATCTCCCACGGGTATCGGGAACCACTGCCCCCTCGAGTCCAACCCAATCCGAACAAATCCCCTACGGGAGGGGCTCGAATGTTCGGCCCGAGGTTCCTCTAGTAACGTCAGAGGTACCACGAGTGCTAGGGGTCCACAGCGCCCGCACCACGGCAGCTGAAGGAGACGGATCCCTTCCCTACGGTAATCTCACGGAAATGCCAATTTTGGAGGCGATTTCTGCAACTGTCTTCGTGTGTTGTCACACAATGTTCTGCCTTCATTGAACTGTCGCACCTCGGAACGCACATTAGACACATCCATGGTAAAGTCTGTCTAGTCAATGGGTGTGCAGTTCGAACTCAAAGAAACCTGAGCCTCCCGCCCACTAATGACCATCATAAATCTATCTCCACACTTCAGAAATGGAACACTGTCGTTCAGGACCAATAGCAACCCTGATTTTCTCGAAGTGACAGTCGCGTGTTTACTCCACGTGGAGTCTCAGTTGCCAAAGTTCCAACTTCCAGTTGATCTGTTTCATTACGTGCAGCAATTCGTTGTGTGTCACGATGTGGAGACCGTGGGAGGGAAATGCAGTGGTAAATGCAAATGAAGCAGAGATAACTTTCAGTCAAGTGAAAATAATCAAAGTGATAACAATAGTGTGAATGAATTGGAAAGTATTGCTGGGTCGAGTTATGTTTCTGGAAAAACCTCAAAAAACAAAGTTGTAACGGGAACTCTTTCTAAGCAAATTCAAGTGCTTGTTTTGAACACATAAAAATATGTGCTGACAAATAATCTTGATAAGGGGTCGTGCAATGAACCTGATGATAAATTCTGGGTATTCACAAAAATACAGTAAGAAATATTGTGACGAAAGGAATACCAAAGACGCCGATCAAGTGTGAAAACAAAAGGAAACCTTTCTCTAAAGTCGATAATTTCACATGCGTTTTAATTCGTCGAGAAATTTATAGATCCCATGCAAAAGGGAGAGCGCACACCTTAGACGAATTGGTTGCACATTTGCAAGAAATTTGTGATTTTCCTTATGGGCACTGCACTTTGCGCGGTCTCCTAAAGGAGCTGGGTTTCAAATACCGCACTTTGAATAAGTTAAGGGTTATTATGGAATCCAGTAGAACTGTATTTGTTAAAACTAAGGAAGTTTTGCAGTAATGGACATAAGATAATTTATTTAGACGAAACCTCGTACGATACCCATGACGTATTGAGAAATGAAGCAACCTTGCAGAACGGTCTTGGAGAAGGAGGGTCGGGGGTTGTAAAACGATTATAAGGGTTCGTCAAAGGTGTCGGCCGACGTGCACACGAGTTAACTAAACAGACTTTACCATGACCACATGTCTCACTCAAGTGGCGATGAATGTTAATAGGTGTCACACCACGAAAATGGAGAAAATGAATGATTACACGCCGTTCTTGCAATGAAAACGTCGCCATTTTGAGTATCAAAAACAGTGCTAACTCTCGTCGCTACCACTAGAGTTCTATGCATTGTACAGTGCTGCCATCTCTGTCACGCATTCACAAAGAGTCCACGTGTATTCAAAGAAAAACAGAAGTTCCTCTCTAGTCCCAGTCCTGAAAAAAATAGAGGTGTTATAACTTGAACGGACTTGTACGTAGGTGCTCTCATTGGAGTTCTAGCCATGGATGAGTTATCTGACAACACCGTATACTGCATGTGATATTAAGGGTATGTATGACTGAAATTTCATGAAAATCGTGAAAATAACGACTTTTTTATTTTAATTCTATAAAATAATTTAAACATTCCCGAATGTGAAAAATGCATAATTTGCCTCCGGACGCCATTTTTAAATGCTTATTTAAATGTCGGTGGCCTTTAAACTCTGTCAGTCACGCCCTCTTTTGCCTACATCCACATTCTTTGTCTGTTTTCCGTTCTTAAATTTTCAATTCAAGAAAAGAAAAATAAGGCTTTCAGACAAAATAGTTCCTAAAATGTTGCCAATATATCAGAGGCTTGCTTTTACAACATTACTAGAGAGGTGCAAAACAGGAAAAACACAGAATGCCAATGAATCTTTGCATCATGTCATATGGAATAAGTGTCCAAAGGAAGTTTTCATATCAAAACAAAAATTGGATCTTGCTGTTATTAAAAGCATCAGTGAGTTTAACATGGGTAGTCTTAAGTCATTGGAGCTGTAGCAAAATATCAGAGGTGAAAGTGTAGTAGACTCAGCAAGGAAAACTTCAGTGCAGCGACATCAGACTCGTATCCTGCAAAGCAAGAAGCGAAGTTGTGCAGAAGAAAAGCAACATCTAACGAAGAAAAAGGTGGAAAAAGCAGCAACAGAGGAGAGCAAAAAGAAATCTGAGGATCCAACCTATCAGCCTGGTGGATTTTAATGTGAGTTATGCAATCAAATCTTTAATCGCTGTTTTCTCAATGTTCATATTTTCAGCATTTTTCTTCCTGTAAAATGCTCCTTGCGATGCAGTTTTTGTACTACATTCATGAAATTTCCTACACAGGTTCAGAATATCATGAGGAATGGAAATTGCCCTAGGTTTTATTGTGAAATGTATATAAGCATATATTTTTAATTTTCAAACACAAAACTTACAGTTTTTTAGACAAAAAAGGATATTTGTAAATTAAAACAAAATTTGTGACTTAAACTAAAGGAGACACAGAAAAACCCAGAGTAATTTCAAAAAGTATGTGTATTATGAACTTAGGGTTAAAATATTAGACCAAAATTCAAAATATTTTGTCGCAAGGGACTTTTTTAGTGACGTAACAAAAAACATACAAAATTTATCATAATTTCTAAACTGCTGGAGAAAAATGGTTTAAATTTAGGTTGTAACATGCTTACATTATACTACACCTATGTTGTAAATTTCAAAAAGCTAGCATTATTAGTTCAGAATTTGGAAATTTCAGTCATACATACCCTTAATGTGTATGAACACGATGGGAACGGTAGGAAATGTTTACATAGCACATTCCTCTAACTTGTCTTCTGGTGGTCGAAGAGAAATACTACGTTCTCTATTCAAACAAGGTAAACACAGAGAGAAGCTATGGCATTTCTGTGGATTGGTCTTCTGCAAAGGATTATATGATCAACATGAAGATAATAGGGTTTCAGTTCTTACGAAACTATTAAAACTAAATGATGCAGCCAATGAATGAGATGTGATGCTGTAGAAAATATACGATATGCATACATTATTCAAATGTGACGTATTTCTTTTACGAAGTGAAGGAATCGTGCAGTTCGTGATGGACAGAGGGAGCAGATCATCTTGGAATGCCAACCGGAAGGACCTGCTTTGCTTTGCATGCCATTGCTTCTTCGCTGATAGCAGTTATGTAGATTCCCGCTGGTTGGACATGTTCTTGGAGCACTGCTTGGTTGTTTTGTCTCTTTTTTTCGCGATTTAGTTCACGAGACAAGCATTTCCTGTCGTTCGTCACTATCAAAGGCTACTACTTTATCAGCAACACACAGGATGTCGCTCACATCCCAATTATCCTGCATCATGGGTTCTGTACTGTAGTTGCCACTGCATAATGTATGCACATCTTCGTACTTCAATTATCGAGTTCAAAATGTCATCATTGTCCTATATCACACTACTCTTATGATCATACGACGCTAACCTTTTAGTAAACATAACTTTCATGGGAAAAATATTTTATGATTTCATTATAACAATCATTTTTTGTAAATTACTTCACTACATCCCAGAAATCGATAGTTTTATTTAATTCAACACATGATTTTAGAATTTCTCGAGGATTTCGACAAAAAAAAGCACTCACATATTACGAGTGGTCGACATAATGTTGGGACATAATGTTGGTAGTTTCAGTGATTTGAGTCCTTTTGTTTTTTACAGTGAATGCCAGACGTGACTGAGGTGTAAGATGGAGAAAATTCAGGCTCGTAGTGTGATAAAGTTCCTGTATTTGAAGGGCAAATCTGCCCGGGAAATCTATGATGTAATGACGGCTGTTTATGGAAATGATTACCCATCGTATGACACTATTGTGAGGTGGAAAAGAAATTTTCAAACTGGTCACATGTCCCTGACAGATGAGCCAAGAGCTGGTAGACCGTCAGTTGTCACAGTGAAGAAAGTGGAGTGTTTAATACTGGAAGACAGACGAGCAACCATCCAAATGATCATGAATGAGACACATCTTAGTTATGGTAGTGTGTGGAAAATTACTCATGACGAACTGCACATGTCTAAGGTGTCTGCACGGTGGGTTCAACGTTTGATAATCCCTTTCCAAAAGCAAACACGGCGTGACCTTTCAAGACAGATGTTGATGTTGCTGGAATAAGATGAAGATGATTTTTTTTATCGTCTGGTAACCATGGATGAATCCTGGATCTATCAGTATGATTCAGAGACAAAAACCATGAGCATGGAATGGAAACATGCCGATTATCCCCTCCCAAAAAGGCAAAGGTGCAAAAGTCAGCTGGGAAGGTCATTCTTTCAGTTTTCTAAGACTGTCGTGGAGTCATCCATACAGATTATCTTGCCAAGGGTCAAACCATCACTGGCAGATACTACTGCAAACTTCTGGACAAGTTAAGAGCAGCTCTGATTAAGAAACGAGGCGGTATGTTCTCCAAAGGTGTTCGTCTTCTGGTTGATAATGCACCAGCTCATTCATCTCAAGTTGCAGTTAACAAAACAAGGGAATGTGGCTTTGAGACTTACAACATCCGCCTTATTCGCCTGATCTCGCACCAAGTGACCTTTTCTTGTTCCCGGAAATGAAGAATCCGTTGCGTAGTCGTCGATTTGACAACACAAATGACGTCATTAATGAAGTAGAAGAGTGGTTTAAAGTGAATTCTGCAGACTTCTACAGGCAAGGTATTTGGAAGGTGAAAAAATGCTAGGAAAAATGTATAAATCTGGATGGTTACTACGTATAGAAAAACTAACAAGCACATGTCAACACAAACGCTCTATCACATCTTTAAATGGGAATAATTAAAACTTTACGACCCCCCTCATACTACAAACTACACTGATGTAATGCTTTTAAGGGAAACCATATTTTAGCCTGCCACATATCCGTGAGTTGTTGAAGGATCAAATTGCAAAACACAACGATATCCGAACAAGGTTTTGATGAATCACCCTATATTATCGAACCAAGTGCATACACAGCGCAGAACCGGTTCTAATGATGAAGTAGAACCGAGTTAAAAACCCGCTACGGTCTATGTTTCAGTCACCTGCAGGCTCGTTCTTATCGTGTTGAGGAGGAAAACCAGAAAAACCTACAACCTCACGAATGTCAACATTCCCTGTAGTGAAGGCGAAAACAGCTGTACGTGGACATGTCACAAGACATCTGCAAGCATTCCCGTCGTATCTGTGATAAATATATGGTCGTTTCTTCCTATATACTCCAGCTATGTTTTATAGTTACCGTATTCTGCCTCATCTGCAATACCTCAAGTATTTCCGTTTAGAATGGATATTTAAATAAATATACGTGAGCTCTTTTCAGCCAATGTACGATATCACTGAACATATAATCCTCAATAAGTGAATTTTAAATGCCATATATAGAGTATATGTAAATCAATCATCTAGAATTAGATTTGGGAAAAATGTATAAGAGAAATTCTTAATTATAAAAGGTTTACCTCAGGGTTGTAGTTCGACTGGATTGTGCTATGAAGGGGATTTGGCACTGCTAACAGTCTTGATCTATTGTACCTACTGTCCAGCAACGCAAAAAAGGTCCCTGAAAGGAATGTGCTCTCTTACACAGTGGTGCAAGGACAGCGAATGTGTGTGACAAGGAACGCGCTACACAAGGAGCAGAATCGTTAACAAAAACATGCACCATATTCACTCTGTACACTAAAACCGAGAAGATTCATTCACAAAAGTAGAAGCCATCAGAATGTTTTTGAAAGGTCTGTAACTGAACTGACCGGGGGGGGGGGGCGGTTGTCATAAACCTGTCCATGGAGGTTGTGGGGACCCTCTCCAAACCCCCTGCGTCTCATCCCTCAGAGACTTTCTCTCCTGTGGAGGACTGTATGTCCTTCCTCCCCGGGAGAAAAGATGAGGGGAGAGCAGACAGAGGGAGGCCATCCAAAAGAGCCACGGTAGTGCAGAAAGTAGGGTCAATCTTTAGCAGTTGGAAACTCCCCGGCAGGCCAGCACAACCGGCAGTTCACCCAACTACGGCCCAGAAAAGGCCCCAACAGAACGGGCTTGGAGACCAAGACCATCCTTCCGGGGGAAGAAGTGTTTACCAGGAGCATATAATCCTGCAATGCAACGCCGAGACACCCGAATACACTTCTGCCCTAAAAGAGACCACCGGATGAGAGATCATAATGGAGATGAAATGGAGGGAAAGGAAATTAAGCATTCCCAGCATTCGCCTGGTGAACCAGGAAAACCCCCGAAAAAACTCATGGGTCAGGTAGGTCGGCCACGGGAATCGAACCCAGACTAAGGAAGGAAGAACAGCAATACCTATGTGGCATGAAGTTTAGTGGGACAAGAATATAACTTTGGAAATCAAATTATATACAGTGCCCTGCCGGCCCGTGCCTATGCGAACGCAGAGAGAGAGAGAGAGAGAGAGAGAGAGAGAGAGAGAGAGAGAGAGAAGTGGGGAGTGAAAGAGACAAATAGAGCCCAAGCCACGCCCACGGAGCGAAAGAGCGCTCGTTACTTGCCGAGAGAGAAAGAGCCAGAGAGATGTCTGGACAGTTCCCTCTCCTCTCTTCATCGTGAAAGACCGTGATGCTTCGGCAACTTTCGAGAAACAATGGCTGGAGTATATATAAGGGACAAGCAGGTTTGCTAGTGTGTTCCAATGGAGCCACGCGTCGAAATGGCACAATATGCTGATGACGTGCTGCTAATCTGCAAAGACAGGCACATCCTCAGAGCCTTCAACCCAATACAAAGACACCTCCGTCTCACAAGAGTGGCGCCAGCGTTGGCGGATGTCCGTTAACCCGGACAAAAGCCACGCCATACTATTCACTAGGTATAGTGGCCGCGTTTAAACCATCCCCAACCGGCTCTCTTTGTAGGGGAAAACTATTCCTCCCCCTAACCACAATGTCATAAACATCTTAGAAAACACCAACCGGGATCAGAGGTGAAGAATGCTAGGCACGTGTTTACAGCTGAGAATATCCAAGGTTGCCGTTGTTTAACATAACGTTTAGAGGCAAAATATAAATAAAGCAATGATTAATGTTTCCTATAAGTAATAGATAATGTTACAACGCTTTGTAACATGACTGAAAAGAGATATGTCACCTATGTTGTTATGCTATTAGTACTTATATTACGTACATGAACTAAGTGCGTATTATTAGCATAATATCTAAAGAACGTTTAGTAAAATATCATTACAATTTTCAAAGGGTTAAATTGCATCAATGTTTATGAATTTGCGAGGGATATTTACATGCGAATTAAAGAAGCACTTTGGATATTCTGGTAGTTAATAATAATTTATAAGCAAAGACTGCACGTTAGAGCTTTGTTTATTGCAATCGTGAGCCGATTTATTCTAAAACATTTTCCTTTATTCTATGGCAGCTACAGTTGGTGAATTTTTGTTGATTTAACAAAGCAATAAACACTTCAAAAGTAAAAAAAAAAAGTAAAAAAGACGAACCAATGTATTAAAGAAAAACTAGTAAGGAAACTCTATTAACTCTTTTTAAATTTTCGAAGCTTTTAACAAGGATGTCTGCCAATTTTACAAGTTTGAATAACGTTAAGCAGTATATTTTTTGGGGGAGGGGGGCTCTTCTGCTAAACACAATTTAAATAAGTAATCACGTACACTCCGCATAATAATTAAATATGTCATAAACGCTTTACAACTCGAGAAAGTTTACAAATACTGTTAGATATATATTACAAGTATGAATGGAAATCCATGTTAGGTTCGATACCCACGGTCTCCACATCTTAATTAAATTACGCAAGTGCTAAACGCCAATAACTATTAAACACTAATAAATGTATAAAACTACACTAAGTAAAACACTATGTAACTTCTATAAATATAAACTTAATTAACATACATAGGAAGCATGTTTGCACAGTTTAAGCTAATTTCTGAGGACACAAGAGAAATATTGCAACAGTGCTTTAACTTGCTGAACGTATTAAGAAGGACGACCCATATGTTTAAGGGTGGAAGACCCTTATAATTGCTTACATGTGAGGAGGCGTGGTCAGAAGGGAAAGCTTTGATGCCGCCTGGGATGCAATGAACGAGGCTGCTATACTACACCCCCGCAGACTGTCCAAGTTTCAATTTCAAAGGTTGAAGGATAGAATGGGTACCCTCTATCAAATACCTGGGAGTTGAGTTATACAGAGGTTTGACTTTTCGCCGACACATCAGGGAACTGTCGGCAAGGGTTCAGGGAGCTATTGTTTCCTTGTATCCTATGCTGGGTTCTCGATCGATGCCAGTCCGCACCGATAGTCCCGTTGATGCTTTATGCCTGCGAGGTCTGGGGCATGGCCGCAGATTCCTGGCTGGCATATCCTCAACGCGCTCATAATAGAGGACTTAGGTCCATCTATTCAGTAGGCCGATTTTTCCCAGTAAGGTTCCTTCATGAAAACTCATCACTTCCATACGTGGAGGATGAAATTAGGCGCCGGGCTACAAAATTATACGCCAATTTACCATTACATAGAAGTGCCCTGGTTAGGTCTCTTGGTGATTATGATCCAACTAGACATCGGCTTCGACTTTTCCGGGTCCCCCGCATGGCTTGCGGACACCCGAGATAACCACGCAGCAAATCCACCAGCAGCAAAAGCTGAGCTCCCATAATCTAACCAAGAGCTGTTTGGTCTCAAAATTATCCAAAACAGATCAAATTTAATCTACTTCATTGCCAGGGTGCATCAGGCATAGCATCCTGTCTTCCTTAGAGAAGTAATATACTAATATTATATATACAAGTAATATACTCAGTGTTGGTGTACGAGGGCTGTTCAATAAAGAATGATCACATTTTCTTGACAGCGTACCTTTACCCATCCTCATAATTTTGATGCTCCTTCTCAAAATAGTCTCCCCTGAATGCGATGCACTTGTCCCACCGTTTCTTCCAGTCTTCAAAGACATGCTGGAAACCATTTTTTGAGATCCTTCAAAATCGCCTCCGCAGCCTTCACCACTGCTTCTGATGATAGATAATGCCTCCCACGAAGGCGTTTCTTCAAGTTAGGGAATAGAAAAAAGTCACATGGGGCTAAATCCGGACTATAGGGAGGGTGAGGGATGCGCTTCACGTTGATTTTTGCAAGATATTCAGCAACAACATTGGCAATATGCGACCACGCATTATCGTGGTGCAGCATCCAGCCTGCTTCACGGAAATGTGGTCTTTTGTGCCCGATATGGACTTGCAATGTTTTCAGGACATCCCTGTAGTATTGTCCAGTTACTGATGTGTGTGCAGGTACAACATGCTGATAAACCATTCCATGAATATCAAAGAATGAGATAACCATTACTTTCCCAGCAGAAGCTACCACTTTTGCTTTTTTGGGGGGTTGGTGATGAAGGAGATTTCCACACTAAGCTTTGCTGTTTGCTCTCAGGATCAAAATGAGATAGCCAAGTTTCATCAGCAGTGATTACATTTTAAAGAAACTCCGGATCTTCCTCTAACATCAACTTTAACTGCGTGTTACCTCCATTGCAGCGGTAGGGGATACTGAACATGTCTGAACTTGCCTGGATCTCACAGGCGGGAATCAGGAGTACCAACAATGAAACTTCTACGGCGTGTTTGTTTCACATTAAGCTAACAGAATATAATAAGATTGAATTTTAGTGCAAAAAATTATAACCGTAAAAAAATTATGATAAATCTTTATTGAACAGCCATCGTATATACTGAATAAACTTTAAGAAGGATTGTTTTACGTAAAGTGAGTAAGGAAAGTCGTGTGAATGCAACACAATAGGATTATTTAATAAGATGAATCGACCACTTTCTTTTCGCGGAGCTGGCCTACCTCTGGTGACGTAACATATCGCTTTGCGATAGTAATCGATTTGAGAGTAAAGGCGTTCCCTCATTCTTCAGAATCGATTTCAATCTCTAGTTTTAGCCGCCACTGATTTGCAGGTGCAGGTGTGAGGAAACAGATAACGAGATGATAACCACCACCACAAACGATTCCTTGTTGGGGTGGCTGCGTAATTGTCGGCCATCGCTTGTTGATTTATAGGGCTGCTTTACCAGCCACTGTATAAATCTTGTAAGACGTAGGTAATCTTGCGGTCTTATGCATTACTTGCTTTTTCTTTGAATCTCTGTGCAGCTAAAGCTAACATCTTTTTCTTCTTTACTTTCTATATCACGTACATAGAAGCCCGCCTCTGTAGCATAGGTGGTAGCGTAATGTCCAAACTCTCCCGAGTTCGAATCCCAGTCAAGATGCCTTATCCTGAAAGAGGAATGTCTGGTAACGCTAAGCTCCATGAGCCAGGGTTAATTTGAGGATCATTTCATTCATCGTCCGATATAATTTAAAAACAAGAAGATATTCCATCCCACCACAAAAATTCCACATCGGGTTTGAACCGAAATATATAATTCATATTCCCCTGAATGCGTATTTAGTTTCTCTCCAAAAATGCTGCATTCCACTCAATAATTTGATATCGAGTTATCACCGGAAATACAGTGCGATCCATATAAACCTGAACCATTTCAATAGGCCATCACTTCTGAACCAATAGGACACACGTGCAAAGTTGAGAAAATGCAATACACAATTGGGAGATTACATTACACTATTTACATCTCAGAGAAAATGTTGGAAGTGTCCTCCACCAGCATCTATACATGTTTGTACTCGTCTCACCATTTTCTCTGAAGTTTTACGGAGAGTATCCTCGCCAATGTTATTTATTTCGATTCGAATGGATTCCTTGAGAACATCAATTGTCCATGGCCTATTCTTTTACACTCTATTTTTTAGATACCCTCACACAGAGGCGGCCGGTGAGACATTGTATTGACGGTGCCATAAATAAATGAATAAATAAATAATTAAGGGTTGTTAAATATAAATATGTGTACCAATTTCGAACGATTTAGGTAATCTTATCAACAATCCATCCTATTTTATAATACACTGTACCAAACAGGGAAACGGAAATATACATTTATTACATCCATACTCTTGTTACGCACAGGAGTAACGTGTACAGTAAAAGTTTGATAATACAGCTCATGGAGAATGTGATACGAAGCGTTCGTGTACGATTTCGTGACAGGGATACAGGTATCTTAAGTCCCGTGCTTTACTGCGCTCTAGCGGATAAAGCGTAAGCTATGCGCCAGAGAAACCTCGGCACTACCTTCTCCCATAAGGAGCCGTGTGTAAGCAGACATCCTAACCCTTAACACAGGCGCTTATGAGCGTAGACGGTGCCGTTCTGGAATCGGCACCAAGCCACGGAAAACAACCAGGACAGAGCTCTTGCGTTTAACGCGCCTATTCACACGAGGGAGCAGACACTCAGTAAGAATCTTCTTTGCTCAATTCCTATACACTTCTCTTTCTTTCGTTTTCATACAGATGGTGCCATGGCACAGCGGCACTACCTCAGAAGCCGCCCCTGCCCTCACAAGAAAAATCCGGCGAAGTTAGTTCAGTTCAGTTATTCGATTATCAAAGAAACTGGTTACAAGTACCATTGTGTCATTAGATGTATGGCACGTTGTTCCATCTTGCTGGAAATAACCTTCTCTCAATTCGGTATCATCCAGCTGCTCCACAAATGTCTTGAAGATACCCATAAAAACTTCAGTGTCTATATCAAAGAAAGTGGAACCAACGATCCTGGAAGCTGACACAGCGTACCATACTCCAACGTTTACATCATGCAGTGGGGTTTCGTGGAACACTTGCGGGTTTACAACAGCCCAATAACTGTGTTTATGTAGCCTGACATGAGACCATGCCTCATTTGTAAACCACATTATGGAGAGAATATCTGGACGTGGAATAAGAGTACCCTGAAACAATCGACTGTGACAGATTCGTTTATCATAATCTGCTTCTTTCAGTTGTTGCACCATAAGCACTGTGTAAGGTCGCAGCTCTTTGACATGTTCCATATGAATACCCTGATTCCTGCCTCAATCGACACAACGATTTGTTTGGAGAATTCAGTAGCCTTCGGCGAACATCTGTAACAGTCTCCAAGTTGTCTCCAACTTTCTTACGAGAGATAAAATTGTTGCCTTTGTCGGAACATCACGTATGTTAAATTCTCTTCGAAATCCCCGTTGTGTTGTTACCAAGAAATTTGCCTTCCATTATGTTTTCAAAATGTAAACACGCTCTCGTAGTGAATACTGCATGCTGCTGTTATGACTGCACATTTAAGACTGTCAACTGTCAACATTTGTAGTGTTGACAATTCTCCCAGTCACTGAGGTCATTAAAACAAATTTCTACATTCTACGAGCTTTCAAAGGAAAATTATGGCTTATTGAAGTGGATCAGGTTTATATGGATCACACTGTATTAGGGCCCCAACCCAAAAACACATAAATAACCAATTGAATACATAACTTATAGTGTAAGGTCCGTTAAATACCAAACTTGATATTTAAGCCAGGCATTTTCCAAAGCTGCGACACCAAATTATACTTCTTTAACTTCCTTAGTTATACCACTATCGTGGGTTAGGGATTCTTGTTCCTGCACCCCTAATATCATTAGGCCTCGGGCCGAGGAACTAAAACTCTGGATCAGATAGAGAAGTCCAGGATGGATGATCAGCCCAACGCCTGGAATGACAGCGAGAGAAATGGATGATGAAGCAATTGGTGGAATGATGGCGAGGAAACCGGAGATCCAGGAGAAAACCCGCCTCAACGCCGTGCTGTCCACCATAAATCTCAGTTTGCGGACGCCTGGGATCGAAATCGGGACCGCTTTGGTGAGAGTCGAGCGTTATAACCACTCAGCCACGGCGTGGCTCCAAATTATTCTTTACCTGGGAAATTATCATTTTCTCAAACGATCTTGATGCAATATGTTTAAGGCTTTCGCAACAAATAATTCCATGAAAAGTTATGTAATTTTAAGGGTAGCATATAGTGTCCACTTCTTAAAATTAGGTGCAACTATTTCTGCACAGTTTTATCTCGATTAAAATTGAGTAGCTGAAATAAACGTTCTAAGTGTATTCACACTTAGTGAAAGTACTGTGAAAGTAAAGTATATCATTTCTGTAATCCTGAGCCTGATTGTACTTTCACTTTCAACTTTGTTTTTAAATTAACTTCCTCCAACGTTGTCATTTCGGACGATGAATGAAATGGGGAAATGTTGTTCAAATGAGCCCAGGGTCCATAGAGCTTAGAGTTACCAGACGTTCATCTTTCAGGATAAGAGAAAACCTACAACGTTAAGTCATATCGGATGGTGAAAGAATGAGTCCAGGGTCCATAAAGCTGAGAGTTACCAGGCATGCCGATTTCAGGACAAGTTGTGTTGTTGTTTGTAATTTACGTCCTCCAACTTTTAAGTCATATAGGACGATGAATGAAATGGGTGAAATGATGCTCAAATGAGCCCGGGGTCCATGGAGCTTAGAGTTACACCCCATTCGTCTTTTCGGATAAGGGAAAACCTCGAAAAACCTTATATAGGTAACTCACCCTGACCGTGATTGGAACTCGGGACGTCTTGAACTTGAGGCAGACAAGCTACCATCTACACTACCGAGGCGGGCAGGACGATGAATCAAATTATGTTCAGATGAGTTCAGAGTCCATAGAGCTTTGAGTTACCAGACATTCATCTTTCAGGATAATGAAAAACCTACAACCTTAAATCACATCGAACGGTGAGTGAAATGATGTTCAAATGAGTCCAGGATCCATAAAGCTTAGAGATAGAAACATTCATATTCAGGATATTTAAGGGAAAACCCCGGAAAAACCTTATCCAGGTAACTCACCCTAACAGAGTTCCGAACTCGGGACCTCTTGAACGTGAGGCAGACAAGCTACCATCAACGCTACCGAGGCGTGCAGGACGATGAATAAAATGATGTTCAGATGAGTTCCTAGTCCATAGAGCTTAGAGTTACCAGACATTCATATTCAGTATAAGGGAAACCCCGGAAAAACCTTATCCAGATAACTCACCCTAACAGAGTTACGAACTCAGAACCTCTTGAACGTGAGGCGGACAAGCTACCATCTACGCTAATGAGGCGCGCAGGACGATTAATCAAATGATGTTCAGATGAGTTCAGAGTCCATAGAGCTTTGAGTTACCAGACATTCATCTTTCAGGATAAGTGAAAAGCCTGGAAGAAAGCCTTATCAGCCTGACCGAGATTAGAACTCGGGACCTCTTGAACGTTAGACCGACACGCTATAGAGGCGAGCATTTTCAATGTCGGACTTCATAAGTTTGCTTACTTCTACTTTCTATAAAGTGTCAAACAAAAGAAGCATGTCATTTTCTAGTCAAGCCAAGCGGTCTGTGTTCCGTTATTTTCTTGTCAGATGTGAATGATCTGAGAAAGTGTGTGGCGTGATAAATGTGTTGAGAGCAAGATGGATGGTCTGAGGTCATCAAGACCAAGGATGCAGTGGGATCCTCCGCATTTCCGGCCAACCAAGTTTTTGGGCGTTCCCTTTATAAATTGGACGTCTACTGCCCTCCCTATCTACCCAAAACATTCTACGTGTGCGTATAATGAGCAACAACAAGCCATGAAAGAGAAGAAATGAAACAATTATGGTACACTTCAAGGAAAACATGTCTTTAAAATCTGATCTGCTACACTCAGACGACTTTCTCTACTCTTGTACAAACTATTCCTACCGCCTAAAATTAAGTGTTCCTTCACACCAGCCGTGTTAGGACAAAGTATGGAAAGACACTAGTCAGACTGAAAAATTCTATGCCATTGCCGGGATTTGAAACACGGATCTTTAGGTTAATCTTAAACATTGAGCTACATGACTAAGAGCAGCCGAGTGGAGACCGGAATCCATGGTTCAAAACCCCGCTATGGCATTGCATTTTTCAGTCTGACTCTATCTTTCTATTCTTAAAAACACTTATTCCTCCATCTATGTAATTAATCGAAATCAATAACTTCCTAAAGGCTAGATATGAATAGTTAAACTTGGCTAGCCTCTCTAATTTGTCAGTCCAACCTGCTGTTCTCTACTCTTGTACAAACTATTCTTACAAACACTTATTCCTCTATCTATGTAATTAATCGAACTCAATAACTTCCTAAAGGCTAGACATGAATAGTTGGCCTTGGCTAGCCTCTCTAATTTGTAGGTCCAACCTGTCGTTCTCTACTCTTGTACAAACTATTCTTACAACACTTATTCCTCTATCTATGTAATTAATCGAACTGAATAACTTCCTAAAGGCTAGACATGAATAGTTGACCTTAGCTAGCCTCTCTAGTTTGTCAGACCAACCTGCCGTTCTCTGCTCTTGTACAAAGTATTCTTACAAACACTTATTCCTCTATATATATAATTAATCGAACTGAATAACTTCCTAAAGGCTAGACATGAATAGTTGACCTTGGCTAGCCTCTCTAATTTGCCGGTCCAACCTGCCTTGTACAAACTATTCTTACAAACACTTATTCCTCTATCTATGTAATTAATCGAACTGAGTAACTTCCTAAAGGCTAGACATGAATAGCTGACCTTAGCTAGCCTCTCTAGTTTGTCAGACCAACCTGCCGTTCTCTACTCTTGTACAAAGTATTCTTACAAACACTTATTCCTCTATATATATAATTAATCGAACTGAATAACTTCCTAAAGGTTAGACATGAATAGTTGGCCTTGGTTAGCCTCCCTAATTTGTCGGCCCAACCTGCCGTTCTCTACTCTTGTACAAACTATTCTTACAAACATTTATTCCTCTATGTAATTAATCGAACTGAATAACTTCCTAAAGGATAGACATGAATAGTTCACCTTGGCTAGCCTCTCTAATTTGTCGGTCCAACCTGCCGTTCTCTACTCTTGTACAAACCATTCTTACAAACATTTATTCCTCTATGTAATTAATCGAACTGAATAACTTCCTAAAGGCTAGACATGAATAATAAGTAGCTCTTGGCTAGCCTCTCTAATTTGTCGGTCCAAGTTGCCGTTCTCTACTCTTGTACAAAATATTCTTACAAACACTTATTCCTCTATCTATGTAATTAATCGAACTGAATAACTTCCTAAAGGCTAGACATGAATAATAAGTAGCCCTTGGCTAGCCTCTCTAATTTGTCGGTCCAAGTTGCCGTTCTCTACTCTTGTACAAACTATTCTTACAAACACTTATTCCTCTATGTAATAATCGAACTGTATAACTTCCTAACGGCTAGACATGAATAGTTGCCCTTCCTAAGCCTCTCTAGTTTATCGGTCCAACCTGCCGTTCTCTACTCTTGTACAAACTATTCTTACAAACACTTATTCCTCTATCTATGTAATTAATCGAACTGAATAACTTCCTAAAGGCTAGACATGAATAGTTCACCTTGGCTAGCCTCTCTAATTTGTCGGTACAACCTGCCGTTCTCTACTCTTATACAAACTATTCTTACAAACACTTATTCCTCTATCTATGTAATTAATCGAACTGAATAACTTCCTAAAGGCTAGACATGAATAGTTCACCTTGGCTAGACTCTCTAATTTGTCGGTCCAACCTGCCGTTCTCTACTCTTGTACAAACTATTCTTACAAACACTTATTCCTCTATCTATGTAATTAATCGAACTGAATAACTTCCTAAAGGCTAGACATGAATAGTTCACCTTGGCTAGCCTCTCTAATTTGTCGGTACAACCTGCCGTTCTCTACTCTTATACAAACTATTCTTACAAACACTTATTCCTCTATCTATGTAATTAATCGAACTGAATAACTTCCTAAAGGCTAGACATGAATAGTTCACCTTGGCTAGCCTCTCTAATTTGTCGGTCCAACCTGCCGTTCTCTACTCTTGTACAAACTATTCTTACAAACACTTATTCCTCTATGTAATTAATCAAACTGAATAACTTCCTTAAGGCTAGGCGTGAATAGCTGGCCTTGGCTAGCCTCTCTAATTCAAGATATACATTTCATTTGGCATTAAAATATATAAGACATATAGTGTTCTAATAAAAATCTCTAAAGACACTTTTGATAGAATCAGTTTTTTTTTTTTCCTAAACTTGGTGATAGCATTTTTTTTCGAGAATCCTTAGTTCGCAACCTGAACATAAGTTCCAGGTGTAGTGTTTAGACGACTTTTTACAAGGAAATCCTCCTATCTCAGACTGTCCAGTTTTGATTGAAATACCATAAGATATTTTTGCCTCAAATGAAATATATATCATAATTTTTTGGGGGGGAATATCGCTTAAAGTCCTCTTCATTTTGCGTAACTGGTAAACCATAAGAGATAGTCAAAATCTTACTGCAAAGAGATGGTCTTGTCAAATCAAACAACCTATGATAGATAATGCTGTTTGTAAACTAAACTATTTTCGAGGTACTCCTTGTTAGTGGGTTGAATTTTCAATTACCTATACTTTTCTGAATTGTTAAGTTGCTAATTGCTTTTTTCGTTCTTGCTTTCTCGTGGTTCATGCAAAGAAAATGGAATTGTTACACAATACATCCTTTAGAAATTGGACTATTGCCGTACTTACTGCATATTATAAGGAAAATGCAAATATAACTTGAAATTGTATCCAGATTAACAAGAAGTAGACAGAGTAATAAGTTTTTGTAAAACTAGTCTGCCTATTATGGTAGTAATTATATAACGGAATCTTCTCATCCAACTTTATAATGGAGGAATATGGTTAATTCTCCCACAACTGCACACTGACTTGACAGGATATTACTGCATTCCCACTACAAGAGCTCGTGGGGGTGGGAAGTATGCAGCCTCATGTGCACCCATTAAACTCTGGCATTGCGACTTTATTACGTCACTTTTATTACGTCTGGCTCTTAGAGTTCAGTTCCTGGAAAGACTTTATGGTCCTGCAGCCAGAGAAGAAATACAACGATTACCCTGGAGCGGTTCGTGGTTATAACTTTGCATTTGGGCTTCTATTCTTGCCTAAGATGTTGGAGGATGAGTGAAACTTCCTAAATTTTGTGAAACAATGTACTTTTTTGGATCTTTTGCTGTGTAAAATGAAGTGCATCCAGCCTACTTTATCTATTCCTAGAGTTTCAAGGCCCTAAAAAGCTAAGATCTTTAAGATATGATGTTAGATTCAGGGCTGTTCTATACCCCACGTGAAATTCCACTCTTCAGCTCTTAATTCATCTTCTAATTCTTTATAGCTTTAAACGTTTCTTATACTCAGTCTTCTCAGCTCTTTTTCCTTCAATGGCATCAGCAGAAGTCCTCCTTCGCTCATGGTGCAGCCATCCAATTTATCTTCTGTGCAATATGCAGGATATCTTTTCGTCTGCACTTCTTTAAAATCCCCATTCACTAACCTTTCTGTCCACTAATGCCCGATTTCGTCAACAAATGTTAAGTCTTAACACGAGTTTAGCAATAGTTAAAACAAAAATTGCATTTCACCAACAAGTGTTAGCGTAACACAAGTGTTAAATCTCATGTTAAACTAACACGCCGAATTTCTGATGTTAAGTCCTTAACAATTGTAAATAGTCAAGATGGCGAGCATGAACTCAGCTGTTGATGTCGATTTGCTATATTTAAGACCGTCTAAATGGCATTCATAATAGAGTACAGCCTATGAGGAGAAATGATTTTGAGGAACTATCCGAAGAAAACTGTTTTACGGAGGTATAGACTGTCGAAACATCTTGCTATGAAGGTTACTACGGAAGTACAAGAGAGGTTAGAACATGCATCGAAAGGAATATGGCAATCTCGCCTTTGCTTCAAGTATTAATAACCTTGCGGTTTTATAATTCACTGAATTATGTGGATAATACATTGTCCACCTCCCGTCTTGAAACTTTCAAGTCACTTGCCCTTCTTCGCTCCTCGTTTTAAATTTACGTAATACTGAGTTAGAACATGCATCGAAAGGAATATGACTATCTCGCCTTAGCTTCAAGTATTAGTAACCTTGCGATTTTATAACTCACTGAATTATGTGGGTAATACACTGTCCACCTCCCGTCTTGAAACGTTTAAGTCACTTGTTCTTCGCACCTCGTTTTAAATTTACGTAATACTGACAAGTTGTTTGGTGCTTGTAGTAGTGACATGCATTTGAATTAAATTCGTTTCCAATATTTTCCCCGCGACATCTTTCTCTTTTACATTCACTGCATCCGTCCTCTTATTTTCCACGATATCCTTACACTTCGTCAACATTTCAATTAACAATTCTTTCTCCGTCGATGAGAAATTTGTCTCACGGCTTTACTTATGATTTTGTTCATCCGCCATTTGTGCAGATGAAAATGAAAACAAAAACGCATCGGAGTACGTTCAGAAAATCATCCATAGCCTTCTATAGCCGTGATATTTACACGTTTCTTGGCGTTAACACGGGTTTGTTAACATTTTAAGAAAACAGGTTGGTGAAATGCAAGACATTTAACATTAGTTTTAGCGCTGTGCCAATTGTTACGTTACATTTGTTAACGTCGATTTTAACATGTGTTGGCGAAATCGGGCATAAATCTTTTTTTATTTTCCTCGAGAATCACATTTCAAAGCTCGTTCTTTCAAATCTTCCTCAGTATCCAAGTTTCAGCTCCATATAAAGCTACATTCCAATGATAGCATTTCTGAAGCTGCTTCCTTATTTGAAGATCAAGATTTTGCTTTTTCTAACCACGTTTGGCCATTGGAATTCTTTCCCCGATTTCCTTGATACAGTGGGCATCTCTAGTGTTACGAAGGGCAATATTTATATTTTGAGCCTAATAATTAAAACAAAGTAATTCCTTCCACAACATTACGAGAAACAACTGAGTAACAACAGCGCTTTAAATAAATGTTAAAGTGTTAAACTATTCAGGCACCACTAACAACGAAATGTCTGGAAACGTCGGACGTCACAGAAAAGTATTTTTGATATATCTAATTTATGTGTTTTAAGGAAATATCACAAGGCGTTCTAGTTATACAAATATATAATTCTGAATGAAAGACTTAATTGGCTACTTCTATAAAATACATAAATGTTGCTTTAAAATGGAATAAAGTGCAGCACCGTTTTTGAAATGTTGATTGTGGCTTTTGGCCAAAATACTAGGAGTAACGAGAGTTTACGAGTGGCAGAAACGTTTCAAAGAGGGCCGAGAAGACGACCGCTCTGGATGCCCTCGCACATCAATTTTTGATGGCAGTGTGGAGGAAGTAAAGAAAATGGTTCTGGAAAATCGCCGAATCATCATAAGAAAGGTTTGATGAAATCACTTGTGTAAATTATGATAATGCTCCCCTGAATGTTTGCTTGTGATTTTTTGTCAAAAAAAAAAACAACGAAACCGTTATGTTGTTTGACGCCCTCCTGCGACTTATTTCTATTACTGTGATTGAAGAGAACCATGAAAAGGACGCCGTTTTGCAAAAAAAATAATGAGTTAAAACAATTACTGAACACCATAACGAAAAATCAATTCATAAGTGCTCCCAACATTGAGAAAAGCGCTGGCACAAGTGTATTATGACTTCGTGGGTTTGTACAATCAAAAGCCTGGTTTGTAGAATTTAAAACACTCTTTATTGCAGTAAACAGTAACTTTGTACAACCCTTGCAGCAGAAATATGATGTGACACACAAACAGCAGTCTTCAGGGTCGTCTCGTTGCTTCACCACACATAAAGAAAAAATTGATAATTTCGGTGCTTTTAAAAATGCTGTTAGAAAGTACCTTTGCTCAAAATCTTTTTATTCTGTACAAGATTATCTGAATGACAAATTATCCTGATAATTCTTCTGTAGCTCTGTAAGTAGTAGCTAACTATTCCAATGACAAATCATTACTAATAAATCTTTGACGCATGTTGAAAGTTTATTTTAATGTATATGTATTTAAGAAATAACAAGAATGGTATCCATTGCAAAAAGGCTGAGACGTACTGGCATAAGTCAAGTGAAAGCTGATTTAAAAAGTGTTTGATTTTGTATCATATATAATTATCCCTGCTTTGTTTTCCATGTTGTTTTTCATATTGCCTGTATACTATAAAATGGGTCTTTTGTTAACTTTTCAAGTACATATATATGCTATTAAACTTTATACCTCTGGACATGTCCAATGTTACCAGCCTTCTCTGGCTACAAGTGAACCTACTGAACGCAAATTAATCTAATCTAATCTAAACAAACAAAAGAATTCGCTGTGATATTGTTCAAATGCACAATTACAACACAGCTGCACAGCTCAACTACACAATTCAATGACTGCTTCTCACACTTTGCCGCTATATATACCTCGCAGTCATTTTTCTATAATACGGTAGATTTTTCGAGAACAATCGCGGTGGCAAGAGAAAGACGGAAATATCCAGACATCTCTCTGTCTCTCTCTATACATTCGGCTTCCATAGCAGCACATCCATTTTTAGCGCAGAACTTTTTGCAACATATCGAGCCGTTTTATACGTACGCCAAAGCCAGACGGGTGATTGGTTAATCTTAAGTGATTCCCTCAGTGCCCTTCAGAGCATCCGGCAGCTGTACAGTTACCATCCTATTGTACAGCGTGTCCAGGACGCCCTCCACGTTCTATTTGCCTCCGGCATTAGTGTGGTGTGTGCCTGGATTCCTGGACATGCCGGTTTGCGGGGAAATGAAATGGCGCATATGGCTGCTAAGTCGGCAACGTCACAGCCCAGGGCTCCTGTAGCCACAGTACTGTAGGAGGACTTCAGTCTTGTAAAGTCTCTTTAGTTAACGTGTGTGCAGTTGCCACTCAAAGGGACCTCAAGGGACCTGACCTTCCCGCCCACTAATGACCGTCATAAATCTATCTCCTCACTTCAGAAATGGAACACTGTCGTTGAGGACCAATAACAATCCTGATTTTCTTGAAGTGACAGCCGCATGTCTACTCCACGTGGAGTCTCAGTTGCCAAAGTTCTTCTAGTTGATCTGTTTCATTATGTGCAGCAATTCCATGTGTGTCACGATGTGGAGACCGTGGGAGGGAAATGCAGTGGTAAATGCAAATGAAGTAGTAGATAAATTTCAGTCACGGAAAATAAAGTGAAGATAATAGTGTGAATAACTGGGCCGAGTTATATTACTGGAAAAGCCTCAAAAAAGAAAAGTTTCAACGGGAACTCTTTCTAAGCAAATTCAAGCGCTTGTTTTGAACACATATAAATATGTGCTGAAAAATAATCTTGGTAAGGGGTCATGCAATGATGATAAATTATGGGAATTCACAGAAATACAGTAAGAAATATTGTGCGAAAGGAATATCAAAGACGCCGATCAAGTGTGAAAACTAAAGGAAACGTTTCTCTAAAGTAGATAATTTCACATGCTATTTAATTCGTCGAGAAATTTATAGATTCTATGCAAAAGGGAGAGCGCCCACCTTAGACGAATTGGTTGCACATTAGCAAGAAATTTGTGATTTTCCTTATGGGCACTGCACTTTGCTCGGTCTCCTAAAGGAGCTGGGTTTCAAATACCGCACTTTGAATAAGATAAGGGTTATTATGGAATCTAGTAGAATTGTAGCTTGGCGATATATATCGTCAAAACTAAGAAAGTTTTGCAGTAATGGACATAAGATAGTTTATTTAGACGAAACCTCGTACGATACCCATGACGTATCGAGAAAGGTGGCAACCTTGCAGAAAGGTCTGAGAGGAGGAGGGTCGGGGGTTGTAAAACGATTATAAGGGTTCGTCAAAGGCAGCGGCCGACTGCACAAGAGTTAACTAAACAGACTTTACTGCAGAGAGGTATACTATCCTGCTGGCGGGAAGCGTGGTCCGCTCTCCGCAGTAATAAACTTAGAACTGTCAAGGAACTCCCGATTCCCTAGGTAACCTCCTGCCGTTCTTCTCGTCGGAAGGAGGTTAGCCTGGCTCGTTTACGGATTGGCCACTGTCTTTTTACCCATAGTTTTTTGTTAAAAGGGGATCCTGCTCCAGTATGCCCGCTCTGTGGCGGAGCTTTGTCGGTCCGCCACGTGTTTTTAGAGTGTTTTAACCTACAGTCCGCCCGCTCTATCTCCGGCTCTGACGTTTAGTGGCTGCAGGAGGTGGAGGGGGAAGGTTAATAGTACCAACATATAATAATGAGTAATTGAAAACATATCGTCAGAATTATCTTTATAATGAGAGTATAGGACTATATTAGCTTCAAAAATTGGAATCCAACTTTTAATTTCATTATCATGCAAGATATTCTTTACAACATCACTCTATTCGAATATTTCGTTCACACCTTTCACGCACACCAACTGCTTCTGTTGGTGGCACTGGGAGTCTGTACATCCGGTGACATGGTCAGGAAGTTAAAACTGTCTGCTAGCGCCAATCAGCGTTGTCGCTGCTAGGCGTGGCTTGCAAATCCAGCACCGTCTTGCCGCTGCAATTTTGTGTGGAACACGTGGCTTTTAGTTGCTTTTGGATCCCGTGCTGGTGGTTTGCTTAATTTTGTGATTCTGCGTGAATTCCGATTTGTAGCGTCTGTAAGTCTTATTATTATCGCTATTATAGTAATATGGCTACTGGTTCGTCAGAATTCAAGAAAAAAATTGGTTCTTATAAGAGCCAAAGCCGTGAATTTATATTCAGGCTACGTGAGTACTTCGAGAAGGAGCGGGATAATGGTGGACCTCTACTACCTGTTACCAAGGCGCTGGACAGAGTTTGTGACGCCTTGAAGGGGGGAAGAATATGACCAAGGAAAAGTGCCAACTGATTTAAGTTCGCCGTCTGCAGTTCTGCGTACATCGGGAGAGCAAAGGAAACGAGGCAGCCTTAAAGCTTCACTTGATGCTTTTCAAAAGGATGCTATAAGGCGATATGTATATCAATATTATATGAGAAAGGAATTTCCCACTCGTGTGAAGTAGCTTTTTGTTATTTCTTTTCCAGTAAATGGTATATTGTCTCCATATGCAACTATTCTGGGATCATGTATATACACATTGTCCACGTACGTTTACGAAGTTACGATCTGCAAATGCGTGAAATATTTAAAATACACATGTTCCTCTGCTTGAAATTCCCGCTAAAGAACTGGCAACTCCCCCTCTCGAGAACTGTCAGAGCCGGAGATTGAGCGGCCGGACTGTAAATATCCTGGTGAAGGGAGAGATGTACACTCCCGAAACGTCGATATCTAATCGTCTTTTCCCCTGGCTTGTTGCCCGAAAATAAAATGAGCGTATTCATCACCAGGAAAGCTTCAGGTCTTATTTTAACAGAGCCGGAGATAGAGATAGAGATAGAGCGGCCGGACTGTAGCCGCTGTTCGCCAATCTCTCCAGCTGCCGGCCAGTTTGGCAGAGATTCTGGCGATCGACGAACAAGCGGTGGCCAAAGTCTTTAAGCTGCTTTTAACTGTAGATTTTATAATTTAGTTCTCAATTTTACTTTTTAAACCTTCTTATCGCGTCATGGTTTTAAGTATCTTTTAGTTTTTTACTAACGTGCGTGTGTTTTATCTTATTTTATTTAGGATGAATCTACACTCCTGGAAATGGAAATAAGAACACATTGACGCCGGTGTGTCAGAACCACCATACTTGCTCCGGACACTGCGAGAGGGCTATACAAGCAATGATCACACGCACGGCACAGCGGACACACCAGGAACCGCGGTGTTGGCCATAGAATGGCGCTAGCTTCGCAGCGTTTGGGCACCACCACCGTCAGTGTCAGCCAGTTTGCCGTGGCATACGGAGCTCCATCGCAGTCTTTAACACTGGTAGCATGCCGCGACAGCGTGAATGTGAACCGTATGTGCAGTTGACGGACCTTGAGCGAGGGCGTATAGTGGGCATGCGGGAGGCCGGGTGGACGCACCGCTGAATTGCTCAACACGTGGGGCGTGAGGTCTCCACTGTACATTGATGTTGTCGCCAGTGGTCGGCGAAAGGTGCATGTGCTCGTCGACCTGGGACCGGACCGCACCGACGCACGGATGCACGCCAAGACCGTCGGGTCCTACGCAGTGCCGTAGGGGACCGCACCGCCACTTCCCGGCAAATTAGGGACACTGTTGCTCCTGGGGTATCGGCGAGGACCATTCGCAACCGTCTCCATGAAGCCGGGCTACGGTCCCGCGCACCATTAGGCCGTCTTCCGCTCACGCCCCAACATCGTGCAGCCTGCCTCCAGTGGTGTCGCGACAGGCGTGAATGGAGGGACGAATGGAGACGTGTCGTCTTCAGCGAGGAGAGTCACTTCTGCCTTGGTGCCAATGATTGTCGCATGCGTGTTTGGCGCCGTGCAGGTGAGCGCCACAATCAGGACTGCATACCACCGAGGCACACAGGGCCAACACCTGGCATCATGGTGTGGGGAGCGATCTCCTACACTGGCCGTACACCTCTGGTGATCGTCGAGGGCACACTGAATAGTGCACGGTACATCCAAACCGTCATCGAACCCTTCGTTCTACCATTCCTAGACCGGCAAGGGAACTTGCTGTTCCAACAGGACAATGCACGTCCGCGTGTATCCCGTGCCACCCAACGTGCTCTAGAAGGTGTAAGTCAACTACCCTGGCCAGCAAGATCTCCGGATCTGTCCCCCATTGAGCATGTTTGGGACTGGATGAAACGTCGTCTCACGCGGTCTGCACATCCAGCACGAACGCTGGTCCAACTGAGGCGCCAGCTGGAAATGGCATGGCAAGCCGTTCCACAGGACTACATCCAGCATCTCTACGATCGTCTCCATGGGAGAATAACAGCCTGCATTGCTGAGAAAGGTGGATATACACGGTACTAGTGCCGACATCGTGCATGCTCTGTTGCCTGTGTCTATGTGCCTATGGTTCTGTCAGTGTGATCATGTGATGTATCTGACCCCAGGAATGTGTCAATAAAGTTTCCTCTTCCTGGGACAATGAATTCACGGTGTTCTTATTTCAATTTCCAGGAGTGTATTTTAGCATGTTTTGCCTTTTTAAGGGCGCTGATGACCGTACCGTTGAGCGCCCATAAACATTATACATTCATTCTGTCTCTCTCGACAAGCGTCCTTCCGTCCAGTTACCGCTCCATCAGCCTTCTACCAGTTTTGTCGAAGGTATTCGAAAAGCTGCTCCTCTCCCGGCTTCTTCCTCATCTAGAGGAAAGGGGGGCCTAATCCCGGAACACCAGTTTGGCTTCCGTTCTGGTCACACCACGACCGAGCAGCTACTGCGGGTTGCCGAGAAGGCCTCCCTGGGATTCCAGGAAAGGTCTAAAACGGTAGCAGTGCTGCTCGACGTGGAGAAGGCATTCGCCACAACCTGGCACGAGGGGCTCATTTACAAGCTCCTAGAGCATCAGATCCCTCCTCCATACATTTCCTTGGTAGCTGGCTTCCTCGGAAACCGAAGCTTCCGAGTAAACGTGGAGGGGGCGCTGTCCACAGAGCGGCCCATTGGCGCCGGAGTGCCGGAAGGCAGCGTGCTGTCGCCGGCACTCTTCGCAGCTTACATGGCCGACATTCCAACGCACCACAACACCCAAACCTGTTAGTATGCGGACGATCTCATGATCTTCGCAGTCAATAGGAATACACGGTACAGCTTCCGGCAAATCCAAACCCAGCTCCGGGCCATTGGCGAATGGAGCGCAAAATGGGCGAAGTATCTCGGGGTGACGCTGGACCGTAAGCTAACTTACGTTCCGCATGTCAAGGGCAAGGTCCAGCTGGGGCACGTCGTACTCCGGAGCCTATACCCTATTTTCATATCAACCATGCCGAACCGACTCAAACTCCAGCTGTATCGGGCGATCATTACGCCTATGATTCTGTACGGTTGTGAGATCTGGGGAACACTGGCTAATAACACTTTCGTCAGGCTCCAGACCCTGCAGATCAAGGCACTCCGCATCATCTACGATACAGGCTGGAGATTCCCGGCTCATATCCTACATGAGCACTCCCAGATCCCGTACATTGTCGATGTCATTCGCGAGAGGGCACGATCAATGTACGACAAAATCCAAATTCACCCCAACCCTTTAGTGAACTCCCTGGGAAGGTATGACCCGAGAGATCAAAGACGCTTGCCGTCCTTCAGACTGCCGAGAGACGTCTTGGGACCCCTTGGATAACCCAAGGAAAACCCCAGATGTCTCTGGGACCAATTTTTACGCCGATGGACCAAGCGCTACACAACTCGTAACCAAAACGGAGCAAAAAATTAAATCGTGTCTCCCAAAACGGGGGAACGATTAAGTGCAGCTGCCCACGACAAAAGGGGCAACCCATTCCAAATTTCCAATACTTTCAAACACCCCAGCAGAACATGGAACTACTAGCTCATTTCGCAGGTTAAGCCGCAAAGTGGCTAGGTACTGCGGCATAAGACACCCGGACGGGGAAAAAGAAAAATAGCCCCGACCGACTAGGACTACCTCTGGACCTCTGCACAAGCGTCCAGTTCTACGCGCCATTCTCTGTCTCTTTCCTGCCTACGCGTACAGCTCTGACTTTGCGGCGACTCTAACCAACAATGCGATCAGCGATAGGGGGGGGGGGGGTTATTTGAAAGGGGGAAAAGGTTTATATTTATGAAGTACGATGATTCTGTATGAAAAAGGAAAATTCCCCTCTTTTTTGTTCATGGTAGGCAGAATAAACATTGATACATGAAATTAGTATTTCAAATATGAATAATCGTAAAAGACACACTTGTAGTTAAGAATGATGTTCATTTTAATTTCTACTATTAAACAGATGAATGTGGGGTAAACAGTTCGTGACACTTAAGTTAGCAGGAGGCAGTTGTAAAGCGAGGCAATAAAAAGAAGAGAATAAATCTGGCAGCATGCACAGCTGTGGTATTCCCGAATTCCAAGCGTTTTTATCCTGTGTACTTGATATATGAATGAAATAAACAAAATCAAAACCACTCCTGCAAACTACCAAACGCTCGTCAAACGATGTACAATTTTATGAAACATTCCTACTCTCATGAATGTTTCCATTAAACGCTTGTACATGTTTTAAAAAGGTTGTTACTGTATTTACTATCGTGCAGGACTGCCTCATTACAACACTAACGCCCGATTTCACCAACAGGTGTTAAATTCGACGTTAACAAATGTAACGTAACAATTGTCACAGCGCTAAAACTAATGTTAAATTTCTTGCATTTCACCAACCTGTTTTCTTAAAATGTTAACAAACCTTTGTTAACGCCAAGAAACTTGTAAATATCACAGCTATAGAAGGCTATGAATGATTTTCTGAAAGTACTCCGATGCGTTTTTGTTTTCATTTTCGTCTGCACAAATGGCGGATGAACAAAATTATAAATAAAGCCGTGAGACAAATTTCTCATCGACGGAGAAAGAATTGTTAATTGAAATGTTGACGAAGTGTAAGGATATCGTGGAAAATAAGAGGACGGATGCAGTGAATCTAAAAGAGAAAGATGTTGCCGGGAAAATATTGGAAATGAATTTAATTCAAATGCATGTGTCGCTACTACAAGCATCAAACAACTTGTCAGTATTACGTAAATTTAAAACGAGGTGCGAAGAACAAGTGACTTAAACGTTTCAAGACGGGAGGTGGACAATGTATTATCCACATAATTCAGTGAATTATAAAATCGCAAGGTTATTAATACTTGAAGCTAAGGCGAGATCGGCATATTCCTTTCGATACATGTTCTAACCTCTCTTATACTTCCGCAGTAACCTTCATAACAACTTGTTTCGATAGTCTATACCTACGTA
This sequence comes from Mantis religiosa, assembly GCA_030765055.1. Lineage (NCBI taxonomy): Eukaryota > Metazoa > Arthropoda > Insecta > Mantodea > Mantidae > Mantis > Mantis religiosa. The sequence goes on from CM060960.1 coordinate 40,888,982, forward strand.
AAACAATTTTCTTCGGATAGTTCCTCAAAATCATTTCTCCTCATAGGCCGTACTCTATTATGAATGTCATTTAGACGGTCTTAAATATAGCAAATCGACATCAACAGCTGCGTTCACGTCCGCCATCTTGACTATTTACAATTGTTAAGGACTTAACATTAGAAATTCGGCGTGTTAGTTTAACATGAGATTTAACACTTGTGTTACGCTAACACTTGTTGGTGAAATGCAATTTTTGTTTTAACTATTGCTAAACTCGTGTTAAGTCTTAACATTTGTTGGTGAAATCGGGCATAAGGACAATGTTAGCAACGGCATGATTCCGGTATTCCAAGATGCTATGGCATATAGAGAGAAAGAAACCATTTTGTGAAATCATTTCCTCAGAGCAACGAAGCGTCTCTACCAGGAAGGGAATGCACTTTTTATCGGTTCAGCACGCCAGGTAATAATAGGGCCTGGGGTTTTAGGTTTCAGAACTATTTATAATGTACCTATATAATACAGGGGGCTTCAAAACGACACCGAACATATAGAATTAGTTGTTCAGCTTCTATTTAAAACATATAGATAGTTTTTGTCAACAACGACGCGTGCCGCACCCTATCGGTGTTTGCAGGCATAGGTCACACGCCGTGCTGCGTGCTGTAGCTGTTTGTAAACATACCGACATACTCTGCAGTAGCTTGCTACTATTAAGAATTTCTTTGCCTTATGAAACCACAATACAGAAGCTATCACTTAATTATTGCTTATGAATGTTCAACGTGTTCCAAAATTCCGTTATAGCAGCCCATGATGGCAAATAAGCTGGTGGACATATGCAACTTTTACCTTTTAGAGGGAAGTTAATGTTAGTGAGGTTAAGGATGGAAGTATTAAATGATAAAAAGAACAGAGAATAATATCAAAGAATTGTAGATAAAGTTAACCAAAACCAAATGTCGTATGCAATGAGACAAGCATTTTATTTCACTGTGTTTAATAATACTAAATAAAGAATTTGTAACTTAAAAGGAAGCTGTTGATTTTACAGTAACTGGTTGAAAGCACTGTGCAATTAAGATCATAGCAAAATGAGCAATCTTAAAACTGTCCCAGTCATTATCGACTTTTTCACAAGTAACTGCCCTTTGTCCCATTACCTGAAATGTAGGCTAGGGTCACTAATAAAGAGCAAGGAGCAATGCTTTTGTTTTCGCGACCAGTGCGTCCCAATAACTTTTGAGATTCGCACACCAGTGGTTCCTGCACTGCCTAATCACAAAATAATGTAATATTTATTGCTGCATAAAATTATACCTAAGATAATTTCGAAGCTAAAATACCGAAATTTGGACTAGTTAGGTTATAAACTACGAAACGGCTATATTCGTTCCGTGTCATTTCGAAAAAACCTGTATATATGGTAATTTACGTCCTCCAACGTTAGGTCATATCGGACGATGAATGGAATGGGTGAAATGATGCTCAAATGAGCCCAAGGTCCAGAGAGCTTAGAGTTACCCGACTTTCATATTTCAGGATAAGGGAAAACCCCGGAAAACCCTTATCCAGGTAACTCACCCTGACCGAGATTCGAACTCGGGACCTCTTGAACGTGAGGCAGACATGCTGCCACCACGCTACCGAGGCGGGCTGTATGGTATATGGGCGCTCAACTACGGTGGTCATCAGCACCCTTTAAAAAACTAGTCATGGCAAAAACCAGATATAAAACTTTCTAAAAACTATACAAGTGTAACAAAACCTATTAAAAATACACGTAGATAAAAAACATCAATCAAGGCCTACTAAAAATTTCGTTCACTAAATCCCAAACTCTAAACTAGAAAAGAATCTAAAAACCTTCTCCACGGGTCTCCACACACGGCCCACACGTGGGTGGGCCTGTTGACCGTCTCCCTCAACCACGAAGAGGAGCCCACACGAGGGAGACTTTCAGCCCTTGTGTATAGTAAGACACATTTCAGTTTATTCCAAAAGCGGTTCTCCTATTGGAAAGTGCCTGTGATATTCTGGAGATTGATCCATAAAATAAACACCTGAATCACTGGAAATTGCATACTCGTTTAAGCTGCAGTAGATTCTTGAATGCAGTCGCGGTTTTAACGATATGAGAGTCATAAATTCAGCATCACAGAGAGAAAAGTACACAGGAAAATTATCCCTAGAACATGCTGCATTAGATCTATGTTGTCGCTGCAATGACGTAATGTTCCGTTAAAAAAAGTTGCCTTCATACAAGAATGAGTTACGTGGTAATAGGAAATTGAAAATTTTGGTATCCCGTGCTATGACAAAAGATAACATAAAAGAATGAAAGGCTGAATGCTCAGTGGTCTATCCCACGTTTTAAAGAAGTTGAGATATAGTACTGCAAAGTTGACAGCAGTCACTTACTATAGTTTGAGAGCAAGAAATCAAGTTGCTGCCAATGCGCAATATATGCGGTTCCTCCATAAGGTTGCAGGTTTGCGCTACACCCACTGATTCTGAATATACAACAGGTGCATTTTGCACATTAAAGCTGTACTTGTTTGCATTGTTTTATATACAAACATGTTTCAATTGCGCTTATCGTCTGTAGCTGCCCATGACCGCAGAAGTCGAAATAAACAGTGATTAGCTGTAGGAGCCGCAGGTTTGCAGCGAAGAGTTAACCTAAGATTTCGCCCAAATGTAGGCTCTCTGAGGGAGTAGCGGGAAGGTGAAGAGATGGGAGTGGCTTCTTATACATTGCTTAAATGGAGGTTTATAAACCTAGCTCCTCCTACTCTTAGCAACGGCTATAGCGTGACCTTCAGGCTTAGCTTCTGTGTGCTCTGCTTTTCGAACACAGGGAGAATTTAATTAAATGCATGGAGGTTATTCAGAAGAGAGCTCTGTTAAACAATAACGCCACACTTGTTCAGGCTTCTGGGTTTATGGCCACTTTGAAAGATTATAATTTTGTATTCTGGCTGTCTTTCTTCTACAAGATCATGCCACATGTGGACATTTTGTACAATCAGCTGCAGAAACGAGACTGCAATGCAACATTTGCCCTCGCCCAGCTAAACGCGTTTGAAAGGGAAGTGCAAAAGGTAAGAAATAGCGTGGATATTGAGGAACACGAAGAAACTGCAATTAAAAGGAGAAGAATAGAAGATCATGATGTGAAAATAAGAGAAGCTCTTGAAGTATGTGACATTCTTAGAGAAGCTTCACGGGGCATCTGGTAGCCTCGACTTTGTTTCATCAAGAAAATTTCTAAGACATTTCCAGAGGATTCCCTTAGAGAAACAATAATGTTCTATCCTTTTATCATTGGAACAAAAATTCATAGAGAACTGTCTGTAATTTACAGTCGAGAGGAATTTTGTGGAATGTCCGGCGCTTTGTGCTTGATGGACTTCATTAAGGAATACAATTTATGTACTACATTCAGCGAATATGTCAAACTCCTCCGAGTACTGTTAACTATGCCAATGTCTACCGCTGAAGCAGAATGCTGTTTCTCAACTTTAAAAAGAATAAAAACTTTCCTTAGGAACACAATGTCACAGGACCGATTGTCAGCATTAGCAATGCTTTCAATTGAGAGAGATTTTGTTATGAAGATCAGCGCCTTCAACGCAAAAGTTATCGATAGATTTGCCAGGTCTAAGGAGAGTAGAGCAGAGAATCTGTATAAATAGGTGAGTCATTACTACTCTGTATTTTATTTTTCATTTGTGCAGCACCAATAATTTAACCCATCAGCCGCCACTGATATACATATCAGTACCATCGACCATCGCGACTGGACACTGAAGATCTGAATGTCAGACCTTTATTCTCAAGCCAGATCAGGGCTAGGCCCTCTACTGGCAGTGGAGTGTTTTGTAAGGAAGGATAATATACGGCAGAAGATGAGGTTGAAGTTATATATAAGCCATCTGATGTGTTATTTTACGTGCCTAGAAGCAGCCTCGGGAGTTTGTAGCGCTCTCCAGGATCGATGTCGTACTCACCTAGACCGCGGATGAGGGAGTTGAAGTTGTGGGAGAGATTTTAATAGAAGGAACGTGAAAGGGTATGGATGTAGTCTGTTTCTTCGGATAACTAGACTGGGGATGTACCAAGGGGAGTCTATGGCAATGCGGAGGAATCTGGATTGCAGAATTTCAAGACGGTGTAGGTGAGACTTGGCTGCTACTCCCCATATTTCACTGGCGTATGTGGTTTCTTTCAGTATACATAGATTGTAATATGTAGTTCAAGATTAATGACAGCAGATGGCAGGGTCAACACAAACTCCACATTGGAGAGGGTTAGACCACTGTTGCACTCAACCTTTCAAGTAATAAAGCCTATTCCCCGTGTGTTTTTATGTGTAGTTGTCTTTCGTAATGTAAATTTTTGTAAACAAAACACAAATAAAATCACACAAAACAAAGAAAATTGTAAAATTATTAGTACCTCTACTCATCCACGAATAAAACCTTAAATGAAGAATATAAGAAACCTAAAATGAAGGCTTATGCTACACAAACATTCGGGCCCTATTAATAAATAACAAATGAAACGCGGGAAGACGAGCTAATGTCTGATTAGAAACGAGCCAAAACTCCCTCATTTAGGTTAGTTATGAATACTGAATTATTTGCTGCAATTTGTAATGCTACGATCGCATTAAATAGTCTATCAAACTCGTGGATAAACTCAATATGACGCTCATTAAAATTATATGCACATAATTATCAGATTCACTTGCATAAATGACTATTAATCACGTTTTCAGAAAGGGTGATGGTGTACCATATAGGCAACCCCAGAAAAAGTTCACATATTCAACTAAAGGATTACGGACGATTAAAAAAACCTCCACACTATAACATTCCATTCTGTGGGGAAGGATTAGTGTCAAGTCCTCAACCCTTTCCATAACTTCTCTTCAGTCCGCAGCAGTGTGAATAAAAACCTAGAAGCTAAGGTCCATATTAATACGAGGGTCATTTGATAAGTATGGTAAAAAAACAAAGAATAATGTAAATTAATTGGGAGTCGATTAATGACACAAAACAACACTTACTTTTAAATTTTCCCGGAACCGGTTTCTGAGGCCTTCCCTCTATCTTCAGCCGGACATCGACTTGTTCTCATTGGTGTAGCTGGCAATATTTTGTCATCGGTCTCCTCTGGTGGCGGTTCGAGGAACTTGCTGAACAAATCTTTCTGGGAGATGTCAAAATTGAATACTTTGTTCCTATTTTTTGAAATAAAGATTTGTTCCCATGTGGACAGTTCTTCTTTTCCTGTTGTATGTTTTAGTAATTTTGGTTCTGGATTTATGTTGTGGTTTTTTTTTCCCAAAAATGCGTGGCAACTGCTGATTTTTCTAATTGTTTGTATTTTATGTTCCTAAGGTGTTCCTTTGCTCTTGTTTCTAAATTTCTTTTGGTTTTTCCAATAAAAATTTTACTACAGTTATTGGAAAAACCAAAAGAAATTTAGAAACAAGAGCAAAGGAACACTTTATGAACATAAAATACAAACAATTAGAAAAATCAGCAGTTGCCACGCATTTTTGGGGAAAAAAAAACCACAACATAAATCCAGAACCAAAATTACTAAAACATACAACAGGAAAAGAAGAACTGTCCACATGGGAACAAATCTTTATTTCAAAAAATAGGAACAAAGTATTCAATTTCGACATCCTCCAGAAAGATTTGTTCAGCAAGTTCCTCGATCCGAAACCAGAGGAGACCGATGACAAAATATTGCCAGCTACACCAATGAGAACAAGTCGATGTCCGGCTGAAGATAGAGGGAAGGCCTCAGAAACCGGTTCCGGGAAAATTTAAAAGTAAGTGTTGTTTTGTGTCATTAATCGACTCCCAATTAATTTAATTTATACAACAACACTGTTTTCAACACTTCCATGAAAGGATTTAAAGAATAATTTGTTTCTTTGTGAATATCTCACCTTAATTCTCGACATAGTCTCCATTGATGATTATACACTTGGTCCAGCGATGTTCCAGCTGTTTCATCCCTTCAGAAAAATAGGTTGCGTCAAGGTCTGCAAAATATATGTTGACGATGACTATCACTTCATTTGATGAAAATTTCTCACTACCAAGCCAAATTTTCAAGTCTGAGAACTGGAAGAAGTCACTTGGGGCTAACTCTGGTGAATAAGGAACCAAATCAAAGCCCAACTCTTGCACTTTCGCAATGTGATTGCTGATGTGTGCGATGGTGCATCATCCTGGTGAAAGAGCACCTTTTTGCGTTTCAATCTCGGTCTCTTTTCAGTCAACTCATGTTGCAAGTGATCCAACAAAGAAGCATAATAGGCTCCAGTTATGGTTCTACCTTTTTTCAAGTAGTCTATGAGGATTATTCCTTGAGAATCTGAAACAAAAATAGTGGTCATCATCTTACCAGCTGACAAAATGGTGCTTGCCTTCTTTGGCGCACTTTCACCAGCCTTTGTTCATTGTTTTGACTGCTGTTTTGACTCTGGTGTGTAACGCTGGACCCAAGTTTCATCCACGGTCACACATCGGCACTAAAATTCTTGCGGATTGCGATTAAACATCGCCAGACACTCGGTAGAAGTGCTCTTCCGGATGCGCTTTTGGTCGACTGTGAGCAATTACGGCACCCATCTTGCACAGGGCTTTTTCATTGCCAATTTTTCATGCAAGATATTGTGCACCCGCTCAGTTGAGATGAGTGCAGCCTCAGCTACTTCACGAATTTTGATTCGGCGGTCTTGGATAACCAGATCGTGGATGTTTCTCAATGGTGTCTTGTGTGGTGACCTAAATTGGGCGACCAGAGCGTGATTCATCTACGATGCTTCTACGACCACCTTTAATTTCATTGATCTAAAAGTAAATGGTCTTCAATGTTGATGCAAAGTCCACATGAACTTCATACACTTCAGTTTTGACTTGTGCGACAGTCCAGCCCTTCAAATGAAAATGTTTAATAACAACACGAAACTCTTTCCATTTTAAATCGCAGCTATCACACTCACCAGTTCAGTTGGCTTTCAACAATGACAATTGTAGCACATTCAAATTTTCTGTACGATCTTTTGACAAAGTTGCAACAAAAACTGTCCATCCATTCATGGAAATTTACCAGACTTATCAAATGACCCTCGTATACAGCGTGCCCCAGAATTTTTGGGTGGAATATAATACTTACTATAAATGAAAGGTTAGAGCCAGACGGAAAAATTCAATGCCATAGCCGGGATTTGAACCACGTCATGTCATGTTGGCACGTTAGCCATAGTAGCTTAATGGTGTAGAGCGGCTGGACGGAGACCAGAAGATCCGTGGTTCAAATCCCGGCTATGGCATTGAATTTATCAGTCTGGCTCTACCCTTTCATAGTGCGTCCTACAACGGCTAGTGTGAAAGAACAATTAATTTCCATTAATTGACCTAATAGTGGTTAACTATAAAGCCCGGGCCTTAAAGTACTTACAGCATAGTAAGTCGCCATTAAGGTAGTTGTCTAATGTGTTTATGAGAACTCCTAAGTGGTTTACTGGGAAAAATACAAGTCAGTTGGAGAATTTAATGACATGTTGGCACGTTGGACATGGTTCAATGGTTTAGAGCAGCTGGACGGAGACCAGAAGATCCGTGGTTCAAATCCCGGCTATGGCATTGAATTTATCAGTCTGGCTCTAACCTTTCATAGTGTCCTACACACAGCTAGTGTGAAAGAACAATTAATTTCCATGCTTACTATAGTTAGACACAGAAAAAATAAGATTCCCTTTAAAACAGACGAACATTTATCATCCAGTGTCACGCTGTTTGAGCAGCACGCTTCAGTGATTGAACACTGGCAATGGCTACAATCACTTCATAAGATCTCTGTGACCATGTTGCCTTTCCTATGCTCCATTTGAGAGGCAAGTGATGCCGTGCTAGGGGCCATTCAAATGAAAACTATGCAGCAACATAACCACGTAAAACTTATACGGGAGATGCGCCCAGTACCGCTTTTTCAACATTTAAAGAAAATGCAATGGAGAAGTAGCGTGTTACTATTATCATGAAGCTAATAACATACAGAAACAGCATTAGTAATGAACATTCATGAACGCGAGTTATTTTGACTTTTAATAACTAAAGTAAATATTAGTGATAACTGTGCATCTCGAAAAATGTTTCCCAGTACCGGACAGACGTAAATAAATACATATTTCTAAATAAAGGAAGAAGAACCGCACAATAAATCACAATTATCGTGTTTTGAGATAAAAACAGAACACGGTAACATGATAATATATTTTTCAAAACGTTCTCTAGAGATTATCACAACAAAATAAAAATGTCTTAGAAGTAATGAAACATTTTTTTAAACACAGTGATCACATCTGTAAAAATCAATGTTCTCTTGCCCTGTACATTCAATATGTATCCAAATCTTGAGCGATATACTAATTACACTGAACCCAAGCCTCGTCTGTGATTTCTAAACAAATGATACGCGCTGTTAGAGCACTTCTATCGACACTGGTTTTGGTTCCAAAATTTAATTTTCTTTTAGTCTTCTAAGGCTCTTCACTATTTCCAGTTTCTGTTGGCACAGAGTTAGAGCTAGGTTCTCTATTTATAGTTTTATTAATGTTAGTCTTGCGTTCCTTTGCTATTGGTTTGCTATTCATCCTTTTTTTTTTTTTTTTTTTTTGCCTTTTCCTGCAGCATCAACTTATACAGAGTCGATGTTAATGTTTCAGCAATATATATTGCTACTCCCAGGCTCTTTGATCCTTCTATCGCATTCTTTATTGCTTGTTTCATATTTTCTTCTATTTTCCTTTCTTTTTAACCTCGATGTTGTCAGGAATGTCTATAAACAAAAATTAATCTAATCTCTGTTTCATATAACCTTACCCCGCTGAAATGTATCACTCCGCGTTTAACTACCTTCCCCCTCACCCTAATTGGCTCATGCTTTCGCGCCATAGGCCATAGGCGGTGCCTTCCCGTCACATTTAAACCTGCAGTAAACGTCATAATAATTGCCGGGAAGATAAATAAAATCATACAAATAAGGATATGAAGGCTTGCAAAAATACAAGTTTATAATGAAACTGAGCAAGTTGAAACTGAATGACTGAGCAATGAAACTGAAAGAGTTTATAATGAAAGGCCTTTGGCCTTTTCCACTGGGATTTTTTAAACCAGCACACATACCTTTCAAAAATGCTTGTCTTTCAGTCTTAAAAGTCGTGTCACGCCATACCTTACTTTTCGTGTGTTCTTCGTGTATATTTTGCGGTTTGTATCTCGGTACAGTCTGGTTGTCCTTAAATAACGTCTTCGCCACACAGCAATATCGCCTCTGTCTTTTAGCACATTTTTCTTGCCTCTTTTTTCATTCACAAACCCCAGCTGTATAAGCAATCTGCTGAAGTTTGGTAAATCTGCATCCTCATTTACAGCAGATGAAATGTTACTTATGTTAGGGAGTTCGTTTCTATAGAAAAAAACTATGCACATGACGACGCACAATACTTTTCACGTATTTTCTCCAAGCACGCACTTTTGTTTATTCCTGCTTTTGCCTGGAGTGGTAAGTTTTCCTGTTTTCTCAATTTCACATCGCGATATTCCTACGGATCTAACACTCACACCTGTAATTTCAGAGCACAGCTGTTCGACTTCTCTCACTGACAAAGACGGATTCTTCTCTGTGAGTGCATTAAATACATGCACCACAATTCCTTTTTCGCCGCTTTGTAAAGGTTTTCCCTTGCGATACTTCAGCGAAAAACTGGCGGTAGACTCTGCCATTATACATATAAGTACACGCGCAATAAACGATCAATAAAATAATTTAGCTCTCCTACTCGGCACAACACACCTTCGAATGGCGATATGTGACTAATCCAGTTCAAAACAAGGTCAGTGATAAGTCATATAAACAAATATGGCACCACTACCGCTGAAGCACGTGCTATCGTGTCATGTGCTTGAGAGCAAAGGAACCTCCTCTTTACTTCGTTTAAGAATTAACATGCATTTCAGATAAATCAACTCTGTTGCGCAATATATTTAATTCAAACAGTTACGAAAATATAAATTTGACAATTCTCTTCCAACATATAAAGATATATCACCATGTTAAATAACGAACTAATTTTTACCGCACGACAGTCATTACCACAACAGCAGCCAATGAGAGGTGATTAGGTCACATGACCATTAAGAGATACGGGGCAAGCTTACGTGAAACAAGGATTAATATCAGTGCAAGTTCGGAGGATAAAAATATACCTTCGCGTACGGTACTGGGAAAATTGCTATCGTACGGTACTGAGCAACTCACACGTACTTATATATAACGTCATAACACGGCCCGATTCTTTTAAACAGACACTGTATTTTGTGTTTGTGTAGTCTACTTAATACCAAATAATATGAGTGCAAATACTTAATTAGTTCCTCACCGGAAAAGGAGCAGCAATGTCAGCAAGTTACTAACAGCACAGCTCCAGTAAACTACACGACTTCTCTGAACAATAACTTCTGATTGAACGGTCAAAGAGGAGGGAAAACTTTCAGATGGTAACAAATATAGTTGTTTGTCTAAACACGCACCACGAGCTTCTACTATCGGCAACTACGAGATACTGACACCGTGCGGCACTGGGCGCATCTCCCCTAGAGTGAACTTTATACGTTATGTTATCATTCATTAGTAAACATATACACATAAGGCTGCAGACTGCAAAACGACCCTCGACAGTGCACACGACAAAAGAGTGTCAAATGAGAAAGAACTAGCTACCGGTTTAAATGTCGTTAAAATTACAAAGAAAGTACTATTTAGTATTACAGTTTGTTTTGAAGCAATTTTGTACACAACCCAGTGATTTCTGGTCTGTGATCTTACATATAAAAGCAGTTAGCGATTCACCAGATGGTAAAGGAAGATATTTTATTTTTATTGTTTTAATTGACGCTCTCCAACGTTCAGTCTTATCGGACTTTAAATGAAATGATGTTCAAATAAGCCCAGGGTCCACAGAGCCTAGAATTAACGTTCATCTTACAGGATAAGGGGAAACCATGGAGGGGAACCTTATCTAGATAACTCACCCTGAGAGAGATGCGAATTCGGGACCTCTTGAACGTGAGGCAGACACTTTACAACCTACGCTACAGAATCGGGCAATGGAAAATCGGTTTGTGAGAGAAAATTCTACATTTTTACACGGTGAGAATTCCTCTCTCGTTGGTTAGTTTATTAAATTTTATGTAGACATAAACATAAGAGCTTGGAATTTATAAACTTCTATGTTTACTACTTGAACAGGATATAAGTGCATTGCGTGGCATCACAAATGCACTTAGAGGAAGACAGCTTCGAGAGTTGTGACGTATTTCAGCCGGGAGCGAGGCCTGCAGTGCGTGTGACGTCAGGCAAGAGCCATGTAGCACCAAGCTGCCTGTATATAAATGGCGCTGTGAGTACAGAATCTGAGGGTTCAGTCACGTGTAGCGCACTCGATGACAACAATGTAGCTGCCACGTACCAAATGGAACTGTTAAATTTACAATGTGACGATTTATTGAAGGACAAATATACACACAAGAAAGACTTGGCTGATTTTTACAAAAAATGTCCGCCAAACCAGATTTCCGAAGTTGTATTCACTTGGCACATTGACACTGTGTATGTATGTGTGCACACATTTTTTTTTTTTCTGTTATGAAATTATTTAAGTCCAAACCCCGAAGTACCTTGTCGTATCAAAATCTTACAAATTTCCCAGATATTACGTTCTGATATTGATAAACTAATTAAAGAAAAACGGAACAGAAAGTGTCGGAAAATGTCCACGAAAGTTTGTTCTGAATGGGTCTCCTCTAACTTGCAGAGAAAATTATTTTATGTTTTATTTTATTTACTTTATAACATGCCTGTCCTTCAGATAAACTACAAGTTGAAGTTTTATATATTTTCTCATAGCACAGAGCCAAAATGTAATTTTTTATAAACTGTGACCAATTGCGTAATTAAAGCAGTCAGCATTAATATTCAATACTCAAGATGTAAGTTGTACATATTATTAATACCCGATACGTTTCCTGCCTTTCCTACGCTGTCGGAACCCCAACACATCAAACTGTTTCATTCCTTTTGGGCAGCAGAAATCAGCGCGGTGACGTCACATGCTAACCTGCCTTTCGTTCGGGGTCATATTTGGCGGTTAGAGCTGACGGAGCTGACTTCACACCGCCACTGCCTGTCTTCACCTGCACTTAGGCAAAAAAAACGTCCTCAGTTCCCCTGTCTTCCACTGCCTGTCTTCCCCTGCACTTAGGCAAAGAAAACGTTCTCAGTTCCCCTGTCTTCCCCTGCACTTAGGCAAAGAAAACGTCCTCAGTTCCCCTGTCTTCCCCTGCACTTAGGCAAAGATAACGTCCTCAGTTCCCCTGTCTTCCACTGCCTGTCTTCCCCTGCACTTAGGCAAGAAAAACGTCCTCAGTTCCCCTGTCTTCCACTGCCTGTCTTCCCCTGCACTTAGGCAAAGAAAACGTACTCAGTTCCCCTGTCTTCCCCTGCACTTAGGCAAAGAAAACGTCCTCAGTTCCCCTGTCTTCCACTGCCTGTCTTCCCCTGCACTTAGGCAAAGAAAACGTCCTCAGTTCCCCTGTCTTCCACTGCCTGTCCTCCCCTGCACTTAGGCAAAGAAAACGTCCTCAGTTCCCCTGTCTTCCACTGCCTGTCCTCCCCTGCACCTAGGCAAAGAAAACGTACTCAGTTCCCCTGTCTTCCACTGCCTGTCCTCCCCTGCACTTAGGCAAAGAAAACGTCCTCAGTTCCCCTGTCTTCCACTGCCTGTCTTCCCCTGCACTTAGGAAAAGAAAACGTCCTCAGTTCCCCTGTCTTCCACTGCCTGTCTTCCCCTGCACTTAGGCAAAGAAAACGTCCTCAGTTCCCCTGTCTTCCACTGCCTGTCTTCCCCTGCACTTAGGAAAAGAAAACGTCCTCAGTTCCCCTGTCTTCCACTGCCTGTCTTCCCCTGCACTTAGGCAAAGAAAACGTCCTCAGTTCCCCTGTCTTCCCCTGCACTTAGGCAAAGAAAACGTCCTCAGTTCCGAGTTGCATTTACTATTGAGGCAAATGTAATTCTGTTTTCAGTTGCAACTCTTCACTGTCTTGTCCCTTATCCCATAGGGGAGGGGATCCGTTCCCTTCAGCTGCTGCGGACCCTTAGCACTCGTGGTACCTCTGACGTTACTAGAGGAACCTCGGGCCGAACATTCGAGCCCCTCCCTGAATGGGAGTTGTTCGGATTGTGTTGGACTCGGGGGGCAGTGTGTTCCCGTTACCCGCGGGAGATCGGGTACCTATGGCCAGGTTTTGGCCGCCCGGAGGGAGCAGAGGGTTGCCTAAGAAGTCCCGGGTGCTAGCCTACAGAGCTTGTAGTAGGTGTGCTAGATCACCAGGCGGCCCCACCGATAGTCTTCCTGCGGGGTTGACGCGCGTAAGTGGCGTATCCACTTCCACCCGTCTTGAGATAGGAGAGGGGCCTTTTAGAATCAAGGCATTGCCCCATGGAAAGAACCCCGGAGTTTACCATCGCTCCCGGGCTGATAGAGGCCACAGTTTTCGGACTTACAGGTAGACCTCGCTGCAACGTTTGCCTTGCCTCTTACTCTGATCGCTAGCATTGATGACGTTATGCATTGTCAACAAAACAGTGGTACCCTCATACTAGAAGACTCCTACTGTGACCGACTAGTACACCATATTTATGTCAACGTCGTGAACGTGAGAAATAAAGTCTAGTGCTCACTAACAGTTTGCAGTATTACATCATTCCTGTAATGACCAAAGTGATTCATTGGGGTTAGCTAAGGAGTGTTTAAGGCTTCCGGACTCTTTTAGTTTATCTTCCTAAGTGAAATCATGTAGCTAATTCAGCTGTTGATCGCGTCAGCGCACATGAGAAAGAACTTGATACCGTCATATGTTTATTTCACAGCATCATTTCAGTTTAGTTTTATGAGATACTGCACCAGTCTTGTGAACCTCTGCTCCACTTACGCAATATCATCTGCAGAAGCAGTTCTTGACACTCGCTTAATTTAACTGTTGTAATTGCAATAGCCTTGGATCTTCCCACATTTCCGCATAATCGTTTGACTCAGAAACTTGGAGGAGGATGCCATAGCACAGTAGGATAATTACCTTCTTGGTTATTACTAAAACTTGGCTAATAGACGCTAAAAATAAAAATAGGCAAATAACCACTACAGTGCTAACATCTGGACTGTCAGTAACAGTGGCGGCTGGTGGGTTAAATCATTGGTGGTGCACAAATGAAAAATAAAATACAGAGTAGTAATGACTCACCTATTTATACAGATTCTCTGCTCTACTCTCCTTAGACCTGGCGAATCTATCGATAACTTTTGCGTTGAAGTCGCTGATCTTCATAACAAAATCTCTCTCAATTGAAAGCATTGCTCATGCCGTCAATCGGTCCTGTGACATTGTGTTCCTAAGGAAAGTATTTATTCTTTTTAAAGTTGAGAAACAGCATTCTGCTTCAGCGGTAGACATTGGCATAGTTAACAGTACTCGGAGGAGTTTGACATATTCGCTGGATGTAGTACATAAATTGTTTTCCTTAATGAAGTCCATCAATCACAAAGCGCCGGACATTCCACGAAATTCCTCTCGACTGTAAATTAGTCAGTTCTCTACGAATTTTTGTTCCAATGATAAAAGGATAGAACCTTATTGTTTCTCTAAGGGAATCCTCTGGAAATGTCTTAGAAATTTTCTTGATGAAACAAAGTTGAGGCTACCAGATATTCCGTGAAGCTAAATCTGTCCTTTGCTTCTCTAAGAATGTCACATACTTCAAGAGCTTCTCTTCTTTCCACATTATGATCTTCTATTCTTCTCCTCTTAATTGCAGTTTCTTCGTGTTCCTCGACGATGAATAGAATGGATGAAATGATGCTCAAATGAGCCCGGGGTTCATAGAGTTCAGAGTTACCCGACATTTGTCTTTCAGGATAAAGGAAAACCCCAGAAAAACCTTATCCAGGTAACTCACCCTGACCGAAATTCGAACTCGGGACCTCTTGAACGCGAGGCATACATGCTACCACCATGCTACCAAGGCGGGCACGTTGGCAATGGGTTAGAGCGACTGAACGGAAACCAGGAGATCCGTGGTTCAAATCCCGGCCATGGCACTGAATTTTTCATGTTGATTCTATCTCTTCTCGTAGGGGAGGGGATCGGTCCCCTTCAGCTGCCGTGGTGCGGACGCTGCGGACCCCTAGCGCTCGTGGTAAAGTCTGTTAGTTAACTGGCGTGCACGTCGGCCGCTGGCTTTGACGAACCCTTATAATCGTTTTACAACAGCGACCCTTCTCGCAGTCCGTTCTGCAAGGTTGCCACCTTTCTCGATACGTCATTGGTATCGTACGAGGTTTCGTCTAAATAAATTATATTGTGTCCATTACTGAGAAACGTCATTTGTTTTGACAAATATATATATATATATATATATATATATATATATATATATTTGCAGTGCCCATAAGGAAAATCACAAATTTCTTGCAAACGTGCAACCAATTCGTCTAAGGTAGGCTCTCTCACTTTTGCATAGAATCTATAAATTTCTCGACGAATTAAATCGCATGTGAAATTATCTACTTTAGAGAAACGTTTCCTTTTGTTTTCACACTTGATCGGCGTCTTTGGTATTCCTTTCGTCACAATATTTCTTACTGTATTTCTGTGAATACCCAGAATTTATCATCAGGTTCACTGCATGACCCCTTACCAAGATTATTTGTCAGCACATATTTATATGTGTTCAAAACAAGCACTTGAATTTGCTTAGAAACAGTTCCCGTTATAACTTCGTTTTTGAGGCTTTTCCAGTAATATAACTCGGCCCAGTTATTCACACTGTTGTCATCACTTTGATTATTTTCACGTGATGAAAGTAATCTACTACTTCATTTGCATTTACCACTGCATTTCCCTCCCACGGTCTCCACATCGTGACACAACGAATTTTTGCACGTAATGAAACAGATCAACTGGAAGTTGGAACTTTGGCAACTGAGACTCCACGTGGAGTAGACATGAGACTGTCACTTCGAGAAAATCAGGGTTGCTATTGGTCCTCAACGACAGTGTTCCATTTTTGAAGTGTGGAGATAGATTTATGACGGTCATTAGTGGGTGGGAGAGTAGTTTCCTTTGAGCGGCAAACTGCATTCGCGTTCACTAGACGGACTTTACCTCTGACGTTACTAGAGGAACCTCGGGCCGAACATTCGAACCCCTCCCTGCTGGGGAGTTGTTCGAATTGGGCTGGACTCAAAGGGGCAGTGGTTTCCGATACCCGTGGGAGATCGGGTACGTCTCCGGACGGGGTTGAGAGAAGCCATATATTCCCGCGTACTAGCCAGCATAGCTAGTAGGTGTGCTAGATCACCAGGCGGCCCTGCCGAGGTTATTCGGTAGCCTTCCTATTTGAAACAGGCGCGCGTAAGTGGCGTATCCACTTCCATCCCGTCTTGAGTCCACAGGGCCAGATGGGGGGGGGGCTTGGTAAAGTAATAAGGTCTTACCCTACAGAAAGCCCCACGTAGGCACCGGGTGGCCTTTTGGGACAGCTCGGTAACTCCCTGGTACAAAGAGGCCCAGTCCTTGTCCTACGGGTCAGCAACTCCTCTGGGTTGTTGATTCTATCTATCACAGTCCAATTTTATAAATTTTTCTTAAAAAATACTAGCATTCTCACTATTTAGGGACCAAGTCTACTATTTCTGTCACATATGAGTCTTGCTGTGCTAAATAATCTTTCAGAGAAAACTGTTGCAGGTGGAATACACAAATATTTAGCAGCTAATTATAGTTCTGGAAGTTTTGAATTTGTTTTCCAATAATCCAGTGTACTAGATAGAGGAGGTGACAAATTGTCGTTGAGATATGCAGTGATTTCTTCTTTGGAACTGGTAACTGGCACTGAATTTGACTCACGATTACTTTCTTGCATAATATTACTGTGTAGGTACAACATACCTGTCAATTTCTCGGGCTTTGTAATGTTCTACTTGCGGCAGTAATATTTTGTGGTCTTAAAAATAATGAGTATCGAGGTATCTCAAATAACGACACCTAATTAATCTTATTTAATTACGAGGGCTGTTCAATAAAGAATGATCACAATTTTTTTTGACAACGTACCTTTACTCATCCTCATAATTTTGCTTGTCCTTCTCAAAATACTCCCCCCTGAATGCGATGCACTTGTCCCAGCGTTTCTGCCAGTCTTTAAAGACATGCTGGAAACTATTTTTTTAGATATCCTTCAAAATCACCTCCACAGCCTTCACCACTGCTTCTGTTTATAGATAATGCCTCCCACGAAGGCGTTCTTCAAGTTAGGGAATAGAAAAAAGTCACATGGGGCTAAATCCGGACTATAGGGAGGGTGTGGGATGCACTTCACGTTGATTTTTGCAAGATATGCAGCAACAACATTGGCAATATGCGGCCGCACATTATCGTGGTGCAGCATCCAGCCTGCTTCACGGAAATGTGGTCTTTTGTGCCTGATATGGACTTGCAATGTTTTCAGGACATCCCTGTAGTATTGTCCAGTTACTGATGTGTGTGCAGGTACACCATGCTGATAAAGCATTCCATGAATATCAAAGAATGAGATGACCATAACTTTCCCAGCAGAAACAACCACTTTTGCTTTTTGGGGGGTTGGTGATGGAGATTTCCACACTGAGCTTTGTTGTTTGCTCTCAGGATCAAAATGATGTAGCCAAGTTTCATCAGCAGTGATTACGTTTGATAGAAACTCCGGATCTTCCTCTAACATCAACTTTAACTGCATGTTACAGCCCTGGATAAGGTTTTTTTCAGGGTTTTCCTTTATCCTTCAAGACCAATGTCGGGTAACTCTAAGCTTCATGGACCCTGGATTCATTTGAGCACCATTTCACCCAATTCATTCACCGTCCGATATAACTTAACGTTGGGGCGGACGTAAATTAGAAGGAAAAAAAAAACTCCAATGCGTGCTGTCCTGAAAAATTCTCCATTGGCTCGAATACTTCCCCGGTAGACCACTAGGGGCTCTCGCATCCGAGATACACAGTTTGTGGCGACTTACTATCGTAAGTACTTGAGTCCCAGACTTCATCATTTAACTCTTATTATAGTTAATTGATGGAAATTAATCATTTCTTCACACTAGCCATATATAGGTTAAGGTTTTTGATAGTCAACATGAAAAATTCAGTGCCATGGCCGGGATTTGAACCACGGATCTCCTGGTTTCCGTCAGTTGCTCTAACCCATTGAGCTACCATGGCCAACGTGCCATCCTGACATTAAATTCTCCATTTGACTCGAACATGTCTGAACTTGCCTGGTTCTCACAGGCGGGAAACCAGGAGTACCAACAATGAAACTACTACGGCGTGTTTGTTTAACATAAAGCTAACAGAATATAAGATTGAATTTTAGTGCGAAAAATTACGACCGTAAAAAAAAATTATGATCATTATTTATTGAACAGCCCTCGTATTTTTAACGTGCGAGTTTTCAGAACTATATATATATATGACTATTTAATTAATATTGAAACCGTTTGTTGTTTTGAAGAATTAGATAGAATAAATAGCCTAGAAATAGGAAAATAGTAAATTCAAGCTTTGCATGGTCAATATTCTTCAACTAGGAAATGGAGAAATTGATGTCTTTATGCCTGTGGATCTGTCTGCATGGCAGTCTTTCCCAGCATGTTGCTGTGTGCGTGATGAGCTCGCTATCTGTTAGTAAAGATGGAGTCAAATTCGTTGTGGACTTTGGTCCTGTGGCCTGAATAGTGTTGTATTTCAGTCTGGGTATGCAAATGCTTCACTCATCAACCAGCCTCAATAGACAGGAAGGATGGTGTGCACTGCATCCATTTCTATTAAGGATATGACAACTAGAAATAAATATTTGGTAACGGTGCCATATATACCTTCTGAATGAAATACTGGGGGTTTGAGGAATTAAAATGAAAATAATCCAGAGTTACAGAGATGTTACCATTCCGAAGTCACCAGAGAGACATGTTTAACTTTTTTTTTTTTTTTTTTTTTTTTTTTTTTTTTTTTTTTTTTTTTTTAATTTATGTCCTCCAAGGTTGTCATATCGGACGATGTATGGAATGATGCTCAAATGTGCCCAGGGTCCGTAGAGCTTGGAGTTACCCGACATTCGTCTTTCAGGATAAGGGAAACCCCGGAAAATCCTTATCCAGGTAACTCACCCTGATCGAGATTCGAACTCGGGATCTCTTGAACGTAAGGCAGACACGCTACCATCACGCTACCAAGGTGGATCATGTTTAACTGGTGATAACTTTTGAGTTTTCGTTTCATTTTTACTTGTTCGTGGGCTGTTCAATAAAGAATGATGACTTTTTTTTTTGACAACGTACCTTTACTCATCCTCATAATTTTGATGGCCATTCTCAAAATAGTCTCCCCTGAATGCGATGCACTTATCCCAGTGTTTCTGCCAGTCTTCAAAGACATGCTGGAAACAATTTTTGAGAGATCCTTCAAAATCGCCTCCGCAGCCTTCACCACTGCTTCTGATGATGGATAATGCCTCCCACGAAGGCGTTTCTTCAAGTTAAGCAATAGAGAAAAGTCACATGGGACTAAATCCGGACTATTGGGAGAGTGAGGAATGCGCTTCATGTTGATTTTTGCAAGATATTCAGCAACAACATTGGCAATATGCGGCCGCGTATTATCGTGGTACAGCATCCAGCCGGAAATGTGGTCTTTTGCGCCTGATATGGACTTGCAATGTTTTCAGGACATCCCTGTAGTATTGTCCAGTGTGTGTGCAGTTACAACATGCTGATAAACCATTCCATGAATATCAAAGAATGAGATGACCATAACTTTCCCAGCAGAAGCAACTACTTTTGCTTTTTGTGGGGTTGGTGATGAAGGAGATCTCCACTCTCAGCTTTGCTGTTTGCTCTCAGGATCAAAATGACGTAGCGAAGTTTCATCAACAGTGATTACGTTTGAAAGAAACTCCGGATTTTCCTTTAACATCAACTTTAACTGCATGCAGACCTGCATGCGAATGTCATTTTGTTCGGGAATCAACAGTTTTGGAACCCATCGCGCACAAACACGTCTCACGTGTAATGTTTCTGTCACCAAAGTGTGGGTGGCACCCAATGAAATGTTCAGTATTTCAGGAATGATCTTAAGGTAATTCTCCGATCCTCTCTCACAATGGCAGCAGCTGTGTTGATGTTTTCTTCCGCAAGAGCAGTAACTGAAGCATCGGGTCCACCTTGCTCTGAAATTGATTGCCTCCCCTCTTTAAACATTTTAAACCACCTTCGAGCTGTGCTGTAGGGAAGGCCATAGGCCTCCTGTAACATTGTTATAGGCCTCAGCTGAAGATTTGTTGAGTAGAAAGCAGAATTTCAAAGCCGCATATTGTTGCTCGCGCGTTACCTCCATTGCAGCGGTAGCCGATACTGAACATGTCTGAACTTGCCTGGTTCTCACAGGCGGGAACCAGGAGTACCAACAGTGGAACTACTACGGCATGTTTGTTTCACATTAAGCTAACAGAATATAATAAGTTTGAATTTTAGTGCGAAAAATTATGACCGTAAAAAAATTATGATCATTCTTTATTAAACAGCCCCCGTACAACCATCGTGATGGCTTGGAAATTCCGCTCTCTTTGCATGGCCAAGAGATAAAAAGAACGAATGACTTCCCATTTCAAAAAGGTATAAGTATTGGAAAATTCAAACGAAGAATAAGTCGGAAATGGCTCATTCGACATACAGCTTTAGACAAAAGCAACTGCCAGAAACAAAGTTCGATTCGGAAAACATCGGAAGCATTCTTTCACGCTGGGTTCACAATACACGCTTTGGAAAGGTAGAGCCAGACTGAACTGTTCAATGATTTGAAACCCAGCTATGGCATTGAAATGTTCAGTCTGACTACCTTTCTATACTTTAGCCTACACATCGCTAGTGTGAAAGAACAATTAATTTTTTCCAATATAAGCGTTCATACCAATCTGGCTTCATTTCAAAGCTATGCGCTAGATAGAGACCTGCTTTGCGGCTTGGCCGTCTGCATGGTAGCCGTGTGGTAAAACGGATGTGTCTTGTACAGTACGGGCAAGATAAGTTGAGCGCTGGATTTACGGTGTGGTGCGGACAGAGGGGAAGAAGCGAGACCTAACGCTCTGTTGTTTCTGCAGTGTGGTCAACCTTGAACAACACAGTTCAGCAAAATAGCGTGTAAGATAAGGGAAGGTATCACAAGTAACGTTGCATCCTCTGAAAACATTCCTTAGTTTTGCCCACGCCAGCTCAATTGCATTCAGATCACAGTTATATGGAGGTAGACGAATAATAATGTGTCCCCTTTCGAGAGCCATAACATCCACAAATGTTCATACAAATGTAAATCATTTTCAAGTAAACGCTGATGTACATTACCACCACACTCGTAACAAGGATAAACTGGCAATTCGAGCGCACCAAACGAGCCTTTATGAAGGAAGCTTTAACTACAAAGGGATAATGTTATACAATAAACTTCCAAATTCATTTAAACAAGCTGCATCATTAAAATACTTTAAAAATAAGGTTAAGAAATTTTTGCATGCACACTGTTTTTATACGGTTAATGAATTTTTATAACTATAACCATGTAAATGAGCACTGGGAGCATAGTACATTCACAAACCTGTAATATTTATATTATGACATTTCTGTCAGCTACAGAAACTAATATGATTTTAAAAAAATTCACTTACCATCCATGGGCCTTTGATAAATTCAAAAAAGTCTTCAAAAAACAAAACATCCAACTACCACCAGTCAACCATTGCTCCTTAAATAACCTAATTTCCTCAAACATCAAAGACGCCATTCCATCCAACAAAAAATCTGGTATATATCAAATTGAATGTTGTGACTGTAGTCAAATTTATATTGGAGAAACCAAAAGAAATTTATAAACAAGAGCAAAGAGACGCTTTAGTAACAAAATATAAACAATTAGAAAAATTAGTAGTTGCCACTCATTTTTGGGAGAGAAAAAAACCACAACATAAATCCAGAACCAAAACTACTAAAACATACATCAGGAAATCAAGAACTATCCACATGGAAACAAATCTTCATTTCAAAAAATAGGAACAAAGTATTCAATTTTGACATCCCCCACAAAGATTTGTTCCGCAAGTTCCTCAAACCACCACCAGAGGAGACCTATGACAAAATATCGCCAGCTACACCACTGAGAACCAGTCAGTGTCTGGTTGATGATGCAGACAAAGTCTCTAAAACATGTTCTGGGAAAATTTAAAAGTACTTGCTTAGGCTTTCACAGCCGGCGTTAATCCAATAAAATGTATTTCCCAGGCTTGTGGGCCATGGTCCAAAGGATGAAAGTTCTCCTGACGTTTTGCTCATAACTCCAATGAGCATCTTCAGAGGATGATTCTAGCTCGGTATTTGCTGGAATGTACCGAGCTGGAATCATCCTCTGAAGATGCTCGTCGGAGTTATGAGCAAAACGTCAGGAGAAGTTTCATCCTTTGGACCACGGCCCACAAGCCCGGGGAATACATTTTATTGGATTAAAAGTAAGTGTTGTTTAGTGTCATTAATCGACTCCCTTTAAATTTAATTTATTACGACAACACTGTTTCAACACTTCCAAGAAAGGAACCAACTATGGTATTTAAATGACTCTTTGTTTTTGAGTTATGCTGTTCTCAAGACAGTCGTCACACATATACACCCCTTCACACACTCATGGGATTTTTCTAAAAATGCTTTTTTGGATTCAAAAGATATAAAAATGTCTATTTCCAATGAGCTCACCATATGGAATACAGTACTTCCTCTTTTATACCTAAACAGTACACAAAGCAAAATTTAATATACAACTATGCTTTTGATGAAAGATTTCCAAAAGGTAGATATCGTGTGAAATTCAAAATATAATATATAATTTCAAAGCCGTAGCACATTCAGCTGCAGGGAATAAGCAAGTATACTCTAACATTTTCTTGAATTTCTGGTTTAAAAAATCACAGTATTGTCATGTCTTACAGCATACACATAAGAATAAATTTTAGAAATAATGCCTTTAACTTCAATAGGAACAATATACAAACCTCTGGATGTTATTGTCAATTATGTGAGTAGGATACACAATCCTATACAAGTTATGTCCTAAATTTCCTTGCAGTTTTATTATTTCTACAATTTTCAATCTTAAGATCTAAACGTATTCAAAATAAACCCTTAGGTCATTACTATTAGTTCCTGTCCTCCAACGTTAAGTCATATCAGATGATAAATGGAATGGGTGAAATGATGCTCAAATGATCCCAGGGCCCATAGAGCTTAGAGTTACCCGACATTCAACCTTCAGGATAATAGAAAACCCCAGAAAAAGCCTTATCCAGGTAACTCACCCTGACCGAGATTCTAACTCGGGACCTCTTGAATTTGAGGCAGACATGCTACTATCTACGCTACCGAGGTGGGCCAGTTGCTGGATCCTAGAAATGTAATTATGTAAAATATGATAGTTAATGTAATTAATTTATAGTTTCTAATCATGTATATAATTGCATGTTGTACACTTTTAGTTAAGAATAGGATTTCATTGTATGCATTCATGTAAGTTTTATTTCTTTTTTCTTGACGAAGCTATGAAAATATAATCTTTTCGAGCAATGAGTAACTACTACCTCCACTACTACTACTATTTCACACCTGTGAAATATGGAAAATCTGTATTGTGTAAGATTTGCAACATATGCCACTTATTAAACACAATAGCAGTAACATTTTTTCAAAGGGTCAAAATTTTAGCTTGTACAGTTAATTAAATATGAATTTTATTTGTAAATTCATGTTCCAATAAAGAAACTATATAAGGTGAATTTTTAAAAACATCTGATTCAGAAATTCAGTTTTTAAGAGAACAAATTTATAAAAATATCTATGACATCACTTTTTATATTAACATCTGATTATTTAAGAAAAACTACTCTCCAAAATTCTTGATTTTTTTCAAAAGCTAATAATTTATTTTCTGAAAGTTGAAGTATTATTTTATATATGTATATGGTAATTTCCTTTAATGAACTTTTGAGAAGCAGCACAAACGTTATGTGAAACAATTTGGGTATGGATCTGATACACTTAATAAGAACAATTCAAAGTTAAATGATGGTACAAAAATAATACAAATAATTGAAACATTAACAAAAGATGTTGAGAGCACTGTTCATGAATTGTTAGAATGTAGTTAGTTAAATTGCAGGAGAAAAATATGGGATAGAAATGGGACAGTGTGAGCAAAGAGGTAGTGGCATTATGCATGTTAACGGGGATGGGAGAAAAGAAAAATAGATGTATAGGAGATTTCTTATATAAGTAAAGAGAAAAGTGGATTAGGATAAAAGAAGCGAAGGTTAAGGAGAAATGACATCAAGCTGCTCAGGAAAACCAGCGGCTTATGGCCTGGAGACCTGAGTCAGTGAGTAAATCTTTGATCAGTAATTTCATGTATTTGTACAGGATGTATAAGTGCATGTACGATGTTAAAGTCATTGTAGTGAAACTGTAATTGAAACTGTACAAATAAATATCATATCAACAAAAAATGTTTGAACTGTGGTTTAAAACAAGGGTGTAACCTTTCCCCATCACTTTTTAACTTATATGTAGACAACGTTCCAGATGAATGGAAACAAGTACTTCATTAAGGTTTTAGTTAATTGATGGAAATTAATCATTTCTTCACACTAGCCGTATATAGGCTAAGGATTTTGATAGAGTCAACATAAAAAATTCAATGCCATGGTCGGGATTTGAACCACGGATCTCCCGGTTTCCGTCCAGTCACTCTTAACCTTTGAGGTACCATGGCTGTGCCATCCTGACATTAAATTCTCCATTTGACTTATATATTTCCCCGGTAGACCACTAGGGTCTCTCGCATCCGAGATACACCATTTGTGGTGACTTACTATCGTAAGTACTTGAGTCCCAGGCTTCATCATTTAACTCTTATTATTTTAGTTAATTGATGGAATTTAACCTTTCTTCACACTAGCCGTATATAGGCTAAGGTCTTTAATAGATACAGCCAACATGAAAAATTCAATGCCACAGATCTCCTGGTTTCTGTCCAGTCGCTCTTAATCTTTGAGCTACCATGGCCAATGTGCCGTCCTGACATTAAATTCTCCATTTGACTCATATACTTCCCCGGTAGACTTCATTAAGGGTTTATAAATTAGATGAAACAAAAGATTGAATGTAACAAGTTTTGCAGACAATATTTTATTAATTTCTGACAGAGAGCAGAGGCTACGCAAAGCAGTTTATCAATTAAATATTATATGTAAGAAATAAAACATGATAATTTCAAAATCGAAAGGTAAAGTGATAGTGTTCTATGGAAGATAATAAAAATAAAAGTAGTCATAGAAGGTAAAGTGTTGGAACAGGTTTCACACTTGCAGTACCTGGGCTGTGATGTAACCTATAAAGAAGGACAAGATATAAATAAGAGAATGCAGAAATTTCAACATACTTGTGGAAAAATCAAGACAAACACTGAGGAACAAAGTTAGAAAAGATATGCAGCTAAGATTTTAATCAGTAGTAGCACTACCAGTGGCAATGTATGGAAGTGAGGTCTGGGTCCTAAAAGAACAAGAAAAAAGCAAAATTCAAACAGTGGAAATGTACTTCCTACAGTCTGTGAAAGCTTGTACGAGACAAAAACACATTGGAAATGAGAATATTAGAGAGGAACTAAAAGTACAACCACTTTTTCAACAAACAGAACTAAGGAACAACTTAATAGAGCATCTGCAAAGAATTCCAGAGGATAGGATACCAAAAGTGGCATTGATGTATAAACCTAGAGGAAGCAGATTGGTAGGAAGACCAAGAAAGTGCTAGGCTGAACTGATGTGAGATCAGAACAGGCACAGACCTAATCCGTGAAAGAAGATGATTATGATTATGATGATTTTTAGTATGGAAAGATGCTCAAAGTTTGCGAGACAATGAGGTTCAAATTTGGGCATACCTATGAACAATACATATGTCTGTGTATTTATAGCTATAGTAATTTGTAGTTTAACTTGCCAAGTGAAAAAATGATATGCTTTCTAATCAATTAGAATTTATAGATACTATTTTATTAAAAAATAATTTTTTTCACAATTTTTGGTCAAATTTCTCAAATGCATTATCTTAAATAATGGTGAAGAGTGCAAGCTTCATTACTACAGCTCGCCTTGGTAGCGTAGATGGTAGCGTGTCTGCCTCATGTTCAAGAGGTCCCGAGTTTGAATCTCGGTCAGGGTGAGTTACCTGGATAAGGTTTTTTTCGGGGTTTTCCCTTATCCTTCAAGATGATAGTCAGGTAACTGTAAGCTCCATGGACCCCGGACTCATTTGAGCATCATTTCACCCAATTCATTCACCGTCCGATATGACTTAACGTTGGAGGACGTAAATTACAAAAAATTCATTACTACAGTACAATAAGCTATTAAAAAAAAATACATTTTAATTTTAAGTACAGAAAAGACTAATAATAAATGCTGCAGTGCTGCAGTGTTATGTATTTTCAATTCTGATGTAGAATCTGTTGAACTAATCGTGATATATTACATGAACTGTATGCATACAAATTTTGGATGGAAGCTTCGCATTTAAGATCAGATATTATATTTGCTCTTTCCAGATATTATTCAAAGATTTCTTTAAGTTACTATTTTCAAAACACACAATCAAATACAGGCAGTGACATTTCAACAAGCAATACCAGGCATTGCTAACATATTAATTTGTATGTATAATTAATAACTTTTTTGATATGTCATTATGAAATGAACCTACACTTTCTTGCACTTTTAATTTATCTTGGTAGGTATACAAAATTTAACACGTTTTAGAGCATGCATTTCTTAATTTTAATTAAACTAAGAGAAAATATTTTTTGTAGAAATGTTAACTGAAATTTTCAAACTTTTTGATGTGAGCTGCAGAAAATAATTATATAATGTAGGACAATTTTTAAATCCCTAAGCTCTTCTGAAACTGTTAAGCTCGTAAGTTATAAACTGTAGCCCAATGAACATTTTGAATAGTGAAAAATTTTTAAAGAAGGAATCCAGAAAAAATGGAGTTTAACATCCAGTGAGAGGCTTTACCTAAATGTCAAGAATAGATTAAACAGGCATTTGTCTCTTAAAATTATTTATATTAGAAAAACAGTTGTGTAGCATGAAAGTATAAGCATAAAGAAAACACACACGAAAAAAGGAAAAGTTGCACTTTTTTTGGTCAAATTTCACAAATGCATTGCCTTAAAAAGAAAAGAAAAATCTTGTACTTTTAATACTTGTATCTCGCTTGGCTCAGTAATAGTTTCTGAGTTTTCCTATAGATACCACTTCCTCCCATCAGCTGTTACAAAATCTGTAAGAGCTGTCAACGTATGAGGATCCTAAGCAGTAAAGTGTAGAAGAGGAAGAAGTGACAATAAAGCGCAGCCATAAAATTTGTGTAGTTAAATCCCTATGATACAGGTTGAAAATATTGGCAATATATATCACAAATTGTGGCGTAGGACACAAGTAATTTCCTGTGCTGTAATTTACTTCAACAGTTCACTGTATCAGCATCTAAGTTTACATAGCAGGAAGCAAATATCACGAAAAACAAATCTGTCACCATTCCAATGGGTTTTCACTCTCAGTTTAGCGGCCCCTATCGCGCATGCACAGCAGAGGAAAGAATTTTCCTATAAAATAAAATCTAAAAAGGTGTCGGGGTGCAAGGTTTCATCATGTGACAATGCTGTATTTAAACAACACTACATTGTATTTCATTGTTAGGGTTTTTATATTGGACACAAGTACAAAAGTATGTTCATCAACGTGAAAGAATTATAAAATCAGTTGAGTAAATTTCGAGATTATCGCTCACACACAACAGTCATGTTCTCTCTAATATTAATGCTGATTAGAACAAAATAAAAGCAGTGACGTTACCTCTGTTAATTATATTAAATGTTCCATTGAAACTTCTGCTCTTCTAACCTCACGAACTTCGCGGCTTTTTGGTCTTTGTAATTTTCTCTCACAAATATAAGTAAACAAATGCTATGGTTGGCGGGTTGTCGATATTCAATTTTCAATCAGTCTTTTTCGTTATTCATTTGTAGCGGGCGTTTCATACGACTGGCGCTAGAAGGTGCAAGAGTTGCATTCTACCGTGCGTCTTGCGTTTATTCTTCTTTATTTATGGACGCTCATAACTCTGCGAGATTAACATTGAACAAGCTGATCCAAACGCATTCTTATGCACGTGTTACGATGTATTTTGACTATAAACAAACAGATTTCTAAGAACTTCTTTTGAGACACACTCCATACTTCAATTTGTTATTTCCTTGGCATAAAGAATAACTGAAACATGGAACTTCAATTGTTTTTATTTCCACGATGACAAGAGCAGCTGAAACAAATAACTTCATCTGTTTTTCAATAACAAGAATAGATGTAAAACGCCAATAATGTGGTTAAAATAATTGAGCTTTTACTGTTTCGGGCGTATAAGGCGTCTAATTTTGTATGAAGTTTCTATGAATTTACGTACCGTAAATATACGACTCGGGACTACTGAATTTACTTCCCTTCTGTGGGAAGCCATGCTAAGGATTTTTAAACCCCTCCACCAAAAAAAAAAAAAAAAAGACCCAACGCACACCAAAAAAAAAAAAGACCCATCGCACCTACAACCTCTAGAACCAATGGTTATCCCTAGACCGCAAAGGACGACAATGTGAGTGAAAAGCTCAGGCTTTTCTCTTACTAAGAAGAAAATGTATGTTTTCATATCTTCTACCACGTTAAAAAATGCACAATAATTATAAGGTACATTCTGTAGTTAAAAAACAACACAATATATGTAGTGATAAATTGTAATTTTTGTTGCAGCAATACTGGTCCACATACAACAGGACGACGGGGCTCTATGGAAGAACAGATTCTGGTGGTTATGACGTAGACAGTAATACTTATGGTTCAGGAAGTAGCAGCTACAATGTTTATCCTGTAGTTGGCGGCAGGCTACCGCCCACAAATTGTACTGGTTCGGCGTGCTGTATACCAAAATGCTTTGCGGAAAAAGGATCAAGGGTAAGCAGACATTTAATTTTCTTTATAATTAATCATGTAAACATTGCATTGCCATCATTGGAAAAAAGGACGGTAAAATTTCCGTATCTGGTGCCAGGAAATAGTACCGCATTGCCGCTGCAGATGGCACTAAGTGCCATTCCATATGCAATGACGATAATTCCAACCTTGGAAAACAAAACCACACAAAGTTTTAGGGAAATGCGGAATAATAGAACTAGGAAAAGTGCAATATCTTTTGATGAAATATTGTGTTTTACATGGTCAGGGGTGTTCATAAATTAGAAGACAAAATATTATGAGATCAATATGAAATTTACTTCTGACAAAATAACCATTTTCATATAAATTACATTGTTGATGTCTTAATAATTTATCATCTCTGACAAATTATCTGTTAAATAATTACTTAAAATGTTTTCATTAACAGTTTAATCTACTTGTGTATGATAGGTGGGAAGAAAGTATAAAATGAATGTCATTAAAATGGCAGGTAAGATACGAGCAGGTTCTAGATATACGAGGCTGGTCTGAAAAGTTTCCGACCTCCACATCAAGATGGCAGCACTGGCAAATAAAAGCTAGTAAATTTCGTTGTTTATCTGTTGACAGTTACCAAAGTTTTAACCATTTTAGACGCTCAGATGTTATGTAATAGTCGTTTGAGTGAGTTGAAGTGAGTGTTTTTATGAAAATGGACAAAACCGAGTATCGAGCTGTCATTAAATATTTGTTTTTGAAAGGCAATACGCTTACGCAAATCAAATATGAGTTGGATTCTATGTATGGGGACTCTGCATCATCATTTACTATAGTAAAATTTTTGGCAGCTAAATTTAAAGATGGCCGTAAGAGGTTGGGAGATGATGAACGCTCGGGACGTCCAAAAACTACAACTACCGACGAAAACATCGCCAAAGTTCACCAAATGGTGCTGGACGCCCGCCGAATTAAAGTGAGAGAGATAGCAGAGGCTATGAACATGTCAAAAGAACGTGATTGTCACATATTAAATCAATATTTAGACATGAGAAAGCTGTCCGCGCGTTGGGTGCCGCGTCTGCTCACGTTACACCAAAAATATGTTCGAATGAACATTTCCAACGCTCTGTTGGCGCAGTTAAGGCTCAATAAATTCGAGTTTTGGAGCCAGTTATTTACTGTAGATGAAACATGGATACACCATTATACCCCGAAACAAAAATATAGTCCAAACAGTGGACTGCAAAGAGAGAACCAGTTCAAAAAAAAAAAAGCAAAAAACTGTTGTTTATTTCGGCTAGGAAAGTGATGGCGACTTTTTTGGGGGGGGATAGTCATAGATTTATTTTAATCAATTATTTTCAAAAAGGAAAAACCATTACAGGAGCATACTATGCACCATTACTTGACAAGCTGAAGGCAGAAAAACGGCCACATTTGCAGAAAAATAAAATCCTGTTTCACCAAGATAGCGCACCGTCTCACACCTCAGTGGTTACAATGGCGAAAATCCACGAATGGCTCTTTGAACTGCTTGACCATCTACCTTACTCACCAGATCTAGCCCCAAGTGACTTCCTTTTGTTCCCTCATGTGAAAATTGCACTCAGAGGACAGAGATTTTAGCGAAATGAAGAGGCAATCACCTTCGTGAACAATTATTTTGCAGAGAAAAATGCCGAGTACTATTTGGATGGGTTACAGACATGGGAGCATCGCTGGGAGAAGTGTATAGAGTTACAAGGAGAGTATGTTGAAAAAATGTCTTGTATGCTTATTAGGTCGGAAACTTTCCAGACCAGCCTTGTAAACGTCATTGTAACATTAAATGCTACCTTTGTCTTCTGCTTAGCTTGGCGTAGCTGATATTAAAATCTACTGAATCTAAACAATATGAATCTGGCTTAAGGACTGATGTTCTTTACTTCACATGGATAAAGGCCTTAAAATCAAAATTGCGGACACTTGATAAGGACTAATACCCACTGACATAAAGATACCAAAAAGGACAACGGATTTAGAGATTTTGAAGATCAAATAGTTCATAAAATAGTTTTGCAATTTTATGACCTCGGTGAATTTTGAACTGCCAAATAGAGAACTGCTTCTTTACGGAAAAAATATCTTACAAAGGTTCTACTAGTACTTTAATTCTAGTGGGGTTGGAAGGTGTCAGCTATAGAAAAACCAATTACGGTCGTAAATTCCTTATGGAAATGAATCATTATTGCATCAAGATTGAAATTCCTTCACACAGTGTACGAATTACAAGTTTCTGGACAAAAGCTGTGTGGCAAGTAACAATAACGATGGTAAGGACGTTTACCAGAGTGACGAAGAGCCTTTCGCCATCTCTCTTGAATAATTAGGTACGTTAAGTACTATTGCCATTTATTTGAATTTAGTAAATAACAAAATTGTATTTGTATTTTAAACAGATGCACTTAATAGCCATCAACAACATGTACACTATTCATAGGCCACGCAGCGTGTTACTCTCTCTCACACACAAGCAAGTATGACAATACAAAAGTGAATCGAGAAGATATTGACATATTGCTTCACTCACACTGTTTATTCACAGGACATGTTTCAAGAGCTCTCGCTCCTATCATCAGCTGATACTCAGCTCAGTCGAGTATCAGCTGATGATAGGAGCGAGAGCTCTTGAAACATGTCCTGTGAATAAACAGTGTGAGTGAAGCAATGTGTCAATATCTTCTCGATTCACTTTTGTATTAATTTGTGCTTCACTGTCCCTACGCTTCTTCCAAGTTTATACTTTAAGTATGACAATGATGTAAGGTTGGCTTAAGATACACAAGTGTTGTCACATAGCACACCCATACATAATACCTATTGCTGTATTTTCTGCAACAAACAATAGATCTGGCAGCATGGGTGACTCATATGCACTCTGATACACTGATTTCCTAGTAAACAGATCCGCTACCGGAGTAGATAAACAGTTCAAGCTCCTCTGCTCTTCATTCCCCTCTAGCCTTCTTGTCGTGGGCATAAAGTAACTTGTGTATGTGGGCGTGAGGCCAGCAGTCTGGTTGGCAGGTCCTGGTCCGATATGGAGTGTAGTGCCACATTTGTTTAGATAATTCAAATAATACTTCTAAAAATTCTGTAGATTTTACAATACTTGTGATTTTTTTAACAGGGGCCTCCTGGTGCTCCAGGACAAACTGGACCTAAAGGACAACAAGGATTTCCTGGCATGGAGGGCCTTCCTGGACCAAAAGGAGATAAGGGAGAACCAGGACCCCAGGGTCCAAGAGGTCCTAAAGGAGACAGAGTAAGTAAAATACATCAGAAATACTCATGTCCTTACCACTTTTTATTTTCTTAAATGTATGCTTCTTCATTATGGTAATTTCCTGTCAAAATTTAGTTGTTTTTTTTTGCCCCTTTTCTAACACATTTAACTTTGTTTTGAACCACTTTCCTTAAGGTTCTGTCTTCTTTACATGTTTTACTATGTAGAGTTTCAAGAGTAATGACATTTGAACAGATCTGGTATTTATTCATAAATTAATGGATGACTTTTTCTCTACAATTTAGATCTTTATTTCGTAATTTATTTTCATGTTCAGGCTGGCATTAAAGTATGCTGCATTACTCAGGAGTATTTCACCAATCAAGAAATCATTTTGATAATTTTTCTCTATCAAACTAATTCAGCTTTATAAATATACTACATATGCGGCAAAATAAATGACACTGAAGTGTTAATGGTGTTAATACAGAATGTGTCCAAAATGTGAACCATTATGTATTGCACATTATTCATAAAATTTCTCAAGAATATTGAACATGCTGATGAATGTAAGGGCATTAAAGTAGTTGGAGTTGCATGTTCAAATCCATCCCAGATCAATGGTTTGTGAGTGTGCTTAAAAGTGACAGCCTCATGTCTGTAAATTAACTGGCATATAGAATAATTATAATTAAATATTTTAGAATACATCAGTTTACAAATTTTCCATGACTCTTTATATATTTTACGTAATCATTTGTATACTTTGCTAAATTAAACAGATACATGTGCAAATTAATTGTTCTTTCACACTGGCCGTGTGTAGGCTAAATTGTGGAAACGTAGAGTCAGACTGAAAAATTCAATGCCATAGCCGGGATTTGAACCACGTATCTTCTGGTTTCCGTCCAGCCACTCTACCATTGAGCTACTATGGCCAACGTGCCGATATTACATTAAATTCTCCAACTGACTCATGTTTTTCCCGGTAAACCACTTAGGAGTTCTCATAAACACATGAGGCAACTACCTTAATGGCGACTTACAACATGTAAATACTTTATGGCCCGGGCTTTATAGGTAACCACTATTAGGTCAATTAATGAAAATTAATTGTTCTTTCACAATGGCCATGTGTAGGCTAAATTGTGGAAACGTAGAGTCAGACTGAAAAATTCAATGTCATAGCCGGGATTTGAACCACGTATCTTCTGGTTTCTGTCCAGCTACCATTGAGCTACTATGGCCAACGTGCCGATATGACATTAAATTTACCAGGAAAATACGAGTCAGTTGGAGAATTTAATGTCATATTGGCACGTTTGCCATAGTAGCTCAATGGTAGAGCAGCTGGACGGCAACCAGAAGATACATATGGTCTAAAATGCTTAGCTGCCTTGTTTCTAAGTCCTGTAATAAGTTTATGTATTACATACTTTGTCACATATCCTTAAATTTTAAAATGTTTAAACCTTTCTTATTTAAGTTTAAAAATTATATTTCTCTATTAGCAGATAATATATTTATGACAGTTCTAAATTGCAATAGCTATTTAACTACTGAATTTTCTCCTTCATTCATTCATACTTAGTTCAGGAATATACGATCTGTACGTGTGTCATCTGCCATGAAAACTGATTCTTTCAATATGCTCCACATGTAGACATCAGGGGCCTTAAATATGACTTTCATCTAAAAGCAGTTTCTATCATAGACAATACTCAACTAGAATACATAATCTGGCTCGCTTATCCCTTCCTGTAAGATGCTGAGGAGACGTATTGCCCAAACCACACTTCAGTAATATTTGTCATAAACTATGCTTTAGTGACTCTAACAGCTGCTGAAGAATTAGGCCTTGATTCTCATTTGTGGTGACAGTTCTTGGATGACCTCTATCCTCTTTTGTTTATTACATCTGATGGAACTTGGCAATGATGGCTAATATTGTTTTGTAACTGGTGCCTCCTTATTAAATCTCTCACTGTGCTGTTAAGCAAACATCCATTTTGATACTAAAATTAGGCAAGTGAGTCAACCTTGTATATACTTTTCTCCACTTACAAGTTTTTTATGAAGACTAGTTTCTGGGGACTTCTCCCCTATCGTCAGCTCTGTGGTAGACTGTGGTAGTCTACCACAGAGCTGACGATAGGGGAGAAGTCCCCAGAAACTAGTCTTCATAAAAAACTTGTAAGTGGAGAAAAGTATATACAAGGTTGACTCACTTGCCTAATTTTAGTAACAATGGCACTCCACTTTCTGAAATACTTCTTTTTATTCTATATCCATTTTGATATTCTTCTTCGTATGACCAGAAATAGTCCTGCACCACGGTGTAGTGGGCTAGAATGTTGTGCTTGGGTTTCCTGCTGTGGAATGTTCTTGGGATCGATACTAAATTAAATTTATCTACATTTATTCAATAAACTACCACAGAGTATAAAGAATATTGAGTCCAAACCAAAATTCAAAAAGGCTTTATTTAATTTCTTAATGGAGAGAAAATTTTATAGTGTAAAGGATTTCCTAAATCATGAAATAGAGTAAACTCCACATTTCTGAACAATTACTTTTATATAGCATTTCTCTATGGTCTTTATATATTTTGTTTTTATTTCCTTTTCTACTTTAGACTTTTGTTGGATTCTGTATCTGTAACAGCTTTTAGTCTTATGTAACTTTTTATATTGTGACTTTCTGAGTACGTAATATTAAAAGTCCAATTTGCAGAAATTCAAATTGTTCTTTATTTCTATAGAAATACACTCACAGTAGCAGTAATACATCACATACACAACCACAATCTACCAAGGTCGATGACCACAACAACAGCGTTCTGATTACATCAGCTCTCATTACAACACTTTACAACTGTTTACTCTTGTTTTTGACTGCCCCTTGGCGAGTCGTCGCTTCCTTAAATACCTCCACTGATAATTCCAGACTGTTCCAGAACAATCAAGAAACCGAACATTCTCCATCAATCAAGATGTTACCAGAATGTTCTAACTTCATCTGTTTTGGCATGCCTTTTATCTCAGTGATACACTATCCGTGTGTTATCTTTATCTGCAGGCTCTTTGTGTACACAGGCCTTGATTCTCATTTGTGGTGACAGTTCTTGGATGACCTCTATCCTCTTTTGTTTATTACATCTGATGGAACTTGGCAATGATGGCTAATATTGTTTTGTAACTGGTGCCTCCTTATTAAATCTCTCACTGTGCTGTTAAGCAAACATCCATTTTGATACTAAAATTAGGCAAGTGAGTCAACCTTGTATATACTTTTCTCCACTTACAAGTTTTTTATGAAGACTAGTTTCTGGGGACTTCTCCCCTATCGTCAGCTCTGTGGTAGACTGTGGTAGTCTACCACAGAGCTGACGATAGGGGAGAAGTCCCCAGAAACTAGTCTTCATAAAAAACTTGTAAGTGGAGAAAAGTATATACAAGGTTGACTCACTTGCCTAATTTTAGTAACAATGGCACTCCACTTTCTGAAATACTTCTTTTTATTCTATATCCATTTTGATATTCTTCTTCGTATGACCAGAAATAGTCCTGCACCACGGTGTAGTGGGCTAGAATGTTGTGCTTGGGTTTCCTGCTGTGGAATGTTCTTGGGATCGATACTAAATTAAATTTATCTACATTTATTCAATAAACTACCACAGAGTATAAAGAATATTGAGTCCAAACCAAAATTCAAAAAGGCTTTATTTAATTTCTTAATGGAGAGAAAATTTTATAGTGTAAAGGATTTCCTAAATCATGAAATAGAGTAAACTCCACATTTCTGAACAATTACTTTTATATAGCATTTCTCTATGGTCTTTATATATTTTGTTTTTATTTCCTTTTCTACTTTAGACTTTTGTTGGATTCTGTATCTGTAACAGCTTTTAGTCTTATGTAACTTTTTATATTGTGACTTTCTGAGTACGTAATATTAAAAGTCCAATTTGCAGAAATTCAAATTGTTCTTTATTTCTATAGAAATACACTCACAGTAGCAGTAATACATCACATACACAACCACAATCTACCAAGGTCGATGACCACAACAACAGCGTTCTGATTACATCAGCTCTCATTACAACACTTTACAACTGTTTACTCTTGTTTTTGACTGCCCCTTGGCGAGTCGTCGCTTCCTTAAATACCTCCACTGATAATTCCAGACTGTTCCAGAACAATCAAGAAACCGAACATTCTCCATCAATCAAGATGTTACCAGAATGTTCTAACTTCATCTGTTTTGGCATGCCTTTTATCTCAGTGATACACTATCCGTGTGTTATCTTTATCTGCAGGCTCTTTGTGTACACAAGCCGCGCTTATCTCTCTGCACTAAACCTTTTGTGAGCGTCGCTGCGACAATATTTATCTTTGTATCTTGAACTGACGTGTCCTATAACATATGTATTATGTTCCAAAGGATGAAATAAATACAATACAATACAAAGCTACCTCTGTGGGGTGTAGATTTTAAATCCCGGGTGCAGGACTGGTGCCTACTCAGCATTGTGAGGAAATTGAGGAGGTATGTTACATAGTAAACCATGCTCAGAAAGTCAACTTCCCGGCTGGGGGTGCTGAGATGCTGACTGCATCTTCTCCCCATATTGGTTGGATAATTGCCCACCTCCCCATGTGTATGTGGGTGTGAGGCCGGCAGTCAGGTTGGCAGGCGTAGGCCCACTTCAGGCTGTTACGCCATGGGCTTACAATGACTAGAAGTAACATCTATATTAACATCTATCAAAGCTGTACTAAAAGCACTAGCATTAGAAACTGTGAACAATAGATACCCACCTGAAGAACAGTTACATAATCTACACAGATGGATCTAACTTGGACAACAACTCAGGAGCAGGAATTAATTGTGCACTGTTCTCATTCTATCAACCAGCAGGATACCACACAACAAATTTTGATGCAGAAGTAACGGCTATTCATATTTCACTCCAGCACCTTCTATACAGAATAGATAAATTCAAAAATGCTGTCATACTTTCTGATTCTAAAGCAGCATTATGTGCCATAAGTTCATATAAAATGAGGTCAATCCGAATTAAAGAATGTCACAAAATGATCCAACAACTTCAAAAACTATAGAAAAGAATTATATTACAGTGGATACCTGCACATTTTGGAATTGCTGGAAATGAATCAGCTGATTTTCTTGCCAAAAAAGGTGCAAATTTAATTCAGAACAAAAGTAAAAACGTACCCTTTACATCCATAAAAAGATTAACCAAAAGCAAATATAAAAACAATCAAAACCAATCAATATCTAACAAAGCTAAAGATAAAAAATGGAACATTTTAACTAAAAATCCAGAAATTATTCCAGGAATCCCACGTATAGTTGCAGTAGCAAATTTTAGATTACTTACAGAACATGATTATTTGGCCAAACACTTTCACAGAATAGGAATTTATACAAGTTCAAATTGTCCTCTGTGCAACAATGAAGAGGAAATGACTGAAGAACATCTTTTAACCTGTGAAGTCCTACCTGCCAGACCCACTACACAGAAATATTGGAGAGCAAGAGAGCTAATGGCTTCATTGCCAAAGCCTAGCATTTGACAACAAAGAAGAGGAAATGACTGAAGAACATCTTTTAACCTGTGAAGTCCTACCTGCCAGACCCACTACACAGAAATATTGGAGAGCAAGAGAGCTAATGGCTTCATTGCCAAAGCCTAGCATTTGACAACAAAGAAGAGGAAATGACTGAAGAACATCTTTTAACCTGTGAAGCTCTACCTGCCGGACCCACTACACAGAAATATTGGAGAGCAAGAGAGCTAATGGCTTCATTGCCAAAGCCTAGCATTTGACAACAAAGAAGAGGAAATGACTGAAGAACATCTTTTAACCTGTGAAGCTCTACCTGCCGGACCCACTACACAGAAATATTGGAGAGCAAGAGAGCTAATGGCTTCATTGCCAAAGCCTAGCATTTGAAAACAACAACAACATCTATGATAAGCATTTTTGCTGCTGTTATGAAAATCCTAACTGCAGAAATAATACAAAGCAGAATTCACAAGTGTCAAACTATTATGTACATAAATAAATGAATGCTTCATTACTAAGGACACTTTAAGAGCAAATAATTGAGGATTACAGTGTCATTTATTTTGTTACAGTTATACTTTTGGTTACCATTCTTTACATGCTCTAAATATAATTAAGTTGCCACTGATATGTAATAAATATTTCTAGGTGAAACATTAATGCTAATTATTATCTAAGAATTACCATCTCTGACAAATTCTATACCCGAGTTAAATTTGTAAATATCAAACATGTGAATAGTTCATTAAATATGTATAATGTAGGTAATTTCTAACAAAATCTATATCTTACAGTTAGATTAACTGTTTTAGAGTTGATAAAATTTACTATCTAATTGTAAAAGACTATTTGTAGTCG
Source organism: Mantis religiosa (assembly GCA_030765055.1). Lineage (NCBI taxonomy): Eukaryota > Metazoa > Arthropoda > Insecta > Mantodea > Mantidae > Mantis > Mantis religiosa. The sequence continues at coordinate 40,928,003 of CM060960.1, forward strand.
ATTTCTTGACACTTCGTCATTTAAATTTTTATATTGTCGAGAGACTAGTTTTGGAAGCAATGGCCATCACTTCCAAAACTAGTCCCTCGACAGTATAAAAATGTAAGTGACAAAGTGTCAATAAACCAACTCAAAATAGTTTTTTTTATGATAAATTTTTATGTCATTGTTACTAAATTCCTACAATCACACATCACTATGTAATGTAATATGATAAAGGTAACACAATGAAAGTTTGCCAGCCAGAGTTGCACAAGCTTATTCTGTTAATTACTACTGCATTACTAATACTAAATAATACTATTGTATTATTTAACTACTATTGTATTATTTAATTATTATTGTATTATTCATAATTGTATTACTCATAAGAAATGTATTATTCTTATGGGTACAAATTTGACGAAGTCATGAATATTGTGTATTCCTAAGGTGAATAAAACTATCTATCTATCTATCTATCTATCTATCTACTACTCACACAAAATGAGGTTGCTTTGCTCTCGATTGAGGGCCACATAGTTTAGTAGTCCTCAGTCTTGATTTTCATGGAAGTATGATAACTAAGTAGTATATCCTAAACCAATAAATAAAACTTCACCTATCAAACCACAAATGCAACACAAAACAATAATCTGCTCAATAATATATTCATTCATTGCAATATGCACACCTTAACTTGTTTTTGGATACTGAGACCCTTAAGTGGTCATGTCACCCTGCAGCAGGCATAACAGTACATAAAGTACGAAAATAGTGCTCTGTGCAGCTGACACATTGGCAGGCTTTCATTGTGCCAGCTGTACATTGTACACCTATCTTCTTTATTTCTTCTTTTGGTTTGTGTATCATTTTAACTTATAAATCAGAACCCATCGAAAGTTACTTATTTGCAAATATTTTATTTTCAAGGGTAAAATGGGCATGCCTGGATTCCCAGGAATTAATGGTATTCCTGGAGTACAAGGACCACCTGGATCTCCTGGCCTTCCTGGTTTAGATGGCTGCAATGGAACTGATGTAAGTACTTTTATGCCATTTAGGTACCAGTTTTAATATACAAAACAAAAGATTAAATCTGCAGCTGATGTTTCTAAACAGCAATTTGAAAGGAAGTTGAGGATGTATCTGATTAACAAATGTTTATACGACTTGAACGAAATCTGAGAAACTAATTTGTAAATATGTAATTGTATTTCTGACATGTCCAAAATCATCTGTAGCAGAGTTCTTAGCTAAATGAAATGTAAATATAATTAAGTTTTAAGTATATTATTAGTTGTTGAGCCATTAATAAGTTAGGTATACTTAGTACACTAATGAAAATGTAAATAGAATCAACTTTTAAATATTGATATGTATTAGGTATATTGTATATTATTAGTTTAATAAGCTTAGTATAATTATTACACTGACCAAGAAGCTTAAAGCACTGTAAATATGTAAATATGAAAAGCTTGTTGTACTGTAAATGTGTAAATTGACGATTCGCCTGTTTCTGTATGAACATGGTGATAATAAAGTATCATCATCATCATCATCATCATCATCATCGTCGTCGTCGTCATCATCATCATCATATGTATTATAAACTGGATGAAAATAAATAAAATAAAAAATAAATAAAATTAAATCATTCACCATATTACTGCAAAGAATTAACAATAAAACGCAAACCATTTCACTGCACTGGCAACAATCATTCTATAAACAAATAACTAAAGTATAAACTTGAAAGAAGCGTAGGGACAGTGAAGCACAAATTAGCACAAAAGTGAATCGAGAAGATATTGACACATTACTTCACTCACACTGTTTTTCCACAAGACATGTTTCAAGAGCTTTTGCTCTTATCATCAGCTGGTACTCGATTAATGCAAGTTGTAATGGTTTCCTCTTTCTCCGTATCGTCAATAGATGGCATGATGTACTTGTCAAAGATGTCCGGTGGTGGAGTTTCAAAATTCATGACTCTATGACAATTTTTGTTAATGAAGATTTTTTCCCATACGGAAGGGTCTATGGGGTGATTAACATATTTTATTAGAGACGTTTCCAAGTTGATGTCATGTCTAGTATTCAAAAATGAAAAGCCACTGCTAATTTTTCTGTTTCACCATTTTTAATGTTTCTTATATGTTCTTTAGTTCTGATGTTAATATTTCTTTTTGTTTTTCCTATATAAATTTTAGGGCAAGTTTCACATTTGATCTTATAGATTCCTGGTTTTTCTTTGGTAGTGATTGAATTTTTGGGAGGGTCTTTTAACAAGTTTCTGATATTAAACCTATTTTGAGGTGCAAGAACTATGTTGTGTTTTGAGAAGATTTTTTGGAATTTGTTATAGGATGGAAGGTGAATTTTTTAAAAAAATTTTTCTCTTTTTCTCCTGTAGGTTCTAGGGTGGTGGTTTCTTTTATTTTTTTATAAGATCAAATGTGAAACTTGCCCTAAAATTTATATAGGAAAAACAAGAAATATAGTTAGTTAGTTACTAACACTCCCCACATGGCAACCTTGGCCTTCGGGGTAACCTCACCCCACCAAGTGATGACCGGACCCATTTCTCAGGTGGAGGCACCCAGAGGGCGGTGTCCATTACCTCCGATGATAGGGTGATAGTGAAGATGGCGGTGAGGTGAGAGGACCTACAGTTTTTACCGTGGACTCCGAACCACGTTGGGCATAGGGGATACTTCACGTGTACTAGACAGAGGTGAAGGCGTGGATAGGGCCGACTTAAAATCGCCAACCCCAGAGCCGGGAATCGAACTCGGGACCCTTAGAACGGGAGCCGCGAACGAAACCACCGCGCTACCCCGGCGCCCAAACAAGAAATATTAACATCAGAATTAAAGAACATATAAGAAACATTAAAAATGGTGAAACAGAAAAATCAGCAGTGGCTTTTCATTTTTTGAATAATAGACATGACATCAACTTAGAAACATCTCTAATAAAATACGTTAATCACCCCATAGACCTTTCCGTATGGGAAAAAATCTTCATTAACAAAAATCGTCATAGAGTCATGAATTTTGAAACTCCTCCACCGCACATCTTTGACAAGTACATCATGCCATCTATCGACGATACGGAGAAAGAGGAAGCCTCTATAATTTGCACTAGTCGAGTAACAGCTGATGATAGGAGCAAGAGCTCTTGAAACATGTCCTGTGAATAAACAGTGTGAGTGAAACAATGTGTCAATATCTTCTCGATTCACTTTTGTCCAAATAACTAAAGCCTCGGTTGCCTTGCAAGGTCACTGACATCCCACATGAATCTGTATGCTTTGAGTCTGCCAGTGAGTGCCACTAGCAACATAACGAGCTATTTAGAACTGGAGTATGTTAGATGACCGGTCTTGGGGGATCTATCACTGACTGGTCCCAGTGTGTCAGTCACAAATTAAAGCAATTAAAATCTGAAAATGAAATCGCTTGAACTTTCCATTCCTCTTTGAACAAAAAATAATGTAAAATTTGGATACACTTTTTTCAATTTATTAGCTGTTGCTGGCGGCGATATAGACAACATCTGCAAATGGTTAGTGATTCAGCTTGATCCATAGATACAATACATTTAAGAACATTAAAGCAATTATAGATCCTCGTTGTGATGTAGTGAAGTCTTCTGCTTCATGAGAGGTGAAAATATAATTTCTTGGCAATGGATTCATTAATTACACTCAACATTACTGATGATAATTGTCCATATCTATAGGAAAGCGTCTGAATTTTGGCTGATATTAACCTTTGATATTTAGGTAGAGAAAGGTTTCATTTTGCATACAGTCACATCTAAACAGATATGTTATATTTTTCATGTAATACATTTGTGTATGATTTTATAGGGACCACCAGGAATTCCCGGAGTGCCTGGAGAGCCAGGTCCCAGAGGGTTCCCAGGAACACCGGGAGGAAAAGGTGAAAAAGGAGAACCAGCATATGCAGGATTGTTTCCTAAAGGGCAGAAAGGAGAACCTGGACTGGATGGAGTACGTGGCCCTCCTGGACCACCAGGTGCGCCTGGTACTGCTGGCTACCCTGGACCTAAGGGAGAAAGAGGACTTCTGGTATGTTTCTAATAATGGAAATAGAGTAGGTTAAAGAACGTATGTGAATAAGGCTGGGAATTCTTTTTTTGGTAGACTTTTTGTTACTTCTACTTGATAACAGTTTGATAATATACAGAGCTAGATGTGTGGTTTCCAAGAGATGGGGGTACATGCACGAAATAGTTGTGGACGTGGGTACACATTGCAGTCAGTGGTTCACGTGCACTCTCACAATAAAACAATGATCTAAGTGAGGTTTGGAGGGAAGAGAAATTAATGCACTGAGATTTTGGAAAGCTGCAAGAAGAATTTTTGAAGATACAGAAATACAAAAACTGTTATCCTATAGCGGATAAGGGCTCTTTGGCTTTTTAATGCTCAAATAAAAGCATTGTGGGAAAAGAAAACATTTATAGATCATTATACAAATATAATAATTTGTAACAAAAACTTCACCCATCTTAAGAAAATGATGTTAATTCTTCTTTCTATTCTCTGTTTCTTATAACCTTGCCCGGCTGAAATGTATCACTCCGCGTTCAACAACCCTCCCCCTCGCCCTAATTGGCTAATGCTTTCGCGTCATACGCCATAGGCGGTGCCTTCCCGTCACATTTCGTAATAATTGCCGGGAAGATAAATAAAATCATACAAAAATCATACAAATAAGGATATGAAGGCATGCAAAAATACAAGTTTATAATGAACTGAGCAAATTGAAACAGAATGGCTGAGCAATGAAACTGAAAGAGTTTATAATGAAAGGCCTTCGGCCTTTTCCACTGGAATTTTTTAAACCAGCACACATACCTTTCAAAAATGCTTGTCTTTCAGTCTTAAAAGTCGTGTCACACCATACTTTACTTTTCGTGTGTTCTTCGTGTATATTTAGCGATTTGTATCTTGGTGCAGTGTGGTTGTCAAATAGCGTCTTCGCCACACAGCAATATCACCTCTGTCTTTTAGCACATTTTTCTTGCCTCTTTTTTCATTCACAAATCCCAGCTGTATAAGCAATCTGCTGAAATTTGGTAAATCTGCATCCTCATTTACAGCAGACGAAATGTTACTTATGTTAGGGAGTTCGTTTCTAAAGAAAAACTACACACATGAAGACACACAACACTTTTCACGTATTTTCTCCGAGCACGCACTTTTGTTTATTCCTGCTTTTGCCTGGAGTGGTAAGTTTTCCTGTTTCCTCAATTTCATGTCGCGATGTTCCTACGGATCTAACACTCACACCTGTAACTTCAGAGCCCAGCTGTTCGACTTCTCTCACTGACAAAGACGGATTCTTCTCTGTGAGTGCATTAAACACATGCAACACAATTCTTTTTTCGCCTGTTTGTAAATAATTATCCTTGCGATACTTAAGCGAAAAACTGGCGGTAGACTCTGCCATTATACATATAATACATGCGCAATAAACGATCAATAAAATAATTTAGCTCCCGCACTTTCGAATGGCGATGCATGACTAATCCAGTTCAAAACAAGGTCAGTGATAAAGGTCTTATAAACAAATGTCACCACTACCGCTAAATCATATGCTATCGTGCCATGTGCTTGAGAGCAAAGGAACCTCCTCTTTACTTTGTTTAAGAATTAAATGCATTTCAGATAAATCAACTCTGTTGCGTAATATATTTAATTAAAACAATTACGAAAATATAAATTTGACAATTCTCTTCCAACATATAATGATATATCACCATGTTAAATAACGAACTAATTTTTACCGCACGACAGTCATTACCACAACAGCAACCAATGAGAGGTGATTAGGTCACGTGACCGTTAAGAGATCCTGGGCAAGCTTACGTGAAACAAGGTATAATTGAAATTGATTTCACAAACTCTTGTCTGCATCTTCAGTCAAAGAGAACCACAGGAGAAAACAAATTCGTTGTTAAGGAAGTTACTATGTTATTATGTTTTTTCAGTATTACCAAAATCTGAAAACGAAACTAACTTAAGAACAGAATCAACTGCTAGTATTTCAAAATTAATTATGCGATGTTTATTTTATAAAATAAAAATAAAACCATTAAATCTATCGGGACATTTAATTGTTTTAATAATTTAACTTCAGGGTTTATATTATGGTTAAATGACCAAAAATGATCTGCTACGGCCAATTTATCGGTTTGTTTATACTTAATGTTACGAATGTAATGTTCCTATGGTTTTCTTTGACTGAAGATGCAGACAAGATTTTGTGAAATATATTTCAATTAGAAAGAAGAACTAACACCATTTTCTTAAGTTAAGTGAAGTTTTTGTTACAAATTATTATATTTGTATAATATTCATTGCTTCACTGTAGCTAGCTCCATTTTCTACGTAGTATATAGATCAGGTAAATAAAAAGGAACAAGGATGTATTAAATGGTTAAGAAATGGGTTTGGAGGTTAAAGGATTTTAGAATAGTCCAACCAAGCATCAATGCCTATTTTTTGGCAATAAGAAGGTTATTGAACATATTAAATTTGAATATAAAGGGATACAAATGTTGAGAAAAGGATTTTATCTGAAAAATGGTTTAAAGTTAGCAGAAAATTTAGCATAAGTGGTTTGTTCAGTAAATAGAGTAAGAAATTAGATGAGTTTTTATAAAAGGTAAAAACATATTTGACATGTATGGGTTTAAAATGCAAATAGGATAATGACAGGCAATGAATCTGAAGTCATGTCCTATTCAAACGTAATTTCTTACCATAAATAAATAATCATTCATATCCTGAAGAAGGCGATGGAGTCTACTTTGGCTGAAAGCTCGACATTCATAAACCTGACATGGCTGATCACCGCAAAGTTTTGATTAATAACGCTCGCTGTGAAATTTTCAAGTCTTGCATAAATAAACAAGTAAATAAAGCAGTTCTTGTTCAATAATGTGTACTAACAATGATCACTTACGTAATTAATAAACACATATAGCTATAATTATATCATATTATTTTTAGGGACCCAGAGGTCCTCCAGGACCAAGAGGTGACAAAGGCAACATGGGTGTAGGAATACATGGTGAGAAAGGACAAAAAGGAGAAAAAGGACAAGCTGGACAACCAGGGGCTCCTGCAACGTATGTTCCTAGTGAGGGCTCCAAAGGTGCCACTGTTGGACCTAGAGGTGAACCTGGTATGAAGGGTGACAGGGTAAGTCATTTTATTCTGTGTTCTTATGAGATTTGATCACTTAAATGTGCACTATTACAAATTTAAATTTTTCTGCAAATTTTTAGTAGCTCCCTACTCCCCTAAGTAACACATTCAGATTCCACAGATACAACAGTATTAATTAACATCTTGAGGAAAACTATAAGTAACACACTGGAAGCTATAAAGCAATTGCTACATAGTTACATTACCGGAAATTGCTTCCCCATTGAAGCAAAAATGTTATGTGGCGAACAAAGAGTTCTACGTTGTGGCGCCAATTTGTAACTAAAATGTTTATGGGTGCACACAATTCCACGTTGTGACGTCAATTTGTTACTAAAATATAATGGCGAGCAATGAGGTTTCTCTCAGGGTATGCGTGGATGGGTGTGAGAAGGAGATTTTAATAACACTGGAATGCCCGTTTCCACTTTATTTATTTACTGCTCCTTCTTTTAAAACATCAAAATGAAACTTGCCGACCGAGGGTTACCAATCTCGGTTTAGAGTTACTGAATGCAAATTACTTGATAAATTTATTCGTTCCTCATATATATACGAACCGACAATTATCAAACAAAACCAGAGGACTGCCTTAATTGCCCTCACGCCTCAGACTGCCCTCATCAACTTCACGCCTAAGACTGTCTGAAAGACCACAGCTGCGCATGTGTGTATATGTAACTTTCACTCTCAAAACTCCTTTTCAACCAAAGTCCCTTTGTGGCTGTTTTGTCGCCATTGTAAATGACCCAAAGAATTCCCTATTCATTATACGTCAAGTGGGCTAAGGACACTGCTTCTTATATTGCCTTTGTTACAACACTTTCCCCCAACTCAACTGGCCTTGCCCTTGTCGTAACAAAGAACCAACATTCCTTTGACATCTATCATGATTCTTTAGTTCTGGCAAACCTTAATTTCGGTATCACCATGCACTGTACTGCTTTTAACAAGTGCAGTTTCACACCAATCTACTTTTTTCCAACAAGTTTGATTGCTAAGAAAGATAGGATTATTTACCTTAGATATTGTTTTTATCACTCTAAATTTTAATTTAGCTACCTTTAATAGTTTCTGAGAAAGTGGGTCATTTGCTAGTATATCAGAATATGATATTCACAGAAAAACCTTTGCAAAACAAAACTAGAGAAAACAAGCTTGGATATATTTGTGAACAAAGATATCATATGGCTTGAGCACACAAAAATATTATGGTCTACAGTATGTAGTAGCCCGCCTCGGTAGCGTAAATGGTAGCATGTCTGCCTCACGTTCAAGAGGTCCCAAGTTCAAATCTGTATAACTACTTTGTACATCAGATTTGAGAGGAAATTCCAATTGGTAAGACTGCTCAAAAACTAATTTCTGCTATTGAGTCTTTCTTTAATGTAAAAAATGAAATGTGTAGTGTTTAACGTCCACTTTTACTACATGTGGCACCGCAGGTGGTGGCACTAATGATATATGAGATGAAGATGGAGCACCAGTGGAATGAGATGGCAGGAAAAACCAAAAATCCCAGAGAAAACCTGCCCCAGCACACACAAGTCTCACTTTGTAGTTGCCTGGGATCGAACCTGAGCTGCCTTGGTGAGAGTCGAGGAGTCTAACCACTGAGCAACGGTGCAACATTAATGTAAAAATTGTACTGTCTTGACAGATTATAAATATTTATAATTACTGCATTTAAAATAGAGGTTAAAGATTCTTCTATTCACCTCTACACAATGGTTGTTGACACTTGATTATTTGATGTGGTTAGAGGTGGCACAGTTGTAATATTCCCTGCAATTGCAGCTATTTTGGCTACTGGATTCCCTTCTGTTGTATCTTGGACTTTGAATGCATGCATTTGCTCCACATCCAAAGCAATTTTTGAGGGATTATTTGACTGTGAATAACATAAGAATGCCATTTCATTTGTCCTATAGTATACAGGAACAGCACTAAGGTAGCTACAAAATAGGAATGAACATAAGGCGGAGCTAGGCATGGCTGGTCTCTCGTAGTCTAGCCAATAAGGTGAGTGCAATGTTGTACAGTTAAGCACTCATACTGGCTCGCTTGGCTGAGCCGTACAGATAGTTTCTTTGCATGCTCAAAAGATATTAATTACAGAATTATTTTGTTTATCCCATGTTACAGAGCTATTTTTTCCGAGGATGACTGTCCAAACCCCATGTTAGTAGCACATCTGGTTTCGAAGATATGGAAAGATAAGGCGCCTGACTAGAAAGTAAAGAAACATTAACTGTCACTGAGGAAAATACGCTGGGGTTGCAATTTGTACCTTGCATTCAGTAAAGTAGTGATCTTTTAAGAGTGCACACGTGCTTTTCAAAGTTAGTAAATATACCGCATAGCAAGCCTAGTGCTGGTGCGCCTAGTAGTAACTGTGAAACAACTCATAAAATATTACATAAGCAGGCTAGAAATATTATTTTTCAGGTTCATTCTTTTTTCAAACAATTGTCAATTAAGGACATTTTCGAAAGTACTAATTTTGCTCAAAGCCAAGAATTAACGGCACAGGCTTGCCAGGTGAGTGCTCATACTGTGACGAGCATTGTTAAAGAAGACAAACAGTTCACCAAATTAGATGTTCCCATATTTGTATTGTATTGTATTCTTTATTGATCGTTTGAAAAACATTTTTACATTTTCATGGCTTCGTCAAGTTGACATACAATTTACTAAAATGATTAATATACAATTTACTAAAATACATTTAAAATTAAGATTCTTGATTTGGTTAGAGATTCAAACTAATAACTGTACATTACATGTCTAGGAATTCAGTCACTGAATAAAACGAGTTATGTAATAGGAATGACCCAAGCTGTTTTATAAATACTTTATTATCTTTGATAATTTTTATATTTGTTGGTAATTTATTGTATAATTTTATACCATTGTGAAGTGCCCTATGTCTTGTTTGATGATCATGTAACTGACTGTTTTTGATTAATGTATGTCTGTGTTGTTGAACATAGTAAATTACTTCTAGATTGTATATACAGGCTACAGGCATAATCTTTAATTTTTTGAATAACTCTCTGCAAGATGTTCTACTTGTCTTGCCCATCATTATTCTTATTGCTCGCTTCTGCATTTTGAAAACCTCTTCCCATTTGGTTGCAACACCCCAGAATATTATTCCATATCGAATATGGCTATGGACTTGTGCAAAATATACAGTTCTTAGAACCTGTGGGCTTGTGCTGTTTTTTAGTGCATTTATCATGTAACATCCCATGCTAAGTTTTTTGGTTAGTTTGTTTATATGTGCTTCCCATTTTAGATCTTCACTTATCATTATTCCCAGAAACTGCGATTTCCCTTGATACTTTATCATCTCTCCCTCTAGTTTTATTGGTGGTTTTGTTGTGTCACTTCTATTTTGGTTCATATGAAAACTCATACCCACTGTTTTATCTGTATTTACTAAAAGTCTGTTGGATTTAAACCAGGATTCTAGTTTTGTTGTGTTATTATCTATTTCTTCTTAAAGTTCCATGTTACATTTTGCTTTTACCAGTACGTTTGTATCATCTGCAAATAATATTACCTCTGCATTTTGGACATTTAGTGGCATATCATTTATGTATAGTAAAAAGAGAAGTGGGCCTAGAATTGATCCCTGAGGTACCCCATGCTCCACTTTTTTAAGTGTTGACTTACATTTCACTATTTTACACTGTTGTTTATTTACTTGGCTAATTTCTACTATCTGAGTTCTATGAGATACATATGATTCAAACCATGTATATGCTATCCCCCTTATTCCATATATACTTAACTTTTCGAGCAATATTTTGTGGTTTATTACGTCATATGCTTTTGTGAGGTCCATAAATAGTCCTACTGCCTTATGTTTCTTCTCTAATACCTCTATTATTTGCGTTAATACAGAGTAAACAGCTGTTTCTGTTGATCTTTTGTGTCTAAACCCATGTTGGGAGTCTGTTAAAATGTTGTTTTTCTCTATGAAGCTAATGATTCTATTGTACATTAGTTTTTCTAAAATTTTTGAAAAAACTGATAACATTGATACTGGTCTGTAATTTTGAATATCATGTGTTGGTCCTTTTTTGTACAGTGGCTTAACTTTAGCTACCTTAAGTTTTTCTGGAAATACCCCTTTCTCAAAAGATGCATTATACACATGCAATAAAGGTTCTGATATTTCTTCTATGCACTCTTTCACTATGTAGTCAGGTATATCGTCTGCCCCTGATGAAAACTTATTTTTTAGTCCCTTTGTTACTCTTTTTATCTCTTCTATACTTATTTGCCTGATAAAAAATGAATTTATGCATATCTGTATTTTGTTACTGTAACTGTGTTGACCATTTAGTAACCCATATCCTCGAAAACATAGAGCAACATTCTAATACACATTCCTATCTTCTGTATTTATTAAGCATTTTAATGAAACAAACATTGGTTTGAAGTACATTACAGGCAGTATACAATTACAGTATCATTAAAGTAGAGACTATAATCACAAATCGTTGAAGTGTCAGTACTTTGTTTCACTGTTGCAAATGCCATTCTTTCGTGGAACGCATCTAATTTGTGTCCTTTCATTTTGAATGCATATGAACGATGCTGCATAGCGAGCTGTTCTCACTTTCAAGGTCTTAAGCTTCAGTTTATGCCACCATGTGATAATCATATATGTTTTCACACATGTGGGATTATTAAGCGAACTTTGCTGTCAATATCTGTCGGTACATACTTCTCAGCTCACTGCTAGAGGGATACCGTGAGACAAAGACAGACACATCTTCTATCTTTGTCTCCCCCTGGCTGTAGACCTGGCAACGCAAAGAGAACGCGAACACTTCATTGGCTGACTCCATGTTCAGTCTTATTTTGTAGCTACTCTAGAGTGCCGCTCTGTGCAATATTTAAATGCTTTCTTAGCATTATTTTAATCATTTTGCTTTTGGAAAATTAGGCACACAAATTGTATGAGATCTCATTGTACCTTGACACCCATAGGATTACAAGAGGACATATGTTAGAAATAAAACAGATATGGTTCCCAAAAAATTATACTGAAGTACAAATTTAACAGTGCTCCCATTTTTCAGGGCGAAGCTGGGCTTCCAGGTCAGAAAGGAGAGATCGGGATGGCTGGTTTACCAGGTTTGCAAGGTGAAGTAGGAATGAAAGGCGAAAAAGGATTACCAGGCGCTCCAGGTCAAAGAGTAAGTACTAAGCAATACAAAAATTTGCTTTAAAATTTAAAACCCATGATAGATTCAATGAACATTTTGGAAATAAACATGACATAAAATTATTTTTAAAACTGCAAGAGAAGAAAAGAAACATTTTTGCTAATATAAAGTTCCTAAAACTGTGTTTACGAAACAAAGTAACACCCCGATTTGTCCGAAAAATAGTAAAACAAGGCAATGGAAATCCACAACAAAGGGCGGCGGAGAGAAAGGTTTTAAAATTAGAAATTAATAAGCAATACAAAAATTTGGATGAGATAGAATTAAAACTTTACAAAATTCATTCAGTTTTAACGAAAGCGCTGGGAAACGTGATGTGGGAAAACTTTGAACATAATTATTTGGCAATCCTAAGCAAGAAAATGAAAGAAAAGACCGTACGACTTAAACACAAATTGGCCAATCTGTGCAACATGTCCTCACACAGAAATACCGGGAATAAGTTTAAAAACATCCGGAATATCAACGTATGTCGATCAGCAATCGTCACACACGCTAAATTCAATAGTGAAATAAGTTGCGTAAACGAAAAATCGAGCACGCAAATCTTTGAAAACGTAATAAACCTATCTAAGCAAAATTTCTCCACAAAAGAATTGGATCTTTTAAATAATGGATTAAAAACATGCGTCAGTTTCTCAAACAAAATTGAAGATTACATTGCAGATATCAACATTTCGACACAAATTCTACCAGTATCCATACAAAATTCAGTAAAAAGCCATTGTGAAAATATTTTGGAGGAAATAGAGAACAGATCCTTTCAGAAGAGAAAACATAATACTATCCATTCTTTGAAACAGAAAAACGTTATTTACACAAAGGCAGACAAAGGCAACAAGATTGTCATAATGGAAAAATCAGATTATATTGAAAAAATGGAAAAAATGCTAACTGACAATGAATATGAAACCATTAACAAAAATCCTCTAAAAACTTGCATACAGTCATATGAAAAAACAATAGCAAAATCAAGCATAATACCAAACAAATATGCAGTTAAACCGGATAACCCAACCTTACCTAGAATTTATGGCTTACCCAAAATACACAAACCATCCATAACAATGAGACCTATAGTTAGCAGTATAAATTCACCAACATACAAACTTGCAAAGTGGCTAACAAACAAATTCAATTCATTTCCAAAATTCGACAGCCTAAGCATCAAAAACACCTATGAACTTATAGAACACATTAAGGATACTGAACTAAAAGAAGAGGACACACTAGTCTCATTTGATGTTAAATCACTGTTTCCCAGCATACCAGTTAATCAACTCCCACCGTTGATAGAAAAATGGCTCAAATCACTTGGAATGGCATCATCTGAAATTTCAGACTACATTGAACTAACCAAATTATGCATAGAACAAAATTTCTTCCAGTTTCAAACAAAATATTATCACCAAACTTCAGGGTTAGCAATGGGCAACCCACTATCACCCTTCCTGGCTGATCTGTACATGAGTGCATTAGAAATAAGGATCAACAAAGGTTTCCCTTGGATGTTCAAACTCTGGCAACGATATGTAGATGACATCTTTGCAATAGTACCAAAAAAACACATCAGTGATGCACTAAAACTTTTAAATATCCAAGAAAAAAGCATCAAATTCACTGTAGAAATAGAAAAAGACGAGCATTTACCATTTTTGGATCTAAAAATAATGAGGAATAAAAACAGACTAAACTTTGGCATTTACAGAAAACCAACACAGACAGACAACTACATAAAAGCTAATGGCTACAACCCAAGATCCCACAAACAGGCAATCTTCAATAGTTTAGCACACAGATTGGTAAACATCCCTCTCACAGCAGAAGAATTCAAAACAGAATACAACAAAATAATTGAAATAGCACAAAAAAATAACTTTCCCAAATCATTAGTGGACAAAAAAGTGAGCTTAGCAAAAAAGAAGAAGCTACTAAAGGAAACCACAACTCTCTCATCTACAGAAACTAATATGATTTTCAAAAAATTCACTTACCATCCATGGGCCTATGATAAATTCAAAAAAGTCTTCAAAAAACAAAATATTCAACTAGCACCAGTCAACCATTTCTCCTTAAAAAACCTAATTTGCTCAAACATCAAAGATGCCATTCCATCAAACAAAAAATCTGGTATATATCAAATTGAATGCAATGACTGTAGTCAAATTTATATTGGAAAAACAAAAAGAAATTTAGAAACAAGAGCAAAGGAACACTTTAGAAACATAAAATATAAACAATTAGAAAAATCAGCAGTTGCCACACATTTTTGGGAAAAAAACCACAACATAAATCCAGAACCAAAACTACTGAAACATACATCAGGAAAACAAGAACTATCCACATGGGAACAAATCTTCATTTCAAAAAATAGGAACAAAGTATTCAATTTCGACATCCCCCAGAAGGATTTGTTCAGCAAGTTCCTTGAGCCGCCACCAGAGGAGACCTGTGACAAGGTATCGTCAGCTACACCAACGAGAACCAGTCGAGAGCCAGCCGATGATAGAGGCAAAGCCTCTGAAACTAGTTCCGGAAAAATTTAAAAGTAAGTGTTGTCTAGTGTCTTTAATCGACTCTCTTTAAAGTAAGTACTTGTTTTACAGCTATGAAAATATTACATGCTTAATCAAATTTAAATTGTGATCATTTATTATATTGAAACCTAAGTTGGAATGAGGTTTGTGCAACTTAATACGGTCATGGAGAAGTATACAAAAGGTTTTGTAACCAGCCTGTGCATTATTGGAGAATGAGTACAAAAATTAACTAACACGGTTGGTAACAAGAAACCTAAATATGCATAAGTGCAGGTCTGAACTTGCAAAGTTATAGTCTTACAGTTTGATGAGTTAGTTTCTGTGTCAGTAGCTGGTAAAAAAACAAATATTTCTAAAAAAAACATTAAATTCCACACTTTCACATGCTATAGCCTTGATGAAAGGGGTGGAGGTGTCATGTTATTTCGAAGGTCCCTCTCTCCATCATGCTTCGAAGTGACGATCTATTGACTTCGTTGTACTCGTCACTGTTGTGGCTGTGGAGGTGCAATTATCTCAGGGTCCACCTCGATGAGTATCTATATCACTACTGAACTATGGAGTAGGTGATGTGGGAATTTGTTTTTTTTTTTTTTTCAGGGTTCTTGAACAGAAAGTCTTGTAATACTTTTGTATCGGCATCAAGTTACTCTGATGTCTGCAGGTTCCAGTGATTTAGGCGGCACTTGCGGACTGTACTCATAAATATATATGCTTGAAGCTCTAAAATATTTATCTTAATCTGAGAATACTCTATATAACGTCAGATGAACCACGCACGTCGCTTGATGCTGCTATGACTTAACACTATTCCCTATCTGCAACTTTGCCAGACTGCCTCGATTTGGCTCCAACACTGCTCTTTTCTAAACTCCCCAGAAACGGTAAATTCCTTCCTTTGGCTAAACAAAAGAGAAGGCCAATAACCCTTATGGCCAACGCTAAGAGGGTAGCAACAATGGAAGCTGTACTGTTAATTGCCCCGAAACCTAGCAGACAATCCGTAGAAACTATGCCTGTGTATTTTCTTGGTTATAATTTTCGAGGTTTACATTTTATACATAATTTATATATGCGATACGTTCATACAAATATTGTTATAAAATTATACATATTGCTATTGATATAATTATTTACGTAATTGTTAATAATTCCTGTATTAATAAAATATATTTATTTATCTTATACTAAAATAACAGGTAGGCAGAAATATCACTACAGGGGGGGGGGGGAAGAAAGGAGAAAGAAATCAATGAGGATTTGGTAGCTGTTTATGGTGATCAAGTATGTTCAATTCAAGATAACAAGATAGATTTGATCATTTGAAATGTTTTCACAGGTGCAGTGCCTTAATGGACAAAGTTTGGCACCTAAAGAATTAAACCTATATCCATGAAAAACATAGAAGTGAATAATGTATAAACAGGGTTTAACTGTAATTTTTCTTTTGTCAAATCAGCATAACTAAAAAGAAATGCTGGACATTTAATTTATAGCATGTTATCTTTGTAACATGCTGTATAAGTGCCTAATGAGATTGTCCATGAACATAAGGACATGCTAGCATACTGTGTAATTGTGCTTGGGTAATATTTCTTTAGGGTCGAGATGGTTTCCCCGGACCCCCAGGCCCTGTAGGACAGAAAGGTGATAGAGGATATGATGGTTTGGATGGCTTAGCAGGACGACCTGGACCTAAGGGTGAACCTGGAAGAGATGGACTTCCTGGACCTCCTGGTCTGCGTGGGCCACAAGGAGCTCCTGGGGTAAGTAACCCAGAAAATTCAGTGATTATAACAGTTAATGCAAACAGAAAACCATAATTATACTTGTTAAAGCATTTGGCTGCTGCTGTATTGTTTGATATCATGCCATAGCTTCTTTCAGGATAATTAACAAATTACATCCGATTTCAAACGTTATAGAATAGATCTACTACCAACATTTAAGATGGTTATTGAAAACAGAGAAGTAAATCAATTTGGTTAGAAAGAATGTATGAAACACTAGTGGAATCCAAAATGCTGTATGCAATGGAGATCTGGGGGGGGGGGGGGGGCAGAGGTAAACAAAATGGTGGACCAAAAGTACAGAAGGTTTTTTAAAGAGCTACTAGGCTTACCAAGATGAGTACTTAGGGATGTACCTTTAGCAGACTTAGGAAAGACAAGAGGAAATGGAATAATAATGGAAAGAATAATAACATTTTGGTATAGATGTTTGGCCAAAGAAGAACGGGAAATTATGAAATTATGCATGAGACAACAAAAAAGATTAGAGAACTCAAATAGTTGGTGGGCAGAGATAGGAGGAATTATGGAAAAAAATAGAAATGGGAGATATATGGAGATTAGAGGAAAGGAATACAAACAATGTGGGTAAATTGGTAAAATGCAGAATAGAAGATACAGAAAGACAGGAAATATGGGGAACTCTAGAAAATATGAAATATTACAATTTTATACACAAATAAAAAGAAATTGGGGACGAGAAGCATATGTAGATTACTGCAATAGACAAGAGAGAGAAGTGCTAACTTGGATGAGAACAGGAACAATATTTATAAGAGGGATAAGAGGTAGGGAAAAGGGAATTTGTGAACTGTGTGGTGAAAAAGAAAGCATAAAACACTATGTAACAGAATGCGAGGAGGTTTCAATGTGGAGAAAAAAGGTTTGGGAAGAAAAATGGGAGAAAGTAGAGAAGAGGATAGTAGCTATAAAAATAATAACAGGAAAGGAGGAAAAGGAGGTAAGATATTGGTGAGTTCTTACATGGAGTAAAAGAAAAATGGACAAGAAATGTAAAGAATATAAGAAAGGAAGATGAGGGGGAAGAAAGGGACTAATTAAGTAACAAGGAGACATGGAGGTTAAGAGCTACCTGACAGAGCAGAAGGCCAGGATGTCATGTAAGCTAAGGTAGCAACAAGGTAAAGACAAGTAAATGTAGCCTAAAGTTGTCAATTGTAAAATTTTGGAATATGCACAATAAAATTTAATCTAATACTACTTGAAAATAAGTTCAAATAAATTTCTCTCAAGTATTTATTTCATTTCATCTTTCTCTTCTTCTTCCGATCCTGTATCTTGCTTCCATAAACAGCGCAGCAATTACAGATATACAATTTTGTTAATTTTGGTGCTGTACAGGGTGGGAAAGGAAGACCAGGATTACCAGGACCTTCAGGACCAAGAGGGTATCCAGGACCTCCAGGACCTAAAGGACTGGATGGCTTCAATGGTGAACCAGGTCCTCGAGGACCACCAGGAATACCAGGAGGGCCCGGCATTCCAGGGACACCTGGACCAGAGGGTTTCCCAGGAGAGAAAGGAACTAAAGGAGAACCTGGTTCAATAGGTAAAAATTTGACATGCAACAGTCACAGACCTTTAACTAGCCTTATTTATTTCCAGCTATTCTTCAATTATTTACAGAAAAGCTTATTAACAAATATAAAAAAAGTTTCAATTAATTAGTACAGTAAAATCTGCCTTCAACAAAACCCTGGTTATTCAGAAGTCTGTCTTAAACAATAATATTTTATGATCCAATGAATTTAGGAGTGAAAAACGTGCTAAATTCCCTTTATTAAACATCTTATGCAGAGTGGATATCAAACTATGCATTTTAATGGAAAATTTCTAGTTCCAGAATGCAGATTTTATAACATTTTCAGTCACATGACAAAAATGTACATTTTCTGATTTAAGTACATAATTTCATTTCATGGAAGTGTTGAAAACAGGTTGTAATAAATTAAATTTAAGGGTGAGTCGATTAATGACACTAAACAACACATACTTTTAAATTTCCCAGAACATAAATATTAAAAGCAGAAGCATTATTAACAGTGAAGTATTCTTCATTTTTGAGTTTGATTTATGAGTCACTATGTTTACACTCAACTTCACTTACTATGTTGTATAACTGAAACGTTTTCAAGATCATTCGATCTCATCCTCAGCTGTTTGGTGACTAAATAAACATTCTTCTTCCTTCACTACTACGGTGCTCTGATCCCTCTGCCATCTGGTGTTAGGGGCACTAAGTTTTAATACTTCATTTAATGCCGGGATTTCAAAATTTATAACTTTATCCTGGTTTTTCGTTATGAATATTTTTTCCCAAATATCCAATTCTATGGGTGTACTTAAAGATGTTTTAGAGGCTACTTTCCTCCACTGTGAACCAGACATCGAATGGTTCTCTGTGGTGTAGCTGGTGATATTTTGTTTTTCTCCTCTGGTGGTGGTTCGAGAAACTTGCTGATCAAATCTTTCTAGGGGATGTTGAAATTGAATACTTCGTTTCTATTTGAAAATTTTTCTTGTTTTCCTGTTGTGTGTTTAAGTAGTTTTGGTTCTGGATTTACGTTGTGTTTTTTTTTTTTTTTTTTTCCAAAAATGTGTGGCAACTGCTGATTTTTCTAATTGTTTGTATTTTATGTTCTTAAAGTTTTCCTTGCTCCTGTTTCTAAATTTCTTTTGATTTTTCCTATATAAATTTGAAATAATAAATGAAAAAATTGAAAAAATAAATTGAAAATGAAAAAATTAATTTGAAAAAATAAATGGTGTTTATGATAACTCCTAGTGGTTTACCGGAAAAACACAAGTCAGTTGGAGAATTTAATGTCATATTGGCACGTTGGCCATAGTAACTCAATGGTTAGAGCGGCAGAGACCAGAAGATCCGTGGTTCAAATCCCGGCTATGGCATTTAATTTTTCATTCTGGCTCTACCATTTCATCTAATAGATGGTTGGAGAGTTTCCACTAAAGACATCAGATACATTTTAACAAACTGACATTTTAACTGATACTGACACTTAAACTATCGCTGATTGGATTGCTAAATTACCTTCAATAATTGAAGGATACAAACCTGGAAACAGCAAATGGCAACAAGACGGATTATTCTTACACACGTTAACAAATAAGTCATTGTGTTTGAAAGGTGAGAAATGTTCAGGAGGAAAATTTTCCAAGAAAAGATTGACTGTTTTCCTATGTTTTATGTCAGGTGAAATGGAAGAACCCCTTCGTTAAATGGAAATCTATCTTTAATGGAAATTTTCGAGAGTTTCGTTCCATTCCGCTGAAGACAGGTTTTACTGTACTTTAATTAATACTCATTCTACTGTTCTTGTAAGGTTGAGTAAATGGCTATTTAGAGAGCCATTTTTTTAATTTACTAGCCCTGAGTTTCTTCTTCATTACTTTACTCTAGCTTTACCTCTAAAAATAAGGTCAGCAAAACATTCAAGAGCTAAAACTGAGTCGATTAATGATACAAAACAACAGTTACTTTTTAAATTTTCTGGGGGCAGGTTTCAACCATTGTCAACCATATGTTTATTGATCATCTTAGCATGCTAGTGGCACTTCTAGGGACTTGATCAAAGAGTTGTTTTGGTTAATATCAAAATTGAGGACAAGTTCTTATTTTTTCCAAATGAAAAGTCTGTACCCAATATTAATGATGTTTGTGTTATTAATAATAATTCTATTGTATTTAGGATTTCCTGGCAGTGATGGACCCAGAGGTTTCACCGGACAACCAGGACCTCCAGGCCCACGTGGCCCTCCCGGAGAGAAAGGAGTATCTATTGTGGTAAGTTCATCCTTTTTTTTTTACGTTATTTGTTTATAAACTTCTATATTTCAGTGAAAATATTCATTAACTAACTGTTAATTATGTGAATAGCTTCTATTAAATGTTTTTTCGGCTCTTCTTTCTAATATGTGACGTAGCGAGTTTTTTCTAATTCCTTCACACTTTTTGATGTTTTTATACACAACCATGATTTTTAAAATAATTTCTTTACTTATTAGTGAAAATTCTTGTTTGAGGGCATTCTTTTAACGTTATTAATTGTTTGTTTATTTACTTACTGCGTAATGTAGCCATATTGAAGAATTCAGTGCAGCCAAACTATCCTTGTTTTTCCACTGAACGCAATGCTGCCAACAGTCTTACTTGTCCCGAAATTACACTCTAGCAGACTATCGCCCAGTCAAATTTTGTTACTCATGCACTGCTTTGCACATAAACAATCCTACGACATGATGATAATGGAGTGCTCCTTTGGAAATACATGTATGAGCTGACAGACGCTATCGGACTGGTTTGGCTACTGCCGAGAAGTGTGCATAATGTCAAATGACACCAAGTATACTGCAAGGGGGGAAATTGGCGGTCCCGGCCACGTGGTTCAAATTGTCGAATGCAAAATAGGATGACGCAACTGTCATCGTGGACACTGCAATTAGATTGTAGAGCGTATTTGCATCCCTCCTTTGTTGGGGCCTATCGTCATCCGCATCTCATTTGTTTCCACGTCGATCATTCCCAAGATCCAGTTGCCCTCTATGACCAGCCCACGATGAAACTTGTGTCGTCCTATTTTGCATTCGTTGATTTGAATGTTGTGGCCGGGACCACCAATTTCCCCCCTTGTATACTTGGTGTCATTTGACATCATGCACACTTCGCGGCAGTAACTGAACCAGTCTGATACAGTCCGTGAGCTCATACATGTATTTCCTACGGAGCACTCCATTATCGTCGTGTCGTAGGATTGTTTATGTGCAAAGCAATGTAAGAGTAACAACATTTGACCGGGCGATAACTTAGTCTGCTCAAACCATGTTCCTTTGCACACGGACTGCGTCTCATTTCTGGGGCATTTTTGCAGAGATTGGCTACAAGTTCTACATATCTTTCTCATATTGGCTGCAATGCAAGAACCAACTTAGTTGTCTGCTTGTGCATGCGTATACCTGCACCTTTGGACTTTGAAAATATTCTCACGTCGCACAAAAGAAAGTTTCTCCAATTTTTTTTCCAAACATGATAACGTTCAGTTATTAAGTGCTTTTAAAAGTGTGTTGTCTCTCCCTCTAAAATACTCTGTGAAGGCTTTCATGATAAATTTAGTAAAATATTTTAAAAGGCAATGACTTTCTTCATAATAAAATAAATGTCAGTGCATACAGTATAGCAATATCAGTAATTTTGCTTACTCTCTGTATGTATTACAAGGGACCGAAAGGTATAGACGGTGCACCAGGAAGAGATGGAGAAAAAGGTTCCAAGGGAGAAAAAGGATACCCAGGAGCTCGAGGTTTGCCGGGAGATTCACAACAAGGTATTCCTGGAAGACCTGGTGCAATAGGACCACCGGGAGAAAAGGGTCTGGATGGAAGGCCTGGATCCCCTGGTTACCCAGGTAAGCAAGTAAATTCTCTGCAAGAGAGCTTTTAGTATTTTGGTTTCCTATCCATCATTATTTATTTCATAGTGTTAATGAGGTAGCACAAGTATATTTAGTGGATAAGCACTATGAAAGAGACATTTAATTACAATAGTGCAGAATGGTGTGCGTGTGTGTGTGTGTGTGTGGATTTTTTTTCTTTTAATGATGGATTAACAGCCCCCCATTACAAGTAATATTACAAGCTTTGCTTTCTTTGATATTCAAGTTATTTCTTGGTTTGGTAATTTTTTTTTTGTGTCCTTATAATTGCTATTACTATGATCCTTGTAATCATTGTTGGCATCACTATCTGTGTCACAACTTTAGCTCTCTGTTTTTAAATGCACTTCACTTCACAGTCCTGTTGAGTTATAGAATTGTTGGAAGTCTCTCAGATGTTTGGATACAAGCTGATGTGCAGTCACTGGCCAGCTTCCTTTGTGGAATCTATGTTTGTATGAATGGGTTTTTCCATGTCCTGTAGTTACAGCTGTAAAACTCGGCGTGAGTGATAGATCCACCTTGAGTCTCTCTCTAATGGAGGGGAAGAAACTCCTTGTTATTGATCCCTTGATTGTGTTGTTCCATCTGTTCTTCCAATCCTGTACTCCTTTTTCTCTGATTTCTGCTTCAATTGTAGATTTTGGTATCCTGTTGTAAACTGTTTCTATTCCTGTTTTTTGTCCTGCTTGCTTTGCTAATTTGTTTGCTAGTTTATTTCCAGAAATGCCAATGCTAAGTGCTGTTATAATTTTATGTATATCTGTAAAGGTAAAGGTACCCCCATGCTAGGCCATACGGCCTCTATTTGGTTACAGCACCCATCTATATAGCTTTCAGCATACAGGGCCTGTGAGATGGTCAGCTGCAAGAGGCAGCCGCCTTCACCCCCAGAAATTATCCTGGTACTCATTTCTGTTAGAGGCTGAGTGAACCCCAGGAGCATAGTGCGACCAGAAGGATTATACCAGGGAATAAATTCCAACTGTACCAATAGGAATCAAACCCACAACCTCCTGGCTTGTAGTCTAGTGCTGTAACCACTAGGCTACCCATAAGCCTGCTTTTATAAAGCAATAATACCTGAGAGGAAACATGGTCAATATTTTCCAAAACTGACTTGCGTTAATTGCATCCACATGTGTTTCTACACTGGTGATGGACAGATGTTTCTTGCAGAGGTTGGCTACAAGTGTTACATATCTTTCTCATGTTGGCTGCAATGCGAGAACCTGCAGGTTGTCTGCTTGCGCATGCGTATACCTGCACCTTGGGACTTACAAAATATTCTTGCGTCACACAAAAGAAAGTTTCTCCACTCATATCTTGTCATCTATCTGACATAGACCCATACTATTTCTTCCTTTCTGCAATTTACCCATAATAGCTGTATTTGTGTCTTGTTGATACACCCCTACATCTTGATATCCCCATCTAATTCTTGCCTCTTTTCTAATCTCTTGAATCCCCATATTTGCTTCACTCTGTTATTTCTTGTTCATCTCGATTCCCACACTTGTTTCACTCTGTACTTGTAATGCAATTTCATTTTTTCTTATTTTCTTATTTGCTCTACCGACTGACATTTCTGAGATTTCCCCTTCTTATTTTCCATTTGCATTGTTCATCTCTTCTCCTCCGTCAATGAACGCTGCAATTACTCCATGTGTTTTCTGGACATTCCCACCAGATATTAAAGTCAGCTTGTTTGAGTCTGTACAAAAGTGAATCGAGAATATATTGACACATTGCTTCACTCACACTGTTTATTCACAGGACATGTTTCAAGAGCTCTTGCTCCTATCCTCAGCTGATACTCGATTAGTGCAAGTTGTAGTGGTTTCTTCTTTCTCCGTATTGTCAATAGATGGCGTGATGTACTTGTCAAAGATGTCCGGTGGTGGAGTTTCAAAATTCATGACTATGACGATTTTTGTTAATGAAGATTTTTTCCCATACGGAAAGGTCTATGGGGTGATTAACGTATTTTATTAGAGATGTTTCCAAATTGATGTCATGTCTAGTATTCAAAAAATGAAAAGCCACTGCTGATTTTTCTGTTTCACCATTTTTAATGTTTCTCATATGTTCTTTAGTTCTGATGTTAATATTTCTTTTTGTTTTTCCTATATAAATTTTAGGGCAAGTTTCACATTTGATCTCATAGATTCCTGGTTTTTCTTTGGTAGTGACTGAATTTTTGGGAGGGCCTATTAACAAATTTCTGATATTAAAAATCGTCATAGAGTCATGAATTTTGAAACTCCACCACCGGACATCTTTGACAAGTACATCACGCCATCTATTGACATTACAGAGAAAGAAGAAACCACTACAACTTGCACTAATCGAGTATCAGCTGAGGATAGGAGCAAGAGCTCTTGAAACATGTCCTGTGAATAAACAGTGTGAGTGAAGCAATGTGTCAATATATTCTCGATTCTCTTTTGTACTAATTTGTGCTTCACTGTCCCTACGCTTCTTTCAAGTTTATACTTTGTTTGAGTCTGCTGCGTCATCAGTTGTATGCTCCACCTGTTGGATGCTGCTTATGCCACTTCTCAGCTCAGCCGTTCACTCAACAATCCACGGTTTGTTGTTTCGTATAAATGTATTAAATCCTTGTTTCCTTGTATTACTTCTTTCTTCAGTTAGCCTCTTCCTTTGTTCTCTATGCTCATAAGTTAACTCTTTATTGATATAGATGTTCCTCTTAGGTTTTTTGCTTGTTTTAATACTTTTGTTACCAATTCTGAATTGCTGAATTTCAGCAACGTATTTCTTTTGCCTTCCGATTTCCAAATTTTAACTGCATTTTACAGTTCGAAGCCTCTCATATTCATCCCTAATCTCTTCATTAATAATTCCCTTATCTCCTTAAATGCTTGGCCGTGCCGTGGCTCAATGGTTAGACCACTTGGCTCTCACCAAGGCGGCCCAGGTTCGATCCCAGGCGACCGCAAAGTGAGATTTGTGGTGGACAACACGGCGCTGGGGCGGGTTTTCTCTGGGATCTCCGGTTTCCCCCACCATCTCATTCCACCGGTGCTCCATCTTCATCTCATGTATCATCAGTGTCATCGCCTGCGGTGCCATATGTAGTAAAAGCGGGCGTTAAACACTACACATTTCCTTAAATGCTCAGATTCCTTTTCACTCTTGCACCCTAGAAATTATTGAATTGTATCTTCTCATGAAGTCTCCCATACTTTCCATTCTTCTTTCCATTATTTCCATCTTGTTTTTATCTTCTCCAATTCTTTAGTTTTAGTCTCTAACTCTATTAATCAGAAAAAACTATTTGTAGTCGGTTTATTGACACTTCCTCACTTATGCTTTTATATTATCAAGGGACAAGTTTCAAAAGCCATTGCCTCCATTTTCTAGTTGGATAGAGGTTGAAAATGGAGGCAGTGGCTTTCGAAACTAATCCCTCAATAATATAAAAATGTAAGTGACGAAGTGTCAATAAACTGACTACAAATAGTTTCCCGATTAATTTTGACGCCACTGTTACTAAATTCCTCCAATCATGCATACTCTAACTCTATGTAATCCTACTTCCTTCATTCTTGTTTAAATCTGATTATTTGGAACACATTTTATAACTTCAATTTTTTTCCATTACCATTTCCTACAGAGATATTTTAGGTGTATCAAGACCATAGGCAAACACCTTAGTGGTTTCTGATCTACCATGACTTCCTTTCCATTGTCTCCATATCTATCTACTTGTCTCTCATCTTTCAGATGCACTTCTAGCTTTTGTATATATGGGAATGCTGGTCAGATGGCATGGATGCTTGCTCAATGGAACACTAGAGGGCTGTTATGTATGATTGGAGGAATTTAGTAACAGTGATGTCAAAATTAATCAGAAAAACTATTTGCAGTTGGTTTATTGACACTTCATCACTTACATAAGTGATGAAGTGTCAATAAACCAACTACTAGAAGGCTTCTAGAAGAATGGGTTGTTCATTGCCCTCCAGAAGTAGGATAAATTTTGGAGCTTGGAATTGTTAGGTATTTTTGCACATCTTTGGAGCTGTCTGCCTTGACCTGTAGCTTCCTGTGGTTACTTCATTTCATCCCTCCCTCCAGGCATGTAGAATTAACCCTTCCAAATAATTGCAGGTGCACCTGGTGAGAAGGGAGATATTGGTGGCCGCTGTCAAGACTGCTTGCCAGGTCGAGCAGGTGAGAAAGGGGACAGAGGTCAGGATGGTATACCTGGACAACCAGGTTTACGTGGTCCACCAGGAGAGCGAGGTTATCCTGGAGAAGCAGGGCAGGATGGCAACCCAGGACCTCAAGGACCTCCAGGAGTTCCAGTTAGTTCCTTTTTGTTTTTTCTTTCTTTGTAATTTTAAAACAAAATTGTTTTGTAGGCTATTACAAACATAGGAGTTTGGTCTTAAGATGACTATTATAACAAAGTTTTGAAAACTGCTTGTTAAGTTTCTCTGCATTCTGAGAAATGTTGAAATATTAAAATACGAGGGCCGTTCAGAAAGTAACCTCCGGTTGATTGCAAAAAATTCACCAAGTTAAATAAAAATATTTTAATATATACATCTTACAACTACATCTTTGCACTATTTTTCTACATAGTCTCCATAACGATTGAGGCACTTATCGTATCTGTTCACAAGCTTTGAAATTCCTTCTGCATAAAAATCACCCGTTTGTGCCTGGAGCCAGCCTGTGACCGTATTGTTGAGCTCTTCGTCGTCATCAAACCGCTGGGACCCGAGCCATGTCTTCATATGCATGAAGAGGTGATAATCGCTTGGCGCCAGATCTGGGCTGTAAGGTGGATGGTTGACAATGTCCCACTTGAAGGACTCAAGAAGGACTGTTGTTCGAGCAGAGTGAGGATGGGCGTTATCGTGCAAAAAAACGATACCGGAAGTCAGCATACCACGGCGTTTGTTCTGTATAGCCCGTCGTCATTTTTTTAGTGTTTCACAGTACACAGCACGCACTTCACATTTGGCGGGGTTTTCTGTTGCAGCACACATTTCAAACGGCCACAAACACTAAACTAGCGCAGATACGACGTTCACTCGACCACGGCTTGATGCCGACTGACCTGCTGAGTACGTGAATGCACAGATGGCGTCGCTACTCCCCCCACTACCCGCACTGTGACCGATCGGAGGTTTCTTTCTGAACGGCCCTCGTACTTGCTTTCTATTAAATGTGTTTACTGCTCAAATGATAGTTACCTGAGTAGCCCTCTATAGTGCTGATGTATTTTTGTCAGGTAAGAAATTAACTTTCCATAAAACTCCTAAAATTAATATTTGCAAAAGTACAAGGTGAATGGTTCATTACTCCATTGCGACTACAATATTGCATTTCCAGCTCTTGGACCTTCTTGCAGTATTCTTCCCAATCAGTCACTTCTATAGCAAGTTTCTGCAGACTTATGGCTCCTCAGTAACATTGCATCCTCTGCAAACATTCTTTATTTTTGCCCACACCAGCTCAGTTGCATTCAGATCACAATTACATGGGAGAAGATGAATAATAGTGTGTCCTCTTTCAAGAGCTATAACATCCACAACATACGTCTTGCTCTTAGGTTTTTTTGTAAACTAGTTATACCTTGATGTGTGTTTGGAGGAATTTAGTAACAGTGACGTCAAAATTAATATAAAAATTATTTGTGGTTGGTTTATTGACACTCGTCACTTACTTTTTCATATATTTATGAGAGACTAGTTTCAAAGGCCCTGGCCTCCATTTTCAATCTCTTCCCAACTGGCATCTGTTGTTATCTGCTCTCTCTGGTGGTGGAACTATGAACTTTTTTGTCAAATTATCTACTGGCGGGATTTCAAAGTTCATTACGCGATCCTTATTTTTCCAGATGAATATGTTCTCCCATGTTGTCAATCTATTTTGGTTTATCACTCCTTTTAATAATTTTGGATTTGGATCAATGTCATGGTTTTCATTCCAAAAATGAAATGCTACTGCTGACTTGTCTTCTTGTTTCAATCTGATGTTTCTAAAGTGTTCTTTGACTCTGGTTTTTAAATTTCTTTTTGTTTGACCTATGTAGCATTTTTCACAATTCTTACAATTTATTTGGTATATTCCAGATTTGTTACCTGAAGGGATTTCATCTTTTGTTTTTGAATTTAGTAATTTTAAAATTGAGTATCTATTAGTAGGTGCCAAGATGATATTTTGTTCCTTGAATATCTTTTTAAAGGAAGCAACCACATTTATTAAAGAAAAAGAAAGCAACAGCATATTCAGTTCATTCACATATCATCCAAAAACATTTAATAAATTTAAAAAGATATTCAAGGAACAAAATATCATCTTGGCACCTACTAATAGATACTCAGTTTTAAAATTACTAAATTCAAAAACAAAAGATGAAATCCCTTCAGGTAACAAATCTGGAATATACCAAATAAATTGTAAGAATTGTGAAAAATGCTACATAGGTCAAACAAAAAGAAATTTAAAAACCAGAGTCAAAGAACACTTTAGAAACATCAGATTGAAACAAGAAGACAAGTCAGCAGTAGCATTTCATTTTTGGAATGAAAACCATGACATTGATCCAAATCCAAAATTATTAAAAGGAGTGATAAACCAAAATAGATTGACAACATGGGAGAACATATTCATCTGGAAAAATAAGGATCGCGTAATGAACTTTGAAATCCCGCCAGTAGATAATTTGACAAAAAAGTTCATAGTTCCACCACCAGAGAGAGCAGATAACAACAGATGCCAGTTGGGAAGAGATTGAAAATGGAGGCCAGGGCCTTTGAAACTAGTCTCTCATAAATATATGAAAAAGTAAGTGACGAGTGTCAATAAACCAACCACAAATAATTTTTATAGTTATACCTTGTTTCACGTAAGCTTGCCCAGTATCTCTTAACAGTCACGTGACCTAATCACCTCTCATTGGTTGCTGTTGTGGTAATGACTGTCATGCGGTAAAAATTAGTTCGTTATTTAACATGGTGATATATCATTATATGTTGGAAGAGAATTGTCAAATTTATATTTTCGTAACTGTTTTAATTAAATATATTACGCAACAGAGTTGATTTATCTGAAATGCATGTTAATTCTTAAACAAAGTAAAGAGGAGGTTCCTTTGCTCTCAAGCACATGGCACGATAGCATGTGATTTAGCGGTAGTGGTGACATTTGTTTATAAGACTTTTATCACTGACCTTGTTTTGAACTGGATTAGTCATGCATCGCCATTCGAAAGTGCGGGAGCTAAATTATTTTATTGATCGTTTATTGCGCATGTATTATATGTATAATGGCAGAGTCTACCGCCAGTTTTTCGCTTAAGTATCGCAAGGATAATTATTTACAAACAGGCGAAAAAAGAATTGTGTTGCATGTGTTTAATGCACTCACAGAGAAGAATCCGTCTTTGTCAGTGAGAGAAGTCGAACAGCTGTGCTATGAAGTTACAGGTGTGAGTGTTAGATCCGTAGGAACATCGCGACATGAAATTGAGGAAACAGGAAAACTTACCACTCCAGGCAAAAGCAGGAATAAACAAAAGTACGTGCTCGGAGAAAATACGTGAAAAGTGTTGTGCGTCGTCATGTGTGTAGTTTTTCTTTAGAAACGAACTCCCTAACATAAGTAACATTTCGTCTGCTGTAAATGTGGATACAGATTTACCAAATTTCAGCAGATTGTTTATACAGCTGGGATTTGTGAATGAAAAAAGAGGCAAGAAAAATGTGCTAAAAGACAGAAGCGATATTGCTGTGTGGCGAAGATGCTATTTAAGGACAACCACACTACACCGAGATACAAATCGCTAAATATACACGAAGAACACACGAAAAGTAAAGTATGGTGTGACACGACTTTTAAGACTGAAAGACAAGCATTTTTGAAAGGTATGTGTGCTGGTTTAAAAAATTCCAGTGGAAAAGGCCGAAGGCCTTTCATTATAAACTCTTTCAGTTTCATTGCTCAGCCATTCTGTTTCAATTTGCTCAGGTCATTATAAACTTGTATTTTTGCATGCCTTCATATCCTTATTTGTATGATTTTTGTATGATTTTATTTATCTTCCCGGCAATTATTACGAAATGTGACGGGAAGGCACCGCCTATGGCGTATGACGCGAAAGCATTAGCCAATTAGGGCGAGGGGGAGGGTTGTTGAACGCGGAGTGATACATTTCAGCCAGGCAAGGTTATATGAAACAGAGTTTAGCTAATTAACCTCGAAATTGCTCAAAATAAAATATGGCGCACGTGGACTCTGTTCACAAAGAAACAAAGAACGTGCATGAAGCTTTGCATCTTAGCCACTAGATTCACACCAAACGAATATATAGAAGTAGTTGCTCAGCTTCTAAGTGACACATGTAGATAGATTTTACTGCCAATAGAGCCGCATACACTCCAGAATGAGTGTGGTTTAGGTAGTGACAGAAACAATGACGCATGCCTCACGCTGTTGGAGTTCACAGGTATAGGTCACACGCCATGCTGCATGCTGTAGCTGTTAGTAAACATACTGGCATACTCTGCAGTAGCTTGCTACCATTAAGAATTTCTTTGGCTTATGAAACTGCAATAAAGAAGCTATTGCTTAATTATTGCTTATGAGTGTTTAAGGTGTTCCAAAATTCCGTTATAGCAGTCCATGATGGCAAATAAGCTGGTGGATATATGCAACTTATACCTTTTATAGGGAAGTTAATGTTAGTGAGGTTGAGGATGAAAGTATTGAATGATAAACAGAACAGAAAATAACATCAAAGAATTGTAGATAAATTAACCAAAACTAAATGGTTTATACAACGAGACGAGCATTTTATTTCACGTGTTTGATAATACTAAATAAAGCATTTGTAACTGAAGAGGAAGCTGTTGATATTTACAGTAATGACCGATTTCACCAACAAATGTTAAGACTTAACACAAGTTTAGCTATAGTTAAAACAAAAATTGCATTTCACCAACAAGTGTTAGCGTAACACTCGTGTTAAATCTCATGTTAAACTAACAAGCTGAATTTCTAATGTTAAGTCCTTAACAATTGTAAATAGTCAAGATGGCAAGCATGAACTCAGCTGTTGATGTCGATTTGCTATATTTAAGACCGTTTAAATGGCATTCGTAATAGAGTACGGCCTATGAGGAGAAATGATTTTGAGGAACTATCCGAAGAAAATTGTTTTACGGAGGTATAGACTGTCGAAACACGTTGCTATGAAGGTTACTGCGGAAGTAAAAGAGAGGTTAGAACATGCATCGAAAGCAATATGGCGATCGCGCCTTTGCTTCAAGTATTAATAACTTTGCGATTGTATAATTCACTGAATTATGTGGATAATACATTGTCCACCTCCCGTCTTGAAACGTTCAAGTCACTTGCCCTTCTTCGCTCCTCGTTTTAAATTTACATAATACGGAGTTAGAGCATGCATCGAAAGGAAAATGACTATCTCGCCTTAGCTTCAAGTATTAGTAACCTTGCGATTTTATAATTCACTGAATTATGTGGATAATACACTGTCCACCTGCCGTCTTGAAACGTTCAAGTCACTTGTCCTTCTTCGCACCTCGTTTTAAATTTACGTAATATTGAGTTAGAATATACATCGAAATAAATATGCCGATCTCGCCTTTGCTTCAAGTATTAATAACTTTGCGATTTTATAATTCACTGAATTATGTGGATAATACATTGTTCATCTCCCATCTTGAAACGTTTAAGGCAGTTCTTCACACTGCCAAGTTGTTTGGTGCTTGTAGTAGTGACACATGCATTTGAATTAAATTCGTTTCCAATATTTTCCCCGCGACATCTTTCTCTTTTACATTAACTGCATCCGCCCTCTTATTTTCCATGATATCCTTACACTTCGTCACCATTCAATTAACAATTCTTTCTCCGTCGATGAGAAATTTGTCTCACGGCTTTATTTATGATTTTGTTCATCCGCCATTTGTGCAGACGAAAATGAAAACATAAGCGCATTGGAGTACGTTCAGAAAATCATCCATAGCCTTCTATAACTGTGATATTTACAAGTTTCTTGGCATTAACACAGGTTTGTTAACATTTTAACAAAACAGGTTGGTGAAATGCAAGAAATTTAACATTAGTTTTAGGGCTGTGACAATTGTTACGTTACATTTGTTAATGTTGATTTTAACATCTGTTGGTGAAATTGGGCATAAGTGGTTGAAAGTGTTGTACAATTAAGATCATAACAAAATGCTCTGAAGTTAAAGAAATAAATATTATCATTTATGTAACTATTTTTACAATTCATATTTTTAATGAAACTAAATTAATTGTAAGTTCGTTGACCACCCTTCAGCTCTTCCATCCATCAAAACCATATCCGTCATTTCGGCGTTCGTATAGCGCTCCACATTGCTTGGATTTGCTATCTAAGTACGCGCAAAATCCTCCCTGTTAGGACGGAATGTGTAGTTTTACACTGAAGAGCAACCTTGCAACTGTCCGAGTTAATAGTCGACTTTTGCACAAATAGCTACCCTTTCCCCATTACCTGAAAGGTAGGCTAGGGTCACTGATAAAGAGCAAGTAGTAATGTTTTGTTTTCGTGGCTGGTGCGTCCCATAACAACTTTTGAGATTCGCACACCAGTGGTTACTGTGCTGCCTAATCACAAAATCATGTAATATTTAATGCTACATAAAATTATACCTAACAGAACTTCGAAGCTGCGACACCGAAATTCGAACTAGTTAAGTTATAAACTACGCAACGGCTATAATCGTTCGGAGTCTTTTTGAAACAACCTGTATAGTGCATTTCATGTTTCAAAGTTGTCATCTGTGTTTATGGAGTTAGACGAAATCTACCGAATATGGACTTAGAACCCGAATATTCAAGAAAATATGCACACATAGTATTTTGATGTTATGTTGATTAAAGTTTGAGCAGCACAGTAGCTGGTTTCCATCCATATCTTCTCTAAGTGTACAGTTCTTTAAGTTGTCACTATACCAATTCTGTATAAATACACTCCTGGAAATTGAAATAAGAACACCGTGAATTCATTGTCCCAGGAAGAGGAAACTTTATTGACACATTCCTGGCGTCAGATACATCACATGATCACACTGACAGAACTATAGGCACATAGACACAGGCAACAGAGCATGCACAATGTCGGCACTAGTACCGTGTATATCCACCTTTCTCAGCAATGCAGCTGTTATTCTCCCATGGAGACGATCGTAGAAATGCTGGATGTAGTCCTGTGGAACGGCTTGCCATGCCATTTCCAGCTGGTGCCTCAGTTGGACCAACGTTCGTGCTGGACGTGCAGACCGCGTGAGACGACGTTTCATCTAGTCCCGAACATGCTCAATGGGGGGCAGATCCGGAGATCTTGCTGGCCAGGGTAGTTGACTTACACCTTCTAGAGCACGTTGGGTGGCACGGGATACACGCGGACGTGCATTGTCCTGTTGGAACAGCAAGTTCCCTTGCCGGTCTAGGAATGGTAGAACTATGGGTTCGATGACGGTTTGGATGTACCGTGCACTACTCAGTGTGCCCTCGACGATCACCAGAGGTGTACGGCCAGTGTAGGAGATCGCTCCCCACACCATGATGCCAGATGTTGGCCCTGTGTGCCTCGTTGGTATGCAGTCCTGATTGTGGCGCTCACCTGCACGGCGCCAAACACGCATACGACCATCATTGGCACCAAGGCAGAAGTGACTCTCCTCGCTGAAGACGACACGTCTCCATTCGTCCCTCCATTCAAGCCTGTCGCGACACCACTGGAGGCGGGCTGCACGATGTTGGGGTGTGAGCGGAAGACGGCCTAATGGTGCGCGGGACCGTAGCTCAGCTTCATGGAGACGGTTGCGAATGGTCCTCGCCAATACCCCAGGAGCAACAGTGTCCCTAATTTGCTGGGAAGTGGCGGTGCGGTCCCCTACGGCACTGCGTAGAAGCCGACGGTCTTGGCGTGCATCCGTGCGTCGGTGCGGTCCGGTCCCAGGTCGACGGGCACGTGCACCTTTCGCCGACCACTGGCGACAACATCAATGTACAGTGGAGACCTCACGCCCCACGTGTTGAGCAATTCAGCGGTGCGTCCACCCGGCCTCCCGCATGCCCACTATACGCCCTCGCTCAAAGTCCGTCAACTGCACATACGGTTCACATTCACGCTGTCGCGGCATGCTACCAGTGTTAAAGACTGCGATGGAGCTCCGTATGCCACGGCAAACTGGCTGACACTGACGGTGGTGGTGCCCAAAGGCTGCGCAGCTAGCTCCATTCGACGGCCAACACCGCGGTTCCTGGTGTGTTCGCAGTGCCGTGCGTGTGATCATTGCTTGTATAGCCCTCTCGCAGTGTCCGGAGCAAGTATGGTGGTTCTGACACACCGGCGTCAATGTGTTCTTATTTCCATTTCCAGGAGTGTATTTATTGAGATAGTCATGGACTGTTAGAAGTCTAAAAGCTGCTACAGTGGATTTTCTTGGTAGTGTATTGATTCTAGACATGCTGTTACATTAATTTTCCAATAGTTTTCCTTTTGTTTGTAATATATTATCTTCTTTAATTTTTTTATTATATGCTGATATAATTATTCTTTTGATAGAGTGATAATTTAGTAACTGGTTAACTGAAAATTAGGATAAATGAGGGTCAGTTAAATGAAGTACTTATGCATTTCCAACTGCATATAAAGAATATTTATACCTTGAACAAAAGAAACCTATTATGTGTTTCAAATAGGATGATGTTTGTCCTTGAGCACTACTAGGTGAGCAACCAATCGGAGTCCTGCAGTGCTGTCGTATTGCATTCTCCCTATGTGGTGTGTGATGAGCGCCAAACTAATCAATGTCAAA
The DNA here is from genome assembly GCA_030765055.1 of Mantis religiosa. NCBI lineage: Eukaryota > Metazoa > Arthropoda > Insecta > Mantodea > Mantidae > Mantis > Mantis religiosa. The sequence continues at coordinate 40,963,156 of CM060960.1, forward strand.
TAAATACTATTCGCACTAAGACAAAATTTCAGGTTTTGCCAAAACTGATCCATGTGGAAGGAGAGAGTAATGTATTTAGCATAACCGTAAAAACCCCATATTTTTAGCTCAAATAGTTTTCCTAATACAAATAAAGTAGATACCATTATATTATAACAATGCATTGCAATATAAGCACTGTAATGCACTGGTTGGCATATATGCGTGAATGTATATTCGAAATTACTCAGAGCTGAAACGTAAACATTTGACATGACATGATAAAAGAAATATGTACTTTGAATAAGCCAAGGTGTTTGTTAAATTCGATGAGAGGAAACAATACACCTCCTGCTAGTCTGGCAGAACATGTCTGGTCACATTATATCTTTCTTTATGATTGGTTCGTAATCTCTATTTACTCTAGAGAGTTCAAAGCAGTACTATTCAGTTACTCTTCCATGAAAAAGTGTATCAATGAGACACGATCCACCTTCCCCGCTTACTACTGCCAGAACAATCCAATTGAGTTAATGTGGGCTCAAATTAAGTTGCAAATAGAAATAATATTTTTAAACTGACTGACGTTGAATGACTTATTCATGAAATTAACAAGGAACACAAGACTGGAAAAACTGCATGAGACATCAGATAAACTACAAGAAGACGACTTTTGGAAAGAAATAGCATGTAATGAAATTTTGGAATGTATCAGCATAAATTTGCAGTACTCAGACGATAAAGATAATAACATTGACGAATTATCTCTTAACGTAAGTAACTTTCACAGCTATACGGATGCACCGCTGGTATTTACATTGGATTAGAAAAATAAGCAATTCATAAACTATAATTAATTTTAAATTAAATATTTAAACCATTTGCTTAATATACAAATATCCATGTTGCAATTGTGATTTCAACAACTACATTATTATAAAACTTTGGAAAATTCAGTTTGCGTTATCACCAAGAAGACTCGCAAGTGTGTGAGAGAGAGGGAAATATAAAAAGAGTGGGGATAACGAGGTGGCAACGCTGACGGCTCATCTGATTCGCTACAGGCAAGAACTCTTCCCATTTGAAACACATAGTAAATATGATTGTTGTGTATATGAATTAAGGTAGCATTTTGCCATAAAAATTGTATTTATTTTAAATAAATGCATTTTAGGGTATCCCAGGTGAAAAGGGAAAAGATGGAGAACAGGGAGAAAAGGGAAATTCTGCCTTTGTTCCTGAAAGTCTTGTAAAGGGCGAGAAGGGTCAAAAAGGAGAGAGAGGTGACGATGGACCACTAGGGCCACAAGGATTCCAAGGACCTCCGGGACCTCCAGGAAGACAAGGCTTACAAGGATTCCCTGGTCCCAAAGGAGATTCTGTGAGTAAACATTGTTTTTAGCATATATATTTCAAATATAAAATGATTGCATAAATCTTTTGCCTTACTTTCAATACATTTATTTTGTAATGAGCCTCTTAGTCTATTTCTAAAGTAATTTTCTTTTGTTCTTGTGTTATGTTCATGGATATTTGTATTTTTGTCTTCTTTATGGGAAGTTACAACATATTTTAGACATTCATATATATATAGACAAGGCAGCGTCAGTATACCTAATTTCTTAAATGATGTTCTGCAGGTGTTTCTTTTTTTGATATTTTTAAGAACTCTTATCGTTCTTTTCTGTAGTCTAAATATTTTTTGTATATGTTTCCTCCCTGCTGATCCCCATAAAATAATCCCCACGTTGTCCCATGTTGTGAAGCCATTTTTAGCGGTTGTTTCTCGATGTTCTCTGCCCACGATGTGTTGTAGCAGCAGACATCTCTTCTCTGTGATGGGTTGAGTTAAAAATATATATTTATTTATTAATTTATAGATGAGTCATATTTATTACACATCTGCTTCACTTATGTACCTATTTTGAGGACATGTTTCGCAAATCATAGTTTGCATCTTCGGCTCTTATGCGACTAAAGCTTGATCCAGTAGTGTGGGTAATTCTGGAGTTGCTGCTGCTATCTGTTGATTTAGTGATGAACTTAAATGTGGGATTCTCTTCTGGCGGGATTTCAAAGTTCATTAGTTGGTTTTTATGTTTTTCTATGTATATTCTCTCCCATATGACGAGTTCACTATGTTTTTGTACGTATTTTAGTAATTCGGTGCTATCTTCAATTTCATGATTTTCAGACCAGAAATGAGCTGCTATTGCGGATTTATCAATATTTTTGTATCTTAAGTGCCTGAAGTGTTCTTTCTTTCTAGTGCCTATGTTTCTTTCTATGAACTTTCTATGAACTATATGATTGTACTCTTTGGTATAACAAAATGCGTTATTCAGAATATATGTTTTTAAAATATGTTTCCAAAAAAATGCTTAAGATCTTTATGTTGCAAGATATGCATGATTCAATTTAAAAATAAAAATGTTCTTGTGGTGTTGCAGTATTTTAAACTTAATCAGTATTAATTATATCTTTTGCAATCTGCCAGGAGCAAGAATAAGAAGGTAAGTCACTAAAAGAAAATGTCATCACAATTGTTGTTGTCTGGATCTCTTGTAATTGGCTCCCTCTCTCAGAATATCCTTTTACATAAGTTCAGTAGACCATTCACTGATGGCACATACAATTTAAATATGTGGGATGTTTTTTATAATAATTTTTTCCCATCTTGTAAGTTCTAGTTTTGTTGTCAAGGGTTTAAGTAATTTAATCTCCTCTCCAATGTGGTAGTCATCATTCCAGAAATGAAAGGCAACTGTCAATTTTTCTTTTTGTTTATATTTGGTGTCCTGTTAATCTGGTTTTTAAATTTCTTTTTGTCAAACCAATATAAAGTTTGTCACAATCCTCACAATCTATCTTACCTCACTCAAAAAGCTGTTAAATAATCCCTTAAGAAACATAATATCACCAGGACAAAAGTCAGGCATATATAGTATAGACCTGAAATAAAAAATTATATATTACGCAACATCATATAAATATAAAAAAACATTTTAAGTAACAAAAGAAAATCATTTCTTCCAGAAAACTAAGAAAAATATTTAATCGTTTATTGCAATAAATACAACTAATACTAAAATAGACTGAACGAGAGATTAATAAATATTAATGAATTAGGGCCTGTATTTAAGAATTGATTCTTTGATTACTTCAAGATTAATAAATGTGAGAAACGTGAAATAATGTACTTTATTTTAAATGCATATTATAAAGTGTTTAGAGCATATTTAAGAGATTTTTAGTGCATAGATGCTTGCATATATTAATACTTAATAGTGTATATAAATCCAAGCTCTAGTGATGAGATCCATTTACAGTAATAAAGACAATCATGAGAATAAAAATAATGAAAAAAACTGTTAATTCTAAAATTATGACTAAGGATAAAGATGTGCTAAACTTCTGATTAATAGCAAGAACAGGAAAGTATTATAATTTAATGCCATGTCAATAAGTTGCGATGGTAGCCCAGGTGATTTGAGCAACCAGAAAGAAAGATCTCTAGTTTAAATCCCATCTATAGCATTGTGTTTTTCAGTCTGATTCTTCCTTTCCAATCTTTAACTTATACATGGATAGCATTAAAAAACAATTAATCTTGATAGTATTGTTGATAAAAATAACTCAGTTATGATGTGCATTCAGAAAGTAAATCCCAATCATGTGCAGAGATGACACCACCCAATGAATAGGAATGTGCTTGCACAGGAGAAGAGAAAAAGTATATGGTAACATTGTAGTAAATGGAGTCAACATGAAAAATTCAATGCCATGGCCGGGAATTGAACCACGGATGACGGATTGACATGCAATGCCACGCAAAGTGTGTGGAATAAGTTTGGATGAGAGGTCTTCGAACATCCACCCTACAGCCCAGACCTCGCTCCAAGTGACTTTTATCTCTTCTGTCTCACGAAGCGTTTTCTGACAGGAAACATTTTCACAGTGACGCTGAGGTGCAGAATGAAGTAATTTCATTGCTGTGGACATTGACGGTAGAATCCTATGACTTGGCATACAGTTAATGGTGCACTGTTACAATAAATGCCTCAACAATGGAGGTGACTATGTTGAAAAGTAGCCAGTGAGTCTATGTAATTATTCCAATAAATATTTCTTACTTAGTGATTTTTTGTTCTCTTTATCGGTCTTTGGGACTTACTTTCTGGATGCACCTCATACATAATTTGTGTTAGTATTTCTGAAGAAAATTATTTCTTGAATTTATTTCAGAGTGACATTTATGACTTATTAGCATAAAACATTGAAAAGTGGTTTTTAACTCTTAAATGATGATTAAAGATAAATGTAACTTCAAAAAATGAGAAAATTGTCTCAGAATGATGTACCAATCAAAATGACTGGTGATGATCTTATTAGGTAGGGCAAAACTCTTGGTAAAATAACACAAAGAATAGCACATTTAAAAGTATTGGAATGTTAAGTAAAAATTAAAGGCTTCAGATTACATAATTTACAACAGACCAATTACTTGTAATTTTTTAGATATTGATAGAAAATGACATTGTGCGAAAGGTGATTTTAATATGTAATTTAAAATTGTATATAAAAGATAATAAAGTCTTTGGTTAAATATGTGTTCAGACTATGATCTATATTTACAGGGCGAGAAAGGTTTCCCTGGACTTGATGGTCTTCCGGGTCGACCTGGTATTCCTGGACCCAAGGGTGATAAAGGTATAAGTGTGAAAGGAGAACCTGGTATTCCAGGAAGAGGAGGAGAGAAGGGATCTAAAGGTGAACCTGGAAGTTATGGTCCAAAAGGAGAACGTGGTTATTGTCCCCCTGCAAATATCAGCGAAGGTTTCAAGGGTGAACGAGGTGCTCCCGGTGATAAAGGTGAACCAGGGCCTCCTGGCAGATCTGGACTTCCTGGCGATAAGGGTCTTCAAGGCTTAAGAGTAAGTTCCTTGTAAACACAGATATGAAGAATATTGAATTTTTATAATTTGTGTTGTTAATAAAAATAAATCAACCTAATAGAAGATTGAGAGTATAAATAGCCTTTGACATCTGTAAAATGTCACATCTGTTTTTAATGGGCTAACACAATTCAATCACATTGTTATGTTGAACTAGAACCTCCAGCGAAAGTAATGAGGAAGCTGGAGACTTCACTAATGAACTTAGAAAATGATAACTGTGGTTTTTCCACAAAGAACACAGTTTTTTACAATACTTCAATAACATTGTTGCGGTGTAGGGTGAAACAGGACCTTCTGGTCCCCCTGGTGTTCCTGGCCCTGTTGGTCCACGTGGCTTGCCAGGACCACGTGGTGACAAAGGAGATGCTGGACCAATGGGCTTCCCCGGAGAACCTGGAAGAGATGGCCTGAGAGGACCTCCAGGACTGAGTCAGCCTAAAGGCAAGTATAGATTATAATTAGAGTGTGTCTTATACTATATGCGCATGATAAGTTGAGTGCTGGATTTACAGTGTGGTGCGGGCAGAGGGGAAGAAGCGAGAGTTAACGCTCTTTTGTTTCTGCAGTGTGGTAAACCTTGAAAAACAGTTTAGCAAAATAGCGTGTAAGATAAGCAAAGATATGTGCTGCAAGTGTGAGATATATGGACAAATAGTAAATTGAATTTGATCTGCTAAGCTGTATATTTATATACTTACTATTAATATAACATAAAAATAGAAAATAAATATTATGACAGTTATAAATATTCATTCACTGTGTGATTCTTTGAGTCCAGTGCATCACTTTTATCGCTAGTATCCTCCGATGTGTTGACGATAATTTCATCAATTGCATTTTCTGTTACACCATCGTTTCTGCAATAGTTCACTTCCAGCTCTTGGACTTTCTTGCAATGTGTTGCGGTTACGGAAGATAATTCTTCTATAGCAAGTTTCTGCAGATTTGGAGCCAACTTATCACCAGTAACGTTGTTGTTGTTGTTTTCAAATGCTAGGCTTTGGCAATGAAGCCATTAGGTCTCTTGCTCTCCAATATTTCTGTGTAGTGGGTCCGGCAGGTAGGGCTTCACAGGTTAAAAGATGTTCTTCAGTCATTTCCTCTTCTTTGTTGTCAAATGCTAGGCTTTGGCAATGAAGCCATTAGCTCTCTTGCTCTCCAATATTTCTGTGTAGTGGATCTGGCAGGTAGGGCTTCACAGGTTAGAAGAAGTTCTTCAGTCATTTCCTCTTCTTTTTTGTCAAATGCTAGACTTTGGCAATGAAGCCATTAGCTCTCTTGCTCTCCAATATTTCTGTGTAGTGGGTCCGGCAGGTAGGGCTTCACAGGTTAGAAGAAGTTCTTCAGTCATTTCCTCTTCTTTGTTGTCAAATGCTAGGCTTTGGCAATGAAGCCATTAGCTCTCTTGCTCTCCAATATTTCTGTTTAGTGGGTCCGGCAGGTAGGGCTTCACAGGTTAGAAGAAGTTCTTCAGTCATTTCCTCTTCTTTGTTGTCAAACGCTAGGCTTTGGCAATGAAGCCATTGCTCTCTTGCTCTCCAATATTTCTGTTTAGTGGGTCCGGCAGGTAGGGCTTCACAGGTTAGAAGAAGTTCTTCAGTCATTTCCTCTTCTTTGTTGTCAAATGCTAGGCTTTGGCAATGAAGCCATTAGCTCTCTTGCTCTCCAATATTTCTGTGTAGTAGGTCCGGCAGGTAGGGCTTCACAGGTTAGAAGAAGTTCTTCAGTCATTTCCTCTTCTTTGTTGTCAAATGCCAGGCTTTGGCAATGAAGCCATTAGCTCTCTTGCTCTCCAATATTTCTGTGTAGTGGGTCCGGCAGGTAGGGCTTCACAGGTTACAAGAAGTTCTTCAGTCATTTCCTCTTCTTTGTTGTCAAACGCTAGGCTTTGGCAATGAAGCCATTGCTCTCTTGCTCTCCAATATTTCTGTTTAGTGGGTCCGGTAGGTAGGGCTTCACAGGTTAGAAGAAGTTCTTCAGTCATTTCCTCTTCTTTGTTGTCAAATGCCAGGCTTTGGCAATGAAGCCATTAGCTCTCTTGCTCTCCAATATTTCTGTGTAGTGGGTCCGGCAGGTAGGGCTTCACAGGTTAGAAGAAGTTCTTCAGTCATTTCCTCTTCTTTGTTGTCAAATGCTAGGCTTTGGCAATGAAGCCATTAGCTCTCTTGCTCTCCAATATTTCTGTTTAGTGGGTCCGGTAGGTAGGGCTTCACAGGTTAGAAGAAGTTCTTCAGTCATTTCCTCTTCTTTGTTGTCAAATGCCAGGCTTTGGCAATGAAGCCATTAGCTCTCTTGCTCTCCAATATTTCTGTTTAGTGGGTCCGGAGGTAGGGCTTCACAGGTTAGAAGAAGTTCTTCAGTCATTTCCTCTTCTTTGTTGTCAAATGCCAGGCTTTGGCAATGAAGCCATTAGCTCTCTTGCTCTCCAATATTTCTGTGTAGTGGGTCCGGCAGGTAGGGCTTCACAGGTTAGAAGAAGTTCTTCAGTCATTTCCTCTTCTTTGTTGTCAAATGCTAGGCTTTGGCAATGAAGCCATTAGCTCTCTTGCTCTCCAATATTTCTGTGTAGTGGGTCCGGCAGGTAGGGCTTCACAGGTTAGAAGAAGTTCTTCAGTCATTTCCTCTTCTTTGTTGTCAAACGCTAGGCTTTGGCAATGAAGCCATTGCTCTCTTGCTCTCCAATATTTCTGTTTAGTGGGTCCGGTAGGTAGGGCTTCACAGGTTAGAAGAAGTTCTTCAGTCATTTCCTCTTCTTTGTTGTCAAATGCCAGGCTTTGGCAATAAAGCCATTAGCTCTCTTGCTCTCCAATATTTCTGTGTAGTGGGTCCGGCAGGTAGGGCTTCACAGGTTAGAAGAAGTTCTTCAGTCATTTCCTCTTCTTTGTTGTCAAATGCCAGGCTTTGGCAATGAAGCCATTAGCTCTCTTGCTCTCCAATATTTCTGTTTAGTGGGTCCGGTAGGTAGGGCTTCACAGGTTAGAAGAAGTTCTTCAGTCATTTCCTCTTCTTTGTTGTCAAATGCCAGGCTTTGGCAATGAAGCCATTAGCTCTCTTGCTCTCCAATATTTCTGTGTAGTGGGTCCGGCAGGTAGGGCTTCACAGGTTAGAAGAAGTTCTTCAGTCATTTCCTCTTCTTTGTTGTCAAATGCTAGGCTTTGGCAATGAAGCCATTAGCTCTCTTGCTCTCCAATATTTCTGTTTAGTGGGTCCGGTAGGTAGGGCTTCACAGGTTAGAAGATGTTCAGTCATTTCCTCTTCTTTGTTGTCAAATGCCAGGCTTTGGCAATGAAGCCATTAGCTCTCTTGCTCTCCAATATTTCTGTGTAGTGGGTCCGGCAGGTAGGGCTTCACAGGTTAGAAGAAGTTCTTCAGTCATTTCCTCTTCTTTGTTGTCAAATGCCAGGCTTTGGCAATGAAGCCATTAGCTCTCTTGCTCTCCAATATTTCTGTGTAGTGGGTCCGGCAGGTAGGGCTTCACAGGTTAGAAGAAGTTCTTCAGTCATTTCCTCTTCTTTGTTGTCAAACGCTAGGCTTTGGCAATGAAGCCATTGCTCTCTTGCTCTCCAATATTTCTGTTTAGTGGGTCCGGTAGGTAGGGCTTCACAGGTTAGAAGAAGTTCTTCAGTCATTTCCTCTTCTTTGTTGTCAAATGCCAGGCTTTGGCAATGAAGCCATTAGCTCTCTTGCTCTCCAATATTTCTGTGTAGTGGGTCCGGCAGGTAGGGCTTCACAGGTTAGAAGAAGTTCTTCAGTCATTTCCTCTTCTTTGTTGTCAAATGCTAGGCTTTGGCAATGAAGCCATTAGCTCTCTTGCTCTCCAATATTTCTGTTTAGTGGGTCCGGTAGGTAGGGCTTCACAGGTTAGAAGAAGTTCTTCAGTCATTTCCTCTTCTTTGTTGTCAAATGCCAGGCTTTGGCAATGAAGCCATTAGCTCTCTTGCTCTCCAATATTTCTGTTTAGTGGGTCCGGTAGGTAGGGCTTCACAGGTTAGAAGAAGTTCTTCAGTCATTTCCTCTTCTTTGTTGTCAAATGCTAGGCTTTGGCAATGAAGCCATTAGCTCTCTTGCTCTCCAATATTTCTGTTTAGTGGGTCCGGTAGGTAGGGCTTCACAGGTTAGAAGATGTTCAGTCATTTCCTCTTCTTTGTTGTCAAATGCCAGGCTTTGGCAATGAAGCCATTAGCTCTCTTGCTCTCCAATATTTCTGTTTAGTGGGTCCGGTAGGTAGGGCTTCACAGGTTAGAAGAAGTTCTTCAGTCATTTCTTCTTCTTTGTTGTCAAATGCCAGGCTTTGGCAATGAAGCCATTAGCTCTCTTGCTCTCCAATATTTCTGTGTAGTGGGTCCGGCAGGTGGGGCTTCACAGGTTAGAAGAAGTTCTTCAGTCATTTCCTCTTCTTTGTTGTCAAATGCTAGGCTTTGGCAATGAAGCCATTAGCTCTCTTGCTCTCCAATATTTCTGTGTAGTGGGTCCGGCAGGTAGGGCTTCACAGGTTAAAAGATGTTCTTCAGTCATTTCCTCTTCTTTGTTGCACAGAGGACAATTTGGACTTGTATAAATTCCTATTCTGTGTAAGTGTTTGGCCAAATAATCATGTTCCATAAATAATCTAAAATTTGATACTGCAGCTTTACGTGGGATTTCTGGAATAATTTCTTGATTTTTAATGAAAATGTTCCATTTTTTATTTTTTACTTTGTTAGATATTGATTGGTTTTGTTTGTTTTTATATTTGTCTTTGATTAATCTTTTTGTGGATGTAAAGAGTTAGTTTTTACTTTTGTTCTGAATTAAATTTGCACCTTTTTTGGCAAGAAAATCAGCTGATTCATTTCCAGCAATTCCACAATATGCAGTTATCCATTGTAATATAATTCTTTTCTGTAGTTTTTGAAGTTGTTGGACCATTTTATGACATTATTTAATTTGGATTGACCTCATTTTATATGAACTTATTGCACATAATGCTGCTTTAGAATCAGAAGGTATGACAGCATTTTTTAATTTATCTATTCTGTATAGAAGGTGTTGGAGTGAAATATGAATAGCCGTTACTTCTGTATCAAAATTTGTTGTGTGGTATCCTGCTGGTTGATAGAATGAGAACAGTGCACACTTAATTCCTGCTCCTGAATTGTTGTCCAAGTTAGATCCATCTGTGTAGATATGTAACCATTCTTCAGGTGGGTATCTATTGTTCACAGTTTCTAATGCTAGTGCTTTTAGTACAGGTTTGGAAGTTTCAGATTTTGTAACTATTTGTTCTAAATCTAATTGAATATTAATTGGTTCAAAAGTCAGTAGGTTTTCTTTGATTAAAATGTTTTCTTTAGAATTAGGAAGATTCAGATCTGTTTTTAATTCCGTAACTTTGTGTAGGAAACTTGTTTGTGTTTTCATCTTGATTGGTTGTAGTAATCTTTTCTCCCATTTTGTTGTTTTTAACCGCAACATTTTTTCATGTTGTATTAGTGCCTGCTCCTCTAAAGTTAGATGTATTGGATAGTTCCGAGTTAAGACTTGCATTGCCGTGATTGGAGTTGATTTTGCTGCACCGGTTATTAGTCACAGGGCCTGATTTTGGCATACTTCTAGGTGATTTATGTTAGAACTGTTTTGCATCCTCTGAAAATATTACTTAGTTTTGCCCACGCCAGCTCAATTGTATACAAATCACAGCTATACGGAGGTAGACGAATAATGTGTCCCCTTTCGAGAGCCATAACATCCACAACATACCTTTGTTGTAAACTGGTTAGCTAATTAGCCTCGAAATTGATCAAAACAAAATATGGCGGACATGATAAAGCTTAGTGCATTAGTGACTAGATGTCAGTATATAGCGCATTACAAGTTTCAAAGTTGTCATCTGTGTTTACGGAGTTAGACAAAACACGGAATGAGGACTTAGAACCTGAGCTCTCAACTTATGATGCACATACTGTAATTAACTGTTTTTAGAGGTTAAGGAGAGGTTAAAAATCCTAATCTTCCATTGCTAAATCTGCTAAATTTATGGCCTAATATCTCAGAAACTATTTAAGTTACATATTGAAATTGTTATGGTGTATAGAGGTATGCTTTCTCAACTACTGTTATCTAAAAGTGAGTTTACTAAGGAAATGAGGATTATTTACTTAATCACTTCATAATTTGTTTAAAATGTACCATTAATTTTTTTAAGGAATGAAAGAATCTATTTTAAAAAGAGCACTCCGAATAAACACTGATATCTACATCTAAAAGGTCTTTCAAGAGAGTGTCCTATCTTTAACATGTGATAGCTGCCATTGTTATTGAGTTGCAGCAGTCATTTTTTTTTCATCTGGTTACAGTTGTTACTGACAAATAGCCCTGCAACATTACATCATTCAGCAATGCACAGAAATTGTGAAAATTTATTATCGAAACGGATCATCTGTTCGCCAAACCTTCCGTGCATTGTGTGATACCAGGCTCTTATAAGGCACTATTTTTGGCCTCATTTGAATGGCATGGATCTCAGAAACATCTGGTTCCAGCAAGATGGTCCCACATGTCATACAGCTGTCAAAACAATCAATCTTTTCAAAGAGAAGTTCAGAGGTTTCATCATTTCCCATGGTGGTGAGGTTAACTAGCCCGCAAGATCATGTGATTTAATGCCATTGGATTACTTCTTGTGGGGTTATGTTAAATTTTGAGCTTATGCCAACAAGCCATAAACAGTAAATGATCTTATGAATAACATCACGCGTGTCATTTGTGAAGTTGGGCCTAATTTACGTTCTTCTATCATTGAAAATTGGGTCAACTGTATATGCACAACAATACAATACAATACAATACAATGTTTTTTAGCCACAGGAATTCATACAGAATTATAGGCATTGTCAATATAGTTACAGTATTTAACAACATTTACAGTTCATCAATGAGGTATTTACAATCTTAAGTTTCAAATAATTTACACAACTACACTTAATTTTAATGCTTTGGCCGGCTAAAATTCTTCGTTGGTGAGTCTTCCAATCTCGGACACATGAAACAAGAATAGAAATACAATACATTAGTATAATTATGCACAACAAACTGATTAATTTATGCTTTACCTGATTTGTATTCTAGGTATTCATTTACTGAGTAAAACTGATTTTTTTTAAAGAAATTGTGAAGCTCTGTCTTAAACTTTTTTATAGAGGTTATGTTTTTTAATTGATTTGGCAAGTGGTTGTATAGCTTTAAACCCATGTATCTGACGGAAGTCTCAAATAGTTTTGTTTTATGAATATAGGTGTGTAATTTGTTTTTATTACGTGTGTTATGGGTGTGTATTTTAGCATTTGTGACATAGTTCGCAGTATTAGTCGTGGTGTTTGCTTAAATGATGTTCTCTTCCACAAGTAATGACATTAATTATGTTCCAAATAAAGAAAGAGATAAAGCTCTATCATTTATAGAACGTGTTTTATTAAATTCAAAGTTAAGATACCCTTGTTGAAGGATCCTTTATATCATGTACTGTTGCAGTCAATGCTTCCTAAGAGGTGTTGGTACAGTTCATAGCATAGGATTCAGGTGGCTGTGAGAATATATCAACAAATGACTTACTATGACTTTTGCATTTACATAGTACTTACATTACATTTGTTTATTTAATATAATTTAAAAATCTTTTACTACAAACTATCATATACACCATGTACATAAAATGTTTAGCAGACTCATCCAGTATTTTCAGTACCTAATTCTTCATTAAAGCTATATTTTATGCACATTTCTTTGATTGTAGGACAAAAGGGAGAACCCGGAATACCAATGGTAGGACCTCCTGGACCACCTGGACCATTTGGAGATAAAGGTGAAAAAGGTTTACCTGGACCACCAGGAAAGTACGGTTTATCTGGAGCCAAAGGTGAGTGAATTTGACATTCTCTGTCATATACATTTAATATTATTCGCATATTACCTCAGAGGTAGGACCCATTCAAAAGGTACTTTCAAAGAATACATCATCTTAGGTACTTAAGAACACTATTCTGTTCAAAATTGACAATGATGCTAGACAAATGATGATTTAATACCAACACAAAATCAGGCAACTGCCAAACCAACTGAAAAAATTATTTCATGTGGTTAACTTCATAATAGCAATATTTCTACTGCTCTGTGTTGATAAAGCATGATAAAGCATATTGATTTTTTGTCTTTCAGTATCATAAAGCATTGTTTTTGGGCATTAACTGGAATGTAGTTAAAATCTTTATTAATAAATGAGAGTCATAGTTAAAAAGCTATTTGTAGTTCAATTTCTTCTTGGGCAGCAAGCCTCGATCACCAAAGATAGAAAAGGGAAAACTGTAATATAGCAAACGTCAGATAAGCCTACCGCTACAGCCTGCATCCCGTTTACCGGCAATCTATCCGGCAGAATCAGCAGAATTCTCACCAAATATAACATCAGGACCATCCACAAGCCACCTCCGAAGATTAAACATCTGTTGAGACCAGTGAAAGACAAACTGGACTTCCAAGTTCCGGGGTTGTACTGCATTCCCTGTGAATGTGGGACACCGTATATAGGACAAACCGGAAGGACCATCGCTACTAGAATAATTGAATATGAACGGAGCATTCGTTTAATGCAACCTGAGAAGTCTGGGCTGGCAGAACATTGTTTTGATAACAACCATAGAGCCAACTTTTGGGAGACGATCATCTTGGCAAAATGCAACAGTTACTGGGAGCGGAGAATTAAGGAGGCTTTGGCAATTTCCTCTGAAAGGAGCACGCTTAATCGTGATCATGGATTTCAGTTCAGCTCTTCTTGGAAACCAGCCTTAAAAATGGAAATCTGTCGATTTAAGAAGCACAGATCAATACAGCTTGATAATCAAGTAGTTACGTTTCTTTGACCCAATTAATTTTCTATACTCACGCCATCTCCTGACCTGGCATTTAATTTACTGAAAACAGTCTTTTGTTCAGTAATACGAATTTGGATAGTGTTTTGTCTTTGTTTATATTTGTGTTATATCCATTGTTTCATTTGTGGTTATAACTTTTAATAAATATCCTGATGAAGGGAGTGATGCACGCTCCCAAAACATTGATTTCTAATCATCTTTTCACCTGGCTTTTTGTCCGAGAAGAAATTGAGCATATTCGTCGCCAGAAAAGCTTTAGGTCTTATTTTATTCTATTTGCAGTTGATTTTTAAAACTCCATCACTTGTATTTTTATATTATTGAGGGACTAGTTTCAGAAGCCGTTAGTTCTTTTCCAACCTCAAAGGTCCAACTATCATCTGCTGTCTTCTTTCTGGTGGTGGAAATATGAACTTTGTCAAATTATGATTAGTGGGATTTCAAAGTTCATTACTTAGTCCTTATTTTTCCATATTAAGATGTTGTCCCATGTTGTCAGTTTGTTTTGGTTTATCATCCCTTTTAATAACTTTGGATTTGGGTCAAGGTGTTGGTTTTCGTTCTAAAAGTGAAATACTACCTGATAATAAATGTGCCATACTAAGAATTAGATGTTAACGAGCATATATTATTGTTAACAGGTTTGATGGGATTCCCTGGCGAGAAAGGTGAGCCAGGAAGACCAGGCTTAGAGGGTCTACCTGGAGTTCCTGGTCCTAAAGGCGATGCAGGCCCATTGGGACCTCCTGGACTGCCTGGTATTGCTGGTATACCTGGTGTGGATGGACAGAAAGGTAAACTGGAATTCTCACCTATCTTTCCTCTACTTGCATGTTCAGTTTCAGTTTTGTATTTCAGCACTATTTAATGGTAAATATAATTTTGCATTATGTTTAAAACAGTTTTCTACTTAAGCAAAAATATTTTATTCTCCATTTGTAAATGTTTTTCAGATGCTCCATGGTGAATTTTAACATTTTTCATAAAGCTTTCTACGAGGGTCATTCAAGTCAATCCGGGAGTTTGTTTAAAAAAAAATAGAAGAAGAAATTTCAAAGTGTGAAAAGTGGATTTATTTTTTACTCATAATTTCCAAGTACAGTTATACACTTATCTCAGCATTTGACTAACACCTGAAATGCTTCGGCATCGAAAGATTTAGAATTCCGACGGAACCATTGTAGGACATCATGCTTCACTTCATCATCGGTGAAGGAATTCCTCCAAGGAATTCTTCAGGGGCCCAAACAGGTGGAAAGTCAGGAGTATAGGGGGAGAGGGGGAGTGGCAAGATCTCCCAGCCGAGCTCCATGATTGTTCGGAATGTGCATTGAGCGGTATGTGGTTGTGCATTGTCCTGCAAAAAGAGAACACCCTTTGTGATCAAACACGGACATTTCTTCCGTACACTCTTGTGCACAGAATGCAGAACACAACAGTAATATTCAATGTTGATTAGTGACACCATGGGGTAAAAAAAATCAATGTGAATATGTGAATAATGCCCTGTTTATCCCAGAATACACTTGCCATCTCTTTGATCCACCACGACCAGGGGCCCGCCTCAGTAGCATAGATGGTAGCGTGTCTGCCTCACGTTCAAGAGGTGCCGAGTTCGAATCTTGGTCAGGGTGAGCTACCTGGATAAGGTCTTTTCCGGGGTTTTCCCTTATCCTTAAAAATACGAATGTCGGGTAGCTCTAAGCTCCATGGATCCTGTACACATTTGAGCATCATTTCAGCCATCTCATTCACCGTCCGATATGACTTAACATTGGAGGATGTATAATTAAAAAAAAAAAAAAAAAAAAAACACAACCAGGATCAGCAGTGTTCGAGATACGTCCATCTTTGAAGCACTTACACCATTCGAATATCTTACTTCAACTGAGCGTCTCATCGCCGTACTGAGCTTGAAGTCTTCTGTATATTTCAGCAGGTTTTATGCCCTCGTTCACTAAAAACTTCATCCCAACAGGCTGTTCCATGTGGACGTTCACACTGTTGTCCGCCATCTTGAATAACAATCTATCCAGAAGCACGAGAAATGAGCGCCGTCTACCAGTAAAAGGACTCAGGTGCCACTGTCTACTGCATACAAAACCTCCGGCCTAGGTTCCATTTAAACCCAAAAGAAATAAATGTCTCGGATTGAGCTGAATGATCCTCATATTTGGTTACTATTGAAAAATAAGATGACTAACTTTTATTTTCAACTTAGTGTTTAAAGAAAGCAACAACACTTTTCAGCATATTTCTACGCACAGAAGAGTTTATTAAGGATAAAAATAGGTTTCCAGTAGGTTGAAAAAGAAATTATTAACACTGAGAATAATCTTTAAGGGAGACTGAAACTGAGTTAATAGATGAAAATGACAAAATATTACATTTTTTAATTATACTGTATAATTTAAATTTTTTACAACCGTTTAAAATTGGGCACTATAAATGGTGGTTACATCACCTGAAGTATAGAAAGGATGAACAGGAAAGACAATCAAATGATCCCCTAGGTCTCGAATACTCGAATACCATCGGAAACAAGATTTGAGTCAAGGATAACTGGTTAGGAAAGTTAAAAGAGGGGATCTCATATATGGAAAGAAAGAAATATCAGTCCAGGTCAATAACTCACTAAGCTGAACAGCACTTATTAGTGAGCAGCCTTTCCCTTTAGTTTATCATATAATTTTGTTTAGATTGGATCCTTTAAGTCTTCAGATTATAGAAGCAATTAAAGGGTCACCTTTCTATTATAACAAAATTCATACGCGATTACTAACAGCTGTATTGCATGAAATTGAGGGATCGGAAATTAGGCTTTTGTCCAGGTCGGTTCCTTTAAGCCTTCAATTAATCATTAAAGGAATTTGAGGTTCTCCTCCCTGTTAGTAACAAAAGTCTTTCTACAGCTTCTGTACACTTAAAGAAGATATTTTAGTGAGCCCATTGTTTCGATAAGCACAGCTGAGGCACACAAAGGGGCAGATAGTGTAGTGCAGAGATAAGGGACAGATAATGCAGTGCGGAGATAAAAGGCTTACCGAAACAGATAAAGACAGATAGTTAGAAAGTTCTAGTGACATCTTCATTCATAGAGAACATTCCACAACCATCTGGAATCATGAATGGTCATATAAAAGGGAGCCGCGATCACCAGTTAGAGTGAGAGTTGAATTGGAACTGAGAATAGTCGGTGTGCAGCTGTGTTTTGAAAGTGAACTTCTTGTTTGTGGTCAACGGTCTTGATGATTGTATTTGTGTATGTTACGTAATCCTGCTACTGTAAGGGTTGATCAAAGTGTATTTCGAATTTCTGCAAATTGGACTTTTAATTCTATAAACCCACAAAGTCACAATATAGATGGAAAACACCTACTGCGCTGCCCAACCTTTAGTAGATGTACCAACATAATATCAATATACTGGAGTGCAAGAATGGCTTCATTGCCAACTGTTTAACATTAGATACCAACCAACCAGTTACATCATATAAATATTATATAAATATGTGTGAATGTTTTGGCCAATATAAATTAGATTTTTACTATTGCAGTTTCATTTTCTACACCAGAACTTGCTGGGACATGTTTTGGAGACTGTTTTCTCCATCATCAGCCTAGCATTACTTCCTCCTACGACTTGTATATAGTGTTTTCTAGCTTCACATACTGTATCATAAGATCCTTTTTGTGTGGAGTATCATAGTTTAATAAATCATGTTTATTTTTATAATTGAATAATTTTTCCAAAATGGAGAGTTTCAAGAGTCTTTAAGAGCTCAATTGTCGAGCCAGAAAATGCTCGCTAAAAATTACAGGAAGGAATGCGGTAGTAAATCATGGCTGATGAGACTACAATGTAGTCTCTGAAACATACCTCAGGAAGTTCTGGTGAAGAAAATGAACCTAGAGTAATAAAACTCCAAATTTGTGCATATAAATGCCAAACAAATTTTGCTCTGTTTTCTTAAAAAAGATTGGCACCTCAAACATAAAGGGGGAAAGGATGTTAATTCATTGATTCATTATTTATCATTGCCCGCCTCGGT
Source organism: Mantis religiosa (assembly GCA_030765055.1). Classification (NCBI taxonomy): domain Eukaryota; kingdom Metazoa; phylum Arthropoda; class Insecta; order Mantodea; family Mantidae; genus Mantis; species Mantis religiosa. The sequence continues at coordinate 40,981,050 of CM060960.1, forward strand.
AGCATAGATGGTAGCGTGTCTGCCTCACGTTCAAGAGGTCCCGAGTTCGAATATCGGTTAGTAGCCTGGATAAGGTTTTTCCGGTGTTTTTCCTTATCCTGAAAGATGAATGTCGGGTAACTCCAAGCTCCATGGACCCCGGACTCATTTGAGCATCATTTTACCTATTTAATTCACCATCCTTGACTTAACGTTGGAGGACGTAAATTACAAACCAAAAATAACAAAAAACAAAAAAAATATTTATCATGACTATAAAATGTAAAAGTCCTGCGCTGTGGCGTAGCGGGCTAAGGCAGCATGTCTTGGTCCCTGGCCACAGAAAATGGCCCGCATTTGATCCCACCCATGGGGTGCGGATTTTAGGTCCCGGGTATAGGACCGGTGCCCGCTCAGCATCGTGAGGAAAGTGAGGAGCTTACGATAGGTAAAGTCTGTTTAGTTAACTGGTGTGCACATCGGCCGCTGCCTTTGACGAACCCTTATAATCGTTTTACAACACCGACTCTCCTTCTCCCAGATCTTTCTGCAAGGTTGCCACCTTTCTCGATACGTCATGGGTATCGTACGAGGTTTCGTCTAAATAAATTATCTTATGTTCATTACTGCGAAACTTCCTTAGTTTTGACAAATATATATCACCAAGCTACAATTCTACTGGATTCCATAATAACCCTTATCTTATTCAAAGTGCAGTATTTGAAACCCAGCTCCTTTAGGAGACCGAGCAAAGTGCAGTGCCGATAAGGAAAATCACAAATTTCTTGCAAATGTGCAACCAATTCGTCTAAGGTGGGCACTCCCCCTTTTGCAGAGAATCTATAAATTTCTCGATGAATTAAAACGCATGTGAAATTATCTACTTTAGAGAAACATTTCCTTTTGTTTTCACACTTGATCGGCGTCTTTGGTATTCCTTTCGTCACAATATTTCTTACTGTATTTCTGTGAATACCCAGAATTTATCAGGTTCATTGCATGACCAATTACCAAGATTATTTGTCAGCACATATTTATGTGTTCAAAACAAGTGCTCGAATTTGCTTAGAAACAGTTCCCGTTATAACTTTGTTTTGTGAGGCTTTTCCAGTAACATAACTCGGCCCAGATGTTCACACTATTGTCCTCACTTTGATTATTTTCACTTGACTGAAAGTTATCTACTACTTGATTTGCATTTATCACTGCAGTTCCCTCCCACAGTCTCCACATCATGACACACAACGAATTTCTGCACGTAATGAAACAGATCAACTGGAAGTAGGAATTATTAAATTTTAGATGAGTCGTATTTTTTAGGAACTTTGGCAACTGAGACTCCACGTGGAGTAGACATGCGACTGTCACTTCAAGAAAATCAGGGTTGCTATTGGTCCTCAACAACAATGTTCCATTTCTGAAGTGTGGAGATAGATTTATGACGGTCATTAGTGGGCGGAAGAGTGGATTCCCTTTGAGGGGCAAACTGCACTCCCGTTCACTAGACAGACTTTAAGCGGCCCTGGTCACGAAAACCAACATTCCGGCTGGGGGATGCCGAGATGCTATAAAAAATCAGTTTTATAGCTGGCTTTGGTATGGAGAACCAAAGGTCCTTAATTTGATTCTTGGCCATGACATCAGTTGTCTAATTTGATTTTTCTTTCCATAAAAATTGGTAAATGAATTTTAAAATAAAGTATTATAGTAGAGAAATGAAATACTCTGACTTATATTCTTATATAGCTGCGTTGCTTCTTTAGGTGAACCTGGTTTGCTGGGAGAGCCTGGACGTCCTGGTTTGCCTGGTTTCCCAGGAGTAAAAGGAGACAGAGGAGAACCTGGACTTGACGGAGCTAAGGGATTCCAAGGACCTCGTGGATTACCAGGTCAGTAACCACTCACAGAATGATTAAACAACAGAAATTGTAAGCTGACTATTTTATTGAATATGAATTACTTTCTTTTATAGAAGAAATTGATTCAGAATAGAGCAGGAAGCCTTAATTTTCAATGCTAACATAATAAAAGATGCACAAAATGATGCTGTTTTAAATAATGCTAATTTTATGAAACCTATTATTTGACAGAAAATTGCATCTTATTGTAAAATTAAGTCTTCTCTAAGTCTAACAAATGAGGTAAAATTGAATTGGGGTAAAGAGACATGGATATTTGTAATAGGAAGAAAGGAAAGATCAGGAATGATATGGTTTGTACTGGAAGCCTGGAGGACACAAAATACAAAACACTAGCAAAAGAATGTCTTTTTTGTGTTGGGGATGAAGGCCAAATACATAATTAGCAAAACGTGTACTGTGGCAGAGTAGTGACAGATTTAATAAACACAGAAATTCTTTAAGTATAGTTAGGAGATTGGCATGTTAGGATGTTTATGTTAGAGGTAGTTTATCTCTACTTTCCTTTCACTTTCTTTTCTTTCTTTTTATATCATTTAACTTGTAACTTAAGTATGTATGTATGACCCATTGAATTGGATTGTTCAAAGAGGATTTGGCACCTCGACCAGACTGGTCTTTTGTACTATATGCGCACGATAAGTTGAGCCCTGGATTTACGGTGTGGTTAGGGCAGAGGGGAAGAAGCAAGAGCTAATGCTCTTTTGTTTCTGCAGTGTTTCTGAAAAACACAGTTCAGCAAAGTAGCATGTAAGATAAGTGAAGATATGCGTCACAAGTGTGAGATATGTGGACAAATAGTAAATTGAACTCAATCCAATGAGCTGTATATTTATATAACATAAAAATAGAAAATAAATATTATGACAGTTATAAATACTCATTCACTTTGTGATTCTTCGAGTCCGGTGCATCACTTTCATCGCTAGTATCCTCTGATGTGTTGACGATAATTTCATCAATTGCATTTTCTATTACACCATTGTTTCTCCAATATTTCACTTCCAGCTCTTGGACCTTCTTGCAATGCGTTGCGGTTATGGAAGATAATGCTTCTATAGCAAGTTTCTGCAGATTTGGAGCAGATATATCACAAGTAACGTTGCATCCTCTGAAAGCATTCCTTAGTTTTGCCCACGCCAGCTCAATTGCATTCAGATCAAAGTTATATGGAGGTAGACGAATAATAATGTGTCGCCTTTTGAGAGCCATAACATGCACAACGTACCTTTGCTGTAAACTGGTTAGCTAATTAATCTCGAAATTGGTCAAAACAGAGTATGGCAGACATGATAAAGCTTAGCTTATTAGCCACTAGATGTCAGTGTATACCACATTTCAAGTTTCAAAGTTGTCATCTGTGTTTACGGAGTTAGACGAAACTTAACGAATGAGGACTTGGAACCCAGCACTCAACTTATCACGCGAATACTGTACCTATGCCTCCAAGTGGGGCACCATCGGGAGGGAGGACGAGGTGAGAGAAGATAGAGAGCAGCCGACCCCTAGGAGTCAGTACTGTACAGAGGGCAGGGCCCCTATGCTTTACTAGATAGAAATTCCCCGGCAGTGGGTTTAGGACAGTTCCACCTACCATGGCCCCAAAACAGTCACAAGGCTGGTTTGGAGAGCAGAGGTTGCCCTCCCAGATCAAGGAAGACTCCAAACAGGCATGCACAACCGGCATCCCACCAGCCGCATTCCTAAATCGGTCCACTAGGCTGGTTTGGAGGCTGGAGTCCATCCCACTGGAGGAGAAAATGTTCACTCAGAGATATCATCCCGCCATGTACCACCGAGACACCTGCCAACACTGAAAGAGACCACCAGATGAGAGACGATGTGAAATGATAATGGAGAGGAAATGGAGGGACAGGAAATTTGGGGGGTGTAATTATCCTACCCAGTATTTGCCTGGCAACCTGAGAAAATCCCTGAAAAAAACCATGGGTCAGATAGGTCTGTCGCAGGAATCGAACCTGGGCCTTCTGAATGCGAACCACAGACAAAACAGCCTGAGCCATCCTGCTCAGTTGTATAACCCATACATTAAGTGGAAGGATTTCGCTACCTGTTTGTTCAACGCTTACCTAATACTAATGATGTGATGTTTACATTGTAGGAGCTACAGGCATACCTGGAATAGATGGTTTCCCAGGTGCTAAGGGCGAGAGAGGAGAAATAGGTTTACCAGGAATACAAGGTCTTCCTGGACCTCTTGGTCCTCCCGGTCCTGCAGGACCTTTCGGAGTGAAGGGAGATCGTGGTTTCCCTGGTGTGCGTGGACCTCCTGGCTTGGATGGTATTCCTGGACCAAAAGGAGAATCTGGACCACCTGGACCATTAGTAAGACACTGACTCTCTCTCTGAGATGTGGTATATCCTAAGGTTTGCATAACTTTGTTTGGGAAGACTCATAATTTTAACGTTTTTGTTCTAGGGCAGAAAAGGAGAGCCAGGCCAAGTTTCAGAAAAGGGTCAGAAAGGAGAACCTGGTGTTCCTGGACTTCGAGGTCCAGCAGGAAATCCTGGAATTGATGGACGACCAGGTATTAAAGGTGAAGCTGGCTTGCCTGGAATTGGAAGGCCTGGACTTCCTGGTGAAAAAGGAAATCCTGGCATACCAGGAGCACCTGGATTAGCAGGTATTCCAGGACAGAAGGGTGCAGTAGGTGTACCTGGCTTCCCAGGACTCAAAGGAGACATGGTAAGTATATTTTGATAACTTTCGTATGAGTAGTATACAATTAATATAATTCATTTTTACCCTGTAGTTTATAGTTAATACATGTTAAGATAGGAAGATACGGCCTGTCTTTATGTTACATTATATTGATGTTAAGGCATCGCCGAGCAATATTAGATGAAATTAAGAAGTAGAACAAAAATGTGCATTGTGGTAGAAAGGGCAGAAATTCTAAAATGGAAATGGGGTGGAATGTATCACGCATGGATCATCAGAAATGGACACATAGGACCACAATGTGGGACCCAAGAGAAAGACGAAGATGTACCCAGAAAATGAAGCTAGTTACAGTGGAATAATAAATATTATACAAATAAAATATTTAGTGATTATTTTCCAATTATCTTAAGAAGTTGACGACAATACTTCTATCTTCTCTAATTGAAATTAATTTCGTGAACATTTGCCCACATCTTCAGTCAACACAATTCGTTGTCAAGGATACCATGTATTTACGTATTTACATATTACCAACATCTGAAGACGAAACAAACCTAAAAACAGAATCAATTGTCGGTATGTCAAAATTCATTACGCGATTTTTATTTTTTTAAATAAATATTTTTTCCCAAACCATTAAATCTATGGGAACATTTAATTGTATTAATAATTCAACTTCGGGATTTATTTCATGGTTAAATGACCAAAAATGATCTGGCACGGCCGATTTATCAATTTGTTTATATCTAATGTTACAAAAATGTTCTTTCTTTCTAGTTTCCAAACTACGTTTCGTCTTTCCAGTATAAACCTGATCACAATCTGCACAATTAAATTGATAAATACCAGATTTTTTATTATTAGGAACTTTATCTTTTTTAGAAAATTGTAATAAATTTTTAATACTATATTTATTTTGAGGAACTTAAGTTATACCAACTTCTTTAAACATTTTTTGAAAACGTTTATTAACCCAAGGATGGTAAGTAAATTTTTTAAATTTATAATCATCTTTTATTTTTTAAGAGTAGAAATATCATTAATACTTTTTTGATATTTAAATTTTTTTATTTTCTTTTGTATAAAATTTTATTAAAACCGTAATTAAAGCAGTATTAATAATATGTTTATATTCTTTATTAAATTCTTCTTTATTCAAGGGTATATTTGTTAATCTATTAATCAAACTATTAAAAACAGCAAATTTATGTGGAAAAGGGTTAAAACTTTTATTTTTTTTTTTTTTTTTTAATTATCAATATGAGTAGATTTCCTATAAATACCAAATAAATAAATGAAATAAATTCCGAAGTTAAATTATTAAAACAATTAAATGTTCCCATAGATTTAATGGTTTGGGAAAAAATATTTATTTTAAAAAATAAAAATCTCGTAATGAATTTTGACATACCAGCAATTGATTCTGTTTTTAGGTTTGTTTCATCTTCAGATGTTGGTAATATGTAAATACGTAAATACATGGTATCCTTGACAATGAAGTGTGTTTGACTGAAGATGTGGGCAAATGTTCACGAAATTAATTTCAATTAGAGAAGATAGAAGTATTGTTATCAACTTCTTAAGATAAGTGGAAAATAATCACTAAATATTTTATTTGTATAAGGCGAAGATGTGTTTAGTGCCAAAGAACCAGATGGCAGAATACTTCAGAATCAAAGCGGAAATTTAGTGGACAAGAATGGAAAGAACAGAGAAGTATGAAGACAGCTGGTACAAGTATTGAGCAAGAAAAAAATACAATAATAGTGAGTGCAATATGTGAAGAAGTGCAATGCAGAAGTATTTGAGGGACAAATTGAATGGAAATGATACAAGAGTGGAGAATAGGAATAGAGAAAAGAAGAAACAGTAACAACATGACAAAGTTCTCAAGGATTTGCTCGCCTTTGGAGTCTAATTACAAGCTCGTCCCTGTGTAAACAGGAGGCCTTTCCCCTTATGGGATGTCTATGGGCTAAATAATCATCATTGTCAACATTATATATACACCAACAAACATTGCTTGCCTTTTCCTCATGTTATATTTTATGCAAGTTTAATATTTGTATCCAAAGATTTCATTTGGCATCTCAACACAGTGAATTGTAAAATTGTAAAATGAAAATTAGTAAAATGTTATTTCATACATCAGCAGAATCCATGAAGAATTTAATGTCATGATGGCAAGTTGGCCATGGTAGCTCAATGGGTTAGAGCGACTGGACGGAAACCAGGAGATCCGTGGTTCAAATCCCAGCCGTGGCATTGAATTTTTCATGTTGACTCTATCAAAAACTTAGCCTATATACAGCTAGTGTTAAGAAATGATTTATTTCCATCAATTACCTAAAATAAAATGATGAATTTTGAAATCCCATCAGTAAATAGATTCAGTAAATTCATTATACCTTTTTACAACTCCAATCCTACTGACGCTACTAATACAGTCAACCTTCAGCTGATGATGAGAGTGATCTATGCTTCCTAAAGCATGTATAAAGTGTAATAAGTGTAAGTGAAATTCTGTGATAAAAGTAGACTTAAATAATTACTAAATTATTATAAACTTAGCTGTTACAAGCTTCTTTTAATGTGAACTTTTGTGATAAATGTGTATTAGGGTCCAATTGGACCAGTTGGTGAACCTGGACTGCCTGGGTTGGATGGTCTGAATGGTCTTAAAGGAGAACCAGGTCTTCCAGGCGCCCCTGGTTTCCCAGGATCTAAAGGAGATAAAGGTGTACCTGGAAGAGATGGTCTTGATGGTCTGAAAGGAGATCTAGGTCCTCCAGGTTTGTGTTTCTTTCAATCCCTCAAGCTTTCCGACAGTTCTGCATTTAAATCCAAATAAGTAAGGTTAATGTCATAAATCCAACTAAGCAATCTTCAAGTTATTGCTTCACTAAACTGCTTCAAATTTTTAATCACAAAATCTCCTTTGTATGGTATTTTTCCTACTTCTCCATACATCTCCTAGCCTATTAATATGTAAAAAACAGAAGCTAACAACAGTGAAGCAATAAATACTATATTAAAATAATTATTTCACACAAACTTCACTTATCTTTTAAGAAAATTGATAACATTTCCATAGAGTTCAAGAGAATAGTTTCGCAAAAATCCCTTTGCATCATCAATCAATGTTTCCTTAGTTGTCATTGTTACTGCCCCAGATGTCATATTACAAGGGTGAGTCAAATGAAAACCTTAAATATTTTTTTTAAATATTATATATTGTGCAGAAGTGGTACAAAGCTGTATCACTTTTCAACATAATCACCTCCACGCTCAATGCAAGTCCACCAGTGCTTACAGAGTGCATAAATGCCTTTAGAAAAAAATTATTTTGGTAGTCCGCGCAACCACTCATGCACCACATGGTGCAACTCTTCATGGAACGGAACTTCTTTCCTCCCATTGCGTCTCTGAGTGGTCCAAACATATGGAAATCACTTGGGGTAAGGTTTGGTGAGTATGATGGATGAGGAAGACACTCAAAATACAGGTCTGTGATTGTTGCAACTGTTGTACGGGCAGTGTGGGGCCTTGCATTGTCATGTTGCAAAAGGACATCTGCTGACAGCAAACCACGTCTCTTTGATTTAATTGCAGGCCGCAGATGATTTTTAGGACATCTGTGTATGATGCATTGGTGACAGTGGTGCCTCTAGGAATGTAATACTCCAAAATGACGCCTTTTTCGTCCCAAAAGAGAGTCATCATAACCTTCCTCCTGATGGTTCTGTTCGAAACTTCTTTGGTTTTGGTGATGAGGGATGGTGCCATTCCTTGCTCGCTCTCTTCGTTTCCGGTTGGTGGAAGTGAACCCAGGTTTCGTCCCCGGTAACAATTCTTGCAAAGAAGCCATGACCTTCCCATTCAAAGTGCCAAAGAAGTTCTTCACAAGCATCAACACGTCATTCTTTCATTTCAGGAGTCAGCTGCCGTGGCCCCCATCTTGCAGACACTTTGTGAAACTAGAGCACATCATGCACAATGCAGTGTGCTGACCCTTGACTAATCAGTAAACATGCTGCAATGTCCTTCAGTGTCACTCGGTGGTTTTCCTTCACTATGGCTTCAACTGCTGCAATGTTCTGTGGAGTCACAACTCGTTGTGCCTGACCTGGACGTGGAGCATCTTTCACTTAAGTCACACCATTTGTGAACTTCCTACTCCATTTGTAGACTTGCTGCTGTGACAAACATGCATCACCGTACTGAACCTTCATTTGTTGATGAATTTCAATAGGTTTTACACCTTCACTATGCAAAAACCGAATAACAGAATGCTGTTCTTCCCCGGTGCAAGTTGCAAGTGGGGTGGCTATCTTTATATTGATACTGCGACGGTATGTGTGCATCCGCACTATGCTGCCACCTACAGGCCATTCTGCACACTGTTTGTAGCATGCTTACCAACTTACAGGATAACGGTGCGAAATTTGTATTTGTTATTGCAAATTTAAGGTTTTCATTTGACTCACCCTTGTATTTTTATATTTATTACCAAACTCTGAAAATTAAATAAACATAAACACAAAATTGATTGTCAGTATTTCAAAGTTTATTATGTGATTTCTATTTTTTTAAATAAATATTTTTTCCCAAATCATTAAATCTATTGGACCATTTACTTGCTTTAATAATTTAACTTCTAGATTTATTTCATAGTTAAATGGCCACAAATGATCTGCCATGGTCTGTGTATAGACCATGTGGAATTCGATTGTCATCTGTTATCTAGTTTGTTTACAGGGGGCCATTTTGTTAGTGCATCTCAAAGGTGTGTTGCGATTTTACAGTGAATTCTCCTTTATGTCTTCTATTGACTGAAAACAGATGCCTCGAAGTGGTAACTTGAGTATTGGAAAGAGAAAGAAGTTGGCCAGAGCCAGATCAGTTAAATATGCCGGTAGTTCAATGAGATTTGTTGAGTTTTTGGCCAGAAATTCATTCACAATGACAGTCTTGTGAGCTGGGGTATTATCGTGGTGCAGAATCCATGAGTTGTCTTTCCCAAATCTGGCCCTTTTTGCCGTATTTGTTCTTTCAAATGCCGCTTAACACTCAGATAATAGTCTTTATTTACCAGCAATCTCTCTCAGACCTAAATGACGATTTTCAGACACTATTTCCTTCATTTTAGCGAGGTTCAGTTCAGTTGAAACTGTTGATGGCCGACCAGAGTGAGGTAAATCTTCCACCACATCTCGACTACCTTTGAATTCACTGTACCACTCATATGCATGTGTTTTTGATAAAGTCGATTCACTGTAAGCCCTCTGTAACGTTTTCAGCAGTTTGGCACACAAAATACAATTTTCAAATCAAAATTTGAGACAGAAATAATCATTTATTTCACACTAGCCATGTGTAGGCTAAGGTTTGAATGAGTAGATCCAGACTAAAAAAGTCATAGTGGTTTAACTATAAAGCCTGGGACGTAAGTACTTACAGCATAGTAAGTCGCCACAAAAGTTGCATGCCTCATAGCATAAGAGAACCCCTAGTGGTCTACCAGGAAACATACGGATCAGTTGGAGAATTTAATGTCATGTCAGCATGTTGGCCATAGTAGCTCAGTTGGTTAGAGCAATTGCATGGAGAGTGGGAGATCGATGGTTCAAATCCCAGCTATGGCATTGAATTTTTCAGTCTGGCTCTACTCATTCAAACCTTAGCCTACACATGGCTAGTGTGGAAGAAACAATTATTTCCAATAATTTACCTGAATAACATAGCAGTTTAACTACGAAGCCGGACTTAAGTACTTACAGCACAGTAAGTCGCCACAAAAGGTGTGTGTCTAATAGCATATGAGAACTGCTAGTGGTCTACCGGGAAACATACAAGTCAGTTAGAGAATTTAATGTCATGTCGGCATGTTGGTCATAGTAGCTCAGTTGGTTAGAGCAACCGCATGGAGAGTGGGAGATCGATGGTTCAAATCCCAGCTATGGCATTGAATTTTTCAGTCTGGCTCTACTCATTCAAACCTTAGCCTACACATGGCTAGTGTGGAAGAAACAATTATTTCCAATAATTTACCTGAATAACATAGCAGTTTAACTACGAAGCCGGACTTAAGTACTTACAGCACAGTAAGTCGCCACAAAAGGTGTGTGTCTAATAGCATATGAGAACTGCTAGTGGTCTACCGGGAAACATACAAGTCAGTTAGAGAATTTAATGTCATGTCGGCATGTTGGTCATAGTAGCTCAGTTGGTTAGAGCAACCGCATGGAGAGTGGGAGATCCGTGGTTCAAATCCTGGCTATGGCATTGAATTTTTCAGTTTGGCTCTACTCATTCAAAATTTGAGACAGCTTCTTTGTTCAATATTTTTATTCATTGTAAAATTGCAGCACACCTTGAGATGCACTAACAAAATGGCGCCCTGTAAACAAACAGATGACAATCAAACTCCGTGTGCATATAGAAGAAAGACGTACCAACTAAGCCACAACAATAATTTCGAAGCCTCTCTTATACAAGATTTTTATATGATCAATTCGCGGTACTTTCTTGACAGAATGTATATTTGCTTCTTCTAAGGCTACCATAGCACCTTTTTCATTTGCTTTTGCTGATTTCTTTTGTTATATCTATCTTATGTTCTAAATTCTCTTTTTTCCATTTCTCACATTTGCTTAATTTTTTTCCTGTCTTAAATACTACAATATTTGTCTTATTGTGGTTCACTTTTAATTTCCATGAAATATACAATGAAATATAAAACACAAGGTGACAGTATCTTCTAAAGATTTCGTGGATGCATTAACTCATTTATTTGCTTTTAACAGGACCCGCAGGACCTCCAGGTTTCCCTGGTCAGCAAGGAGATCGCGGTGACAGAGGACCACCAGGGCCTGTTGTTGATGTAAAAGGAGAGAAGGGAGAGCCAGGCCAACCAGGTTTGCAGGGAGCAATTGGTGACAAAGGTGAACGAGGTTTTCCAGGAAGGGATGGTCCACCAGGATTCTCAGGTCCAAAGGGACTTCCAGGAACAAGAGGACTTCCTGGGTTAATTGGAGCCCCAGGGCCCAAAGGTTTGTCTTATACATGATACTGTAAAAATATATATTTTGTTTTGTATACAGTTCACAATATCTGTGAAACAGCCTTTGCTATTCCTTTCTTGGAAATGTTGAAAACAGTGTTGTTATGATAAATTAAATTTAAGCCTATGCTAATTTATTCTTGTCATCATACAGGTGAACTGGGATTGCCTGGACCAGTTGGTGCGCCTGGTCTTACTATCAAGGGAGAAAAGGGCTTACCTGGTCTTATGGGTAAAAATGGCAGAGATGGCACGCCAGGAGTACCTGGACAGAAAGGTATAAAATTTGTTTCAATAGGTTTCAGCTTCATTTATCAGTAAATGTTGAAAGTTGAATTGAGTGGAAGGAAACAGCAGGTATTAAAATAAAAATAAACAAATACTGAGATTATGCATGATTGGAGGAATTTAGTAACAGTGATGCCAAAATTAATTGAAAAAAATATTTGTGATTCCTTTCATAGAAGTGTTGAAAACAGTGTTGTTGTAATAAATTAAACTTAAAGGGAGTCGATTAATAACACTATACAACACTTACTTTTAAATTTTCCCAGCACATGTTTCAGAGGCTGTTCCCTCCATTGTCAACCGGACATCGACTGATTCTCAGTGGTGTAGCTGGCGATATTTTGTCATAGGTCTCCTCTGGTGGCAATTCAAGCAACTTGCTGAACTAATCTTTCTGGGGTATGTCAAAATTAAATACTTTGTTCCTATTTTTTGAAATGAAGATTTGTTCCCATGTGGACAGTTCTTGTTTTCCTTTTGTATGTTTAAGCAGTTTTGATTCTGGATTTATGTTGTGGTTTTTTCCAAAAATGCGTGGCAACTGCAGATTTTTCTAATTGTTTGTATTTTCTGTTCTTAAAGTGTTCCTTTGCTCTTGTTTGTAACTTTCTTTTGGTTTTTCCTGTGACTGTAGTCAAATTTATATTGGAAAAACCAAAAGAAATTTAGAAACAAGAGCAAAGGAACACTTTAGGAACATAAAATACGAACAATTAGAAAAATCAGCAGTTGCCACACATTTTTGGGGAAAAAACCACAACATAAATCCAGAACCAAAACTACTTAAACATACAACAGGAAAACAAGAACTGTCCACATTGGAACAAATCTTCATTTAAAAAAATAGGAACAAAGTATTCAATGTTGACATCCCCCAGAAAGATTTGTTCAGCAAGTTCCTCGAACCACAGGCCGCGCCGTGGCTCAGTGGTTAGACCGCTTGGCTCTCACCAAGGCGGCCCGGGTTCGATCCCAGGCGACCGCAAAGTGAAATTTGTGGTGGACAACATGGCGCTGGGGCGGGTTTTCTCCGGGATCTCCGGTTTCCCCCGCCATATCATTCCACTGGTGCTCCATCTTCATCTCATGTATCATCAGTGTCATCGCCTGCGGTGCCGTATGTAGTAAAAGCGGGCGTTAAACACTACACATTTATTTCCTCGAACCACCACCAGAGGAGACCTATGACAAAATATCTCCAGCTACACCACTGAGAACCAGTCGATGGCCGGTTGACAATGGAGGGAATAGCCTCTGAAACATGTGTCGTGAAAATTTAAAACTAAGTGTTGTTTAGTGTCATTAATCGACTCCCTTTAAATTTAATTTAATCTATTTGTGGTTAGTTTTTTTGATCTTCAAGGTTTGGTATAGATATGTTGACAATATCTTCGCAACAGTTCCAAATAAACATTTAGATGATGCATTAAAACTACTCTGTCTGTAAGAAGAAACCATCAAATTCACAATAGAAAAGGAAGTCAATGAGCAACTCTCTTTCTTGGACCTAAATATCATCAGGAATGACACAAAAATAAAATTTGAAATTTACAGGAAGCCAACACAGTCAGAAAATTACATAAAAAAATCATAGATATAACCCAGTTATACATAAACATGCAGTAATAAACAGCCTTACACACAGACTAGTCAAACATACCCATGGATAAAGCAGAATACTTCAAAGAACAAAAAGCCGTACTTCACATAGCAGAAGAAAATAGATACAACAAAAGTCTGGTGTTTAAGAAAATTAAAAAAAAAAGCTAAACTAAAGAAACCCATTAAGGAAGCAACCACATTCACTAAAGAAAAAGAGAGCAACTACATATTCAGTGCATTCACATATCACCCATAAACATTTAATCAATTCAAATAGATCTTTAAGGAACAAAATATCATCTTGGCACCTGCTAATAAATACTCAGTTTTAAAATTGCTAAATTCAAAAACAAAAGATGAAATCCCACCAATTAACATATCTGGAATTAAGTTGTAGGAATTGTGAAAACTGCTACATAGGTCAGACTAAAATAAAAGAGTCAAAGAGCATTTTAGAATGTCAAATTGAAACAAGAAGATAAGTCAGCAGTAGCATTTCATTTTTGGAACAAAAATCATGACATTGACCCAAATCCAAAATTACTAAACAGAGTGATAAACCAAAATAAACTGACAACATGTGACTTTGTGGGTTCATAGAATTAAAAGGCCGAGTTGCAGAAATTAAAAATCTCCTTTATTTTCGTAGAAATACTCTTATAGATTACAGCAGCATTACGTTACGTCACCATCAGTCTACCAAGGTCGATCACAATAACAGTGACAGCAGATTACATCATTTGCTCTCGTTACAATAACACTTCCAGCTGTCTCTTGTGTCACAACAACTGCTTCACAACTGACTGACTGGCTGGTGTGTCACAATCACTTTTATATCTAATTCATAATTCGAGACTCATCCAGAAGAATAAAGAAACCGAATAATCAAGATATTACCAGAAATTTCCATTTATCTCAGTTTGTTTGTTTCAGTAAGTCTTTTATCTCAAGCGCTATGTTTATCTGCTTATGCAAGCTCGTTATCTACGTGAAACCTATCAGTTCCTTTGTGTGCCAAGCCGCCTTATCGCGATCAGGTTCGCGACACTATGCATATGGAAAAATAAGGACTGAGTAATCCCATCAGTAGATAATTTCACAAAGAAGTTCATGGTTCCACCACCAGAGAAAAGAAAATAGAGATAACAGACGATAGTTGAATAGAGGTTGAAAATGGATGCAACAGCTTTTGAAATTAGTCCCTCAATAATATAAAAATATAAGTGACAAAGGCTCAAAAAACTGACTACAAATAACTCCTTTCATGGAAGTGTTGAAAACAGTGTTGTTATAATAAATTAAATTTAAAGGGAGTCGATTAATGACACTAAATCGACTAACTTTAAATTTAATTGACTACAAATACTTTGTTCAAATACTGAAATGCCTACCATGCGAAGGGTCCTGGGTTTGATTACTTGCGGAAAAGTGGACAGTTTGCTCTTGCCAAGATTATTTCCTATCTGCCCCAGAGTTTGGAAGTGTGAATGCTTTATATTAATAGATCAGAGCCAACATGAAAAATTCAATGCCATGGCCGGGATTTGAACCACGGATCTTCTGGTCTCCATCCAGTCGCTCTTACCTATTGAGCTACCATGGCCAACTTGCCATCATGACATTAAATTCTCCAATTGACTCATGTATATTTCCCTGGTAAACCACTAGGGGCTCTCGCATTCGAGATACACCGTTTGTGGTGACTTACTTTCCTAAGTACTTGTGTCCCAGGCTTAATCCTTTAACGCTTATTATTTTAGTCAATTGATGGAAATTTATCATTTCTTCATACTAGCTGTATATAGGCTAAGGTTTTTGATCGATAGAGCCAACATGAAAAATTCAATGCCATGGCCGGGATTTGAACCACTGATCTCCTGGTCTCCGTCCAGTCGCTTCTACCCATTGAGCTACCATGGCCAACATGAGTCAATTGGAGAATTTAATGTTAGGACGGCACGTTGGCCATGGCGACTGGATGGAAATCAGGAGATACGTGGTTCAAATTTCGGCCATTGCATTGAATTTTTCAAGTTGACTCTATCTATCCAAAACCTTAGCCTATATACAACTAGTGTGAAGAAATGATTAATTTCCATCAATTGACTAAAATAATAAGAGTTAAATGATGAAGCCTGGGATTGAAGTACTTACGATAGTAAGTCACAACAAACTGTGTATATCAGATATGAGAGCCCCTAGTGGTTTATTGGGAAAATATACATGAGTCGCTTGGATAATTTAATGTCACGTGGGCACGTTGGCCATAGTAGCTCAGTGGTTAGAGCGGCTGGACTGCAACCAGAAGATCCATGTTCAAATCCCGGCTATGGCATTGAATTTTTCAGTATGCTGCTGATGGCAACAGAGTGTGTCATCGTAAGCTTGGACAGCGATTTAGCACTTACCTGGCTGATTTCCCAAGAAGAAATCATTCAAAATCAATGCCGGGAAAGCTTCAAGTCTCTGATTGATTTAAGTAGTTTTAGCGCTATCTTCAATCTAACCATCACCAAGATATTCATAAGCGGCAACATTGTTTTCCCTGCCACATGCTTCACTACAGCTGTCAGGATCCTAAATTTTACCAGATTTAGAATTTGGAATGCTATCTCATATGTGAAATGCTTTTCAGGAAGTTTGGTAATTTGTAGTAACTTCAAGTTAATAAGATTAATTCTTAAAGATTCAATTTTTTTATATTGTTACAGTTTCTTTTTAATATTATATTCAGTATTTATTGCTGGAACTAAATATCACATTACATTATTGCACTTTTATTTTATGTATTTATTCCTTTTTTTGGTGGGGGGAAGTGAAGTTGTTGAGCCTTAATTTTTTATTTGCATAAGGAGAAATACAGATTTGCAAGGTGCTTGTAATATTTAAACTTTATAAAAATTCTAATCTTATTTCATTGATTTTCCTTTTCAGGTGAACAAGGTTTACCAGGCTTACCAGGTACAGCAGGAAGCCCAGGTATTCCTGGACCTTTGGGACCTCCTGGTGAGAAAGGAAATCAAGGCTCTCCTGGTATTCCAGGACCTCCAGGTTTTGATGGAGCTCCTGGAAGACAAGGTACACCAGGGATACCAGGAGCCCAAGGTCTTAAAGGTGACACTGGTCCACCAGGTTTGTTTGGAGCTCCTGGAGAAAAGGGAGATGCAGGACTTCCAGGTAAATAACATATATAAAAAGATAATATTGAATGCTAACCTACTATCTACCTACCACAAGAGGGAAAGTGGGGCCTTAAGAGGTAGCGGGGCTTGAACTGTTTATCTGTTCTGGTAGTGGAGTATATGAGAGTGCACATGAGTCACCCATGCTGCCAGATCTAATGCTTGTTTCAGTAACTGCAGTGATAGGTATCATGTACAGGAATATTGTATGTTTTAGATAAATATAGCATCCTTATCATATCCAGACAGCGACCTTAAATATAATGCGGACAGCAAAAATGATTACATTACACATTCACCTGCCTTGTCTTCTTGTGTTGGGTTGACAGTAGCAGTTACAGTTAGTAACAAAATTCCTCAGCACATTATCAGTGTCTGAAACCTCAATGTTGCAGCCATTGTACTGTGTTCACTAATTTACTATGGAGCATTTTGCTATTAATATGTATCTAGTACGGGGTGGAAGATAGACTAAATTTTAATTGAAAATTAATATAAATTATGGGCCGTGCCATAACTGCTTGGCTCTTACCAAGGCTGGGTTCGATCCCAGTAAAGCAAAGTAAAGCTTATTAAATTATTGATGAGTCGTATTTATTACACATCAGCTTCACTTACGTTAAATTGTTATGGTTAAATTTTACTACTTTTCTTACGAATTCGCTTCACTCTGGTGTTCCAATACAGTTAAATTTTGATATAATGTAAAGCTTTTAAAAGTAGATAGAGTCAACATGAAAAATTCAATGCCATGGCCGGGATTTGAACCACAGATCTCCTGGTTTCCGTCCAGTCGCTCTAACCCTTGAGCTATCATGGCTAACGTGTCGTCCTGACATTAAATTCTCCATTTGATTCATATATTTCCCCGATAAACCACTAGGGGCTCTCGCATTCGAGATACACCGTTTGTGGCGACTTACTATGGTGTATCTCTAATGCGAGAGCCCCTAGTGGTTTACCGGGGAAATATATGAGTCAAATGGAGAATTTAATGTCAGGACGACACATTGGCCATGATAGCTCAAGGGTTAGAGCGACTGGATGGAAACCAGGAGATCCGTAGTTCAAATCCCGGCCATGACATTGAATTTTTCATGTTGACTCTATCTATCAGAAACCTTAGCCGATATATGGCTAGTGTGGGAAAATGATTAATTTCCATCAATTAACTTTTAAAAGTAGTTTTAAAAATGTTGTATAGTTTCATCCGTGCCTTTCTATGATAGTGGCAGCCGGCAATGAGTGCCGACGGCATAGACAGGCAAAAATGGTGTAGCTGGTTCGGAGGATTTTGGGTCTCTCAGTATGTACTCTATAATTTCATACAAAATTCCATTCTGGGTGAATACAGATCTGTTTAGTATGGTTTTTAAATTGCAAAAGAAAATACTGAAACTAATAAAACAGGTTTCAAATAATATCCAGAATATTCGCGAACCCTTACAAAGGTTATGTAATATGAAAGCAGAAATGCACAGAACACTTGATTATCTTCTTTTACATACTTTATTTTGGTGTGTTTTGTTGAAATAGAAATGCTTTGTTAAATAAATTTATACATGTTTGTTTTATCTGCATAGGTCCTCCTGGAATACAAGGACTTCCAGGATTGAAAGGAGATAGAGGGTTCCCAGGAACACCAGGTCAACCAGGATTACCAGGACAAATAGGAGAGAAAGGTTTCCCTGGGCCTCCAGGAATTGATGGAGCCCCCGGATATCCTGGGTCAAAGGGAGATAAGGGTGAACCAGGTCCATTACCTCCACCTTCTCCTAAAGGAGAAAGGGGTCCACCAGGTCAGTAATCTTAAAAGAAAATTTGATTATTGTGAAAGTACTTGTAGTTACTTTGCGGAATTGGAAATAACACAAATGTTTGTGCTTTATATTTAGAAATTGCTTTTTCAATTTCTGTATAGGAACCCCTGGGAGACCAGGTGAACGAGGATCTCCAGGATTACCAGGAGCTCCAGGTATACCTGGCGTTAAAGGAGAAAAGGGCAGACCTGGACTTGATGGACTTCCTGGTCCTGTAGGACCTCCAGGTCTAAGAGGAGAGATGGGACTGGACGGAATTGCAGGAAGAGAAGTAAGCTATATTTGTGTGAAAAGAACCACTTAATGATATGGCACCACAGTTATGGTGATATGAAAATAAATACAGGATGTGTCAGACAAATGTAAACATTATTTGAACTACAATTCCTTTCTTGGAAGTGTTGAAAACAGTGTTGTTATAATAAATTAAATTTAAAGGGAGTCGATTAAAGACACTAAACAACACTTACTTTTAAATTTTTCCGGAACATGTTTCAAAGATATCGAGATTTAACTGTATTAGAACACCACAGTGAAGCGAAAAATTATTAAATTTTAGATGAGTCGTATTTTTTACACATCTGCTTCACTTTCGTACCTATTTTGAGGACATGTTTCGCAAATCTTCGTTTGCATCTACGGCTCTTGTGCGACTGAAGCTAGATCCAGCGGTGTGGGTAATTCTGGGGTTGTTGCTGCCATCTGTTGATTTAGTGATGAACTGAAATGTGGGATTCTCTTCTAGCGGGATTTCAAAGTTCATTAGTTGGTTTTTATGTTTTTCTATGTATATCCTCTCCCATATGACGAGTTCACTATGTTTTTGTACGTATTTTAGTAATTCTGTGCTATCTTCAATTTCATGATTTTCAGACCAGAAATGAGCTGCTATTGCGGACTTATCAATATTTTTGTATCTTAAGTGCCTGAAGTGTTCTTCTAGCTTCAGTCGCACAAGAGCCGTAGATGCAAACGAAGATTTGCGAAACATGTCCTCAAAATAGGTACGAAAGTGAAGCAGATGTGTAAAAAATACGACTCATCTAAAATTTAATAATGTTTCAAAGACTTTGCCTCCATCCTCAACCTGACATCGACTGGCTCCCATTGATGTAGTTGACGATACTTTGTCATAGGTCTCCTCTGGTGGCGGTTCAAGGAACTTGCTGAACAAATCTTTCTGGGGGATGTCGAAATTGAATACTTTGTTCCTATTTTTTGAAATGAAAATTTGTTCCCATGTGGATAGTTCTTGTTTTCCTGATGTATGTTTTAGTAGTTTTGGTTCTGGATTTATGCTGTGGTTTTTTTTTCCCCCCCAAAAATGCGTGGCAACTGCTGATTTTTCTAATTGTTTATACTTTGTGTTTCTTTGCTCTTGTTTCTAAATTTATTTTGGTTTTTCCAATATAAATTTGACTACAGTCACTCAATTTGATATATACCAGATTTTTTGTTAGATGGAATGGCATCTTTGATGTTTGAGCAAATTAGGTTTTTTAAGGAGAAATGGTTGACTGGTGCTAGTTTAATGTTTTGTATTTTGAAGACTTTTTTGAATTTATCAAAGGCCTATGGATGGTAAATGAATTTTTTGAAAATCATATTAGTTTCTGTAGCTGAGAGGGTTGTGGTTTCCTTTATTAGCTTCTTTCCTTTATTAGCAAATTTCCTTTATTATATAATTTCCTTTATTAGCAAAAAAGAAGAAGCTAATATGATTATACAGAATTATTATTATAATATACAGAAACTAATATGATTTTCAAAAAATTCACTTACTATCCATGGGCCTTTGATAAATTCAAAAAAGTCTTCAAAAAACAAAGCATTAAACTAGCACCAGTCAAGCATTTCTCCTTAAAAACCCTAATTTGCTGAAACATCAAAGATGCCATTCCATCTAACAAAAAATTTGGTATATATCAAATTGAATGCAATGACTGTAGTCAAATTTATATTGGAAAAACAAAAAGAAATTTAGAAACAAGAGCAAAGGAACACTTTAGAAACATAAAATATCAACAACTAGAAAAATCAGCAGTTGCCACGCATTTTTTTGGGGGGGGGAACACAACATAAATCCAGAACCAAAACTACTGAAACATACATCAGGAAAACAGAACTATCCACATAGGAACAAATCTTCATTTCCAAAAATAGGAACAAAGTATTCAATTTTGACATCCCCCAGAAAGATTTGTTCAGCAAGTTCCTTGAACCGCCACCAGAGGAGACCTATGACAAAATATCGTCAACTACACCAATGGGAGCCAATCGATGTCCGGTTGTGGATGGAGGCAAAGTCTCTGAAACATGTTCCGGAAAAATTTAAAACTAAGTGTTGTTTAGTGTCATTAATCGACTCCCTTTAAACTTAATAATTTGAACTGCCATAGAAATCGTATTTCCCTTGCTACAAGGTTCAATTTCTGGGAGAAAGTAATATTATCTTTCTGCAGTACATGACAGCAGAATTGTCATTCCAATTATTCAACCCAGTTAGTGGCAAGGAAGTTACTGCAAGATGGCTGACATACGTTTGAGGTTTTATCCTACTTGCTCTCCAGACCTTATGCCAAGAATTCCTTCTTATGGGGCACAGTAAAAGATGAAGTGTACAAATGTAAATCACTAAGCCTGGGTGCACTTTGGAATGAAATTCAAACGCTGTTTGCAGAAATACATTGAATGTATAGATACGATGTACAGAAGCAGTGGTGACTCGTATTCAGCAATGTATTTATGTTGAAGGCCACCAGTTTGAGCATTGATCACATTTGCATTAGAAAGCACAACCTTTCCATTTCCAGTAATTGAACCTTGTGGAGTGGAACATAGATTTTGTATGGTAATTCAATGTATACATTCTTTTGACACACCTTGTATTTGTAATAATATGTATATTAACTTCTTAACATAAAAGCTCAAGTATATTCAGATTTTAATGTTGACCAAATAACAAAATTTTAAGTATACTCGGGCATATCGTTTCTGAGCGCATAAATGTTAAAAGGCACAATTAACCACTTTATCTCCCTTTTTGTTTTTCCTTGATACTTCTGCTAGATTTGCTGCAATCTCATTGTTTTAACATGTACTATATGCACACAATAAGTTGAGCGCTGAATTTACGGTGGGGTGCGGGCAGAGGGGAAGAAGTGAGAGCTAACACTCTTTTGTTTCTACAGTATGGTCAACCTTGAAAAACACAATTCAGCAAAACAGTCGAGGACAGTCTATGCAGGCTGAACCATAGACCTCCTGTTCAGGAGTCCGTGCCTTAACAATCTAAATATCATGTATAGGATAGAAAGTAATGTATCTTTAATTATTAATTATTGAAACTATTCACGTAATATCCTTTTTAATTTTCCAATATAATATGATGAATAACATTTTTGTACTATTACAGGGACCACGTGGAGAGCCAGGATTAAAGGGTGAGCCAGGATTACCATGCGAGGATCAACCAGATTATCTTACAGGCATCCTGCTTGTGAAGCACAGTCAGAGTATCGAAGTGCCACAGTGTGAACCTGGTCATATCCGGCTCTGGGATGGCTACAGTCTTCTCTACATTGAAGGCAATGAGAAGGCTCATCATCAAGACTTAGGTATGAGTTAAATCAGTACCAATAAGGTTAATGACTGTTTTAAACAAAGTATCAAATGTATTAACCATTCTTTTAACCAAGAGACATGAAAATATCGAGACATAGAAAAGTCCTCCACATCTCACTTATAACCAAGATTCCCCTAGAGTCAGGAATTCAGTGGCAGCACTAGATACTGCGAGGTTCAGATATGACATGCATGAAAGATAATGTAGAAAAATAATATGCCACTAACCTGTTTAAAGAAGATGTTCAAAATGTTTACCATTTTCTTGAAGACACAGATTCACTCGTTTTAATTTAGTTTCAAATACTGTAATTAATCTCCCCTTTGTTAAAGATGTTAACCTTCTATCGCCGTTTGCAGCTCATAAATTGTTTTTGGATTGTTCTTGTATATTAAAGTTTTAGCACTCCCCAAAGAAAATATGTAGGGAGGTGTAAGATCAGGAGACAGCGGAGGCCACAGTCCTTTAGTAATTAGACTTTCATCAAAAAATTCCACTAACAGTTCCATAGATTTATGAGGTGTGTCCGTAAAATAAGGTCTCCAATTTTATTTAATATAGAAAACATGTTTATTGTCAATGAATGTTACATTGATGGAAAGGCGGAACATACAGCTACTTTTCAACGTAATCACCATTGCGATTGATGTATTTTTGCATGCACTGTGGCAGTTTTTGTATACCCTTGTCATAGCACTCTCCCGCCAAGTTGTGCAGGTAGCACTCAACCTCGTTTTTCAAATCATCCTCGGTCTGGAAATGTGTTGTGCTTAGTGTTGACTGCAGGAGGGATGGGTAAGGATGACCCATCCGAACTGGGCCAGGAGACCCACCCCGCACACACCTTGCAATAATGCAAATGTTCAGTCAAAATCTTGTCAATCGTAGTCTTACTGACTTCAGGGATAAGTTCGCACAGCTCGCGAACTGTCACACGCTGATCTTTAAGCATTTCTTGCTCCACTTTTGCAATTGTTTCGGCTGAAACCAAAGGCCGACAGAACGCTGTTCATCAT
The DNA here is from genome assembly GCA_030765055.1 of Mantis religiosa. Taxonomy (NCBI): domain Eukaryota; kingdom Metazoa; phylum Arthropoda; class Insecta; order Mantodea; family Mantidae; genus Mantis; species Mantis religiosa. The sequence goes on from CM060960.1 coordinate 41,004,230, forward strand.
GGACATCTGTACGTCCGTCTTTGAACTCTCTGACCCACTTTCACACGTTTTTGACATCCATATACTGTGGCCCATAGATTTGGCATAACTGACGATGAATTTCAGTGGGGGTAGTGCCCTTGGCACTCAAAAAACGAATCACTGCACGCAACTCGCACTTGCCAGTGGAAGTGATAGGAAGCTCCATCGCAAATGGCTGCCCAGCCAATACTATTGGTTGCAATGGGTTCGTTGTGGTGGGGATTTGAAGGGGTGAAACCAAGCTACACCCAATGTTGCCGGATCTTGCATAATAGTGTTCCTTACGGCTCCAGCGCCTTGGAGACCTTATTTTACGGACATTCCTCGTATCTGATGTATGAGGAGTGGCTTTATCTTGTTGCAAAAGATGCATCATTCACTTCATCTTCATTTAGCTGTGAAATAAATTGAAAAAGAATATCCAAGCAATAAACATCTGCATTAACTGAGGTGTTGAAAAAATTTGGTTCAATAATTCGAGAGCGAGAAATTGCACACCAGACACCAATTTTCTCTGAATGTTATAAAGGGGTTCCCTGAATAGTATTGGGATTTTCAGTTGACCATATTCATGTATTTTGTGAATTTACGCATACTAAGTGGAACCAAGCTTCAGCAGTAAAAATGTCCTATCTAACACGTCAATTCCGTGATGCAAAATAAACTTCTGAAACTATTTGAATGTATCAAATAACTGATAATATATGCAATGCAGTAACAAACTACACGGGGCATCCAGAAAGTAAGTTCTGTTTCAATTTATCTCCGCTGCAGCGCTGCGATCGCAGTTCCGCACATGCGCAGTAAATGCTCTGTATCAAGGAGAAGAAGCGTGCGCCATTGTGAGATCGCTGTCAGCCAGGTACGCTTTGTTGTGCTTGTTTACAATGATGTTTATTGAAAATCCCGCCGCTTGTGAAATCAGATCTATGATTCGTTTTCTGAATGCTAGGAAAGTGAAACCAATTGAAATTGGAATGCTATCAAAAGGTGTTGTGTTTCTTCACGACAACACATGACCACACACTGCAAATGCGACGAAAAACATCCTACAGGGATTTGGCTGGGACGTGTTTGACCACCCCCCGTACAGCCGTGACCTCGCTCCTAGCGACTTTTGTCTGGTTTTGCATCTCAAATCTTTCCATGGCGGTCAACACTTCAAAAATGATGAGCTGAAAGAAAATGTTTCCAACTGGTTGAAGACACATGTGGCAAACTTTTATGAAGAAGTTATACAAAAACTTGTGCCTCGCTGCGACAAATGCCTGCAAAATTTTGGCAGTTATGTGGAAAAGTAGTTTAAGAGTTGTAGAATTTTGTGCAATAAATAATTTTTCTGTATCTGTACACAATTTAATTTTATTACCCAAACAGAACTTACTTTCTGGACGTACCTCATATTTCCACTCAGGCTTCGCTGTTTTTCCCGCTCTAAAAATTGTGATATGACATAATGTTGACACCTGTACACACTTTATGCAGAACAGAGTTTAGTTACTTGTATTTGTTACTTTTGTAAATATTAATGAATAGCTACTTACTTTTATTTTTTACTTTTGTAACTGTCTGTTATTTTCTGCCTACTTCAATCTTCTTTTTCAGTGGTATCTGGTTATTGTAGTTATAATTGTTATAAGAAATATATACATTTTAATTTAAGGAGCTACGAATATCTGACTCTGTAGTAGTGTTAGGCTAAGCCACAGATGAAGGCTCTGTATTTGACAGCTTGTGATTCATACTGGTGATATAATTGTTACTCAAATCTTTGAGATATATATGTAGTACTTTTTATTAAACTGGGATTTCTTGTTTTTTATTTAGGTTTCGCAGGTTCCTGTATACGAAAATTCAGTACTATGCCATTCCTATTTTGTGATTTCAACAATGTGTGTAACTACGCCAGCCGTAATGATAAATCGTACTGGCTGTCTACAAACTCACCAATACCTATGATGCCAGTAGAAGAAAGTCAGATACGGCAGTACATATCTAGGTAAGAGCAGCATCTAATACCTACAGCTAATGAAGTACCTAGTCATCTATAATGTTATTGCATTTGCTTACCAAGTTCAGGGAGAGAGGTTCATCATTACCATTTGGAAATACACATCTGATGTGGAGAGGGGAGACAAGAATATGTCTGCTTGTAGTATGAGCAGTTTTGCAATGCAAGAAGGGCCTATGTCTGACTGTACAATAGAAAGAGTACTGAAGAACAGCCTTTCTATGTGTTACAAATGGGAAGAGTTCTGGCTTGTAGCAAATCAGATGTGTTAGAGCCTTCAGCATTGCCACCTCGTCACCCCTACTCTTTTTATATTTCCCTCTCTCTCGCACACTTGTGAGTCTTCTTGGCACTAGACGTAAGGGAATGCAAACTGAATTTTCCAAAGCTTTATGATTGCAACATGTATATTCGTATATTATGAACATGGTTTAAGTATATAGTTTAAAAAATAATTATAGTTTATGAATTACCCATTTTTCTAATCCAACAAAACTGCCAGCGGCGCATCCATGTATCTCTGAATGTCAGTTCTGTTAAGAGACAATGCGTCATTGTCACTGTATTCATCGTTTGAGTGTTGCAAGTTTATGATGATAGGCTCCAAAATCTCATAAGTGCTTTTTCTTTCCAAAAGCAGTGTTCTTGTATTTTATCTGCATGTCTCATGCAGTTTTCCCAGTCTTGTGCAACCTTGTCAATTTCTTGGTGAATAAGTCGTTCAGCATCAGTCAGTTTATAAGTATTATTTCTGTTTGCAACATAATTTGAGACCACATTAACTCAATTGGATTGTTGTGGCAGTGGTAAGAAGGAAGGTGGTTTATAACACATTGTGTCTCATTTCAATTGCAAGCTGATCCAGCTCATACACTTTCCCTGCTTTTTAATGGAAAAACAACTGAATAATACTGCTTTGAACTCTCTAGAGTAAATAGAGATTACATACGATTCATAGACAAACATATTGTGACAACACAGAAAATGAAGCTAGTTACAGTGGAGCAATATTACACAAATAAAAATATTTGTTAATTAATGTCCACTTATCTTAAGAAGTTGATGTTAATACTTCTTCCTTCCTTTTAATAAACATAGTATCCTTGACGACAAAGTAAACAAGACGACGAAGTGTGTTAACTGACGATGCGAGCAAATGTTCATGAAGTCGATTTTTTAAAAAGAAGAAAGAAGTATTAACATCAACTTCTTAAGATAAGTCGACATCAATTAACAAATATTTTTATTTGTGTAATATTGTGACAAGTCATGTTCTATCGATGCACCATTCTACAAGCCAGCAGGAAGTGTATTAATCCTTTCATGGAAGTGTTGAAAACAGTGTTGTATAAATTAAATTTATTGGGAGTCGATTAATGACACTAAACAACACTTACTTTTAAATTTTCCCGGAACTAGTTTCAGAGGCCTTCCTTCTATCATCAACCAGACATCGACTGGTTCTCTAGCACCAGTGAACCATTACTCCTTAAAAAACCTAATTTGCTCAAACATTAAAGATGCCATTCCATCTAACAAAAAATCTGGGATATATCAAATTGAATGCTGTGACTGCAGTCAAATTTATATTAGAAAAACCAAAAGAAATTTAGAAACAAGAGCAAAGGAACACTTTAGGAACATAAAATACAAACAATTAGAAAAATCAGCAGTTGCCACACATTTTTGGGAAGAAAACCACAACATAAATCCGGAACCAAAATTACTAAAACATACAACAGGAAAACAAGAACTGTCCACATGGGAACAAATCTTTATTTCAAAAACTAGGAACAAAGTATTCAATTTCGACATCCCCCAGAAAGATTTGTTCAGCATGTTCCTCGAACTTCCACCAGAGGAGACCGATGACAAAATATTGCCAGCTACACCAATGAGAACCAGTCGATGTCCGGTTGATGATAGAGGGAAGGCCTCTGAAACTAGTTCCAGGAAAATTTAAAAGTAAGTGTTGTTTAGTGTCATTAATCGACTCCCAATTAATTTAAGGAAGTGTATTGTTTGTTCTCACTCGAATTTAACAAACACCTTGGCTTATTCAAAGTAATTCTTTTATTACGACATGTCAAACGCTTACATTTCAGTTCTGAGTAATTACAAATGTACGTACATGCATATATGTCAATCAATAATGATATTCATTACAGTGCTTATGTCACGATGCGCTCTTATAATATAATTGTGCTTTATTTACTTGTATTAGGAAAACTATTTGAGCTAAAAATATTGGGTTTTTGTGGTTATGTTAGATACTTGACTTAGTGCAAATAGTATTTGTTAGAGATTGATTAGGTTGGTGCTCGTCACACTCCACTTAGGGGGAATGACATATGACAACACCGCAAGACTCCGATTGGTTGCTTGTCTAGTAGTGCTCAAGGAAACAGATAGTAGTTTGAAACAGATAGTAGTTCTTTGAGTCATTATTCTATTTTATTTTAATGAAAATTTCTATTTGGAGTTTCCCTCACTTTGACAGTCATGCCTCGCCACTGCCCATTCTCAGTTTTTTCATGCATTTAGAGTTACTCTGCTCCTCAAAAGGTGTTTGACTGCAGATGCGCACTTATAAGTCCTTCATCTGAAAAGGGGAAGCAGCAAAAGAAGTTGATTTAATTTTACTGATTGATTAAAATAACTTGCTCTTTAACAAGTTTGTTTTGAGAAGTGATGTTATTGTTTCTGTTTGCATTAGGTGTGTGGTATGTGAAGCTCCAGCAAATGTCATAGCAATCCACAGTCAAGCTTTTGAAATTCCTGACTGTCCATCTGGTTGGTCTGGACTCTGGATTGGTTACAGCTTTATAATGGTAAGTTAAGCATTTCCTTTAATCTAGCTCTCCATTCCTTAATTTGTCTAATAAATATTTACAAAAATCACATTGAAATATCCTTAATATTTTTATTATATATATATATATGTAAATTCAGATGTAGAGTTAGCATATTATAGGTGCAAAAAGTGATACAGAGTGTAAAAAAAAGGTATGTAAAAAATTCGGGAAAACATTTCTTGCAGATAAGAGGATAAAAAATATTATAAGAAAAATGTAGGTTTCAGAAATTGTTTTTATTTCCTTTTTAGAGCAGCTTTTTCATATTTAGTACTGCATTTTCTCTGTGATTGTGAAGTCTTCCCAACATGATGGCTCAGGTGGTAGTGTGCATTCAGAAGGTCCCAGGTTCAATCCTCAATGACTCATCAATCTAACTAAAGCTTTTTTCATAGTATCTGTGGTCACTAAGTATTAAATTATAGATGAGTCGTATTTATTACACATTAGCGTCACATAAGTACCTATATTGAGGACATGTTTTGCGAACTATTGTTTGCATCATCGGCTCTAATGCGACTAAAGCTTGATCCAGTGGTGTGGGTAGTTCTGGAGTTGCTACTGCCATCTGTTGATTTTGTGATGAATTTAAATGTGGGGTTGTCTTCTGGTGGAATTTTAAAGTTCATTAGTTGGTTTTTATGTTTTTCTATGTATATTCTCTCCCATATGATGAGTTCTTTATGTTTTTGTACATATTTTAGTAATTTGGTGCTATCTTCAATTTCATGATTTTCAGACCAGAAATGAGCTGCTATTGCGGACTTATCAATATTTTTGTATCTTAAGTGCCTAAAATGTTCTTTCTTTCTAGTGCTTATGTTTCTTTTTGTCTTCCCTATGTAAATTTTTTCACAGGCTTTACACTTAATCTTGTAAATGCCTGACTTTTCTTCTGGTTTCATCTTATCACCAAATTACTAAAATACGTGTAAAAACATAGTGAACTCGTCATATGGGAGAGAATATTGTAAGTTTATGGATTCATAGAATTAAAAGGCCGAGTTGCAGAAATTAAAAATCTCCTTTATTTTCGTAGAAATACTCTTATAGATTACAGCAGCATTACGTTACATACACCATCAGTCTACCAAGGTCGATGTCAATAACAAACCGTGACAGCTGATTACATTAGCTCTCGTTACAACACTGTGAAAGTTCTGTATTTAATAGCATTCTATTTGCCTCAAACCAGGATGCCAGTCTCTCTATATTATCATTTATTTTTTCTTGCAGATCTGTTTCCTTGCTTGTCTTTATTAGCAGATTCGTATCATTTGCAAACAACACCACTTCAGACTCCTGGACACATATTGGGAGATCATTTATGTACAGCAAGAAAAGTGGCCCCAATATAGATCCCTGCGGTACCCCCTGACCTAACTTCTTCTGCGTCGATTGATATCTTTCTATACTGAGATGTTCTTTTTTGAAGTTACTAAATTCTACTATTTGTGATCGTTGTGACAGATATGATTTAAGCCAAGTATTGGCTAATGCCCCTAACTTTCTCAGTAGTATATTATGATCGATCACATCATATGCCTTGGTTAGATCAAGAAACAAACCTATTGATTTTTGTTGTTGTTCAATAGCAGTGATAATTTTTTCAACCAAGGAGTAAACTGCGGATTCAATAGACTTCCTCTTTCTAAAACCGTGCTGTGCATTTGTCAGAATTTTATTTTTTTCTAAAAATTTACTAATTCTATTGAATATTAGTCTTTCCAAAATGTTTGAGAATACTGATAGCATCGATACTGGCCTGAAATTTTGCAACTCATCCTGAGGTCCTTCTTTATGAAAGGGTCTAACAATAAATCTAATTTACAAGCTCACTATTCATTGGCTTATTAATTTTCAGCACACTGCAGCTGGTGCAGAAGGTGGTGGCCAGTCACTAGCAAGTCCAGGCTCTTGTCTTGAAGATTTTCGAGCTACTCCATTCATCGAATGCAATGGAGCAAGAGGAACATGTCATTATTTCGCCAACAAATTCAGCTTCTGGTTGGCAACAATCGAAGAGTCCGAACAGTTCCAGGCACCACAAAGTCAAACCCTTAAAGCTGGATCTCTCAGGACAAGAGTAAGTCGCTGTCAGGTGTGCATCAAGAACACATAGGCAGATCAAAGACAGCAATTCTCAAGTGATAAAGGAAAGTAATGGGCAACTGATATGGGTACTGCCAACTTCACCCAGGTCCTTCATCCTAAACCCTATCACATAGAATGAAGGAAGTGGGTGGGTACATATGTGTTCATGCAGACATAGCAGTAGAGACCGTGAAGTGTTCCTGCTTTTTATAATAGCTTTCTTCACATATGTAATATGCCAACAGTAATAGGTACCGAGAAAAAAGTGTATAATAGTGTTGTGGCCATAGACTAAGTATTAACAGGCTAAATTTAGAGTAAGAGGTGGTTCTACATCAAGATTAAAAGAAACTCATTCTTTTGAACAGTTTTCTTAGCTAGGCATATGAGTCTCTTTTAATTTTGTTATTGTGAAATTCTATTGGTGCTATATGTAATTTTTTATTATTTTTTAATTTTATTTTTACTTAAGTGTATAAATGAATTTATTTCTGAGGACAGTGGACTGACAATTATAAAACCAGTTGCTAGTTTTACATGTTTAACACTTTCAAAGCGTTTTATAAAATGTGTATTTATATTCGCTATACCAGTGATCTAATTGTCATAATTTTTGTAAAATTCCTAAAAATTATTTAAAAAGAATAGTTTCCTCTTAGAGTTGGATGGGAATTTCCAAACAAATTGTGCCAATGAAATGTATCGATTATAAAAGCTCTAGTCGAGTGATTTATTTGCTGTAATTTTTTTCTCTTCTTTCTTTTCCAATAATTTCTTATATATTCCCATAATATTAAGCTGGATTCTTTATGTCTAGTTAAAGTTATGTTTATGAAACACTGCCTTGCATTCCAGATGTTGCATGCTGCATTTGCGGTCTTGACAACTCTGTCCATAATGCTCATTTACAGATTATTGACAGAAATATATCAGATGCTTGAAAGAGTATGCACCATTATTTTTCACAACAAAAAAGTAATAATAAAAAATAAATAAAAAGTGCATTTGAGGTGGTTTAGATTACCTAAAATACTTTATTGCTGCCTATTCAAGCTGTAATGTAAATCCTTTTAGAGTTTATATACTTGTGCCTACTCTGACAATTTTTATTGCTATCATTTGATAGCTTTACTTTAGAAATATCAGCTATACATCTAGTATATTTTGTCATCATCTAAGTTCTGTCTCAAAACACTGCCAATTTGTAACATAAAGTAATATTAAACTATTTGTACTGTAATTTACATGTAATTTTCCTTTGTATTATAGTTATAATTATTATTTCCTTCATATATTCTTTATTTTCCCCTCTTTGCATTATTTTCACATTTTGAAAATAAGCTTCCTTTTTATCTGTAAGTTTATTCAAATGAACCTGTACTAACATACTCAAATGTGAGTACACAAACACATAGACATGTAAGTGTTATAACAAAGTTTTCATAGGTATTTAAGAAATAATTACTAAGCATGTAATGCTTATAAAATAGAACCTTTTATGAAAATTCCATCCTTTTTGAAAATGATATGTTGAATCACTGATAACATTAAAAAAATATAAATTAAAAATAATAAAAATATATATTAATATATAACAGTCCTCATTCCTGCTTTATTGTATGCATTTTGATTTTCTATCATTACTTTCACTACCACATATTACGAGGGTGCTTTGATAAGTTCTCGGAATGGAATAGAAAAAAAGAACTTCAAACTTCAGACACTGTAAATTTTTTTACGAGAGCCGATCAACAAAGAGCGAGACTGATTTTTTTTCACAGATGTTTATTACTGCAATTCAATGTTTACATGATCTTTTTCAAAGTAGTCCCCTCCTACTTCAATGCACTTTTTATAGCGTCTCTGCCAGTCCTTGAACACGTGCTGCAGACCATTCTTTGTCAGGTCCTTGAGAATCGCCTCACTTTTCTTGAGCACTGCTTCAGAGTTCTCAAATCGAATACCCCTAAGTCTTGCCTTTAGTGATGGGAATATAAAAAAGTCACAGGGTTAAAGATCGGGGCTATAAGGGGGATGTGGTACACAGGTAATGTTGAATCGAGCCAGAAACTGCATGACTTGATTTGCGAAGTGAGGCCGTGCATTGTCATGATGAAGTCGCCACCCAGTCCGAGAAAGCTCTGGTCATTTCTTTGCAATGTGCTTCCTCAGTGTAGGCAATACTGACGTGTAGTATGCTGCTGTAACAGTAGTGTGAGGGGGAACTGCAAGCTGGTAAATCATTCCATTACAGTCAGAAAATGTGATCACCATCACTTTCCCTGCAGATGAAACAACTTTTGCCTTTTTTGGTGTTGGAGAACCTAGCGATTTCCACACTGTGCGGGCTTGTCTTCTTTCAGGATCATAATGATGGAGCCATGACTCATCACTGGTGATAATCGGTGGCTGTATGGTTTAAACGAAAACAGAATTTGATTGCGCTGCACTGCTCCTCTTGCATCGCCTCCATTGTCTGGTATGTGAAATGCACATAGGGTCTACAAAATGGAGCATTACTACCAACATACAAATATGAGAGTGCTGCTGCCTACCGATATTATACATAAAAACCCACCCTTTTCAAATATTTATGTTACAGATACGAAACTATCACGGAAGCTACAGGAAAAAAATCAGTCTCAGTCCTTGTTGATCAGTCCTCGTATTTTTCAGTATAGTCTCCTTGTAGATTAATGCCCTTGGTCCAGCGATGTTCCAAAGCCTTGATCCCATCTCAAAAATTAGATTCCTCCAGGCCTGCAAAATAGTTGTCAACTTCAACTATCAATTCTTCATTTGAAGCAAATCTTCATTCACTAAGGAAAATTTTCAGCTTCAGGAGGAATTGGAAATCTTACAGAGCCATATCAAGTGAATAAGGCAGGTGTGGCAACAGTTCCTACCTCAGTTTGTATAATTTTCTCACGGCAATGGCACATGTGTGCAGGTACGCATTGTTTTCATGGGAGATGACTTTCTCCCTTGCTAATTTATATATTAATGTATATTTTATTATAATTGGTCCAGGAGATTAGCGCAGTATTCTCCAATAATAGTGTGCATACTGGGGAGATAATCTACAAACAGAATCCCCTTCACATCTCAGAAAACTGATACCATGACCTTTTTGACCGAAAGAATTCTTTGCTTCCTTAGGTGGGAGAGAATCAGTATGTTTCCACTGTTTTGACTGTTGTTTTTACTCTGGGATATAATAGTGGGCCCAAGTTTCGTCTGTGGTCACAAATTGGCACAGAAAATCTTGTATGTTGCTCCCAAAATGGACCAAGCATTGTTCCGATACGTCCTTTCTCATGCGTTTTTTATACTGTATCAAGAGTTGCGACACCTATTTTGCAGATAATTTTTTCATATCCAGTTCTTCAGTAAAAGCAATATACCCTTTCAGATGACATCTGGCTAGCTTTAGCAATTTCATGCACTTTCTATCGGTGACCCTCCATTGCCATTTTGTGCACTTTTGCAATGATTTCTAGGATAGTGACACATCTTGGCCAGCCACTTTATGGATCATCATCTAAGCTCTCCTGACCAAATTTAAATTCATTTGTCCACTTGGAAATAGTTGAATATGAAGGAGAGTCCTTAATGTATTCAGAAAATCGGCATGAATATTGTTTACTTGCATACCTTTCTTTACGAAATACTTAATCACTGCTCGAATCTCAATTTTTTCTATCTTTGCAAATCATTACGCAGGAACAACAACAGAGCCGTGTCACCATTACAGTTGTCTTCCAAGAACACTGATGTGACATGTTTACAGGAAACAATCCAGTGAATAACACGTGAATAACTCGTAGTGCTAGGGCTCACCTCTCTTGATGATTCCAAGAACTTATCAAACTACCCTCGTAGTAAGTAACGGAGTGATATATATAAAAATTATTTGTGGTTGGTTTATTGACACTCGTCACTTACTTTTTCATATATTTATGAGAGACTAGTTTCAAAGGCCCTGGCCTCCATTTTCAATCTCTTCCCAACTGGCAAATGTTGTTATCTGCTCTCTCTGGTGGTGGAACTATGAACTTTTTTGTCAAATTATCTGCTGGCGGGATTTCAAAGTTCATTACGCGATCCTTATTTTTCCAGATGAATATGTTCTCCCATGTTGTCAATCTATTTTGGTTTATCACTGCTTTTAATAATTTTGGATTTGGATCAATGTCATGGTTTTCATTCCAAAAATGAAATGCTACTGCTGACTTGTCTTCTTGTTTCAATCTGATGTTTCTAAAGTGTTCTTTGACTCTGGTTTTTAAATTTCTTTTTGTTTGACCTATGTAGCATTTTTCACAATTCTTGCAATTTATTTGGTATATTCCAGATTTGTTACCTGAAGGAATTTCATCTTTTGTTTTTGAATTTAGTAATTTTAAAATTGAGTATCTATTAGTAGGTGCCAAGATGATATTTTGTTCCTTGAATATCTTTTTAAATTTATTAAATGTTTTTGGATGATATGTGAATGAACTGAATATGCTGTTGCTTTCTTTTTCTTTAATAAATGTGGTTGTTTCCTTAATGGTTTTCTTTAGTTTAGATTTTCTAATTTTCTTCAACACCAAACTTTTGTTGTATCCGTTTTCTTCTGCTATGTGTATTATTGCTTTTTGTTCCTTGAAATATTCTTCTTTTTCCATGGGTATGTTGACTAGTCTGTGTGTAAGGCTGTTTATTATTGCATGTTTATGTGTAATTGGGTTGTGGCTATTATTTTTTATATAATTTTCTGAATGTGTTGGCTTCCTGTAAATTCCAAATTTTATTTTTGTATTGTGAATTTGATAGTCCTTTCTTGCAGATTGACAAAAAAGAATTGCACAAAATTAAAGTAGATAATCCAACATTACCAAGAGTATATGGGCTGCCAAAAATTCATAAAACAGGGAAAGGCATGAGACCTATTACTAGTAGCATAAATGCCCCCACATATAATTTGGCCAAATGGTTACTAAGTAAATTTAATAGTTTTCCAAAATTTGAAAGTGCAAATTTAAGAAACTCTTTAGATTTAGTAGAAAAAATCAAAGATATAAATTTGGACAAAAATGACAGACTGGTTTCATTTGATGTCACATCTTTATTTCCAAGCATACCAACAGAAAAATTGCAGACTGTGTTAAAAAAATGGCTAGCTACAATTGATATGGAAGCAATAGAAGCAGAAGAATATATTTCTCTAACAAAAATATGCATTGAACAAAACTTCTTTAGCTTTAATGGAAAACACTACAAGCAGAAATCAGGACTATCAATGGGCAATCCACTTTCACCTTTTTTGGCTAACTTATTTATGAGTGCATTTGAAACACAAATTAAAAAGTCCTTCCCATTGATCTTCAAGGTTTGGTATAGATATGTTGACGACATCTTTGCAATTGTACCAAGTAAACATTTAGATGATGCATTAAAATTACTCAATCTGCAAGAAAGGACTATCAAATTCACAATAGAAAAGGAAATCAATGGACAACTACCTTTCTTGGATCTAAATATCATCAGGAATGATACAAAAATAAAATTTGGAATTTACAGGAAGCCAACACATTCAGAAAATTATATAAAAAATAATAGCCACAACCCAATTACACATAAACATGCAATAATAAACAGCCTTACACACAGACTAGTCAACATACCCATGGAAAAAGAAGAATATTTCAAGGAACAAAAAGCAATAATACACATAGCAGAAGAAAACGGATACAACAAAAGTTTGGTGTTGAAGAAAATTAGAAAATCTAAACTAAAGAAAACCATTAAGGAAACAACCACATTTATTAAAGAAAAAGAAAGCAACAGCATATTCAGTTCATTCACATATCATCCAAAAACATTTAATAAATTTAAAAAGATATTCAAGGAACAAAATATCATCTTGGCACCTACTAATAGATACTCAATTTTAAAATTACTAAATTCAAAAACAAAAGATGAAATTCCTTCAGGTAACAAATCTGGAATATACCAAATAAATTGCAAGAATTGTGAAAAATGCTACATAGGTCAAACAAAAAGAAATTTAAAAACCAGAGTCAAAGAACACTTTAGAAACATCAGATTGAAACAAGAAGACAAGTCAGCAGTAGCATTTCATTTTTGGAATGAAAACCATGACATTGATCCAAATCCAAAATTATTAAAAGCAGTGATAAACCAAAATAGATTGACAACATGGGAGAACATATTCATCTGGAAAAATAAGGATCGCGTAATGAACTTTGAAATCCCGCCAGCAGATAATTTGACAAAAAAGTTCATAGTTCCACCACCAGAGAGAGCAGATAACAACATTTGCCAGTTGGGAAGAGATTGAAAATGGAGGCCAGGGCCTTTGAAACTAGTCTCTCATAAATATATGAAAAAGTAAGTGACGAGTGTCAATAAACCAACCACAAATAATTTTTATATTAATTTTGACGTCACTGTTACTAAATTCCTCCAAACACACATGGAGTGATATATCTTTGCAGTAACACACTTGCATTCAGATGGACCCAGTTTCAATCCTGGTGGCAGTCCACTATGATCATGGTTTTTCTGTGGGTTTTCCCCAGTCAACAAGGTGTGAGCAGGAATGTTACTATATGCATGCAATAAGTTGAGCGCTCGGATTCCAAGTCCTCTTTCAGAAAGTTTTATCTCTCCGTAAACACAAATGACAACTTTGAAACTTGAAATGTGCTATACACACTGACATCTAGTGACTAATCTGCTAAGTTTTCACATGTGCGTTATATTTCTTTTTGATCAATTTTGAGATTAATTAGCTAACCAGTTTACAACAAACGTATGTTGTGGATGTAATGGCTCTCGAAAGGGGATACACTATTATTCATCTACCTCCGTATAACTGTGATCTGAATGCAATTGAACTAGGTGGGCAAAAATAAAGCATGTTTTCAGAGAATGCAACGTTACTGGTGATATGTCAGCCACAAGTCTGCGGAAATTTGCTATATAAAAGTTCTCTTCTGTAACTGCGACGGATTGTAAGAAGGTCTAAGAGCTGGAAGTGAAATATTGGAGAAATGATGGTGTAATAGAAAAGGTAATGGATGAAATTATCATCAACACATCAGAGAATACTAGCGATGAAAGTGATGCACCAGACTCGAAGAATCTCAAAGCGAATGAGTATTTATACAAGTCATAAAATTTATTTTCTATTTTATCTGTTATATAAATAGTAAGCATATAAATATACAGCTTATCAGATTGAGTTCAATTTACTGTTTGTCCACATGTCACAAGTTGAGTGAGGTCTAACCGAAAGTCCGAAGATCCTGGCCTCTGTTACCCAGGAGCGATGGAAAACTCCGGGAGTCTTTCCGTTGGGCAATACCTGGAGTCTAAAAAGCCCCCCCCCCCCCCACCGACAACAATGTCAAGATGGGGAGAAGTGGATACACCACTTACGCGCGTCAAACCCGCAGGGAAGACTACCGATAACCTCGGTGGGGCCGCCTGGTGATCTAGCACACTAGCTCTGCAGGCTAGTACCCGGGACATTTTAGGCAACCCTCTCCCCCCTCTGGCCGAAGCCTGGCCAGAGGTACCCGATTTCCCGCGGATTACAGGAACACACTGCCTCCTCGATTCCAACCCATTCCGAACAACTCCCATTCAGGGAGGGACTCGAATGTTCGGCCCGAGGTTCCTCTAGTAACATCAGATGTACCACGAGTGCTAAGGGTCTGCAGTGCTCGCACTAAAGCAACTGAAGGGGACGGATCCCCTCCCCTACGGGACCACATATGTCACACTTGAGGTGCATATCTTCTCTTAACTTACATGCTATTTTGCTGAATTGTGTTTTTCTAGGTTGACTGCACTGCAGAAACAAAAGAGCATTACCTCTCATTTCTTCCCCCCTGCCCGCACCACACCGCAAAACTAGCGCTCAAGATAGCATGTGCATATAGTATCTTCTACTACAGTACTCCTGTCTTCCATTTCCTCTAATTTTGTCTCTCTCTTTCATGTAAACGTTGACACACACTGGCCCATCATGACTGGAACAGAAATTTGCAGTCATCTATCTTCTGGGAAGCTAAAATGCTCACTATACAGAATATTCTGGGCTGAAAATTTAGTTGGTCATTAAACATGGATGGATAACACAGCAAAATTTGCAGCTCCTCATGTGAGGATATGTAATATTACAATATTATAAGAATATTGTAATATTGTTTTAACAATTGAACAAAAGAAAAGAATGAAGAAAGAATGGTTTCACAGCATAAATCAGAAAACAGATCACTAAGGTGAATTTATGCGCGATTGGAGGCATTTAGTAACACTGACGTCAAAATTAATTGAAAAAACTATTTATAGTTGGTTTTTAACACTTCATCACTTAATTGTTATATTAAAGAGAAATTAATTTCATAGCCATTGCATTCATTATCAATCTTGAAGGCCTAACTATCATCTGTTGTCTGCTCTCTTTTCTCTGGTGGTTTTAACTATAAACTTCTTTCAAATTATCTACTGATGGGATTTCAAAATTCATTACCCTGTCCTTATTTTTCCATATGAAAATGTTCTCCCAAATTATCAGTTTGTTTTGGTTTATCATCTCTTTTAGTAATTTTGGATTTGGGTCACTGTCATGGTTTTTGTTCCAAAAATCAAATGCCACTGCTAACTTATCAGAATATACCAAATAAATTGTAAGGATTGTGAAAAATGCTATATAGGTCCAACTATAAGAAACCCAATAATCAGAGTCAATGAGCACTTTAGAAATATCAAAATGAAACAAGAAGATAAATCAGTAGTAGCATTTCATTTATGGAACAAAAACCATGATATTGACTCAAATCCAAAATTACTAAAAGGGATGATAAACCAAAACAAACTGACAACTTGGGAGAATATATTAATATGGAAAAATAAGGACTGAGTAATGGACTTTGAAATCCCACCAGTTGAAAATTTGACAAAGAAGTTCATAGTTCCACCACCAGAGAGAAGAGAGCAGATGACAACAGACGATAGTTGAGCATTCGAGGTTGATAATGGATGCAATTGCTTCCGAAACTAGTCTCTCAATAATATAATAATGTAAGTGACAAAGTGTTAAAAACTGACTACAAATAGTTTTTTAAGGTGAATTTAGTTAAGCTTTTCTACACTTCCAAGAAGATGTTAGAAGATTTTTTTTCACAGTATAGTTGGTTATGATAATCATACAGTTTTTTATAAGTTTATATTGTCATGAGACATCATTTACGACTAGCCAAAGCCAGATGGCAGGAAGAGAAAGAGACAGCATTCAAGCCACGCCTACTTATGTGGCTGGTTGGCGCTCGCTGAGGGAGTGGCAGAGAGGGAGAAAGAGACAAAGATGGTCGAGACAATTCTCGCTCCATCGTGAAAGACTGTGGTGCTTCGTCAGAAGTTTGGAAACTTCCAGAACCAATGATTGGCGAATAAAAGCGACTACACTGCTTGAGGCCAGTCAGTTTACGGCAAGGAGCTGAGATAGTGAGTGCAGTGTGGACCTGCAGCAGATGAACTGGAAGGTTGTAATTGTGTATGTGATGTAATTCTGTTGGTGTACAAAGTGTATTTCTATGCAAATAAAGAACGTTTGAATTTCTGCAACTTGGACTTTTAATTCTACGAACCCACAAAGTTACAATGTCAATATTGTGACTTTGTGGGTTCGTAAAATTAAAAGTCTAGTTTGCAGAAATTCAAAATGCTCTTTATTTCCGTAGAAAGACAGTTTGTACAGCCCTTTGCAGCAGCATTATGTAATATATACCAACACTGTCTCTCGTGGCTTCACTACATGTAAACAAACAAAAGGATTCACTTTCAAATCATTACACGATTATCATTTCTCAACTCGCAACTCGGTACAGTTCAAATGTCCACAGAACTCACACACTGCACGAAAACTGACCATTGACAACTCTGGCTCGCAACTGCAACTTTATTCACTCACTAGCAGCTCTGCTGCACCACACTGAGCTATCCGACTAGCCGCGATGCTTTTATAACCGAATCATTGTTTCTCGAAAGTTACCGAACTAACACGATCCTTCACGGTGACGAGGAAAAGAAAGGAATTATCCAGACCTTGCTCTGTTTCCTTTTCTCCCCGTCCTCGTCTCTCCCTTGGCAAACACCAAGCATTCTTCCACGTATGGGCGTGACCTGTGTGCTATCTATCGTTTTCTTTCCTACCCACTGGCTTGTTGCTACTCCGACAGTCAGGTGGCAATATTAATATCAATATTAATAATACATCACCCACTATTCTAGGCTTCTGTTTATTTACATATGAGGTAGTGCATGTTGAGAGTGCTGAATGCTTAAGTAATACAAGATTTTATCAGCAATGGAAGCTTCTAAAAGAGTTGTGTGGCAGGCACCTTTCTTGGAAGAAGTGAAGGCCTGCAACTTCCAGTCAGGTCAGTGAGCATTTACCCATTAAATAACATGAATACAACTTTTGAGGAAATGTTCTCTCTTATTCCATTACGGTCAACTCAAGCCAGTGAGTCAGATAACTCCATGAGTCGACAGGACTGTGTCATTTGATGATAGGAAGATAATGCAGAAGCTTGAGTGTTGGAATTTCTGGCTCAGCCAGAGGGTGGTGTCTGCTGAGTGGAGCTTTCCCCACTTCACACTGAAGGGGAGTCTCTGAGCAACTCTGCAGTGGTATGGGCAGGTAGTCATGAGCCCCTCCCAGACAGTAAGGGTTAGTAAACTCTGTGCAACTCTATCACTTACGTATTTTTTCCTGCAGCCTATTTATCTCCTGCAGTTCCTTCTTCTTATCTGTTCCTCATGTTCCTGTTAATATTAATAGTAATAAAGGGGACTATAAACTATGATGGCCAAAGGGCCCAAATAATGTGAATTCCTCCTATACAAACTATAAAAATAGGTTCTGTTATCGCATTAGTATTCCAGCATCCTTTTACATTCAACAAAATGTGTAGTGGTGGGCAGAGCAACGGACATCGTATGGACAAAAGGAATCATCTATCTGGATGTATGGCAACTGGCACAACTGATGGCTAGATGTTGTCAGCAGTGTTGAAGATGTGTGATACTTGGAATATGGTAAGTTTGTTATATCATAAATTGTTTTTTTTTCGTCATTCATTCACCCTTAATATTTAGACTGCTGCAGATCCTTAGCACTCGTAGTGCCTCTGACATTACTAGAGGAAACTCGGACAGAACATTCGATCCCCTCCCTGAATGGGAGTTGTTCGGATTGGGTTGGACTTGAGGGGGCAGTGTGTTCCCGACATCCACGGAGAATTGGGTACCTCCGGCCAGGCCTCGGCCGCCTGGAGGGGGTAGAGGGTTGCCTAAAAAGTCCCAGGTACTAGCCTGCATAGTAAGTAGAAGCTGTGCTAGATCACCAGGAGGCCCCACTGCGGTTATTCAGTAGTCTTCCCTGCAGGATTGACACGCATAAGTGGTGTATCCACTTCCACCCGTCATGAATGGGAGGGCTTTTTAGACTCAAGGTATTGCTCCAAGGAAAGAGCCCCGGAGCTTTCCATCGCTCACGGGTTGATACCAGCCGGGGTCTTCGGACTTTTGGGTAGACCTCGTGGTACAATTTAGAAGTGAGTAAACTGCAAATGACTGTTACCTCAACTACGTTTATTGCTGTGACACATCATCATCATCGCATGTTACGGTGGTCTACTTGTAAATAAATCTTAGCCTCTGATTTGTGGGTTCAACTTCGACAGAAGGTGAATTTTTCTTTCTTTCTTTTTTCAGTCGTAAAAATTCTCTACATGACATCTTTCAGAACAGAAATAAAGCTGTGGCCCTGCATCAGACATTTAAGGCACATAAATCTAAAGTCTTGGAGTGAAATTAAGGATTTTTTCATGTCTAACATAAAATTTGAGCTTAGAATTGTAAAAGTTAAAGACTGTTCTTAAATAAAGGCAGCTGTTAATTTTTAAAACCAGTATCACTAGTTTCTATGAGGTGACAGAGAGGTTATACGTGCTTTTGACTGTATTCTTTTTTTAATCATTGCTACCACAGAATAAAACCAAATGTTTTATTCTGTGATGGGGATTGGTGCCACACAGGATGCCTTTTCCTGATCACAGTTTAATACCATTCTAGTTTTGTAGTGAATCTTTAGGCAACTCCTTTGGTCGTAAAGTGCAATGATATTTAGGTTATCTTCCTAAGATTCTGTTTAGTACGGTAAAAAATCGTCAAAGAAAAGTATCCTTAAAATGGACTAAAAAGGAAACAAATGCTAAGGATTGGAAATCAAAAATTGTGACAAAGCTCTGTTTTGCAATTAAAAGAAAAAAAAATAATTTAATGGCCAAATTGGAAGGGGGAAGTATATTAGTTCAAAGGAAACCCAGGAAATCTATTGAATAATTCCAAACTCTCCTAACAGAACTTTTCTGCATTACCTGTTTCAAGCCGTATTCTGGATCAAGTGGGAAAAAATATGGAATCATAAAACATATGTATTTAATGAGCTTATGAGCCCACCAACTTTATACATTCTATAACGGAGTTAGATTTATGAATGTAATACATGCCAAATGACATGAATGCTTTGTCATCACTTGACATATCTCTTTCGTTACTGACAGTTTAAATTAGGTACGGGTTCATGTTGAAACTTAACTGTTGAGTGGACATAAATTGTTCTTTCTCACTGGCCTTGTGAAGAACAGTTTTGGAAAGGTAGAATCAGACTGAAAAATTCAACGCCATAGTCAGAATTTGAACTAGTATCTCCCGGTCTCATCCATTTGCTCTAACTGGAGAGCTACCAATTTGGATCACATTATTCTTGTCTGCTATAGTTATCTGGGTAGTCTATATAAAACTTTTATGAAGAAAAAGGTCATTGTCTTGAGCTGTTCCTGGATACTCAAAAAGTTTCCTGTAAAGATTAATGTAAAGGCATGCTTTACAGACAGAATCCTCATCTCTGAAATTCTCTTAGTTCAGTTATTTGTGCAGCGAACTTTCACTGTCAAATATGAGACCACGCAGTCAGCATCCAAACCAATACACTGTGATGTTCTGTAAGGCAGTGGCTGTTATATTCCTATGTATTATCATTTTCTGCAGCGAGACCATATTTTGCTGACGATATATATATTCAAAACAAAAGTAGGTATCTTTGACTCTACTGCTAGATTTCAGGACGTTTTTAGCAGCATCCATACTTGCATGCAGTTGAGGTTTCAGATGAATCCACAGAAAAAACATCTCGCTAAATTCATCTATAAGAAGAAAATTGTCAATCATTCAGGCAATGTCCCAGTTCATACATCTGAATCGGTGAATTATCTTCATCTCATTCTAAGCAGTAAATTCACATAGTCTACACAAATATCAATAGTCATCTGTAACAGCTTTTATCAGCTGAAGGCTGTAGAGGCACTCCCTTTCTATAACAAATGTCTTGTTTATCTTTCGCTAATAAAACAAATCTAGTAATATGGTTGTGCTATATAGCACTCTACTTCTAATCACAAGTGAAAAGAATACAGATTCAACAAAACAGAAATCTTATACCTCTGAGTTTCATGTAACAGTGACTTCGGCATTTCTGAAGTGACTTCTGTCATTTGCATCAACTACATCTAAATCTACCAATGCTTACTCCAACGTATAATTAATCTTTTTTAGTTAATTGATGGTAATTAATCATTTCTTCCCACTAGCCGTATATAGACTAAGGTTTTTGATAGAGTCAACATGAAAAATTCAATGCCATAGCCGGGATTTGAACCACGGATCTCCTGGTTTCCGTCCAGTCGCTATAAACCATTGAGCTGCCATGGCCAACTTGCCGTCCTGACATTAAGTTCTCCATTTGACTCGTATATTTCCCCCGTAAACCACTAGGGGCTCTCGCATCCAAGATACACCATTTGTGGTGACTTACTATCATAAGTACAGGAGTCCCAGGCTTCATCATGTAACTCTTATTATTTTAGTTAATTGATGGCATTGAATTTTTCATGTTGACTCTATCTATCCAAAACCTTAGCCTATGTACGGCTAGTGTGGAGAAATGATTAATTTCCATCAACTAACTAAAATAATAACAGTTAAATGGTGAAGCCTGTTACTCAAGTACTTACGATAGTAAGTCGCCACAAACAGTGTATCTCAAATGTGGGAGCCCCTAGTGGTCTACCGGGGAAATATACGACTCAAATGGAGAAGTTAATGTCAGAACAGCACGTTGGCCATGGTAGCTCAATGGATTAGAGCGACTGGGCGGAAATCAGGAGATCCGTGGTTCAAATCCCGGCCATGGCATTGCATTTTTCATGTTGACTCTATCTATATAATTCATGTATTGTAGAGAATACCTCACCCAAGTCATCTGTCCAGAATCTCAAAAAGACTAAAGAGGAAAAAGGCACACAGACCTGTGCAACAGCATCTAAAGGCATTTGATCACTACACCCTGTTGTAGGTTATCTGACGTTTCCAATGGAAAGTTTGACATTGTTGACCATAGTCTACTTCAGTCATTTTGTCAAAAGAGCGTCATTTGTTTGTTTACCTTAACTTGAAAAATGTGTCCTAAAAGAAACATGGAATTAACTCGTGAAAATGTTCGTGCAATGACTTATTATGACTTTCGACGTGGATTGTCAAGACAAGAGAGCATCGATCAACTAACTTCCACATTTGGTGACGAAGCTCCATTCTTTGCCACTGTGAAACGCTGGTATAACGAATTTAATCATGGCCGCCTTTCGCTCAATGATGAAGTTCATGAAGGTCGTCCAAAGTCAGTTGCTGTGTCAGAAAAAATTGATGCTGTGCAAAAACTAATAATGCAAGATCGTCATGTGACATTGTGAGAATGAGGCAGCCCTAGGCATTAGTTCCATCACCATATATAAAATATTGCATGATTATTTGGCCGTGAGAAAGATTTGCTTTTGTTAGATCCCACATAATATGACGAAATCTCAGAAAGATGCTCGTGTTGATTGGTGTACAAACATACTCAAGAAATACAATGGCGGTGCCTCAAAAGACGTATATAAGATTGTAACAGATGAAGAATCATGGATCTATGTGTATGAGCCGGAACGTAAACAGCAGTCGACTGTATGGGTGTTTCAAGATGAAGCAAATCCAATCTTGTTCGCACTCGAAGCAAATTGTGGCCTGCTTTTTCAACAAAACTGTCCATCTGGCAACAGTGCCTTTGGAGGAACGTAAAACGGTGAATGCCGAACGGTACACGAGCATTTGTTTGCCGGAAGTCTTCGAAGAAGTGAGGAAGACCAACAAGAACCGTAGGATCGTTCTTCATCAAGAAATTGCGAGCGCACACACATCACGTCCAACAACAGAGTATTTGAAGGCTCAAAAAGTCGAAATGATGGATCATCCGCCATACCGTACTGATTTGGTATCCAATTACTACTTTTTGTTCCCGAACATCAAGAATAAATTGCGTGCACAACGATTTTATTTGGCAGAAGAAGCCGTTGATGCTTTCAAAAACCATATTTTGGAGATTCTCAGGAATAAATGCTTTGACAAATGGTTCAAACGAGTATATTCATCATAAAGAAAAATATGCTGTAAAACAATAAAGCAGTTTTCAATCATAAATTGCGTTGTTTTAATTACACTGGGCAACAAAAATAATAATTTTTGGATGTTTCGAGCAGTTCATGAGGCAATTCCTACTAATTTTGGGCTGAGAAAAACAAATGTGAAAATGAAAACGTTTTATTAGCTCTAGTTTGCATGATATACACAAGGTGGAAGTATTACATATTAACGGATTGAGAAAAAAAGGATACATTTTAATTACATACATGCTAATAACAACGAAAGTGTATTTGATTTTTTAAACTGGTAATAACACGCTAAGAGTTCTAAATTGCTGGAATAATACTTCGCAGATAGTCGTGTCTGAAGAGAATCAGGTGGTGGCCTATTGACTTCGTGGTCTTTTAGCTTGCCTCTTGTAATGGAGTTCCACAGAATCCCTATACAAAGACCAACAGTAATCCGCAAGCATTACTTCATTCCAATGGCCCTGATATCTTTGTTCCATAACAGAAATGTCCTGATGGAATCTCTCCACATGTTCATCACTACAAGCTCCACAACTAGGAGGGAAAAAGTCAAGGTGGGAGTGGAGAAAGTGGATCTTAAGGGACATGTTGCATCCAAGGTTACGGTACTTTTGCAGGAGCACTGTCACCAAATGCTTGTAGTTATCATCTCTTTTTTTGCCTAAAAATCCATGAACAAACACCCTTGAAGGCTTCCCAAGCTTCCTTTTCTTTCCCCTCCAAAACTTGGTCAAATGTAGGATCCTTTACGAATTTCTCTTATTTGTGGTCCGACAAAAATGCCTTCCTTAACTTTTGCATCACTTAATTTCCAACATTTCTCTCTGATTGTGTTTTGCTATTTGACAGGTGTGCAAACTCCCCCAAAAAATTCCCCCAAATTTAAAATCTTCACTCTAAAAGATGAAATGTCACTTAATCTTCAAAACAAGAGCTAATCTATCATTTTTATGGTGATTTTTGAATTCAGCATGTGGGAATACATGTAAATTCAGTATTTCTAAGCCCGAAACATTTTATTTGTCGCCCAGTGTTATTAGGCTCAAAATATGAATATTATCCCTCATATTTTGTACTCTGTTGGCAGAATTATTATGTATCCATATACAGCAAAGTTTACTATAAATGAAAAAGAGAAACAACAAACGTATCACTTATATAATAGAGAATATATAATTGCATTCCAACCTAAAGTTCTATATCGAGATTTCATTGAAGTAATGTTATGGAATGCCCTGAATTTCAGAAAAGTATGTTTAAACAGAGGTCTGCCAGTGCGCGCGTCTGTGAACATTAGAATTAAAAAACAATTACTTAAATAGCAAACTTGGTATTTCAATTCAGCATCTTCCAGGTTACGACACTAAGGCCTTCAAGAAAATTCCCGCAGGCTAAATTAGCACTTACATAGTAGACCCCCTTACATAGAAAGGTTTTATTTTACAAAAATGCCTCTTATGATTGTGGTTAAAATATCGCATGTTTTATACAAGGTTAGCGAGCTCTACCCGAGTACGAAGGGTCACTCTGTTACCCGGGAGTGCCTGAGTGTATGTTTTAATCAGAGGAACCGGTCAGAAATCCCTTAGATCCACTTCGACGCGACTACTCCCGAACTCATAACCTCAAGACGTCCCAAGTCGGAGCGACAACGCTTGCTACTGAATCTCACCGCAAGACAGGTTCACACCTTACCACTGTCGGACCTTCAAACGGGGAAACTGAGAAGGTTTACGGAGCCAACTGACAAGGTTTCACCGAGATAATATATAGCTTTTACTGGTAATATCCTCTAAATTCTCCTTCGTTCTGAATGACTTTAGCATAACTGATAAACCGTAAGAGATAACAAAAATGTATAGCTCATTAAAAAAACACAATTTATGTAAATACATTATCTCTTTAATGAGTGAATCATTATGAAGATGTTCTTTGTTATTTTTTAATACTTATATTTTTCTAAATAGAAAGTCGTTATTCGGCTTTTTTTATATCTTGGCCATGCAAAGAGCACGGAATTCTCTACAGTACACACATAGAATCTTTAAAGAGTTGACTATCATTTAAAGCCTGCTCTATTCCCATATTCTCCTTGCACCTACAACAAAATTAGCTATAACTTCTTCAAGTGTTTGGAATAATATGAAGTTGATAGGCGAATAAGCGTAAGAATTGTTTGTAAAAGAGAAGAGAAAGTCATGTGTAGGGCAGGCACGTAGTTAGAAGTCAGTTTCCGGGGGGGGGGGAGGGTCCAAAAGTCTACGTTGAATTATTTGCTTTTAATAAATTAATCAGGCATGTGTTTTTATCATGTTAGTGAAAAATAAAAACGCATGTAATATATTATATTCACATGACTTTCTCCACCCAAGTTTCTACAAATTGTTCTTAGAAAAGTTTGTTTTTGTCTTGTTTCTTTGGATAAAGTCTGTAGAAAGGCCTTGCACATTGCACATTTTTTGTTCTTATACCTGGGATAAAGTGATATAAGCAGTAAACAGATATTTAAAACCCGAACCACTGATTCATGCATTTGAAGTGTTAGTTCTCCTTGAATGAAAAAGGGAATAAGGACTTAGAAGTTAAAAATTACACACTTTTAAGTAAGTATCTGGGAATTCTAATCAACATTGTGTACTTTAACCCGTTCTACAGCTGCTGTGCAGTAACTTTTCGTTTATCTCTTAAATAACCTCATGTTTGCCTGACAGTGAATAGAGACGTTAAGACGAGAAGCTTGAATAAACTTTTTCGATTTATTTTAAACTAAGTTTTATTTCAAATACTTATTAAAAGTTTGAAATGATAACTCATTTTTGGGGTCCGGACCCCTGGACCCCCCGTTAAATACGTCCCTGGTGTAGGGGTAACAGACCAAATTGTTGACTTGAACATTTGAAAGTGGATACTACTGTACTCACCAAGAAACATGTGCCATAGTATTCATGTTTCTCAAGGGAAGTGCTTGGTTGGTTTCTTGTACCCCAGTTAGAGCTGTTTCAGAAGTTTCATTGCCTTTCGTCCTTTCTTACCACTACCTCGGTAGTGGTAACTGAAGGTGGTAAAGGTGGTCATTACCAGGATGGAGTGGAAGCCACGGGGAATGCAGCTATAGTACCAAATAAAGACTACACTAAGTTCTATAAAAGAACTAATTGGTTGCAGGTCATTTTATATTTATTACTACTTGGTTCCCGTTCTAATGAATTAGATATCCAACATAGGTTCTCAGCTACCTCATGATGGTTCTAGAAAGTCCTAAACTTTAACAACATAATACTGTCACGAAGCCGTTATCTACGATAGTGCGGCTAGTGTGCACAAAGAGACGGCAAATCACTATAGCGCCGATAAATAACAGACGGATAGCGTATCACGGAAATAAAGGACTTGCCGGCACAGTTAGGATTTCACGTTTGGGAGGTTCTAGTGACATCTTGATTGACAGAGAAAAGTTGTTTTCTTATATGTTCCAGAAACCTCTCGAATTTATTAATGAGGTATTTAAGAGAGCAACGACTCGCCAAGAGCAGTCGTGAGAAAGCAGTAAAGAGCTGTAGTGTTGTAATGAGAGCTGATTGTTATTGTCATCGACCTTGGTAGACTGTGTGTATGTGACGTAATGTTGTTACGTGAGAATTGAACAGTATATTTCTACGGAAATAAAGAGCTTTTGGAATATTTGCAACTCGGACTTTTAATTCTACGAACCCACAAAGTCACAATACTGAGGTGAGGCACGGCTTGAGCTGTTATTTACTACGTGTGTCCATAAGGAATTTAGATCGATCTGAGTCCTCATTCCGGGTTGAATACTGCATGGAAATGAGGATTCGGGTCAATGTTCTTAAACAGAACAGAATGTTTTTGCATGAAAACTCCGTATTCAAGTCAATTTTAATGCGCCAATATGCTATCTTCTACCATACTTGTATCTCGCTGCACTTCGTCGTTCTGTTTTCTTGGCACAACTGGTGTAATAAAACAACAGAGCAGCTTCTATTGTTGCTTTAATTTTACAATTTATTCTTCTCAAAACAATTGCTAAATCTCAATGCTAAGAAGTAGTCTTGCGTGGCTCTGTGTTAAAATGGGGATTGTCCAAGCCAGCCATACTAGATTTAATGTTCAACCCCTGCCAAATCTGTCTTTATTTATCTTTTCTCTCTTCAAATTGAAGAATTTAAAATGACCTAGGACAGGTTATTCACAATGGTGCTTACGAATTAAGAATTTGATGGAGAACATTGAGATTTATCTTTAATTAATGACGCACTTTTAACTGCTATCGTTTTTAGCATTTTCTACTTTGGGCGTGAAAAATTATTGCACATGGAGAGTTATCTTAGGCTGGACCACAGGGCTGGACTTTCTTTCTGGGAGCTCTCGGAATTCGGATAGTCTCTAAAGGTTGTTCAGATAGTGGTTCAGCGATTTTTTAAAATTGCATTGGTTCTTTTCCCTTCACCTCTTCCCTCAAAGGTAACTGTTGAATAAATAAGCTGATATGAATTATTACTAAAAGTATTGCAATATACGTCCTCTAACGTTAAGTCGTATCGGACGATATGATCACAGGGTCCTAAAGCTTAGAGTTACGAGACATTCACCTTTTAATATAAGGGAAACCCCCGGAAGAAAATCGCATCCAGGTAATTCTCCTTTATCGATATTCAAATTCAGGAGCTTTTGAACATAAGGCAGACACAATACCACTTTACGCTACAGAAGCGCACATATGACCATAATCAAAGAAAGTAAAATAGACGTCGACGTGACCAAGGCAAAATTATTTTATTTTACTGAAACATACTACTGATCCGCTCAGCCATGGCGTAATATCGGAAGAGCAGTTCAATTTTGATATTTGCCTAGCCTGCAACACTCGAATTTGAAGTGATCGAACAGTGGTTTACAGATCAAGAATGTCGACCAGGGTAATTTGCTAACCTTTTGTTCCCGAACCGGCGAAGTGCGATGGATATTTTCGGGTGTAAAATGATCAGTATAGCATTCTTCAGAAAGACTTTCAAGCCTGATAAAGAGACCTCCAGCGATCTGTCATGCCCAATAGAATGCTGAGAACAACAAGAATTAAAGAGTTCACATAAAAAGAAAACCATATCAACTTCAAATCAAGAACATCACAAATTTATCTGATATAAGCACCTGTTTACACATTGGAATGATAATTAGGTTTATAATTAATTTTTGAGGATACCAACAAAGAACCTGTTCAACACGGGGACATTTTATCGATTATGTTAGTTCCAAAAATTGGAAGGACAGCGTCAGTGGCATATTCAAAACTTGTCTCTAAGTGGAAGCGAAATGCAGAACTACAATTTTTAGGTTCTCGGCATATAAGGTGTGTTTCTGTTAATTCGTTATTTCTTTCCTTAACGATGATGCAATTCGGTAAGATCATATCAGCTCACCGGCATTCTGTTCGTCTCGCGGTTCTTTTGCATGTCACCAAAGTGAAGCTCTCGGTTTTAAGCACGTTTTAAGTATACTTAAAGCCATCGATCCGGGCCGGTTTTGAACTCATGCCCTTGAAATTAGCAGGCCAGATGCTAATTATAATTATTGAAGAGTTTTCTTTGATCTTGTTTTCCAAAGATTTGTCGTCATATCTGTTCACAATATCTATGCTTTTTTAAAATTTTCTAAGGAGTCAGGACAAGGGAAGTACTTTGAGGTACCTTTAAACATTTTTCTAGGAAACAATGTATATTGCTACCCTTGTGACCGGACGTCAGTCATTCAGTCATGTCATTACGGAAATCAAGACTGGATCGTTTGCGATAGCATACGAATAGTCATCATCGTCATTTTTTTGTGACTAACTGAACAGTCATTGCATTTATGTGGTAGTGGTATACATGAATTGTTAAGGTTTAGTTTAGAAGGTCGAAAGTGTGATACACTTCGATTCATGGGGTGCTATTTTGAAGTAACCATGATATCAGTATGATATAATTATATAATTCGCACCGCGAAAGATTTTTGTACACGTCACGTAATTTTGTATTAGCCTTCAAAATTTGAAATTTAAAAACGTGTCGCATGGAATTCAGATTGTAGCCTTCTGGATATAACTAGTCGTTGAAAAATACAGGTATGTTTGCTATAAATGACAACTATTTAATTACTGAATTGCTTTTAAAATAAGGAAAAACTTACGTTTTAAATGTAGCGCTTTTTACTCCAGGTTTTGAATTTGCTATTGCAGTTTAGTTTCACTTTTAGGAATCAAAATATTGAAATCATGCTATTAAAAGGACTGCAGAGGCTATTCACGCAGGTTAATAAATGTATAGTGCCATAAAATTATATCGGAAATTCACAGTTTAGGTGTTACTCTTGACGTAGATTTGCTTTTTAAGTAACCCTTGAGCCCATTGAAAAGAAAGGTTTGACAGTATTTCAAATTATTTATAATTACTTCGGTAATTAAATCGAAGTCAACGTAATTTTTGGCAGGGCAAATACCTATAGACATTTCAATAGGAACAGTGAATTACATTGAGTAGCAGAAACTGGTTTTAAATTAATAGTGTAGTGAGGTTATGTTATTGTTTTGGATATTTTTAAACAGCAGAATATGTTGGTTAATCTAGCAAGTTAAAATGTGAACCGTCATGTCAGATTTTAACGAAATTTTGTACCTAGGGATAAGGAAAGTCTTTAACTTTGTGATGACATTCAATTTAATGTAGGTTAATTCCAAATTTGTGTTCTGTAAAATTTTGATGGTCCATCTCAGGTTAAATTAAGCCATGGTATTTGTAATATTGCAGTCTGTTATGTGAAGTATGCCAAATGCAGTAATGTTTCCTTTATAGTTTATCATCTTATGTAATACAGTATGTTATATAAAACATCTGTAAAATACAGGTGGGAGCAATGTTCTTTCAAAATACCATTGCATTGGTATAACAATGCAGAGAATTATTGAATAACTAAAAGCAGAATTAGAAAATGTACTGTGTGTGTATTTTAACTCGCATGTGCAGTTTTAAAGGCACATTATTTTGGGTTTGTTGTTTTCAGTCCTCTGACACAATATAGTTTAAATAAACTGCTGCTTACCATAACGCTTATTTATGTTTAAATGGTTGTTAAGGTATAGATAGAACATTAAAAATCATGCTGAGAGGATCCAAAAGAAAAACAGGTAAAGGCTTCACGCTGATTTCCATATATATTACTTAAAGAAGGAATATACCTGTATTACATGGTTTAGAAATAGATGTGATCAGTAAGGGAACCTATTCTGGAGCAGTTAGGCTATCATTGGTAGTTTACAAAATATATACTAGAGTGCTGGAAAGAAGATTAAGAAGGTTGGTAGAACAGGACCTGGAGTATGAGCAGGCAGCTTTTAGAGAGGGAAGACAAACCTTAAGAACAATTATTGCGAAAAAACTAGAGAAAAACAAAGATTTTTTTCTGGCCTTTATAGATCTGAAGGCAGCTTTCAATATGATAACCAAGAAAGTTTATATGGCAAGCACTAGAGGCAAAGAAAGTGCTAATGAGATTGTCAAATACTATATATGAAAAACTGGTGGGAGTAGTGGGGATGGCTGTGGAATCATCAGTGGAATTTGCTGTGAAGAAGAGGAGTAAAGCAAGGAAACAGCCCACTGCTGTTCATACTATTTATGGATGAAATACATAAGATCTGTAAGAGAACACACAGAACTATTATAAATTTGAGTCAAACTAGTGCTCAATGCTTCATTGCTTCATTGTATCATAGTCCTTACTCATAGGAACATATAACTAAAATTGGAAACTGGAGACTTAGAACAGTATTAAATATTACAAATAGAAGCATTATTAACAGTGAAGTTTTCTTCATGTTCAAGTTTTGTTGAGTCACACTTGTTTACACTCATCTTCACTTATGATTTTTAGAAACACTGTTCTGTTTGGGCTGTAACTGTTTTACTATGTCTAGGCATTCCAACTTGGCTTTGATTTTGTCTTCTGTTTTGAAGTTATGTGTCGCTATTTCAATGTTGGCGATAAGCTCATCTTTATTCTGAGAAAAACTTATGCATGTTTTGAAACCTTTCTGAAGTAGCTTCATTTCTTCGGCTTTAAAGGTCTGTTGAGATAAATTTATTTCAGTGGTTGTTTCTTTATTTTGTCGGTTATTTTTTGGTTGTGTCGTGTACCCGATTTGGTGTAATTTTAATTGATTTAGCTTCTTTTTAAGCTTCTCATTCTTAATCTTCATGAATCTGTTTAATTTTTCAAGCAATTGCATTTCAAAATTTTACCACGTCTGAATTCCTAATTGTTTTGATAATTTTAAGTGTAGATCGTATAATTCCAAGTCTATTTTATTTATGATGCTGTAGTGTTTTGAAATCACTAACTCTATCACTTAATTTTCTATCATTTTTTGGTGTTTGCTGTTGTCTTTGGATTTAACAGTTTGCCGAACAAATATTGGGGTGACTTTGTTTTTGGCATAGTTTCAAAAACTTTAAAGCTGAAGAAATGAAGCTACTTCAGAAAGGTTTCAAAACATGCATAAGTTTTTCTCAGAATAAAGAGGAGTTCATCGCTGACATTGAAATGGCGACACATAACCTCAAAACAGAAGACCAAATCAAAGCCAAGTTGGAATGTCTAGATATAGTAAAACAGTTACAGCCCAAACAGAACAGCGTTTTTAAAAATAATAAGTGAAGGTGAGTGTAATCAAGTGTGACTCAACAAAACTTCAACATTAGACCAGTATATTTACAAGCACTCCTGTATTTGGACAATATAGTGTAGTTAAGGATGCTAAGGATAGACTACAACAAGCAATGGTGGAATGGTATGAAGAATCGGAGCAAAAGGGAATAAGAATTAATATGGATAAGAGTATTGTGATGATATCAAAAGGACAAGAAAATCAATTGGAAATTAAATGTAAGGATGAGACACTTCAGAAGTGGATGGATATGAATATCTGGGCACTATAATAACACTGGGCGACAATGAAAATGTTTTGGGCTTAAAAATAGTGAATTTACATGTATTTCCATCTACTGAATTAAAAAATCAGCATAAAAATGATAGATTAGCTCTTGTTTTGAAGATAAAGTGACATTTCATTTTTTAGAGTGAAGATTTTAAATTTGGGGGAATTTTTTTTGGGAGTTGGCATGCCTGTCAAATAAAACACAATCAGAGAGGAATTTTGGAAATTAAGTTATGCAAAAGTTAAGGAAGGCATCTTTGTCAGACCACAAATAGAACTTGTAAAGGGTCCTACATTTAACCAAATTTTGGAGGGGAAAGAAAAGGAAGCTTGGGGAGCCTTCAAGGGTGTTGTTCATGGATTTTTAGGCAACAAAAGAGATGACAACTACACGCATTTGGTGACAGTGCTCCTGCAAAAATACTGTAACCTTGGATGCAACACGTCTCTTAAGATACATTTTCTCCACTCCCACCTAGACTTTTTCCCTCCTAGTCGTGGAGCTGTTAGTGATGAACATGGGGAGAGATTCCATCAGGACATTTCTGTTATGGAACAAAGATATCAGGGCCGTTGGAATGAAGTAATGCTTGCGGATTACTGTTGGTATAGGGATTCTGCGGAACTCTATCACAAGAGGCAAGCTAAAAGACGACAAAGTCAATAGGCCACCACATAAATCTCTTCA
This sequence comes from Mantis religiosa, assembly GCA_030765055.1. Taxonomy (NCBI): domain Eukaryota; kingdom Metazoa; phylum Arthropoda; class Insecta; order Mantodea; family Mantidae; genus Mantis; species Mantis religiosa. Next base: position 41,036,517 of record CM060960.1, read on the forward strand.
GATACGACTATCTGCGAAGTATTTTTCCAGCAATTTAGAACTCTTAGCATGTAATTACCAGTTAAAAAAAATCAAATGCACTTTCATTATTGTTAACATGTATGTAATTAAAACGTATGCTTATCACTCAATCCGTTAATATGTAATACTTCCACCTTGTGTATATCATTGAAACTAGAGCTAATAAAAATTTTTCATTGTCATATTTGTTTTTCTCAACCCAAAATTAGTAGGAATTGTCTCATGAAGTGCTCGAAACATTCAAAAATTTTTTTTTTTTTTGTTGCCCAGTGTAATTAGAGGTGGAAAAATAGAACAAGAGGTCCTAAATCAATCTAAGAAAACAATACATGCTCTGCTATGGAATAAGCAACACTGGTTGGAAAGAAACAGAACAATATGGAATAGAAAGTTTACCGATGCAGAAGAAACACAGGAGTAGTGACAGCAGTAGAAATTAAGTACATGAGAAGAATGGTGGACAAGACCAGGAGAGATAAGGGTTAGGAATGAACAAATAAGAAAAGAGGCTAATTGAGAGAAACTATTAATTGAAAGTATAGATGAAAGACAATTTAAATGGTGTGGTCATGTCCAAAGGATGTCTGAAGAAAAAGTAAAGCAAGTAATGGAGATGAGAGTGGAAGGAAGAATTAGGGAAAACTGAGGATAGATTGGGAGGATACTATAGAGAGGATTGGAGTGAAGAGGGGCGAAACCAATGACTGAAATGAGGAAACTGAACGGAGACTAGGAGACATGGAGGAGATGGACAGAATGAGGCAAACCCAATGCTTAACAGCGGGGATGGAAGAAGGCTACGCTTTGTCTTGGGCCCCTTAATCCCTCAGCTGCGCTTCACTCTGTTTTTCATTTAGATGTTGAATGTTTTGTATAAATATCACAATCAAAAAGTGAAAAAAGTGCTACCAGACAAAGTGTTCGGGGGCCAATCTGAAATAACACTGGAAAAGCATCTTTCACCTCAGATTGTTAATACCACTTTAAGAAGCACGTGTTCTAGCAGAGCTTATAACCACTTCAGTTTTCTAAGACATGTGAAAATGGTGGAATTAAGTATCTGTTTCTACTGCTCATATATGATGCGACTGCCATTCTAAATGAGTAGCAAGTTAGTCTGGATTCGCTAGGTTTTGATTTCTTTCATCTTCTTGATTACTTCTTACTTATATACAGTGTTCATTTTTATTTGTTATTTCCCGCCCTCCGACTGAGCAAGAATAACATTATAGTTGACTGGTCAGTCTATCTTGAAATCATAGTGCCCTCTACAGAGAAGCGGTAATTTTTGCAGAACAGTAAACAAATTACAGCGCTCTGAGTGTGGTTTTGCTAATAACTAATACAACCATCTTCCCCTGAATATGGACACACAGAACCACATCTTCATGGTTGAATGCTACTTTCATACCGGCATTAAAATTGGTGCGACATAAATATATTTTAAACCACTGCATAGAGGAATTTATGCAATGCTATCCAGCATTCAAACAAGTCCCTTGGAGGGAGGTCAAATTTTGTGTGGTAAAATTGCAGATAAAAATGAACGTCATGTATAAGTGGAAATGCTGAGTCAATGAATTGTTTGCAAGGCGGTTTTTTATTTAATTACTATTCGTCAGGGGCGGCCGGTGAGGCATTGTATTGGTGGTGCCATATATAAATAAATGAATGAACGAATGGATTAATTAATTAATTGCCAAATAAATACATAAATTAAATAAATACATAAATAAATCAACAAACATATAAATAAACAAATAAATGAATGAATAAATAAATAATAAAGGAATGAATAAATAAATAAGGGTTGTTAAAATATAAATATGTCTCCCAATTTCGAACGATTTAGGTAATTTTATCAATCCATCCTATTTTATAATATACGTACCAAAGAGAACGTACAGGGAAACGGAAATAGATATTTCTTGTTACGCACAGGTGTACGAGCACAGTAAAAGTTTGATAATACAATTCATGAAAAATGTCATACGAAGCGTTCGTGTACGATTTCCCGACAGAGAGACAGTTATCTTAAGTCCCGTGCTTTACTGCACTATAGCGGATAAAACGTAAGTAATGTGCCAGAGAAATCTCAGCACTACCTGTTCCCATAAGAAGCCATGTATAAGCAGACATCCTAGCCCTTAACACAGGCACTTATGAGCGTAGACGGTGCCGTTCTGGAATTGGCGCCAAGCCGCGGAAGACAACCAGGACAGAGCGCTTGCGTTTAACCTGCCTATTCACACGAGGGAGCAGACACTCAGAAACAATCATTTTTCCGCAATTCCTATACACTTCTCTTTCTTTCGTTTTCATACAGATGGTGCCATGGCACAGCGGTACTACCACAGAAGCCGCTCCTGCTATTCGTATTAGAAACCATGTATCGAGAGCCCGTATTATTGGTGTTAGGCAACACAGATCCTTTGGGCATGTTTCTTGTCACTCCGCATCTTAAAAAGCATCCCTTGACTGCACTTTGTGACTTACGACCTACAATCCCTCTGCTATTCTAAATCAGTCATTGGTGGTGTTACTTGTTGGCAGTTCTGCATCTGCTTAATCGGTCTCTAGTGGTGCTGGAAGCTGTCATTTGTAGGGAAGACTTGGAAATGATTTTTGCAACAAATATTATACTGCAGCTTGCTGAACAATGCACAGTTCAACATATGTGTCATATAGGGATCCCAGATTCTGAAATGAAAAAACCAAGACAGTTTGATAGTGTTATCGGAAAACCAAAAGACCTGTTACATATAGGGTAAATAGGGTAAATAATGAATTAATGCAAATATTAGCACAGTACCATTAGCTGAACTTAATTGTATTGAACAGATCCATGAGATCAGGTTTCCCTCCATGGCTAACGCTAAACACAATGGCAGAAATCACACTCCACTTCACATCCAGATCCAGTACTATCAATACTACTCTCCTTCAAAAATGGAAATTGCTCTTTAAGAGAATCACTAAATATACACTTTCACTTAGGCACCTTAATTTACTTCACACTTACAGTAGAAACAAATTAAACCAAATAATAACTTCAGTTCCTTTCTTGGAAGTGTTGAAAACAGTGTTGTTGTAATAAATTAAATTTAAAGGGAGTTGATAGATAGTCAACATGAAATATTCAATGCCATGGCCAGGATTTGAACCACGGATCTCCTGGTTTCCGTCTAGTCGCTCTAACCCATTGAGCTACCATGGCCAACATGCCGTCCTGACATTAAATTCTCCATTTGACTTGTATATTTCCCCGGTAGACCACTAGGGGCTTTCGCATCCGGGATACACCATATACACAAGAACTGTCCACATGGAAATAAATCTTCATTTCAAAAAATAAGAACAAAGTATTCAATTTCGACATCCCCCAGAAAGATTTGTTCAGCAAGTTCCTTGAACTGTCACCAGAGGAGACCTATGACAAAATATCACCAGCTATACTGCTGAGAACCAGTCGATTTCCGGTTGATGATGGAAGCAAAGTCTCTGAAACATATTCCTGGAAAATTTAAAAGCGTTGTTTAGTGTCATTGACTCCCTTTAAATTTAATAACTCTAGTATCCATGTGTTCACATGTGCGGAAGCACACACATAGAATGAGATACTAGCCAATCCACATTGTCTGTAGAAACTAGAATGCAACTTCCGCCGACAGTAAACATATGCTTTGGTACCAACATAATCAAATAGCAAAATATTTTCCTTTTGATATTTACCTGATTGTGTGAAGAAAAAAAATTCTCCATGCCAAGGAATGCAAGTGCAATATAATTAGAAATATGTTGTGTATTTAAGATGCAAAAAATATTTAGTGCTAATAAACCTCTAAAAAATCAGGACATTTAGCATCCTTGGTAGAACTTTTTGAGACACTGGGACAATTGAACAAAAAAGGCTAAAACCGGAATGTCTTGGATCCCTAGTCATATATAAACCTGTATTAAACAGAGTAGTAAGAAACAAATTAATAGAAACAATAAAGTTTGTGCAATTTAATCAGGAAATTTTCCAGAGATGTGAAACTTTCCTTGTATTTCTCTGGGTTTGTTTAAATTTCACACATATTTCATATGTAACTTCATCTGTATTAGATAATACAGGTTATAAACAAAATACAATAAGAATTGACATCTGTAGAATATCTTTCCTCTTGTCCATTTTGTCCAACAAGATTTGTTCTATCTTACGAGGGAACTATCACTTGGCTCATACCTGTATTTGCTTGAGTTTGATGGATCATCCCTGCTTTATATGGGGCCTGTGCACCAAAATTCTGCTGCAGACTAGAACCTCAGTGTCCAAAACTGAAGCCTGAAAAGTGCTACATATGACCTTTTACAAGTAGCTGCTGGACATCCATTGTGAGCTGTGCTGGTTCTCCTTACTTTGCCTGTGTTTAGACTGCTACCCGTCAGGGGTAAACAATCCCTTCCGTATGCCTATATGTTCCTATATTTCTGGACCTATTTTTGGGCACCTCCAGCTTTACTCTGCATCTGATTTTTAACACACTGGCCCGACATAGAGCAGATATGCGATCAAACTCTCAAACGAGTATAGCTATGAGCATAGTGATAGTTCCAATGTTAGTAATTTACTCCTGATTACTGTGAAAATGACTCCGAAGTGCCTTTTTAAAGGTAGAAATCGTTTGGTGCTAAGTCCAGTATAAGGTGGGCGTGGCATCACTGCAGTATCCAGTGCAGTTTTTTAATAGATGTTGCAATGATTGGTAAAAATTAATAACTTCATATTGAGAAAAATATAAGTATTGGTAAATTCAGAACAAGAAATATCTAGAATAAATGTATTTGACATAAATTATGAGGGCTGTTCAATAAAGAATGATCAAAAAAAATTTTTGACAATGTACCTTTGCTCTTCCTCATAATTTTGGTGGTCCTTCTCAAAATAGTCTGCTCTGAATGCTATGCACTTGTCCCAGCGTTTCTGCCAGTCTTCAAAGACATGCTGGAAACCATTTTTTGAGAGATCCTTCAAAATCACCTCCACAGCCTTCACCACTGCTTCTGATGATGGATAATGCTTCCCACGAAGGCGTTTCTTCAAGTTAGGGAATAGAAAAAAGTCACATGGGGCTAAATCCGGACTATAGGGAGGGTGAAGGATGCACTTCATGTCGATTTTTGCAAGAATTCAGCAACAACATTGGCAATATGCTGCCGCGCATTATCGTGGTGCAGCATCCAGCCTGCTTCATGGAAATGCGCTCTTTTGCGCCTGATAGGGACTTGCAATGTTTTCAGGACATACGTGTAGTATTGTACAGTTACTGATGTGTGTGCAGGTACAACATGCTGATAAACCATTCCATGAATATCAAAGAATGAGATGACCAAATCTTTCCCAGCAGAAGCAACCACTTTTGCTTTCTTGGAGGTTGGTGATGGAGATTTTCACATTGAGCTTTGCTGTTTGCTCTTAGGATCAAAATGATGTAGCCAAGTTTCATCAGCAGTGATTACGTTTGAAAGAAACTCTGGATCTTCCTCTAACATCAACTTTAACTGCATGTTACCTACATTGCAGCAGTAGGCGATACTGAACATATCTGAACTTGCCTGGTTCTCACAGGCGGGAACCAGGAGTACCAACAATGAAACTACTGCTGTGTGTTTGTTTCACATTAAGCTAACAAAATATGATAAGATTGAATTTTACTGCGAAAAATTATGACCGTAAAAAATTATGATCATTCTTTATTGAACAGCCCTCGTGTTTTAATGAGACATGCATTTTTTTGTGTAATAAGAGTGCATCTATCTCTTATGCTTTTTCAGTTATACAGAAATTATTCAGAATGATTAGGACTTCTGAGGACATTCTCAGAAAATAAATATGTATAATATATATGATGTACTTTATTTGGCATCAAAATAACTTAAATATAAGATTGGCTCATTTTCTCAAAAATTTTCATGTTGCATTGTTAGAAGATGCTGAACTTAGATACCAAGTTAATTGGTGTTTAATCAATATTTTTTATTGTTTTTATTTTTGAGTTGTGCTGTTCATTTGTACACACATGACCTTTTTCTAAAAATGCTTCTGTTTGGATTCAGAGAAATTCCAAAAAACATTTTGTGAAACCTTGGTACTGAATTTTTGGGTGGAATACAATATTTCCCCTACATAACATATGTGGCTATGCCATGGCTGAGGGCCCTCATCAAGGCGGCCTGGGTTTGATGCCAGGCGATTGCAACATGAGATTTGAGCTGGACAACACAGTGCAGGGGTGGATTTTCTCCAGGATCTCCGGTTTCCCCCGCCATCTCATTCAACCGTTACTCCATCTTTATTTCATGTATCATCAGTGTCACTGCCTGTGGTGCTGCATGTAATAAAAGCGGGTATTAAACACTACACATTTCACACTACATAATATATGTAACAAAGAAAGTAAAAAAGTCACAGTGTGTTGGTTGGTATGCGTTTGTATCTCTATGAAATTAAAATTATGAAGAACCTTAGACAGTCATTTGATTGAATTTTATGTACTGTAATTCTTGAGTACTGGATGAAATGAAAAATAGAAATGAGGTAAAGGGGTTCTATGAGAGAACAAGAGATCTTAAAAGAGGATTCCAACCAAGAGCGATTTTCTTTAAGGATAAGGATGGGAACCTTATCGGAGAAAGAAGCAAAAGTCTGAAAAGGTGGCAAGAGCATTTCTATGAGTTACTCACCAGAAATGAAGTTAATAGTGAAGAGAGAAACAGGAATGAGGAAAGGGAAGAACAGGAACAGGATGAGGAAGTAGAACAGCCTGATATAGTAGAAATGAGGAAGACAATCAAAGCATTAAAGAACAATAAAGCTGCTGGAGGAGACGGAATAGAGCCAGAATTACTGAAGTATGGAGAAGAACTGGAGAAGACTGTGTGCGATTTAATTAATGAAAAGTGGACAAAGGAAGAAATGCCTAATGACTGGACAGTGGGAATAATCTGTCCAATACATAAAAAAGGAGACAAGGAAGATAGTGGGAATTACCCTGGGATTGTACTGCTAAATGGAACTTACAGGTTTTTGGTAAGATACTTGCCATACAACTGGAGCGATGGGTAGAAAAGATACTTGGGAATTTCCAAGCAGGATTTAGGAAACAACGCTCTATATTAGACCAGATTTTTATATTACGACAAATACTGGAGAAGTTATATGAATATGACAGCGTCATCAGCTGTATGTAGATTTTAAACAGGCTTATTGATAACCTGGATAGAGCTAAAATTTATCAGATAATGAGAGTTCGGAAAACCACCGAAACTGGTGAGATTGACAAGAATGACTATGGAATTGACAAGATGCAGGGTTAGAATGGAACAAGATTTATCAGGTATGTTTACCGTGGAGAGAGAGTTGAGACAAGGAGATGTGCTATCCACACTGCTGTTTTATTTAGCACTGGAAAAAGTAATCCGACAATTACCCATAAACCCTGGAGGAACCATACTTTCCAGATCAGTACAAATAGTGGCATATGCTGACGATGTGGCAATTCTCGCAAGGAATATAAGAGCTCTTCAGGAAAGTTATGTAGTGTTGGAAGAGAAAGCACAAGATCTAGGATTGGTAGTGAACATCAGCAAAACCAAATATATGAAGATGGGAGGTGATGGGGATGCAAGAAGAAGAGAACCTACAGTTAAATTACATGAGGGCCATTTATTAGTGTATAAATATTTCATAGGTAATCAGCATTTTAGTGTTATTAGCATAAGGACACAATGTCGCAAACTACCAGCACTACTCAAAAATGAGGTAGATGTGGAACTTGCTGCCCCATAAAAAGATATTCAAAAGTAGGACAGAGAGATCTGCACTATGTGAACAAGCAAGAGTGTGTGCTGTGTTAATATTTTGTGGGGAGGGGGGGAGAAAATCGAACAGTTAGTGCTACTGTTCTTAAGGTAATGCAGAGCTGAACATTCTAAGCTTTCAGAAATGTAGCGTGTGTGTTAAACGTACAGTAAGTACACTTCAAGTTAAAATACACGTTCTGAATTTGTTAGTTTTGAAAAGGCTTTCAGCCTTGTACTTGTTAATCTAGCATGGCATATAGAGAAAGTAGAAACTATTATTTGTATGTTGAAGCAGTTTAATGGGATAATGGAGGATGCTGATGAATTTCTCACCTTTGGTGACGATCTTGAAGAAATCTAGAAGATTCCCCTGCCACTCTGGATCTGTAGGCGCATCAGTAATTCTAGAGCGATGAGTTCTTTTCCCCACGGTCGTAGTATCGGAGCTGAGAAATATTAGATTTTACTGCTGATTGATTAACTTTTCAATCATACTTTCCCAAAGAAGAATATTTTATTCCACATATACAATTCAATGAAAGAACATGTAAACAATATAACAAATAAGATCAACAAAAAGAACAACATCTTAAAACGCCTAGCAGGAAAAAAATGGGGTGGAAATATGGACCTCCTTAATAACACATATAAAACATACTTAAAACCCAACTTACTATTTGGAGGAGAACTGCTGGCAACAGTAAGCAAGAAACTCAAAAGGAAAATAGAAACCTCACAAAATAATTCACTAAGAATAATAACAGGAGCTGTGAAAACAACACCAATTGCCATACTACAGAGCTTCACAAAAAATATGGCCATAGAACTGGAACATGAACTAAAGGCAATTACCCTAGCACAAAAACTGCTAGTTAACAAAAATAGACACAAGTGGTATCACACAGCAGATAATATAAGCAATCTAAAAACCCAAACAAGCTTCAGAACATACATCAATAACTCAAAACACAAGAACATAACAAATATAACAATAATAGAGGAAACAAGCCGAACAGAATATATTGACATACATTATAAGAATGACATGTTATATACAATACATAAGCAAAACAATTTACCAATGAAATGAAAGCAATAGCAATAGCCACAGAAAATGAAAGATATCCAGAAAAGGAATGGCTCCGAATATACACAGATGGATCCTTTATTAACAAACAAGATGCTGGTGCAGGAGTATACTGCAAACATTTTGTACAGTATCTAACACTAGACGAAACTTCAAACCATTATGATGGAGAACTAACAGCCATAAAAGCAGCACTGCAGAATGCCCTGTACAGACCGTACATAAAGCAAAACATAGTTATCTTAACAGATTCAAAATTAGCCATAGATGGGATTGTAAATTATAAAAACAAAACAACAAGAAACATCAAAGAAATAATTACTAAATGAGGCAAGTGAGTCACCTTGTATATACTTTTCTCCACTTACAAGTTTTTTTATGAAGACTAGTTTCTGGGGACTTCTCCCCTATCGTCAGCTCTGTGGTAGAGTCTACCACAGAGCTGACGATAGGGGAGAAGTCCCCAGAAACTAGTCTTCATAAAAAAACTTGTAAGTGGAGAAAAGTATATACAAGGTGACTCACTTGCCTAATTTAGTAACAATGGCACTCCACTTTCTGAAATACTTCTTTTTTTTCTATATATCAAAGAAATAAGTTTAATTAAAGCTGTCGAATCAAGAAACCATGTCACCCTGCAATGGATTCCAGCCCATGTTGGACTTTTAGGTAATGAACATGCTGACCAAATAGCAAAAAAAGGCGCAATTCAAAATATAAAACCCATAAGACAAACTGAAATTAATAAACAATTAAACAACATTAAGCTACTCAAAGTATAAACTTGAAAGAAGCGTAGGGACAGTGAAGCAAGAGCTCTTGAAACATGTCCTGTGAATAAACAGTGTGAGTGAAGCAATGTGTCAATATATTCTCGATTCACTTTTGTATTAACATTAAGCTACATTTTAAAAGACAGCAGAGACTTGATGAAGAAGATAAACTAAAAGACGAGGATTATAAGAACATTGGAGACAAAACTGACATACAAAAACTACCAAGAAAAACTGCAGTGGCCCTATTTAGAATGGAAACTGGCCATGATTGTCTTGCAGAACACCTTTATAAAATACACTGCATACCTACACCCATATGTACTATCTGTAAAGAGGATGTCATCATGAACAAACACCATTTGGACAAATGTAATGGTCTCAAAAGCGAGAACCTACAGGCTTTATATAGGGAAGCCAGGAGGGATATGATGCAAATCAACTAATCCCCAGTGCCATTAGTCAACAACAACAACATATACAATTCGGTGCTTGATCTTATAAAATCTTGGAGATTATTGATAACTGCCTTTTCTCCTGCTAGTAATTATGCAAAATGCTAATTATAAATTAATAGCACACTAACTATTGATGCTTCTATTATGCATCACACAAATGCATTCATTTATCTGCACATTTGCAGAGTAATACTGATATACGTCTATCCTCTACGAATGTTCCTTGCAGAAGAAAGATATTTGAAACATAACTTCCTCTCATCTGAGGTTGTCATGGTTACACATCACCTACCTTACATCATATCTCTATTTCATTATATGTTTCAGTTTAACTATTCTTTTTAAACAACATGAAATATCTGCTACAATGTTCAGGAAATTTGTTCAGTAAACTATTATGTTTAATGCCAAAAAATGAGTATATTAGGTTTCTCTTATTCTTAATCCCAGTCATAAATACTGCTGAACATTTTCAGCACTGTCCTAGTTTCATCTTTACACTGCCTTAAAACAGTACTGTTCAAAACTTTCCCATGTGTTAGAAATATAAATATGATAATTTAGGTAGTTTTAGAGCTCTCTTTTAACCATCATGTCTGCCAAGGTATTCATAAGTGGCAATGTCTCTTTCCCCTCCACCATAATGACAGCTCGCAGGATCTTGAAGTAATTTTAATTCTAAACCTGTATTTGCAGTGAAATCCAGGTATAAAATTTTTTGAATGGAGTGCAGTATTGTATTGTATTTATTTCATCCTTTGGAACATAATACATATGTTATAGGACACGACAGTTCAAGATACAAAGATAAATATAAAAAGTTACATAAGACTAAAAACTGTAACAGATACAGGATCCAACAAAAGTCTAAAGTAGAAAAAGCAAATAAATATAAACTATATAAAGACCATAGAGAAATGCTATATAAAAGTAATTGTTCACAAATGTGGAGTTTACTCTACTTCATAATTTAATTCAGTTTAATTTATCTTGTCCTTTTGATTCATATCAGACACATCATAGTATAAAAATTACATTAATGTCCACTGTCATTTACAATCACTTAAAAACTAATTAACATTTAAAAACTCATTTACAGAATAAAAGGAATGTTGCAGTAAAAAAGTTTTTCTCCCTTTTTAAAATATATAAGGCTCTTCATTTGTTTAATATTTTCTGGTAGCCTGTTGTATAATCTTATACCTTGTTGATAGTACTAGACCTTAAGATTTCCATTTTATAACTTTGAATGTGAGTCATCTTTCTGACATGTATTGTATTTGTGAATATCGGCATTTTTGTAATTTTGTATTTGTAGTTTATTTTGTTTTACATGGATCACTAATTCCAAAATATACATACATGCTAGAGGTAATATTTGATGTTTTTTGAATAATGGCCTGCAAGATGTTCTGTTATCCAACCCACTTAGTATCCTTATCACTCTTTTTTGAAGTTTAAAGACTATCTGCCTTTTCCCCCCAGAACACTACCCCATATTGTAACTGACTGTGAAAGTAACCATAATATATATTTCTCAATGCTGCTAAATTTATTAAGCTTTTAAAATGTTTAAGCAAATAACAAATGGAACTCAGTTTATTTATTAAATGTTGAATATGTGTGGTCTATTTCATGTTCTCATTCATATGTAATCCCAAAAATTTTGTTTCATTATTGTAGCTAATGGTTGTTTTATCAAATACTATTGGAGGTTTGACCACATTTCTATTTTGGCAAGTATGGAATGAAATGGCAATAGTCTTATCCTTATTTATAATTAGTTCATTTTTCTGAAACCATGTGTGCAGTTTACCTAGAGTATCAATGAGTTTGGTCTGTACGCTTTCTTGATTGTTTCCTTTTATTAGGATGTTAGTGTCATCTGCAAATAAAATAACATCTGTGGAATTAATGGCAGTTGGCAAATCATTTATGTACAACGAAAATAACAAGGGGCCCAGGACTGATCCTTGTGGAACTCCTCGCCTAACTTCTCTCACTTTGGACTGAACTGTATTTAATTTTCCTTTATTTTCAAACTGAAGTTCTACAAACTTTTCTATCGCTTAAATAGGCTTTAACCCAATTATTCATAATACCCCTAAAACCATATTTATTTAATTTCCTGAGTAGTATTTCATGATCTAAAAAATTGTATGCTTTCGTTAAGTCTAAAAATAAACCCACAACTACTCATTTTTTATCAATAGCTTCTTGAATTTTATTTATTAAACTGTCCATGGCTGTTATGGTAGATCTGTTTTTTCTAAATCCGTTTTGGGCCTCTGTATCTTCTTTACACACTATATGTAGTAGATAAAGTAATGGGAAAGCATGTGAATGTAAATATTCAAATGCTTTTCTTCATAGAGTCAAGGTAAATATGCATTGGAAAGTGACGTCTAGCCTACTCAGCCTAAATTAGCATGAAATACTAATTAAATTGTGTACGTTTCACTTAACAGGCTAGTATACTAACAGCAGAGTGAATGGAAGTGTGAGCTGTTGATATCCAGAACATTCAGTTACTGTCAGCTCGGAGCAGTGCAAATCATGCCTCTATTTGGCAAGTCCCAGAAGAGTCCAGCGGAAGTGGTGAAGGCACTGAAGGAGGCAGTAAATGCTTTGGAAAGAGGGGACAAAAAGGCAGAAAAGGTAATGAAGTTGTTAATTAAGAAGCTAACAACAGTGAAGCAATACAAATTTTATAATAAAATATAATTATTTGCCACTACTTTACTTATCTTTTTTAAGAAAATTGATGAATTATCTACAGAATTCAAGAGACTAGTTTTGTAAATCCTTATGCACATTATCAGTCTGTTTATTCCTGTTATTGTTACAACCGCTAAGTTTTATTACCAAACTCCAAAATAAAACAAACTTAGAAAAATTTTGAAATACTTCCAATCGATTTTGTTTTTAAGTTTGTTTTATTTTCAGAGTTTGGTAATAAAAGGAAATTGTTCTTTCACACTAGCCGTGTGTAGGATGCACTATGAATAGGTAGATCCAAACTGAAAAATTCAATACCATAGCTGGGATTTGAACCACAGATTTTCTGGTCTCCGTCCAGCCATTCTAAACGATTAAGCTACTATGGCCAACGTGCCAATGTGCTGGACGGAGACCAGAAGATCTGTGGTTCAAATCCCGGCTATGGCATTGAGTTTTTCAGTGTGGCTCTACCTATTCATTTGGTAATAAAATTTATTCATCCCTTTGCAGCTTCAATAACAGGAATAATTCATCAATTATTTGAATAGTCCATCAATTTTCTTAAAAAGATAAGTGAAAGTTTGTGGTAAATAGTTATATTTTTTTTGTAATGTCAGTTTTCAGTTTTCCTTATCAGTGGAATCAGTAGTATCCCATATCAGGAAAAAAAACTTGATTTTTATTTACTCTTTTGTTACTATAGTTGATTTAATCTGCTCAATGAACAATTTTGTCACTTTTAACCATTCTTACACTCCACCATTTTGGGCAATCAATTATTTGTGGCTCTTCTTTCTAATATGCTACACAGCGATTTTTTTCTAAGTCCTTCACACTTTTTGTTGTTTTTATATACAACCATGATTTTTAATATAATTTCTTTGCTTTTTGGTGCAATTTTGTGTTGGAGGGCATTCTTTTAACGTTATTACTGCGTAATGTAGCCATATGGAAGAATTCAGTGCAGCCAAACTATCCTTCTTTCTTCCTGAATGCAATGCTGCCAACAGTCTTACTTGTCCCTAAATTACGCTATCACTAACACAAAGTAGTACCTAAATTGCACCTAATTGTAGTCCTCGCCAGCGTGACTCTGTTGTTTTTGTTCACATTTGTCACTGGGTCAACAAAGTGCACTGAGTGATTCGCTGCTAGGTGCACAGCAAACCTTCCAGCCATCAACCCATAGTATCCCTGCCAGGCATCGGTGTGAATAGTGCTGGTGAACTCTACGTGCTCTGCAATTAGACTGTAGAGCATATTTGCATCCCTTCTGTTGTTGGGGCATAGTGTCATCCGCATCTCATTCATCCCCACATCAATCTCCAGGATCCATTTGCCCTCTACAGCTCGCCCACGATGAAACTTGTGTTGTCCTATTTTGCATTTGTCGATTTGAACGACGTGGCTGGGACCGCCTATTTTCCCCCTTGTAGTATACTTGGTGTCATTTGACATGCACACTTCGCGGCAGTAGTCGAACCAGTCCGATACAGTCTGTGAGCTCATACATGCTTTTCCTACAGAGCACTCCATTATCATCGTGTCGTAGAGTTGTTCATTTGCAAAGCAGTGCATAAGTAACAATTTGACCGGGCAATAACTTTTCCTGCTCAATGTTCCTTTGCACACGGACTGTGTCACCTATGTTTGGGGAATTTTTGTAGAGGTTGGCTACAAGTTTTACACATCTTTCTCATGTTGGCTGCAATGCGAGAACCAGCTGGTCATCTGTTTGCGCATGCATATACAGGCACTGTTGGGGTTAGAAAATATTCTCGCGTCGCACAACAGAAAGTTTCTCCTTATTTTCTTTTCCAAATATCCATGAAAGAATGCAATGGCATCTCAGATAATCACAGGGCATGGTTGTTTGTTGAAACAGTTGTAGAAGATTGGAATTTTTGGTTCTCAATTTGTCCAGTAATTGACCTTCAAGATGGCATGGACCGTCTATGTCTATCTTCTGTACTCCTGACGTTAAACGTATTGATCCTTTTTTGCCATCTAAATAATACAAATGTTTTTTTTTTTTTTTTTTTTTTTTTTTTTGTATTGTGTCCCCATAGTACAACTCCATGGTTCAAGTTAGAGTAAATGAATTAATGAATGCATAGTATAGATACATACTTGCGTTAACTTTTCTTATGACTTTTTGAGCATGCCTGTTCCATTTCAAGTTGCTGTATTTCATTTACCTGTTGATTTTATTTCCTGTTGTTGACTTTATATTTGTCTTTTGGGAGAAACCTTCTTTTGTGCGATGCGAGAATATTTTCTAAGTCCAAAGGTGCATGTATACGCATGCGCAAGCAGACGAACAGCCGGTTCTGGTGTTGCAGCCAACATGAGAAAGGAAGGTAACGCTTGTAGCCAACCCTCTGCAAAAATGCCCCAGACACAGGTGACGTAATCCGTGTGCAAAGGAACATGGTTTGAGCAGGCTAAGTTATCGCCCGGTCAAATTTTGTTACTCATGCACTACTTTGCACATAAACAATCCTACAACACGACAATAATGGAGTGCTCCTTAGGAAATACATGTATGAGCTTTAGGACTTTATCGGACTGGTTCGGCTACTGCCGCGAAGTGTGTATGATGTTAAACCAAGTATACTGCAAGGGGGAAAATTGGCGGTCCCGGTCACTTCGTTCAAATCAACGAGTGCAAAATAGGATGACACAAGTTTCACCGTGGGCGCGTCGTAGAGGGCAACTGGATCCATGGAATGATTGATGTGGAAACAAATGAGGTGCGGATGACGATATGCGCCAACAACAGGAGGGATGCAAATATGCTCTACAGTTTAATTGCAAGGCCCACGATGATTTTTATACCTATGTGGTGCAATTTAGGTACTTCATTTTGTAATTTACATCCTCCAAAGTTAAGTAATATCGGACGATGAATGAAATGGGTGAAATGATGCTCAAATGCGTGCGGAGTCCATGGAGCTTAGAGTTACCTGACATTCATCTATCAGGATAAGGGAAAACCCCGGAAAAACCTTATCCAGGTAACTCACCCTATCCGAGATTCGAACTCGGGACCTCTTGAACATGAGATAGACACGCTACCATTTACGCTACCAAGATGGCTTGCATTGAATTCAATATGGCTACATTATGCAGTAAGTAAATAAACAATTAATAACCTTAAAAGAATACCCTCCAACACGAAATTGCACTAAAAAGTAAAGAAATTATATTAAAAATCATGGTTATATATAAAAACATCAGAAAGTGTTAAGGAATTAGAAAAAAATCGCTGCGTCGCATATTAGAAAGAAGAGCCGTCTTTTATTACTAAGAGTGATTTGCATCCACTCTGTTTTGTTTATGCTTAATATCATACATAAATTTTCTAAATGTCTATTTACTTTTACTAGTAGAGTATTTGCCCTATTTTGTACCTCTATTTCAGTTTTTCCTGTTAATAGAATCGTAGTGTTATCCACATAGCCTATTGCTATTCCTCCTGCTTTTATGATTTTAATTAAGCTGTTTGTATAATATATATATATATACAATAACAATAAATATGGTCCTAATTTTGAGCCTTGAGGCACTCCCATGTGTTACTTTTAAATGATGATTGAATTTTCATTAACATTCCATTTAAATTATGTATTATTTCCATGCATTGTTCTGTTTTGTAGATAAAGCCAAGCCACATTAGTGGTAGCTATGCCTCTAATTCTATAGTTTTCTAGTTTTGACTTAAAAATTTCTATTTTAACACAGTTGAAGGCCTTAGATAAGATAAAGGAAAGTCGAAGCCACATATTCCTTTCTATTTAGGGCATTTATAATGTAATTTTCTTTACAAATTGCTCTAACCATTGAGCTACCATGGCAACATGTCAGCTATGGCATTGAATTTTTTAATCTGACTTGACCTATACAAACCTTGCCTTATACAAGCTAGTGTGGAAGAACAACTTCCAGCAGTTCACTTACCATTCATTTATAATATTTAATGGGATTAATTGCAGGCCCAAGAGGATGTTAGTAAGAATCTGGTGTTGATCAAGAATATGCTGTATGGTACATCTGATGCAGAACCACAGACAGACATAATTGTGGCGCAGCTAGCACAGGAGCTCTACAATAGCAACTTGCTCCTGCTGCTTATCCAGAATCTCAATCGTATAGACTTTGAGGTGAGCAGGAAATCATCAGAGACAATTTTATATTTCTGTAATTCTATGGTAAAAGTTTTATTGCAGCCAAGTTTATAGAAGGGAAATGAAAGCATTCAAATTTTGTATGAGGGCTGATTCACAAAGACTAAGACTTACTTTTTCCTGTAGATTCTGTGATAGTTTCCATCTGTAACATAAATATTTGAAAAGAGCAGGCTTTTATATATAATTTGTGCAGGCTGTAGCACTCTTGTATCAGTAGGTTGGTAGTAATGCTCTCTTTTGTAGACACTACATGCATTTCGCATACCAGACCGTGGAGGTGACACAAAAGATGCAGTACAACGCAATCAAACGCTGTTATCAATAAACCATACAGCCACTGAAACTTACAAAAAGCTGAAGCAAGCATATGGTGAAGATGCACTATCTCTTGCAACAATGTTTAGATGGTTCAAGGACTTCAAAGAAGGTCGACTGATCTATGCTAAGCAAGTTGGGCCTGGTGTTTCGGTTTCTGCTGTAATTGAAGTCAACATTGACACAGCTACTGTTATTGTCCGTGAGGATCGGCCAATGGCAGTGTCTCTACTGTTAGGCAATATCATCTCCATATGACATGAGTTTGTGCCCATTGGGTGCCACGTCTGTTGACTGCCAAACAAAAGACTGTGCAAATGGAGACAAGCCATGAGGTACTGCATCTCATTACTGGTGGAGGGGATGCGTTTTTGAAATCAGTTATCATACGTGATGAGTAATGGCTGCATCAGTATGATTCTGAAGGAAAATAAGCCACCACAGTTGGAAATCACCAGTTTCTCCAACACTAAAAAAGGCAGAAGTTGTTCGATGTGCAAGGAAAGTGATGATCATTTTTGGACTATTATGGAATGCAGTTCTCCCTCGCACTACTGTTGCAGCAGCATAATACACTTCAGTATTGGTTACACTGAGGAAGCATATTATAAAGAAACAACCAGAGTTTTCTCGGGCTGAGTAGCAACCTCATCATGACAATGCATGGGCTCATGTCACAAATCAAGTCATGCAGTTTCTGGCTTAATTCAACATTACTTGTGTACCTTATAGCATCAATCTTGCAGTCTGTGATGTTTTTTTATTCCCTTCACTAAAGCCAAAGTTTAGGAGCATTCAATTTGAAAACTCTGAAGCAGTGCTCAAGAAAAGTGAGGCAATTCTCAAGGACCTGACAAAGAACGGTCTGCAGCATGTGTTTAAAAACTGGCAGAGTAAAAAGTGTAAAAAGTGCATTGAAGTAGGAGGGAACTATTTTGAAAAAGATTGTGTAAACATTGAAATGGAGTAATGAACATTGTGAAAAAATCAGTCTGTCTCTGTTGATCAGCGCCTATATTGTGACGACCTAAACAAATATGGTAATGGATAATTAGCCAGACCTTACACGGGGGAAATTGCTCAAGGTGCTTTGCGAGAGGTTGGAGTTTTCTATCATGTGTAATTATATAATCAGATGCCAAAACAACAATTTAGACAAGAAAAGATTTACTACAATAAAGAAAGATTCATAGGTGGCCACAGCAGCCAGTTACGTGCCTCAAGAGGTTGCAGACAAATACATCCATTCAGCCCTCAGGATGTTACAAAAGAGAGGCAGAGAGAGAAACCGGCGTGTACAGCTTGACTATCCAGAGGGTGAAGGAGTGCGGGAGTGACATCACACATACTTCTGCATTCAAATGAACTATTATTTGTGTTAATCAAAACAGTCACTTGTGATATCTCTCCCTCCCTTCCTCGAAGATCAATGTATACATTGATCTAAGTATGTGTGATGTCACTCCCCCACTTCTTCACCCTCTAGATAGTCAAGCTGTACACGCCGGTTTCTCTCTCTGCCTCTCTTTTGTAACATCCTTAGGCCTGAATGGATGTATTTGTCCGCAGCCTCTTGAGGCAGGTAATTGGCCGCTGTGGCCACCTATGTATGTTTCTTCCATGAAAGTAATAAAAATGGAGTAGGCCGGGGTTAATATAATAAAATGGAAACATCATAAAAAGGGATTGTCAATTGAGTTTTGATAAATTAAATGTTTCAGATAAGGTTAAAATGTTCACAAGTGACATTTCTAGTAATTTTGTTTATTTATTTGTACCAAGTTTTCCTGGTTGCAGCAGCTCTGGTTGTTCCAGGATATGTTTTGTGTTAAATGTGGAGAAGGATATGTGATTAATAAAGTTAACGTAAATACAAACCAATAATAATAATAATTGGAAATTCTGGGCTTGCTTTAAGATGATGACCTGCAGTAGCTTCCTTTTCAGTTACAGGATTTAAACAGATGGTGATTGAATCAACTGTTACTTCCAGTCCCACCTAACAGTACTACTTGTACTACCAGCTCAAAAAATGTCAGAGACTGCAAATTTTCAAACAACTTAAAACAAAAAGAATTTTTAGTGTCACTTTTGGGATTTTCATTTGATTTCCTTTTGTAATGATTGTGAATAAATTCCAGATATAAGACTGGTGCACAGTTAGCATTGTGAGGAAATTGAGGAGCTATGCTAGGTAGTAAACCCTGGTTCAGAAAGCCAAATTTCCAGCTGGAGGTGCTGTGAGAGGTGACCACATCTTCCCCGTATTGTTGGATGATCGCCTACCTCTGCCTTGCATATGTGGGTGTGAGGCCGGCAGTTGCATTGGCAGGCGTTGGCTCTTTGTGGGCTGTTGTGCCATGGGTTATTATATTAGTTTAGGGTTTACAAAATTCCCCTAACCTCTGACTCCCCATAGGGAGTGGTGCAGTTGCCGTATTACAGGCGCTGCGGACTCCGAGCACTCGTGGTACCTCTAACATTACTAGAGGAACCTAGGGCCAAACGTGGGAGTTTTTCAGATTGGGTTGGCCTCGAGGGATTGGTGGTTCCCGATCCCATGGGCGAGTGAGTGCCTCCGGCCAGGCTTCAGCTGCCCAGAGGAGGTAAAGGGTTGCCTAAAAAGACCTGGGTGCTTGCCTGCAGAGTGAGTAGTTGGTGTGCTAGATCACTGGCAGCTCCACCGAGTTTATTCGGTAGTCTTCCCTGCAGGGTAGACACCCATCAGTGGCATATCCACTACCACCCTGTGGAGTCACAGGTAGGGTATGACCAATCAGTATTGTCCTTCTCAAGCAGACCGTGGAAGACTAATAAGAGGAGAATACAATCTGGTATTAAAATTAGGAACCAGGTTACAGAATTAAGAAGCCGAGATTGCTGTTGTTGATAACCCCAGACTACCCTTTGCGTTGGATTGGATTATGTTAATATGGGAGGTTTTTACATTTTTTGGTATTTAAATTTTCCAATCTTTTTGTGTGTATTGGAAATTTCATCACTTTTTTTTAACCGCTTCGCCGATGGCCATTTAAACCCTTCAGGGGCCGGAAACGGATACCCAATAAACAGAACAGGACATTTAAATTGTTAAATGCTGTAAAAATGCATCACAAATACAATTCCGTATCTTCCGTATTTATTAAGTTATTTAAACAAAACAAAAACTGGTTTAAAACTCATTAAAGGCAGTATAAATCTACAGTAACAATAAAGTAGAGACTACATTAATAAATTGTTGAAATTTCACTACTTTGTTTCACTGTAGCAAAAGCCATTCTTTGTGCCGAACGCGCCTAATATTTGAATCATTTTGTTTTGTGTGTATACGAGCCAATGTATGTATGTATGTATGTATGTATAGCTACGCAAGCGAATTCTCTGGTTCAAGTTTAGTTTATTTATGCCATACCAAGCGATAATCTTACGAGAATATATTGTGTTACACACTCACACACTGGAAAGAAAACTCTCTGTCAGCATCTGTTATTACAGTGTTTCTCAACCAAGGTTTCTAGTAGCCTTATGCAGCTGTTTTCGCTCTGTATTTTATTTATTTATAATCTCTTTGTGTTCAGAGTGATTTCTTATAGCTATCAAGAGCTAAATGAACGGCACATTTGAAATTGTTAAATTTCAATGTTAACCATGGCTTATCCCCGTAATGTAGCAAATAAATTAGCTTGGGTATGATGTGTACAGGCTTCTGATATTACTGTAGAAAATCTGGAAGATTTGTTGTACGATTATGAAGGAGATCTTTAGTACTTATGTAGCAGTGACGTGTGCTGGTCTGCAGATGGCATGTTAGCTACTCCATTGTTTGGGGAAATGGCGGGTCAAATATGGGTGATGCGGATCAGCTATTACTAGCTATCCCTCTTTACGAAAAAACAGTTAAATGGTTAAAAAAAAAGTATTTTTATACCACTGGATGTAACTATGCACAGTTGTTTAGTAATTTTCAGAACTGTAAATTCATGCAAGACATTCATCTACCTGTACTTGCGCGTATAGAGAGCTCGTAACCTAATTGAGTATTATAATACTCAGAGGCCTCATTATACTAGGGGGTAGGAAATTCACCACGACATCACCCCTCATACTTGAGAGAAAACACTTTCCTAAAAGTATACCACCCACAACCAAAAAAGTCGCAACCATTTCGAAAATGTGTAGTGTGTTGCGAAAAAGAAGTTCGCAAGGAAACCAATATTATTTGGTGTGAATCTGCAGATGTGCCCTTGGGTGTTTATCCAGGTTTGGAGGTGTACAATTCAAAAAGAAACCTTTAAGGGTACGTTTACATTCCTTATAGAACTAATTTAAATTTATTGTAAAATAGCAAGATTAAAATAATTGGCGTTAAATGAGCATTAAATGCATGTATGCGCAGGACGTCTATACACATCCATATCGGTTTGGGGCATTTTAACTTGGACGTCATATGACGTCCATATCGGTGAAAGGGTTAAAAGATAAGTTTGTGACTAATAATTATATTTTATGTAGATCATTTATGGTTGTTATGTGTTAGGGCTGCATCTTCTCTCGCTCTTTCCCTCTTTCTTTAATCATGAAGTGTGTTTCTCATTTTGGGAGGAGAGTAGTAGGATACTTGAAAATAAATGCTTCTTGTGAAGTTTATGATATAGTAAGAGCTCAAAACAAGTGAATACAGAAGTGTACTCCTTAGTTTCTTCTTTGCTTCTATGAAGTTCCAATTTAATAAGATCTGAAAACATAATGAATACTGAACAGCTTATATATTGCACAGATTTAAATCCGTGTACTTCTTCCTTCTGTAGGGGAAGAAAGATGTGGCTCAAGTATTCAATAACATATTGCGGCGCCAGATTGGTACCAGATCACCTACAGTGGAATACATATGTACCAAGCCTGAGATACTCTTCACTCTAATGGCAGGGTAAGTAATTGCCATGTGACTTTTGAATATTGGTACCTTAAATATCTGTTCTGAAAGTGAGTAGCAAAAGTTTAGGATTCAAATTGCATGCTGCTTAGAATGAGCAGATCTGTATTTTATGGTTGTTCACCTCGCAGAAGAAGAGTTTGAGCATTGGTGCATTTAATAATAATTTATTGTACTCAACAGTGATATCGAAATTAAGGGATGTAATGAATAAAGAATCGTAATGGATTTCAAAGGAACATGGTATATTTGTTAAAATGCTAGCAGGTGCAGTTGGGGTGAGTCGTTTAACAAAAGTGATAGGAGAAAGCGGGTTCTTAGCAGGGATTCTAAGTGGATAACACTTGACTCTGTTTGAAAAGGCATTGTTCGGACCCTTAATAATGGCATGACCGAGACTAATAATCACAATGGACAAAATAGTCACAAAAGGAATTTTGGTGTGAATACAGACAGGCTTCGAGAGGTGAAAGACACACGCAGCTGCAGTGCCCCAGAGAGGAACAGACACACAACAGCACTGGCGGTCCATTAAGAAACCCATCTGGTTCAGTCTTCGGCGAAGGTGATATATTGGTAATTTTTGGTTGGCAACTTTGCGATTGATGTGATGATAAAAAGAAGCGATCATTAAACCAGTCTGAAACTTGCATTCCAGTGTCATTAGAACCATCCTTACTCCCATACATATCCATGCATACCCTTTGACAGAACTCTTGCTCTACCCTGAGGATAGGCCACACTGCTTCAGAATTTACAACGTAAGAATAAGCTGCATCAAACTAGCGACCAATGCGTTCAGCAACCTTTTCCATTGCATAAGTAATTGATGTGAAAAGAACGTGCATCAATAGAATCTTTATAAGAGCATATGACACTATCGTCATATCTATACAGTCAATTGGATTACAATTTTAGATATGTACAAATCACAATACAATAATACCATTAGTCTTAATGAGTAAGGGCTATGATACATTGAAGCACAAAATTAATACAATTTTGAGTCGGACTAGTACTCGACACTCCATATATTGCTAATTTTTACCTAGAAAATGCATTTCGTTAGGACCCTCCTAACATCCGCAGTTAATGTCGACTGTTGAATTTTGATTTGGTGAACTCTTTGGAGGTGATAGGGGTGTCTGTTGGTATCTTGATGAACTTGAAGTTCAGGTTCTCTTCAAAGGTAGTGTCGAAATTTCTTTTCCCACGTGGCTGGTGCAGTAGGACCCAAACACTTTTTAATAAATGGATTTCCTGTTATATATCGTGATTCTCTTTCCAAAATTGATATACTGTATTTGTATATGAGTCATTTGGAGAATTTAATGTTATGTTAGCCATGGCAGCTCAATGGTTAAGAGCAACCGGAGAGAGACTGGGAGATCTGTGGCTCAAATCCCGGTTATAGCATTGAATTTTTCAGTCTGACTTGACCTATACTGTACTTAATGTCATCTTACCCTGAGCCAAACTGTACTCATAATCTGTTGCCAAACATACAACATTTAACACAAATGCACAAAATATTCATATTTATGGAAATTAATTGTTCTTTCACACTGGCTGTGTGTAGGCTAAGTATGGAAAGGTAGAGTCAGACTGAAAAATTCAATGCCATAGCTGGGATTTGAACCACGGATCTTCTGGTCTCCATCCAGCCGCTCTAACCATTGAGCTACTATGGCCAACATGCCCATATGACATTAAATTGTCCAACTGACTCATGTTTTTCCTGTTAAACCACTTAGAGTTCTCGTAAACACTTGAGACAACTACCTTAATGGCGACTTACAATGTGTACTTTCCATTAATTGACCTAATAGTGGTTAACTATAATGCCCAGGCCTTAAAATACTTACACGTTGTAAGTCGCCATTAAGGTAGTTGTCTCATGTGTTTATGAGAACTCTTCAGTGGTTTACCGGGAAAAATACAAGTCAGTTGGAGAATTTAATGTCATATCAGCACTTTGGCCATAGTAGCTCAATGGTTAGAGCAGCTGGACGGAGACCAGAAGATCCGTGGTTCAACTCCCGGCTATGGCATTGAATTTTTCAGTCTGACTCTACCTTTCCATACTATTCTTATTTAATTTTATTATACGTATAAATATTAATTTATTTGATGGATCCACATAAAAACATTGCATATATTATATTAGCTAAAATTCATTGTTGCAGATATGAGCATCAAGAGATTGCACTCAACTGTGGAACCATGTTGAGAGAATGTGCAAGATATGAAGCTCTTGCTAAAATAATGCTGTATTCAGATGACTTCTTCAATTTCTTCAGATATGTGGAGGTCTCCACATTTGACATAGCTTCAGATGCCTTCTCTACATTCAAGGTGAGAACAATTGTTCCATTTTCTTACTGTCTATTGTTTGAGTAGGTCGGTAGATGTAGTAATTACTGGTTTTGGCTGTAGTGAGTAGATCATTAAGAAGCAAAGAAATGACAAATCTATAAACCAATAGAAAATTAATTTAAGAATAAGTGCAGATTTCAGGAGATTGAAGCAATGAGCCAGATAAATGGAGTACTTAATGCCATTTCCCATTTATTTCAATAAAATCTAAATACAGTTTCATCTTGTCTTTTTTGGGGGGGGGGGGGTCAATGCCAAGATGATATCAGCGCCACCATTGTGCCAAAATTTCTTGCAAGAGTTCTTTTACATGCCAATAAATCTACTGATGTGGGGGTTTGCTTTTAAGCACACTTAAAAACCATTGTTCTGGACTAAGCTTAAACCTGCCATCTTTGGATTAGTAGACCAGTGCCTAATCAACTGAGCTACTCAGTTCAATATCTAACAATTTGCAGCATAATTTACAGATTATATCTAACTTTTTTATATGGTTTCTGCTGTATGCATGTTTGTCAGTGAATTGGAAGTTTCTTGACTTCAGAAAAAGGACATGTTAACAGCCAGTTGTATAGGGTTGGGTATAGCTGATAGTAGCATATGAATTGCTTAGTACGATGTTGCTGTTTGAAAATTCACGTTTTCGATTGTCCACAGAATTGAGGCAATATTGCCATTATCAACCATGGCATTGTGGACAAATAATCATGTTGCATTTGCCGTAGAATTATTTTAAGAATGAGTCACTTATTTCTGTTCAAAGGATATTTTGTCGCTACTTTCTGCTAGGACGCCATGACTGAAATTCCCTGGTCATCAGACAGTTGTGAGGTGGTTGGCACAGTTCCATAACAATGCATCATGCCATAATACCAGGGTCATCCAATAAACAAGTTCTCCTATTTTACATAATATACAAGCAGCTTATTTACACTTGTGAAATATTTTATTTTCATTTTACAACTTATACACTACTTTGCCACATAGTTGCCATTTCTGTCCATATATTTTTTTTCTATCTTGGCAGCAGTTTTTTAATACCTTCGTCATACCTTGGGTCCTGTCTCCACAGCCAGCAGTTCACCTCCATTTCCACCTCTTCATCAGTCAAAAACTGTTTGCCTCCAAGGTGCAACATAAGTTGTGGAAAAACATGGGAATCATTCAGAGCAAGATCCAGAGAATGAGATGGATGGGGAAAAAAGTCTCATTTGAAATTCTGCCTCGATACATTGTTGCTTGTGAGCAACAGTATGCAAACATGCGACCCCTCTTGAACAGACTTTTCGATACCGCAAGATATCTGACAGGATCATAAGGATCGTACAGGATCGAAACAGAGGAGGCATACCAGGAGGCAGTTGATTCATTGGCTTGTCAGTACTGATGCATTGACCTTTGACTACCACATTCCGAATTGCAACAGTGGCTGCATTGCCTGTAGTAACGGTTCTGATGCTGCATCCTTCACCATAAATACACACTAAATGGTGATAAATATTGATAGCCATTTCATTTTTCGCCATGAGAAAGTGAGTAACAGAATAAAGTTCAAATGTGGACACGCTTTCAAGTGGTCACGCTATGTTAGCTGGCACCATAGTGTTAAACGTAGAGCAAGCTCTTGCTGTTGAAGATCAAGTGCAGCCACCATACCCCATTGAAAATTTCTGCAGTACCAACTTAATTTTAAAACATCTGGTTTACAGAGAGAAAAATAGGAAAACTTATTTATTGGATGACCGTCATAAAAACATTCAGACCATCCAAAAACACAAATGCCTTAGCAGGTGCAAGAGATCCAAAATGCAGTAATCCGAAGTCCTCAGCGATCTGCAGTTAGACATGCCATGGCACTGGGAATGCCTACACTTTCCCTGCGCTGTATAAATACCTGCGATTCCATCCTTACAAGATGCAGTTTGTGCAGAAGTTGAATGATATGGACAAAATTCACTGAATGACCTTTACAAATTTTCTTGGATGTTTGGCAGCCAATTAGTATATGCTGAATAACGTTATTATGTATAAAGAGGCCCATTTTCATCTAAATGGCATGTTAACAAGTAGAATTTTCTATATTGGGTGGCACAAAATCCACTACAGCTGCATGAGAGACCACTTCATTCTCAGCACGTCACAGTGTGGTGTGAGATTTCTTCATCCAGCATCTTAGGCCCATATTTCTTTGAGGATGCTCATGGCAATGCCATTAATGGACATTGCTACAATGAGATGCTGAATGGCTTCCTTCTTCCGCAGTTGGACACCAGGAACGTACAGATGTGGTTCCAACAAAATGGAGCAACTGCCCAACAGTCGATGAACATCTTGAGAAGTATCGAGATTTAACTGTATTGGAACACCACAGTGAAGCGAAATAATTATTAATTTTTAGATGAGTCGTATTTATTACACATCTGCTTCACTTTCGTACCTATTTTGAGGACATGTTTCGCAAATCATCGTTTGCATCTTCGGCTCTTATGCGACTAAAGCTTGATCCAGTGGTGTGGGTAATTCTGGAGTTGTTGCTGCCATCTGTTGATTTAGTGATGAACCTAAATGTGGGATTCTCTTCTGGCGGGATTTCAAAGTTCATTAGTTGGTTTTTATGTTTTTCTATGTATATTCTCTCCCATATGATGAGTTCACTATGTTTTTGTACGTATTTTAGTAATTCGGTGCTATCTTCAATTTCATGATTTTCAGACCAGAAATGAGCTGCTATTGCGGACTTATCAATATTTTTGTATCTTAAGTGCCTGAAGTGTTCTTTCTTTTTAGTGCCTATGTTTCTTTTTGTCCTCCCTATGTAAATTTTTTCAGTCTTTACACTTAATCTTGTAAATGCCTGACTTTTCCTCTGGTTTTATCTTATCAGTATTATTACTGTGAAGTAGGTTTTTAATATATCGAGATTTAACTGTATTGGAACACCAAAGTGAAGCGAAATAATTATTAATTTTTAGATGAGTCATATTTATTACACATCTGCTTCACTTTCATACCTATTTTGAAGATGGAAACGATGATTTGCGAAACATGTCCTCAAAATAGGTAAAAAAGTGAAGCAGATGTGTAATAAATACGACTCATCTAAAAATTAATAAATAGGTTTTTAATGTTGTAATTGTTTTTTGGTGCCAATGTTATATTGCATTTCTTGAATATTTTTTGGAACTTTTTTGTGGCACAGGGGCCACCATTAAATCTTAAAAACCGCAATTAAAAATGGATATGGAAAAAACCTTGTAGATAAAAAACTAAAATCATTGAAACTTCAAAAGAGATTAAAACAGATCACAGCTCTCACACCAATAAAACAAGAAATTAGATTTGCTAAATTTACTTACCACCCCTGGGCCACAAAAAAGTTCCTGGGTCGTCTGATCTCAAGATTTAGGAACATTCACTGGCCAGCACGGTCGCCTGATTTGACCATTGATTGACACCTGCTTTATTCTTGTAGAAACACTTGAAAAGAAAGGTATCTGCCACACATCCTCAAACATTGGCAAACCTTAAGGATCAGATAAAGAAATCATTTTACGTCCTCCAGCGTTAAGTCATATCGGATGATGAATGGAATGGCTGAAATGACGCTCAAATGAGCCCAGGGTGCATGGAGCTTAGAGTTACCCAACATTCGTCTTTCAGAATAAAGGAAAACCCCAGGAAAAACCTATTCAGGTAACTCGCCCTGACCGAGATTCGAACTCGGGACCTCTTGAACGTGAGGCAGACATGCTATCATCTATGCTACCGAGGCGGGCGTCAAATTCCTTTTGTCTTGTTGCACTTGTTTAATAATTTTACTTTCGTAGAGTTAATATTAAGGCATGTGTGTACGTAATATTTCATTTATGAAAATAATAAAGTGGATCTGCTTTGTCAGACATGAAAACTTACTCTATCTCAGTCAGTATATTGCTTGTGTGAGTGAGATGAAGGTATAAACCTTTCCGACTCTTAGAACTAGAATAGTTTGGTAACTGTAAATAACTCATTTGTTTCTTTAATAAATGCTTATTCATAGCTTGCTTTCTTTCTTGCAGGAACTTTTAACTCGCCACAAGATTTTATGTGCTGAATTTTTGGAAACGAACTATGACAAAGTGTTCTCTCATTATCAACGACTTCTCAACTCCGAGAACTATGTTACTCGCCGTCAGAGCCTAAAACTTCTTGGTGAACTATTATTGGATAGACATAACTTCACTGTAAGTATACATTTGCAAGCTGAATGTAGCGTTAAGATGAAGGAATAATTGAAATAAATGCTATGAAGAGTCTTATTTGTACTTTCTCTACTATATACTTGCAATAAGTGGAGAACACATTCAATTACGCTTAAAAATTTGATCTTGAAATTTCATTAGAAATAATTCTTTTGCAGGCCCTGAATAAAAAGAAAATCTGTGTGCATATAAAATTTAAAAGTTGGAATGAAAACCTGGTGTTTAAGTTCTATATATTTTAAATGTGCAACATAAATGTTCTCAAGAAAAATCTATCTCAAACTGTCCGTTAGGTGGAACTCTTTTTAATTTTCTTGAAACTAGCTCTAACAATTTTGTTTCAAATACTATACAGGGTATAAAAAAAAAAGATATGTCAAAAATTTGAGAAAACATTTCTTCAGATAGATGATAAAAATATGTTATATGAACATAGTTCCAAAAATGGTATGTTTCCTTTTTAGAGAACTTTTTCTACATCTGTACCCCATGCAACAACAATTACAGAATTGTGGTAAAACAGTAAATTACAGCACTTGTTCAAAATGGTCTCCATTAGCTCCAGTAGATCTGCCAACCCATTGTTGCATAGCCTCCTTAATGCGCTGCATTAGGCCTGGAGAATTTTATACTGTCTGGCAGCCTTCCACAATACGAACACAAAGAGTTTCTACGTCTGCAACTGGAATTGCATAAACAAGAGATTTCAAATGTCCTAAATAAAGATCTAGTAGGTTTAAGTCAGGCGAGCATGGAGGCCATGGAATTGGTCCACCTCTTCCTATCCATCTACCAGGAAACCTGCAATTCAGAAATCGAAAGACAAAAAGCCTGAAATGAGGAAGAGCTTCATCGTGTTTTTTTTTTTTTTTTTTTCAATTTACGTCCTCCAATGTTACGTCATATCGGACGATGAATGAAATGGGTGAAATGATGCTGAAATGAGTCCGGGCACATGGAGCTTAGAGTTATCCGACATTCATGTATCAGGATAAGGGAAAACCCCAGAAAAACCTTATCCATGTAACTTGCCCTGACCAAGATTCGAACTCGTCCCGAGTGAGGCAGAACGTGAGGCAGACATGCCTCATGAATGTGAGGCAGGCATGCTACCATCTACGCTACCAAGGCGGGCAGCTTAATCGTGCATGAACTAGTATCGGTGCCTAATAAGTGAACTACATACTGTACTGTAGCACAATGACAACGTGAAATACATACAGTATGCGCAAGATATCTTGAGCGTTCGTCTCCCAAATCTTCACTCTGTAGGTTTTGGCTAACTCCGTAAACACAGATGACAACTTGGAAACATGAAATGCGCTATTCTAGTACACTAAACCAGTACACTCTAACATCTAGTGACTAATATGCTAAGCTTTTACGTGTGCTCTTTGTTTTTTGTGTGCATTCGTTTTGTGCAAGTTTGAGGTTAATTACTATAGCTTAACCAGTTTGTAATTAAGGCTGAGGGTATACCAAACTTATCATATGTACCTTCCGAGCAAGGAACTCCTACTCGGAAACATGCCTATACAGTCGTGCATAGTGATGGCTGGAAGATAATAGCGAAAGTTGCAGAAAGTTGCGATATAGAAAAGGATAACAACCAGTTAATGTTCCCACTCAGCAAATCAAGAGAACGAGCTGCTGCTTACACAGGAAAAAGCGTCAGCACTGTCAGGCTTATTAAATTGCTTTGTGCATCTCATCCTAATGAATCTGTAAAAACACCAGGAAAAAGCAGGTGAGGCTGTGATCTGTGTATGGTAATAACTAATAGTGATGTTTTCTTTCTTTCTTCTTTTCCCTTCAATCCTTTCCTTTTTGGCTTCCTCCTTTTCCTTATATCTTGCTCTTTTATCTTTCTTTTTCTCTTGCTCTGAGCCCTTTGTATATTTTTACATAGCTTTCTATTTCTCTGCATTACCAAAGATACACCGGAATAAGTGTGATCTGAATGCAATTGAATGGTGTGGGCAAAAATAAAGAACGTTTTCAGAGGATACAACGTTACTGGTGATATGTCAGCCACAAATCTGAAGAAACTTGCTTTAGAAGCATTCTCTTCTGTAACTGCGACGGATTGGGAAGGATATTGCAAGAATGTCCAAGAGCTGGGAATGAAATATTAGAGAAATGATGGTGTAATAGGAAATGCGATTGATGAAATTATCAACAACACATCAGAGGATACTAGCGATGAAACTGATGCAGTAGACTCAGAAATCGAAGAATTACAGAGCAAACGAGTGAGTATTTATAGGTGTCATAATATTTGTTTACCATTTTGTGTGTTTCATAAATAGTACATATATAAACATATAGCTTATCGGACTGAGTTCAATTTAATGTTTGCCCACAGATCTCACTCTTGCGGCGCATATCTTCGCATATCTTACATGCTATTTTGCTGAACTGTGTTTTTCAAAGTTGACCACACTGCAGAAACAAAAGAGCATTAGCTCTCGCATCTTCCCCTTTGCCCGCACCACCCCATAAATCCAGCGCTCTTCTTATCTTGCGCATACTGTACCTCCACCCAATTTAACCAGATGTAAAAGCGAAGGTTTACTACTGTACAGTTAAACCACTGTTTTGATGTGGGGTTATGACCACAGGACACCTACGTCATACACATTTCACTGTGTAAGCAGAATTGTAGAAAAGGAGTCCTGCCATGGAAATAAACAATTTCTGGACCTAGATCATATAACATTTTTTATTCTCTATATGCAAGAAATGTTTTTCCAAAGTTTTGGCATATCTTTTTGTTATGGTGTGTTGCCGTAATTCTATTAGCCTATTTAAGATTTTTGGGACTATTGTGGAGATTCTAAACCTTTTTAAACTTTTAAAGTTCCACTACTTTGTTCAAATGTCTTATATAGGATAATGTGTAAACAGTTTAAAGATTGTGTGTGTCGGTTTACTGACGTAAATCACTTACATATGTGTGAAAACAGGACATGTTTTGAGAGCTCAATTGCTCCCATCAACAGCAGTCTGCAGTAGATTCATTATTGAGCTCTCAAAACATCCTTTAGAAAAATACAAAAATGTAAATGATGCAGTGTCATTAAACTGATTCTCATATACTATCTTTAAAATTTCAGGTGTTTCTTGGCCAGTTCGTTGCTGTACACTTTCTGCTATTTTTAATCACATCTTTACACAATATTTAACTTTGTTTATCGTAGACTTTTGTGGCTGTCGTCTGCTGCAAGAATAATGGGAATGGCCTTGGTGGCTCGAGTATTGCCAACACTGAAAACATGCATGCAATGAAGCTACCAACACTTTGTCACTAAACTAGCGATACTATTATGCATAAGAAAACTGGCAGTACTAATAACAGTTAGTATGTGAACAAAAGGTATAGAAAATTTGCCATAACTTTTAAATGAATCAATAAAGTTAACTGCAGATTACTTTCATTCTTTTTTAAATTTACGTCCTCCAACGTTAAGTCATATCGGACGATGAATGGAATGGGTGAAATGATGCTGAAACGAGCCCAGGGTCTGTAGAGCTTGGAGTTACCTGACATTCGTCTTTCAGGATAAGGGAAAACCCCAGAAAAAACCTTATCCAGGTAACTCACCCTGACCGAGATTCGAACTTGGGACCTCTTGAACGTGAGGCAGACATGCTACCAAGGCGGGCACTTTCATTCTCATGAGATAATGGCCCTCAAGATAAGATAAGGGACAGTGCCCTGGTAGATTCCAAATGGTGTAAGGAAGTTAACTTGAGCATTTTAAATGGAAGATTGTAGAAATTTGAGATATCCTTATAATCCTTAATAAATTAAATTTTGTTGAAAACAATCTTTTTAGAAAACAAAAGCTTGAGAATTTATAGGCAAATGCACTTTCTGTAACATATCTAATAATAAAAAAATCGGCACTTAACTTTATTGATCCATTTTAAAATTAGTCAAAATTCCATACATTTTCTTCATCCTGTATAATAATAATGATAAAGACAAAGAATAAGGGTTGGCAACATTTTGCGTCTCGGCATGTTTCAGAACTTTGCAGTGGGAAACAGCCTCTTGTGGTTATGTCACTGTTTACTGTAGCAGACAATCGCTGCCAAAGGCAGGATAATCTTAGCTTTTGTCACTTAAAATATTACATTTTTGTATTAGGTGATTGACAACTTGTGTGGAAATTACTTGTTCTTTCACACTAGTGTGTAAGAGTAGTGTATGGAAAAGTACAGTTATACTGAAAATTCAATGTCATAGGTAGGATTTGAACCATGGATCTTCCAGTCTTTGTCTGGTTTTTCTTAACCATTAAGTTAGTTATGTGATGTGTTTGAGAATTCCCAGTGGTTTACTGGGAAAAACACGTCAGTTTCATGTTCAAGAGGTCCCGAGTTTGAATCTCGGTCAGGGTGTGTTACCTTGATAAGGTTTTTCTGGGTTTTTCCCTTATCATGAAAGACGAATGTCGGGTAACTCTATGCTCTATGGACCCTGGGCTCATTTGAACATAATTTTGTCCATTCCACTCATCGTCCAATATGACTTAATGTTGGAGGATGTAAATTATAACAATAAAAAAAAACACGAGTCAGTTGGAAAATTTGATGTTCTACTGGCACGTTGGCAATGGTAGCTCAATCGTTAAGAGCAGCCGGATGGAGACTGGAAGATCCGTGATTCAAATCCCAGCTATGGTGGCATTGAATTTTTCAGTCTGACTCTATCTTTCCGTACAACAATTTGTCTGCCTTTATTATCTAAAAAATTTGGAGGTCTAATACGAGGTGCATCCAGAAAGTAAGTTCTGTTTGGTAATAAAATTAAATTGTGTACAGATACAGAAAACTTATTTATTTCACAAAATTCTACAACTCTTAAACTACTTTTCCACATAACTGCCGAAATTTTGTAGGCATTTGTCATAGTGAGGCACAAGTTTTTGTATACCTTCTTCATAGTAGTTTGCCACCTGTGTCTTCAACATTTTCTTTCAGCTCTTCATCGTTGTTGAAGTGTTGACTGCCAAGGAAAGATTTGAAATGCAAAAATAGATGAAAGTCGATAGGAGCGATGTCAGGGCTGTACGGGGGGTGGTCAAACATGTCCCAGCCAAATCCCTGTAGGATGTTTTTTGTCGCATTTGCAGTGTGTGGTTGTGCATCAACAACTTTTGACAGCCGATAAATTTCAATTGGTTTCACTTTCTTAGCATTCAGAAAACGAATCACGGATCTGATTTCACAAGTGGCAGGATTTTCAATCAACACCGACATTGTAAACAAGCACAACAAAGCTTACATGGCTGACAGCGATCTCACAATGGTGCACGTTTCTTCTCCTTGATACAGAGCATCTACTGCGCATGTGCGGAACTGCGATCGCAGCGCTGCAGCAGAGATAAATTGCAACAGAACTTACTTTGTGGATGCCCCTTGTATTAAACCTATAAAAGTATTCTATTAGTTTGTTAGAAATATAGTTATTGTACCACTTAGTTTAAGATTAACTGAAAATCTGTCTTCTACATTCAGGAAAAAGGATTTTGTCAGTACCTTTTATTTTTTGACTTCCACTTGTTTGTCAATCCTGATCTCTTTTATTCACTATTTTACTGAGCACTACACTTCACACTTTTTATATACTTCGAGGTCATTTGAAGGATCACCAGATACTACTTTTAACTTTAAGTAATGCACATATGCGCCCATCACACACTCACACACGTACACAGATGCATATGAGGCTGTTCCAAAATCTAGAGGTATTTGTGTACCTTGCAATGTGATACATGAATGCTTTTTATTAAAGAGAAAAACAATCGATAAAACTATTTGTAGTCAAGCTTTTCACACTACATCACTTCCATTTTGATTTTTTGAGGGACTAGTTTTGGGAGCTGTTGCTTCCATTTTCAACCTTGAAGGTCTGACTCTTTGTTCCACATTTTCACCTCTGATTCTTCTTTTCCTCAAGACTTGGCCTAATCAATTATGTGTGTTTGGAGGAATTAAGTAATAGTGACATCCAAATTAATTGATAAAACTATTTGTCTAAAAACAAATGAGAAAACTATAGATAGACTGCGAACAAAATGTAGTTAGAGGTGTGGCTTACCAAAGCTGAAGTCCTCTAGCTTACCCCCTCTACAATCATTTTAGGTTGCCTCTTCTCCATCGTGTGGGCTGCATTGGTCAACTGTGTCACTTGCTTTCGCATTCACTGTTAGATCCACTCTGCATTTTCTTCTGAATCACTGCTTTGTTCCTCAGGGTTTAAAGAAACTATGATTCTATTTCTTGATTGATTGTGAGGTCAAAATAGCATTAAAATACGTGTGTTTCATGTGGTTTGTGCTGTCGCATGAAGAAGGGGTGGGAGTCACGTGATGCTTACATGGTGAGGAGGGGAGAATGCTGTGCTTGTGCATGCACACACCAACTGCATTTTGTTCGCTGTCTATCTACAGTCTGATTTTTAAAAGAAGATACATGAAGGTCATCAAGCAAGGGATGCGAAGGATAAGAGGGGAAGTTAGCTCCTATGGTAACATAAACAAAGGTTGCCAGATTGCTTACACTGGTTAATCACATACTCCTCAGGTTAGTCATTGCTAGTTTTGTGTGGGAAACAAAAGTTTGCTTGAGTGTTCAGTTGCATTGTATATTGTTAGACTACTTTGTGAAAACAAAATTAAAGTACGTTATTTTGAAGCAAGATGTAGTGGCGGTAGGATTAGAGGTAGACGGAGGATTCGTGGCCCAAGACAAAGATCAGCTTACGGTCCTTGTGTTACATTGCATATTACACTAGAAAATTTGTATGTTCTCTTAGGGAATTCTTTGAACAGGAAGACGGGAGTTTGCTCTTTATCAATGAACAGCTTGTTCTGTTCAACCAAAAACAACAGCCCCATGTCCTGTATATATGCTTGCATGTAAAAGAATTCCTGTGGATCAAAATTCCGGCATATCGGTGGCGTTGACATGAACATGGCATTTGACAAATTCGTTAATAATAGTATATTGTGATACTAATGTGGTAAGACTTTATATGGAACGAGGAAGAGTTTGAAAAGAGGTGCTTGTATCGAGTTTTGTTTATTCAATTTCCAAAAATGCGTTATGTGCTTCCAACATGTGTATTGCATGCCATTTTTTGCACTGTGTATTTACATTAACCTGAAATTTAGTATTTAAGTTATTAAATAAAATATTAATAAATATAATTGAAGATAAAAGTTAGATTTTAGAATGTACAGCACCTGTGTGTTGCTATGGAGAAATTACTTACCGCAGTAGTGCGGGAATTTACAATGCACAGCAACAGTAACGGTAAGTATGGAATATTAGTTACATAGTGTAAAAATTATTTAAAAGAACACACACATGTGAAGAGGCTACAATGCATTGAGTGTGTGAACAACTTATCTTTCCGTTGTTTAAGGACTATGATACAATGAAGCACAAAATTAATCAATTTTGAGTCGAACTAATACTCAATGCTCCATTTATTGCTAGTATTTACCTAGAACGCGTTTCGTTAGGATCTTCCTAACATCATCAGCTGTTGTCGACTAATGGATGCCGGTGCAGTGAACTCCTCGGAGGTGATAGGTGCGTCTCTGTCTGTATCTTGATGAACTTGAAATTTGGATTTTCTTCAAAGGTAGTATCGAAATTAATTTACTTTCATATTTCTTTATAAAGATTTTTTCCCACGTGGTTAATGCAGCTGGACCTTGGACACTTATTAGTAAGTGAATTTCTCGTTCTATGTCATGATTTTCCTTCCAAAAATGGTACGCTACCGCCGATTTATCTATTTCTTTATTCCTGATGTTCCTAAAGTGCTCTTTAAGCCTAATGTTCATGTTCCTTTTTGTTTTTCCAATGTAGAATTGGTCACAGTCCTTGCAATTTATCCGGTACACTCTTGATTTTTTGCCTGTGGGTATCTCCTTTGTATTATGTGATTTCAAAAGGTGTTGTACACTAAATTTGTTCTGTGGGGCCAAAGTAATATTGTGTTCTTTGAAGACTTTTTGGAAAAGGTGTGTAGCTCTGGGAGTATACGTAAATTTTCTGTATGAGGTTTCATTGCTAATTGGGGAGAGAGTAGTTACTTGTTTGCATCTTAGTTTCTTTTGAATTTATCTATTTTCTTGTTGACCATTTCAGCACTGTATCCATTGTATTCTGCAATGTGAATGATATTATTGTACTCTTTGTTATATTCTATCTTGTTTAAAGGTACATTAACCAGCCTGTAAGTTAACTTATCTTTGTTTTTAAAGTAGGCTAATACGATTAAATATGCGTGTTTTTGTTGAGATGTGATAACCTCTAACGCTTGTTCATGTTTTGTGTGTTGAGAGTGTGTGTAACTTAGTTCTAGGCAACATAGCAGCACCCCACGTGTTGAAATAGATGACCTTCATGTATCTTGTTTTAAAAATCAGACTGTATAACTTGATTTGTCAGATATACTTAGTCAATGCATCCCATTCTGGTATACAAAAGCTGATCACATGGGGTATGTTGACATATGCTTACATTGTTTTTGAACATCCTAACTATAAACAAATGTATTCCTATTTATAAAGTGTCTTTTCTCTTTTTAAGGTTATGACAAGATATATATCTAATCCAGACAATCTGAAACTGATGATGAATATGCTGAAAGAGAAGTCTAGAAATATACAGTTTGAAGCCTTTCACGTTTTTAAGGTATGTAAAGGTATAAAACTGCAGCCACCTCTCAAGATATAATCTTTTTGCTCTGTTGTACTCTTGCTAGAGGTCTACATAGATTTAGGCTTAATTTGAAAAAGCATGCCAGTCTCAGGTTTGAAGATAAAGACACAAACAAAGGAATATTTTTATTTCAAAGTTATCCAAATTTTTTAATAATTTTTTTAAAATGTTTATTAAACCAAGGTTGGCAAGTAAAGTTTTTAAAATTATAATAATCTTTTATTTTTTTAAGGGTAGAAATATCATTAACAGTTTAAATTAATTGATGGAAATTATTCATTGCATCACACTAGCCATATACAGGCGAGAACCCCTAGTGGTTTGCCAGGGAAATATGAGTCAATTGGAGAATTTAATGTCATGACGGTAAGTTGGCCATGGTAGCTCAATGGGTAAGAGCGACTGGATGGAAACCAGTAGATCCGTGGTTCAGATCCTGGCCGTGGCATTAAATTGTTCATGTCGACTCTATCAATCCAAAATCTAAACCTATATACGACTAGTGTGATAAAGTGATTAATTTCCATCAATTAACTTAACCCTTTCACCAATATGGACATCATATGACGTCCAAGTTAAAATGCCCCAAACCGATATGGACGTGTATAGACGTCCTGCACATACATGCATTTAATGTTATTTAATGCCAATTATTTTAATCTTCCTATTTTACAATAAATTTAAATTAGTTCTATAAGGAATGTAAATGTACCCATAAAGGTTTCTTTTTGAATTGTACACCTCTAAACCTGGATAAACACCCAAGGGCACATCTGCAGATTCACACCAAATAATATTGGTTTCCTTGCGAACTTCTTTTTCGCAACACACTACACATTTTCGAAATGGTTACAACTTTTTTGGTTGTGGTTGGTATCCTTTTAGGAAAGTGTTTTCTCTCAACTATGAGGGCTGATTCATACCCCCCAGTATAATGAGGCCTCTGAGTATTATAATACTCAATTAGGTTATGAGCTCTTTATACACGCAAGTACAGGTAGATGAATGTCTTGCATGAATTTACAGCTCTGAAAATTACTAAACAATTGTGCATGGTGGTATAAAAATACTTTACCATTTAACTGTTTTCCGTAAAGAGGGATAGCTAGTAATAGCTGATCTGCATCACCCATATTTGACCCGTCATTTCCCCAAATAATGGAGTAGCTAACATGCCATCTGTAGACCAGCACAGATCACTGCTACGTATGTCCTAAACATCTTCATAATTACACATCAAATCTTCCAGATTTTCTACAGTAGTATCAGAAGCCTGTACACATCATACCCAAGCTAATTTATTTGCTACATTACGGGGATAAGCCATGGTTACCATTGAAATTTAACAATTTCAAATGTGCCATTCATTAAATCTTGATAGCTATAAGAAATCACTGTGAATACAGAGAGAGTATAAATAACTAAAATACTGAGCGAAAAAGCTGCATAAGGCTACCAGAAACCTTGGTTGAGAAACACTGTAATAACAGATGCTGACAGAGTTTTCTTTCCAGCATGTGTGTGTGTGTGTGTGTGCGTGCGTGCGTGCGTGCGGGGAGGGACGGGACGGGGCGGGTGTGTGACATATACTCATATGATTATCGCTTGGTATAGCACAAATAAACTAAACTCGAACCGGAGAAGTCGCTTGCTTAGCTATACATACATACATACATTGGTTCGAATACACACAAATCAAAATGATTCAAATATTAGGCGCGTTCGGTGCAAAGAATGGCTTTTGCTACAGTGAAACAAAGTAGTGAAATTTCAACGATTTATTAATGTAGTCTCTACTTTATTGTTACTGTAAATTTATACTGCCTTTAATGCGTTTTAAACCAGTTTTTGTTTCGTTTAAATAACTTAATAAATACAGAAGATATGGAATTGTATTTATGATGCATTTTTACAGCATTTAGCAATTTAAATGTCTTGTTCTGTCTTTATTAAAACCATTAATTAAAGCAGTATTAATTATGTGTTTATATTATTTGTTAAATTCCT
The DNA here is from genome assembly GCA_030765055.1 of Mantis religiosa. Taxonomy (NCBI): domain Eukaryota; kingdom Metazoa; phylum Arthropoda; class Insecta; order Mantodea; family Mantidae; genus Mantis; species Mantis religiosa. The sequence continues at coordinate 41,076,232 of CM060960.1, forward strand.
CTTTATTCAGAGGTATATTTATTAACCTATAAATCAAACTATTAAAAACAGTAAAATTGTGTGAAAAAGGGTTAAAACTATTATTTTTTGTGTAATTATCGATGTGATAATTTTTAAGGTATTTGTTATAATTTTGGTTCCTCAAAATAAATATAATATTAAAAATTTACTATATTTCTTTAAAGATAAAATTCCCTCATAGTAAAAAATCTGGCATTTATCAATTTAATTGTTTAGATTGCGGTCAGGTTTATATTTCAAAGACCAAATGTAATTTAGAAACCAGAATGAAAGAACATTTTCAAAAAATTAGGTATTAACAGACTGATAAATCGTCTGTGACATCATTTTTGGCCATTTAACCATGAAATAAATCCAGAAGTTAAAGTATTAAAACAATCAAATGGTCCGATAGTTTTAATGGTTTGGGAAAAAAATAGGTATTTTAAAAAATAGAAATTGCATAATGAGTTTTGAAATACTGACAATCAATTATGTCTTTAAATTTATTTCATTTTCAGAGTTTGGTAGTACTGGCAGGAATGTATTGACCTCTAGTGACTGTAATTTTGGCAACAAGGTTGAATGTGATTGATAATGTAAACGAGTGTTTACAAAATAGCAATCTTACAATTTCTTGAAATTTCCATCAATTTTCTTAAAGATAAGTGAAGCTTTTGTTACAAATAATTATATTTGTGTAGTATTGTTATAATGAATTTAAACGTGGTCACCCGCCTCGCTAGCGTAGATGGTAGCATGTCTGCCTCACGTTCAAGAGGTCCCGAGTTCGAATCTCGATCAGGGTGAGTTACCTGGATAAGGTTTTTTCCTGGGATTTCCCTTATCCTTCAAGACGAATGTTGGGTAACTCTAAGCTCCAAGGACCCTGGACTCATTTGAGCATCACTTCACCCAATTCATTCACCGTCCGATATGACAACGTTGGAGGACGTAAATTACCAAAAAAAAAATAATAATAAAAAAAATAAACGTGGTCGAACTCCATTTTTGATGAGGAGTTCCCAGGATGCCCTACAGATGTGTTTATTGAAGAAGTCATTGAAAATGTCTGTGATATGATTCTTGCTGACCGTTGAGCGAAAGTTCGCAAAGTGGCAAAGTGTATCGAAGGGAATGACAATTTATATTTTGCATGATAAGTTGGAGATGAGAAAGCTGTTGGTCCAATGGATGTCGCATTTGCCCACAGTGGACAAAAAGCGTGTGCTGCTTTTAACTTCGAAGCTGTATTTGGAGCTGTTTAAGCGAAATCCGAAGGACTTTTTGCATTGAATTGCCTTGTCGACGAGACCTGGACTCATCTTTATACTCAGGAAACAAAGCAACAATCAAAACATTGGGTTGCTTATGGAGAATCCAAAGAAGGTAAAGACTGTGCCATTGGCCAGAAAAGTAATTGTGATGATTTTTTGGAATGCAAACGGTGGCATACTCATTGACTTCTTGGAAAAAAGAAAAACAATCACTGGAGCATAGTACAGCGAGTTATTGACCCAATTCGACAAGAAGTTGGAGACACAACCCCATAGGGTGAAGAGGAAAGTACTTCCAATAAGGACTATGATACAATGAAGCACAAATTAATATAATTTTGAGTCAAACTAGTACTCAATGCTCCATTTATTGCTAGTGTTTACCTAGAATGCATTTTGTTAGGAGCTTCCTAACATCAGCTGTTGTTGACTACTGAATGTTGGTTTAGTGAACTCCTTGGAGGTGATAGGGGTGTCTCTGTCGCTATGTAGATGAACTTGAAGTTTGGGCTCTCTTCAAAGGCAGTATCAAAATTGAACAATTTTCTTTCATACTTCTTTATGAGCATTGTTTCCCACATGGTTAATGCATCTGGACCCTGGACATTTTTTAATAAGTGGATTTCTCGTATATCGTGATTATCATTCTAAAAATGGTACGCTAACGCCGATTTATCTATTTCTTTGTTCCTGATGTTTCTAAAATGCTCTTTAAGCCTAATGTTCAAATTCCTTTCAGTTTTATCAATGTAGAAGTTGTCACAGCCTTTCCAGTTTATCTGGTACACACCTGATTTTTTGTCTTTGGATATCTCCTTTGTATTATGATTTCAAAAGATGTTGTACACTGAATTAGTTCTGTGGGGCCAAAGTAATGTTGTGCTCTTTAAAGACTTCTTGGAAAAGGTGTATAGCTCTGGGAGGATATGTAAATTTTCTGTATGAAGTTTTATTGCTGATTGGGGAAAGAGTAGTTACTTGTACTATATGCACGCAATAAGAAGAGCGATCGGGCAGCAAGTCCTCATTTGGTAAGTTTCGTTTAACTCCGTAAACATAGATGACAACTTCGAAATTTGAAATGCGCTATACACTGACATCTACTGGCTAATACGCTAAGCTTTATCATGTCCACCGTATTTTATTTTGATCAATTTCAAGGTTTAGTATGTTAGAATTAGAATTTTAGTTGGCAACATATACATGTTATGAGACACGTCAAAATGTATAAATACAGTATATACATAGTCAAATTGATTACATACTATGTACACATTAAACAGCTTTTCTATGGTTTCATGTGGCATTTGCATAGACTAATTTACTACAAGAAATGTCATATAAATATTACAGGTTTGTGAATGTACTATGCTCCCAGTGCTCATTTACATGGTTATAGTTCTAAAAATTCATTAACCGTATAAAAACAGTGTGCATGCAGAAATTTCTTAACACTTATTCTTAAAGTGTTTTAATGATGCAGCTTGTTTAAATTAATTTGGAAGTTTATTATATAACATTATCCCTTTGTAGTTAAAGCTTCCTTCATAAAGGCTCGTTTGGTGCGCTCGAATTGCCAGTTTATCCTTGTTACGAGTGTGGTGATAATGTATATCAGCATTTACTTGAAAATTATTTATATTTGTATGAACATTTGTGGACGTTAATGCTCTCGAAGGGGGACACATTATTATTTGTCTACCTCGTATAACAGTGATCTGAATGCAATTGAGCTGGTGTGGGCAAAACTAAGGAATGTTTTCAGAGGATGCAACGTTACTTGTTATATCTTCGCTTATCTTACACGCTATGTTGCTGAACTATGTTTTTCAAGGTTGACCACACTGCAGAAACAAAAGAGCATTAGCTCTCGCTTCTTCCCCTCTGCCCGCACTACACCGTAAATCCAGCGCTCTTATCTTGCGCGTATTGTACATCTTTGTCGTCTTTTGAATTTATCAGTTTTCTTTTCGACCAATTCAGCACTGTCTCAAGTGTATTCTGCAATGTGAATTATATTATTGTACTGTTTGATATAATCCATCTTGTTTAAAGGTACATTAACCAGCCTGAAAGTTAAACTGTTGATAACAGCATGCTTGTGTTGTCTGGGATTATATCCATCTGATTTTATGAAAATTTGTGTGATTCCTTCCTATGTATGCCAAATTCTAGTTTTGTATGTTTTCTGATTAGTTTCAAATCTAAGAAAGGAATTTCATTGTTTCTCTTTTTCTGTGGAAAATTTTATTGCAAGATTTTGTAAATTAAGTAGTTTTAACGCATCATCTGCTTGTTTCTGATTTACTGTTGCCCAAATGTCATCCACATATCTATATCAATGTTTGAAAATTTTTGATATGGGTTTCCAAAAAGCTCATGAAGAGGCCTGCCAGAAATGGGGACAATGGGTTGCCCATAGATAGTCCTGATTTTTGTTTGAACATTTTTTTATTGAATGTAAAAAAGGACTGTTCAATGCAGATATTTGTTAACTGAAGGATTCCTCTATGATATTTTGGTCTAACTCTAGGTACTGAAGCCATATTTGCATATACTCCATGAGTTTGTCTCTTGGCGCACTTGGGAACAAAGACATTACATCAAAAGATACCATTCTATGGGTGGGAGAAAATTCTAGGTCTTTAGTTTTACTGATAAATTCCAAATAATTTTTAATACTGTGGCTTTCAAATTTTGGTAGCTCCTTAAATTTTTTGTTTAGCCATTTGGACAGTTTACAGCAGGTTGTGTTTATGTTAATGATTGGGTGCATCTTATTTCCTATTTTATGAATTTTGGGTAATCCGTATGTATTCCGTTGTTTAAGGACTATGATACAATGAAGCACAAAATTAATACAATTTTAAGTCGAACTAATACTCAATGCTCCATTTATTGCTAGTATTTACCTAGAACGCGTTTCGTTAGGATCTTCCTAACATCATCAGCTGTTGTCGACATCATCAGTAGTCGACAACAGCTGATGATGTTAGGAAGATCCTAACGAAGCGCGTTCTAGGTAAATACTAGCAATAAATGGAGCATTGAGTATTAGTTCGACTCAAAATTGTATTAATCCGTATGTGTTAGCTACTGGAGGGTTGTCTGGTTTCAAATTTTGTTTTATTTCTTTTGGTGTTATCATTTTATCCTTGATTGTTTCATTTAACTGTTTTACACACTTAAAGGATCAGACTTTATATCCTGGAATTCATCACTTGCCAATCAATTTGTCATTCTGGAAATGTAGTCCTGTTTGTCTATGATGACCGTCTTATTTCCTTTGTCCGCTTTTGTATAAACATATTTTTATTTAGAGATTTAAGTACTATATGTGCAAGTTATCTTGAGCGCTAGTTTTATGGTGTGGAGTGGGCAGGGGGGAAGAAATGAAAGCTAACGCTCTTCGGTTTCTGCAGTGCAGTCAACCTACAAAAACACATTCAGCAGAATAGCGTGTAAGTTAAGTGAAGATACGCGCCTCAAGTGTGAGATATGTGGACAAACAGTAGATTTAACTCAATCCAACCTGTATATTTGTATAGTAACTCTTTATATATAACAGATACAAATAGATTGGATGATAGTCATAAATACTCATTTGCTTTGTGATTCTTCGAGTCCGGTGCATCATCGCTAGCATCCTCTGATGTGTTGACGATAATTTCATCAATTGCATTTTCTGTTACACCATCGTTTCTCCAATATTTCACTTTGACCTTATTGCAATGCGCCGTGGTTACGGATGATAATGCTTCTGTAGCAAGTTTCTGCAGATTTGTGGCTGACATATCATCAGTAACGTTGCATCCTCGAAAACATTCTATATTTTTGCCTGCGCCAGTTCAATTGCATTCATATCACAGTTATACGGAGGTAGATGAATATTAATGTCCCCTTTCGAGAGCCATAACATCCACAACATAGGTTTGTTGTAAACTGGTTAGCTAATTAACTTCGAAATTGCTCAAAACGAAATATGGCGCACATGTGAAAGCTTAGCATATTAGCCACTAGATGTCAGAGTGTATAGAGCATTTCAAGTTTCAAAGTTGTCATCTGTGTTTACGGAGTTAGACAAAGCTTACCGAACGAGGACTTGGAAACCGATCGCTCAACTTATCGCACGCATATAGTATTTTCAAGTATGGTTTGGGTTTACCGCTTTCCCTTTCTATTTTTTCTAAGATCTTCCCACATTTGCTTCTAATTGCTGATTTCTGACCAGTATTTAGACCCTCAGTAGCTACTTCAGTGTACAACTATGTAATCTATGTTAACGGAGAAATTTATGCAAGTTTTTAACCCTTTGTTTAAGAATGCTATTTCCGCATGTGTGAGAGTTTCATTGGAAAGATTTATTACTTCATTATGATACTATTTGTGTGTAGGTTGGCATTTCGTGTTGTTTGCTTTCCCCATGATTAAACCTTACATTTTCCTAATTTGTTTCCGTGCTTTTTTGTTTACGCAAGAGTTTATATGCATAAAAGCACGGTTTTCCAAGTTATCCCAAACGAAACTCTGCAAATCATTAGGAAACATTGTTTTGGATGATGATTGTATTCTTTATTCCATCTTGTTTAATGGAACATGTTTTCAAATGCTAGGCTTTAGCAATGAAGCCATTAGCTCTCTTGCTCTCCAATATTTCTGTGTAGTGGATCCGGCAGGTAGAGCTTCACAGGTTAAAAGATGTTCTTCAGTCATTTCCTCTTCTTTGTTGTCAAATGCTAGGCTTTGGCAATGAAGCCATTAGCTCTCTTGCTCTCCAATATTTCTGTGTAGTGGATCCGGCAGGTAGAGCTTCACAGGTTAGAAGATGTTCTTCAGTCATTTCCTCTTCTTTGTTGTCAAATGCTAGGCTTTGGCAATGAAGCCATTAGCTCTCTTGCTCTCCAATATTTCTGTGTAGTGGATCCGGCAGGTAGAGCTTCACAGGTTAGAAGATGTTCTTCAGTCATTTCCTCTTCTTTGTTTTCAAATGCTAGCCTTTGGCAATGAAGCCATTAGCTCTCTTGCTCTCCAATATTTCTGTGTAGTGGATCCGGCAGGTAGAGCTTCACAGGTTAGAAGATGAGGGATAGTGATGTGCATTCCATAACCTCTCCTATCCAAACCCTATCCTCAACCTGCCCGTGGTGTAACCTGCTTTTACCAATGAGGCTCTGGGTACCGAACATTAACGGTATAACTATACCAGAAATAGAGGAAATGCTATATGCTGTCCTGTCACGGCATACAAATGTTCCACAATTGGTGCTTGTGAGAAAAGCCGATGGACTTTAAAACCCCTCCTGGCCAGGTCCGATAGACCCATTAACCAAAGACAGGTGTGGCCCTCCAGACATACTGGGGGTTAAAGTGAGTGGATGATGTAACCACTATTACAAGCAAAAAATTGGTGTCCACTTAAAAAAGGTTACATTTATATCAAAATTTTACTGTATTGGAACACCACAGTGAAGCAAAATAATTATTAAATTATAGATGAGTCGTATTTATTACACATCAGCTTCACTTATGTACCTAATTTGAGGACATGTTTCGCGAACCATCGTTCGCATTGTCGGCTCTTATGCGACTAAATGCGACTGGATCAAGCTTTAGTCACATAAGAACCGATGTTGCGAACGATGGTTCGCAAAACATGTCCTCAAATTAAGTACGTAAGTGAAGCTGATGTGTAATAAATACGACTCATCTATAATTTAATGGTTACATTTATGCTACTGTTTAATGGAACATTGACCAGCCTATAAATTAAACTATTGTTAACAGTATATGCTTGTGTTAGATTGTGTCCATGTGATTTTATAAAACTTTGTGTAATATTGACGTGGCTGATCACTCGTGAAGCTATGATAAATAATGCTTGCCATGAAAGTTTTAATTCTTACATTACTCTCTGTATGTGCTTACTTACAGGTGTTTGTGGCAAACCCCAACAAACCAAAGCCCATACTGGATATCTTGCTGCGAAACCAGGAGAAACTAGTGGAGTTCCTAACTCGATTCCACACAGACCGATCAGAGGATGAGCAGTTTAATGATGAAAAGGCATATCTAATAAAGCAAATTAAGGAACTGAAGCCTATTGCTGAACATTAACAGCAGTCCAGTTTGAGCATAATGAAGACTTTTAGTGAAAAGAAAAAATTATATACATATATAAATATATATATATATATTTAAAAGTGCATATTAATAGTGCAAAATCATAAAACAAAATTGCTTCCATTATCTTAAAACTACAGGAAAAAGGAGAGAAAGTATCAGTCTAATCTAAGCAGCACTTTACTTCCATGTATTAGAAATGTTACAGCGGAGTTAGTTGGTCAAATTGTTATTTTGCTCCAAGTTCTCTCCATAATGTCATGACAATCACTAGAATGACAGTGCTTTAATAGGTTGTGTTGTCAAATTCCTTATTTGCAAAGTCTTTAAGTGCCGACAGCTTTCTGAAGAAAGAAAATATACTGCATAGAGTTCCGCTTCATGCAGCGGTTAATACATTGTGGTCAATAAAGTGAATGCATTTACTTATAAAGCAGTAGATCTTAAACTCTCTTATTACAATATTTTTTTGTGCCAGCAGTTGTCTTTGTACTGTCATAGCCTCTGCAAATTTTGGAAGTAAAGTACTCCTGTTTGTTTACTTATTTTATTTCCTCGGAACGTAAACTTACATGTACAGTATTAAAATAAAAATATACAATAACTGTTTTTTGTTTAGTTTACTGACATTTTACAGGCATTTGTTTTCCTTATTTGCTTAATTCAGGTATGTTTGTTGTGAAATTGTGAAACTGAAGTATTGAAAGGGCAGGATATGTTTGTATAATGTATGTTGGAAGGATGTATAACATGGTTTTTAAATTACGCTGGTTTGAGGATTGAAGATTGTTGTTTTAGAGGTATTTGGTATATTTTGGCCTTTCCATTACATGAAGTTTTGTTTAGGGTAATTAAAAACAAAAGCGTAATGACATTCTCTCACATTTGTCAAATGCTTTATTCCTAACAAGCCTTATGCACATTGCATTACCACCTTCGCTGTCTTTATTCCATAGTTTGCACTTTTACAATGTTACTGATACATCATTACGTGGTGTCAATATTTTTTAAAATTGTTTTTGTGTTCATACTACATTTAATTGGGTTTTACTTGTAAATATAGTTGTTATCTTTTACGTGTAACATTGTATCATAAAGCTGAATTCCAGTGATCACATGTACTTTTATATTGTTTGGGTAAGTTCATTTAAAAGAAATGTTATGAATTACTTTTAAAAAAAATCTTGTGCAAAGTAAGTTGTAAATGATAAAAATGGCATTATCTCTCTTTGTTTCATGTCACTGTAAAAGAGAGAGTTACTAAAATTACGTTAGTGGTTCTTAACATGTTATGTACGAAAGCAGCTGCTTTTTGGAAACATTTATATGATTGATTTGATGCATGATCACTTGAAAATAAAAATAACATTACAAAGTTGTTTTATGTATTGAAAGCCCCAATCACACCATTGTCACTTTTTAGTTTCCTTCTTGAAGATCAGGGATTCCATTGTAAAGCAGATACACAAGAGCTTAGTGGATCCAGAGCTTATTAATCTGTTTTCAGTTAATCCAGTTTTTTCGTTTGCTTCGCTTAAATGAGGGCCATCCAATAAATAAGTTTCACTATTAAATTTAAAGGGAGTCGATTAATGACACTAAACAACACTTTTAGTAAGTGTTGTTTAGTATCATTAATTGACTCCCTTTAAATTTAATGTATTACAACACTGTTTTCAACACTTCCAAGAAAAGAAGTTTCACTATTTTACAAAAAGTGCAATCGGGTCACAAAGATCGGCTGGTAAGTCCCAGGTCTCACAACAAAAAACAAAAAAAAAACAAAAAAAACACCTTATTCTCAACATAATGTCCAGAAAGGCTAATTAATATATTTGTCATGTCGGTGACATTAAAAGTCGTATTTCTGTGAGTCAAATCAGCATATTATACAGTGAAAGTGGTGTGAAATAATTCTACATCTAGCAGAGAATCGTTTGTATTTCTTGGCTTGATATTTAGTGCGATACTTTCTTATTCTGGAGCATTTAATTGTAGCTAAATGCTATTCCTTATGTTGGTGCTTAATTCTCTTATAGTGTTTTTGCTTGTAGTAGAACATTTCCAAAAGGAGCACTGCAATAGATATCAGGACACCAAACCCCAGTAATGTAAGCACTGGATAGAAGTCATGAATATTAACGCTGACAAAACTCTTACTGTTACTCTCACATCTCGGTTTCTGGAAGAACCAGCATTGCTCTTCCCAGTTGATCATGCCAATCTCTTTCAACCAAAGAGCACTGCAAAAATAGAATAAAAACAACTTAGATATAATATTAACTTTGTAGTTAGTTTATTTCCTATTCCTTATTACAATATCTAGCATATACAACTTCATATATGTATAACATATATAGTATGAGGGCTGTTCAATAAAGAATGATCATAATTTTTTCAGTCATAATTTTTCCCACTAAAATTCAATCTTATTATATTCTGTTAGCTTAATGTGAAACAAATATGCCATAGTAGTTTCATTGTTGGTACTCCTGGTTCCCGCCTGTGAGAACCAGGCGAGTTCAGACATGTTCGATATCGCCTACCGCTGCAATGGAGGTAACACGCAAGGAACAATATGCGGCTTTGAAATTCTGCTTTTGTCTCAACAAATCTTCAGTTGAGGCCTATGGAGAGTCTGTTCTTCCCTACATCACAGCTCAAAAGTGGTTTAAAATGTTTAAAGAGGGGAGACAATCAATTTCAAAGGAAGGTGGACCCGGTGCTCCAGTTACTGCTCTTACGGAAGAAAACATCAACACTGCTGCTGCCATTGTGAGAGAGGATTGACGAATTACCTTAAGATCACTTTCTGAAATACTGAACATTTCATTGGGTGCCACCCACATGTTGGTGACAGAAACATTTCACATGAGACGTGTTTGTGCGCAATGGGTTCCAAGACTTGATTGCCGAACAAAAGGACATTTGCATGCAGGTCTGCATGCAGTTAAAGTTGATGTTAGAGGAAGATCCAGACTTTCTTTCAAATGTAATCACTGCTGATGAAACTTGGATACATCTTTTTGATCCTGAGAGCAAACAGCAAAGCTCAGTTTGGAAATCTCGTTCATCACCAACCTCCCAAAAGAGCAAAAGTGGTTGCTTCTGCTGGGAAACTTATGGTCATCTCATTCTTTGATATTCATGGAATGTTTATCAGCATGTTGTACCTGCACACATCAGTAACTGGACAATATTACAGGGATGTCCTGTAAACATTGCAAGTCCACATCAGGCGCAAAAGACCACATTTCCGTGAAGCAGGCTGGATGTTGCACCATGATAATGTGCGGCCACATATTGCCAATGTTGTTGAATATCTTGCAAAATTAACGTGGAAGTGCATCCTTCACCCTCCCTATAATCCGGATTTAGCCCCATGTGACTATTTTCTATTCCCTAAGTTGAAGAAACGCCTTCGTGGGAGGCATTATCCATCATCAGAAGCAGTGGTGAAGGCTGCAGAGGCAATTTTGAAAGATCTCTCAGAAAATGGTTTCCAGCATGTCTTTGAAGACTGGCAGAAATGCTGGGACAAGTGCATCACATTCAGGGGAGACCATTTTGAGAAGGACCATCAAAATTATGAGGATGAGTAAAGGTCATTGTCAAAAAAAATTGTGATCATTCTTTACTGAACAACCCTCGTACATCATGAATACAAAATCTTACATACTCCTCGTTTTGGAATTGCATTTTCTCATGGCCCATTATAGTTAACCCAGGTTATGTATACAATGGAGCTGATTTATTTTTTCCCTTTTATACCTTATACTATTTTTCCTAATTGTCCTCATTAGTCTTTCCTGTTTTTCAAAGCCATTTTTGTCTTAACCTTGCCAGTAAATTTTCCCAGTTTTATTATGTTTTCTTCTGGTCTTAGATTCAAAATTCTTTTGCCTCTTATTTCAATTTGGTATGTTTTCCCACTTATGCAAGGGAAATTCGTCTCTCCAATATTCTGTTTATTGACAATCAAAAATATAATGCCAAATACTATCTTCTTTTTCACACATTGGACATCTTCCCTTAGCATATTGTCGCGAGGCATTATTGCAGCCTGCACGCACGAAAGAGACAGATAGTGCAATGCGGAGATAAAAGCTTGCTGAAACAGAAAGAAAAAGACAGATGTCTGGAAGTATCACTCTGAATCGAGTATCAGCTGAGGATAGGAGCAAGAGCTCTTGAAACATGTCCTGTGAATAAACAGTGTGAGTGAAGCAATGTGTCAATATATTCTCGATTCAATTTTGTACTTAGATGTCTGGAAGTTTCTTCTTTTCTGATGCCGTCTTGATTCTAGAAAAATGAGTGGAGGTATAAAAGAAGCTGCAGCTTGCCAGTCGAAAGAGAGTCGAAAACTGATAATCATTCACATGCAGCGGTGTAGTGATTTGAAAGTGAATTCTTTTGTTTGTGGACATGTGACAGAAGACCTTGAAGGTTGCGTTTGGTGCTCAGGGCTGTACAAAAGTGTCTTTCTACAGAAATAAAGAGCATTTTGAATTTTTGCAAACTGGACTTTTAATTTTACAAACTCAGAAAGTCACAGTATCCATTCCTTATACCCCTTAAGTATATTATCCCTGTTCTAAACCATGCCAACCCTTGTCTTCCTATTTTATCACAGATGTCAAAATATTTTTCTCTGCCCCAATCTTTTTTCAATGTTTTATATGATTTCAGAGATCTTTTGTTATTAAGATTAGTCCATAATTCTTTTTTTCCAATATCTTCAATTCTTGTTTTTACTTCTTTCCAGAATCCCTTTTCTATTCTTCCTATCAAACACTGTTTAACGGTATTCTCATCTAAATTCCATATTCTGAGCCAATATTTCAGTATTCCTTCCATCACCTTGCTTTTGTAACCTAATCTTCCTAATTCCATTAAAGCCGCCTCATTCGGTAAAGATCTAAGTAAGCCTAAAACAAGTCTACAAAATAGTCTATTTTAGTCCATCATCTGGCCCCCATATTTCTATTCCATATAGCATTCTGGTTTCTACAGTTGAACCAAACCAAACATCCTTTCTAACCATTTTACTTGCATATTTGATATTTTGTTCGTCCTCGTTTCTTGGGAAATGTCGCTTATTTTTGTATCCAACCTCTTCTCCATATTTTTCAACTCAGCAGTCTCTTTTGAAATTACTTCTAGCATTTCAATTATCTGTTCCAACTCGGGGCCTGGATTCAGCTCTATTCCTCCAATTACGAGTAGTGCCAACAAGACTAGAGTGTACCAGTATGAAGTCACTCATCTAGTAGAGGCATTTTCATTCATGTTAATGCATCTTCTATTAAATAAGCCAATTTTGGCCCAATAGACATCCACTGAAATTCCCATTTTATTTGCTGCAGGCAGAGCGCATATACGTACGTCAGTCCTTTGCCAGCTCCTTCGCGCAACCATATTAACTTTGTAATAGAAGGTAATTATGCTAAAGGTAATTGTTGAAAATAATTTCAGATAATAGATATCTATAAGAAAGTACTATAGAACCTTTGTATAGACATGGCCATATTACAGGGAATTGCTTGGACATATCGTTAGGATTAGGATTACTTCAAAGGGGATTTAGCACCAAAACCTGTGACTTATTATGCACATGTGCATTCGCATACTACACAAAAACAGTAATATTTGTTCTTAAATTCTTATAAAATTGTTATATTACATACAATGTTTGTGCATAAACTGCAGTGAGCATTTTATAGATTTTAAATTTCATATAAAACTGTTTTGTTTTTTACACATGCTGCTAATCTCTCTGGTATCACAGATAAGTGGTAGCAAAGAACATCTCTTACAAGGCTATGCAGAAATTTATAGTGCACAATTTAATTTTTATAAACCACATAATATAAAATGATTCTTCCTTTTACCATGAACTATAATCATACCTGTTACGCCCGAATTGATAACGTGGTCGTAGCATGTCTGCCTCACGCTCAAGAGGTCCCGAGTTTGAATCTCGGTCAGGGTGAGTTACCTGGATAAGGTTTTTTCCGAGGTTTTCCCTTACCCTGAAAGATGAATGTCAGGTAACTCTAAGCTCTATGGACCCCGGGCTCATTTGAGCATCATTTCACCCATTCCATTCATCGTCCAATATGACTTAATGTTGGAGGACGTAAATTACAACCCCCCCCCCCCCAAAAAAAGCTGTTACAAAGCATGGGAAACTTATATCACGCATCTAAGGGACATGACTGGAGTGGACTGGACAACACTATGGAGGGGATTTCATATCGGTACAGAACTATGCTTCACTGAATAAGGGAAACTTTGTGGTTTCAGTTCCAAGAAGTAGCAAGTATGTTATAATTTGATTGATTAATTGATTGATTGATTGATTACCAACACCCCCCACATGGCAACCTTGGCCTTTGGATTAACCTCACGCCACTATGTGAGGACCGGACCCATTTCTCAGGTGGAGCCACCCAGAGGGTGGTGTCCATTACCTGATCGGAGTTAAACACATCCCCTGTGAGTGGCACAGGCTTGCACCTACAATTGAGTAGGTAGGCCGCCCGCCGAGTGCGCACTCTCAAATATCGACCAAGCAGATACATGGACTATGAGAAGGCTTTCACACACTAATGATGCTGACGGCAGATAATTACAACTGACCATTATAGGCAATGCTGATAATGCAAACTAGATTTACACTTAGGTTTAGTAAGATAGCTGTAAGGTATAATAGACTATCACTGACATGCATGCAAGTAATACTTGCAGTGACAATAAAATATCTAAACTTAAGACACAGCGCTATGGCGTGATAAATTACCCTAAACTTCCCAACAAATAACACCTGGAATCCTACCAAAAACCACCCAAAATAGGCAGTGGATTAGGCTGGGCTTCATGTCAAGCCTGTACCTCTGCATCAGAATCCCACTCAGCTGAATCGCACTCCGAGTCAGCTACAATTACCTCCTGGAATGCACGGGTGCTTTAGGCGGTACCGCAGCACATTTCTCCTTCCCAATCCGGTGGAGGCTTTTTAGTGGAGTAGTACCCTTGAGGTGAAGCCCACTTACCCCACTGTGGCCTCCAACACAGTGGAAATCCATAAATGGATTTTTTCCTCCACTCGAAAAAAAAAAAAGACCCCCAATGGTAGCGTGATAGTGAAGATGACGGTGAAGCGAGAGGACCTACAGCTTATACCGAATCGCCAACCCCAGAGCCGGGAATCGAACTCGGGACCCTTAGCACGGGAACCACAAACAAAAACCACTTTGCTACCCCAGCGCCCTACATTATAATTTTAATACTTTTAAAAATGAATTGCACAGTAGCATTTGCATCAAAGTTATTCTTAAAACTACAAGTAGATATGAAGTTTACTGTTATGATTTATTTACCTTTGTTTTATAGCTTCTCGATAAGGAGACTCTTTTCTTATTACCAGATGTATTTGGTCATTGGCAAACAATTTAACTGTTTTAAATCTACACTTCTCATATTCCAAGTAGTTATCACTTATAAACTTATATGCAGCAGTTGTTCCATGAAAGGCAAATAGTTCTCTTCGTATTCTTTGCAAGCCTTCCTCTTCGGGGAGAAATATTTCATGGGAGGTCTGGATCTGCAGTTTCTTACGAAGTAGAGGCATCACTTTTGGATCATCTGTCATCTAGTATGTAACAAAGTAACAAACAAACAAGTAAATGTGAAAGTATAAACAAAAACACTAATCAGCTTGAACATAAAACAGTGATCTGATATATACAAATATAACAATTTATATGGTGGATAGAGTCAACATGAAAAATCCAATGCCATGGCCGGGATTTGAACCACGGATCTACTGGTTTCCGTCCAGTCGCTCTTAACCTTTGAGCTACCATGGCCAACGTGCCTTCCTGACATTGAATTCTCCAGTTGACTCGTATATTTCCCCGGTAGACCACTAGGGGCTCTCGCATCCGAGATACACCGTTCGTGGCGACTTACTATTGTAAGTACTTAAGTCCCAGGCTTCATCATTTAACTCTTATTATTTTAATTAATTGATGGAAATTAATCATTTCTCCACACTAGCCGTATATAGGCTAAGATATTTGATGGATAGAGTCAACATGAAAAATCCAATGCCATGGCCGGGATTTGAACCACGGATCTACTGGTTTCCGTCCAGTCGCTCTTAACCTTTGAGCTACCATGGCCAACGTGCCTTCCTGACATTGAATTCTCCAGTTGACTCGTATATTTCCCCGGTAGACCACTAGGGGCTCTCGCATCCGAGATACACCGTTCGTGGCGACTTACTATTGTAAGTACTTAAGTCCCAGGCTTCATCATTTAACTCTTATTATTTTAATTAATTGATGGAAATTAATCATTTCTCCACACTAGCCGTATATAGGCTAAGATATTTGATGGATAGAGTCAACATGAAAAATCCAATGCCATGGCCGGGATTTGAACCACGGATCTACTGGTTTCCGTCCAGTCGCTCTTAACCTTTGAGCTACCATGGCCAACGTGCCTTCCTGACATTGAATTCTCCAGTTGACTCGTATATTTCCCCGGTAGACCACTAGGGGCTCTCGCATCCGAGATACACCGTTCGTGGCGACTTACTATTGTAAGTACTTAAGTCCCAGGCTTCATCATTTAACTCTTATTATTTTAATTAATTGATGGAAATTAATCATTTCTCCACACTAGCCGTATATAGGCTAAGATATTTGATGGATAGAGTCAACATGAAAAATCCAATGCCATGGCCGGGATTTGAACCACGGATCTACTGGTTTCCGTCCAGTCGCTCTTAACCTTTGAGCTACCATGGCCAACGTGCCTTCCTGACATTGAATTCTCCAGTTGACTCGTATATTTCCCCGGTAGACCACTAGGTAGACCACGTGGTTCAAATCCCGGCCATGGCATTGGATTTTTCATGTTGACTCTATCCATCAAATATCTTAGCCTATATACGGCTAGTGTGGAGAAATGATTAATTTCCATCAATTAATTAAAATAATAAGAGTTAAATGATGAAGCCTGGGACTTAAGTACTTACAATAGTAAGTCGCCACGAACGGTGTATCTCGGATGCGAGAGCCCCTAGTGGTCTACCGGGGAAATATACGAGTCAACTGGAGAATTCAATGTCAGGAAGGCACGTTGGCCATGGTAGCTCAAAGGTTAAGAGCGACTGGACGGAAACCAGTAGATCCGTGGTTCAAATCCCGGCCATGGCATTGGATTTTTCATGTTGACTCTATCCATCAAATATCTTAGCCTATATACGGCTAGTGTGGAGAAATGATTAATTTCCATCAATTAATTAAAATAATAAGAGTTAAATGATGAAGCCTGGGACTTAAGTACTTACAATAGTAAGTCGCCACGAACGGTGTATCTCGGATGCGAGAGCCCCTAGTGGTCTACCGGGGAAATATACGAGTCAACTGGAGAATTCAATGTCAGGAAGGCACGTTGGCCATGGTAGCTCAAAGGTTAAGAGCGACTGGACGGAAACCAGTAGATCCGTGGTTCAAATCCCGGCCATGGCATTGGATTTTTCATGTTGACTCTATCCATCAAATATCTTAGCCTATATACGGCTAGTGTGGAGAAATGATTAATTTCCATCAATTAATTAAAATAATAAGAGTTAAATGATGAAGCCTGGGACTTAAGTACTTACAATAGTAAGTCGCCACGAACGGTGTATCTCGGATGCGAGAGCCCCTAGTGGTCTACCGGGGAAATATACGAGTCAACTGGAGAATTCAATGTCAGGAAGGCACGTTGGCCATGGTAGCTCAAAGGTTAAGAGCGACTGGACGGAAACCAGTAGATCCGTGGTTCAAATCCCGGCCATGGCATTGGATTTTTCATGTTGACTCTATCCATCAAATATCTTAGCCTATATACGGCTAGTGTGGAGAAATGATTAATTTCCATCAATTAATTAAAATAATAAGAGTTAAATGATGAAGCCTGGGACTTAAGTACTTACAATAGTAAGTCGCCACGAACGGTGTATCTCGGATGCGAGAGCCCCTAGTGGTCTACCGGGGAAATATACGAGTCAACTGGAGAATTCAATGTCAGGAAGGCACGTTGGCCATGGTAGCTCAAAGGTTAAGAGCGACTGGACGGAAACCAGTAGATCCGTGGTTCAAATCCCGGCCATGGCATTGGATTTTTCATGTTGACTCTATCCATCAAATATCTTAGCCTATATACGGCTAGTGTGGAGAAATGATTAATTTCCATCAATTAATTAAAATAATAACAATTTATAACCTAAAACTTCACTTATCTTATAAGAAATGATGACACTTTTCTTATAAATTGTTCGGGATCGCAATTTCATGGAAATTATTCCACGTCGTCAGCCGGAACCAACAAAACTGTCGTTATCGTTACAGACGCTAGATGTTATTATGTTCTTGTTAGTACTACCAAAATCTGAAAATAAAACAAATTTAAAAACAGAATCGACTGCTAGTATTTCAAAATTCATTAAGCGATGTTTGTTTTTTAAAATAAATATCTTTTCCCAAACTATTAAATCTATCGGACCATTTAATTGTTATAATAATTTAACTTCTGGATTTATTTCATGGTTAAATGACCAAAAATGATCTCCTACGACCAATTTATCAGTCTGTTTATACTTAATGTTACGAAAATGTATGAGTTATCTCAATTTTCCTTTGTTTTGTTGACAAATAAGGAAGTATCCAACAGTTCAATGACTCTATCTCTTCATCTAGTGATGTGAACCAACTGATTCACACATACGTATTCAAACTTGCGATACAGGAAATGAAATTTTAAATTCCAATAATTAGAATCTTATGCAAAATTTGTTCAGACCTTATACGCAACAGTATGGATTAATAACATAACATTTTTCTTTGTGCTTATACTGTATTTTGGAATAGTGAGTATAATAAATAAATTAAAGTTTCACTTACATTGGTAAGAGATTGGCTCATTCCAATCTGAAGTGAACTATTCAAGAGTTCAGGCAGAGTGTTGATGGCATTGCTGGATGTCTGTAGCAGAGACACAATGATGGCTGAATAAGAGGTCAGCAAGAATACTGATAAAAGAAGGAGAAGGAAGAGCACAAGACGCGATGTAAGGCTATCCGGTATCTCTTCCGAAGAAGTTCCTATTAAAGCAGTAAAACACCTGATTTTATGAGGGCAGTTTGGAAAGTCCTTGGTCTGGAAAAGAAAACACAACTATAGAGACAACCTTTTTTTTTTATATATATACTTTTGATACTGTCATGTTTATATATGTAGAAGAAATATTGTATTACACCCAAAAATTCAGTACCAAGAATTTATCTTCTATATATATAAATGAATTGAAATTTGTCAGTTTCACAAAAGCTCGAGAATGGCTGAACCATTTGCCTAATTTGGATTTTGAAATATTTGTGTAAGTTCAAGGAAGGTTTAAAAGGTGAGAAACAAAACGTGAAGTGATAATGGACCGGGTGATTAATTAAATATAAAACTACACACGCAAACTTTTATGAAACACATACACCTAGAGCCCCTAGTGGTCTACCGGGGAAATATATGGGTTAACTGGAGAATTTAATGTCAGGACGGCACGTTAGCCATGGTAGCTCAAAAGTTAAGAGCGACTGGACAGAAACCAGGAGATACGTGGTTCAAATCCCGGCCATGGTATTGAATTTTTCATGTTGACTTTATCCATCAAAAGTCTTAACCTATGTACGGCTAGTGTGGAGAAATTATTAATTTCCATCAATTAACTAAAACATACACCTTCTTTCATTTTCGACAAACAAAAGCATTACAAAGTTAGATAAGTGCAGAGGTTCTATTCCCATTAGTCCTGGACCCGTAGGATCGAGGACCTGGGCCTCCTTCTCCCCAGGAGCGATGGATACTCCGGGGCTCTTTCCATAGGGCAATACCTGGAGTCTAAAAAGACCCCCCGCTGAGCACAACGTCAAGATGGTTGGAAGTGGATATGCCACTTACACGCGTCAACCCCGCAGGGAAGACTACCGAAAACCTCGGTGGGGCCGCCTGGTGATCTAACATACCTTCTACTAGCTCTGCAGGCTAGTACCTGGGACTTATTAGGCAATCCTCAACCCCCTCCGGGCGGCGGTAGCCTGGCCTGAGGTACCCAATTCCCCGTGGGTGTCGGGAACACACTGCCCCCTCGAGTCCAACCCAATCCGAACAGCTCCCCGATGGGAAGGGCTCCGCCGTTCGGCCCGAGGTTCCTCTAGTAACGTCAGAGGTACCACGAGTGCTAAGGATTTGCAGCGCCCGCACCTCGGCAGCTGAAGGGGACGGATCCCCTCCCCTATGGGGAAGCATTACAAAGTAGAAAAATATTCCATTCCTTGCCAAAGTTTTCAAAGCTATTTCACTTATATTTTATTAAATAACATTTATCATTTGTAGGGCGCCGGGGTAGCACAGTGGTTTCATTCGCGGTTCCCGTGCAAAGGGTCCCGAGTTCGATTCCCGTCTCTGGGTTTGGCGATTTTATGTTGACCCTATCCACGCCTTCACCTCCGTCTAGCATATGTGAAATGTCTATGCTCAACGTGGTTTGGAGTCCACGGTATAAGCTGTAGGTCCTCTTGCCTCACCGTCATCTTCACTATCACCCTAAAATTGAAGGTAATGGACACCACCCTCGGTGCCTCCACCTGAGAAATGGGTCCGGTCATCACGTGGTGGGGCGAGGTTACCCCGAAGGCAAAGGCTGCCATGTGGGTCATGTTGGTAACCAACCAACATTTATCATTTGTTATCAAGACTGAAATTTTTGTACGTATGTTGTATGATGATATACCTTTTGAAGATTAGACACAAAATTAATTTCTGAACACACTATTAACACTATAAATATTTTACCACAGAGAATTGTTGTTAAATATTGGTGAATCCTTGGATACGTTCTTTATAATTTGTATTTGTGAATGCGAATTGAATTGACCAAAATTAATTGAATTCCTTTGTGACTTTGTGAAGATTGCAGAAACCTTTTTACTATGCCAAAGAGAAGACAACCTGATTTAGTTCATAGAAGTCAGTCAAATGTGCCACGAGCTACGCCACGTTCTGACCACACTGGTGAGCAGCGAGATGCAGGTAATGCATTTATGTCAGAATTGCATTCTAGAGTACCTGTTTCTTCTGGGGCAGTTATTTTTGTACAAATCAGTTGACTTAGTTATAAACCAGGTTGACATAGAATTGCCTGAACTCCCACCTCACAATTTTAAAATTAAAAGTTGGATCAGTTGTGATCATGCTGTGTAACATTAACCAACCACAATTGCAATGGAACAAGAATAACTGTGAAAAAGCTAATGAATAACGTCATTGAGGCAACAATCATCCAGGGCAAGTATAAAAGGGAGGGTATCTTGATCCCACATATTCCGATGATTCATTCCAACGGATTTACCTTTTTATTTTAAGCATCTACAATTTCACTTGCATTTGGCCTTTCGAAGACCATATATAAATCGCAAAAGTAGTCTTTGGAAGTTTTCGGAATGAACTTGGAGCTTCCCTGTTTTTCTCATGGACAATTATACGTTGCATGTCTGCGTGTCGGAAAACCATCATCTTTATATATTTACGCACCACAGAAAAAAGACAAAAAATATTGTTTATAAGAAAGCTTTAAATTGATTAACTTAATTGTAACTGTGTTGTATTTAAACTTCACCACCAATTGCAAAATAAATAACTAAATAATCCAAATTTTAATTAATTGATGGAAATGAATAATTTCTTCACACTAGCCATATATAGGCTAAGGTTTTTAATAGATAGAGTCAACATGAAAAATTCAATGCCATGGCCAGGATTTGAACCATATTCATTGACTTCTTGAAGGAAAAAAAAAGGAAAAACGATTACTGGAGCATACTACAGTGAGTTATTGGCCCAATTCAACAAGAAATTGAACAAGACATGGCCCCACATGGCGAAGAAGTTCTGTTTCACCACAATGATGCCCCAGCACATTCATCCGGAGTTGCCACTGCCAAACTGCATAAATTTAACTTTGTAATATTAAGTGTAAATTACTGACGTATCCTATATCAAGGTACTATGTACAGATTTGATTCTAAAGGATGAATAAAATTGAATTGAATTGAATTGAAATTACCTTATGAACTGTTGCCACACCCTTCATATTCTCCTGACCTGGCTCTGTGCAATTTCTTCCTGTTCGCAGGCATGAAGAAATGGCTTGCAGGAACAAAATTTAGATTAAATAAGAAGGTCATCATGTAGACAGGCAGATTTTACAGAGCTTGATAGTTCTTCATTTCGGAGGGGTTAAAAAATGGCAGAGATTTTTGAGTTTGATTTATGAGTCACTATGTTTACACTCAAACTTCATCTCCGATCTCTCCGCCATCTGGTGTTTGGGGCACTAAGTTTTAATACTTCATTTAATGCCGGGATTTCAAAATTTATAACTTTATCACGGTTTTTGGTTATAAATATTTTTGCCCAAATATCCAATTCTATGGGTGTACTTAAAGATTTTAACAGTTTTATGTTATGGCCAATGTTGTGGTTTTCTGTCCAAAAATGGTGTGACATTGCATACTTTTCTGTTTGTTTCAACTTTATGTTCCTCTGGAAGTAGAAAGAGACAACACCCTACCCTTTTTGGACCTCAAGATAACTAGAAATCGTCATGGTGTAGATTTTGGAATATACAGGAAGCCCACACATAGATAATTACATAAAGAAAAATGAATACAACCCAGTTTCACATCAATTAGCTGCCTTTAGAAGTCTAATTCATCGGCTATACAACATCCCACTGAGTAAGGAGGAGTTTTTGAAAGAACAACAACACATAAAAGAGATAGCAGTATTAAATGGATTGAACCCAGCCATCATAAGGAACATGATGAAAAGAAAGGAAATACTCAAGATAATATCACAAAATACCACTCTCACACCGCTTAAAAACACAAATTATCAATATAGAAAATTCACCTACCATCCATGGGCTTTTAGAAAATTTGAACGAATCTTCAAAAGACTAAACTTAAAACTAGCACCCCAAAACAAATTCAGTCTGAAGAGCCTGCTAAATAAACCACTAAAATATTCAATCCCCAACACTTCGAAATTGGGAATTTATCAGATAAACTGTGCATAAAAGCTACATAGGAAAAACTAAGAGAAACTTGCTAACCAGGCAAAAAGAACACCAGAGGAACATAAAGTTGAAACAAACAGAAAAATCTGCAGTGTCACACCATTTTTGGACAGAAAACCACAACATTGGCCACAACATTAAACTGTTAAAATCTTTAAGTACATCCATAGAATTGGATATTTGGGAAAAAATATTCATAACCAAAAACTGTGATAAAGTTATAAATTTTTAAATCCTGGCATTAAATGAAGTATTAAAACTTAGTGCCCTTAACACCAGATGGCAGAGGGATCGGAGCACCGTAGTAGTGGAGGAAGAAGAAGGTTCATTTAGTCACCAAACAGCTGAGGATGAGATTGAATGATCTTGAAAACATTTCAATTATACAACAACAAGTAAGTGAAGACTGAGTGTAAACATAGTGACTGATAAATCAAACTCAAAAATGAAGAATACTTCACTGTTAGCAATGCTTCTGCTTTTAATATTTATAATATTTATAATGGCAGGGTAGTTGGAAGAAGTATATATATCCTTAAAAGGGGACTATGTTGAGAAATAAATAATTTGTGTTTGGAAAAACTGGCATCTTCATTCCTAATACAGCACATATTGAACCACCCTCGTATACTATCTAGATGTGAATCATATAAATATGGAATACGGTTTCAAACTCCAGTAGAATGTGACATACCTTGATCACATATAATACCAATGGTGTCAATGATGGCATCGGAACACATGACTCTCCAATCTTGTACAGAGCCATTTTCTTCAACCAGTTGGCTGAGAATTCTTACAATAGTGAGCACAACCATGAAGCCAAGAATGGTGAACCACACAGATGTGCTGAATGGTTGAATATAGAGAATGGTAACGTCTGAGAGAGAAGGTTTCAAGAACATAAATGCCCCCCTGAAAAATAAAGTCAGGAATGCATTACTATTGTATAAATTCCAGTTCACAGGGAGTGAGTACACTAGTGTTACAATAAGCAGTGCATGATGGAATCTTAGTGTTTGTTCTTAACAAAATGGTATCAATCTTATTTTTCAGAAGGTAATTTGTTGTAAAATTAAATGCTTCTATAGTAGAAACTATTTTCAAATAATTTTTTGTTATGTGGAGTTACATGTAGTTTTGGAAATAATCATTTCTTCCACACTAGCCGTGTGTAGGCTAAGGTTTGAATGAATTAAGCCTGACTGAAAAATTCAATGCCATAGCCGGGATTTGAACCACGGATCTCCCACTCTGCGTGTGGTTGCTCCAACCATCTGAGCTAACATATCGACATGAAATTAAATTCTCCAACTGACTCATATGTTTCCCATTAGACCACTAGGGGTTCTCATATGCAATGGCCATAGCCGGGATTTGAACCACGGATCTCCCGCTCTGCGTGTGGTTGCTCTAACCATCTGAGCTACTATGGCCAACATGCCGACATGACATTAAGGTGCATGTCTCATTGTATATGAGAACCTCTAGTGGTCTATTGGGAAACATATGAGTCAGTTGGAGAATTTAATTTCATGTCGGCATGTTGGCTATAGTAGCTCAGATGGTTAGAGCAACCACTCGCAGAGCGGGAGATCCGTGGTTCAAATCCCGGTATGGCATTGAATTTTTCAGCCTGGCTCTACTCATTCAAACCTTAGCCCAAACATGGCTAGTGTGGAAGAAATGATTATTTCCATCAATTTACCTGAATAACATAGTGGTTTAACTATGAAGCCTGGGTCTTAAGTACTTAAAGCATAGTAAGTCGCCATAAAAGGTGCATGTCTCATAGCATACGAGAACCCCTAGTGGTCTACCGGGAAACATACGAGTCAGTTGGAGAATTTAATGTCATGTCGGCATGTTGGCTATAGTAGCTCAGATGGTTAGAGCAACCACATGCAGAGCGGGAGATCCATGGTTCAAATCCCAGCTATGGCTTTGAATTTTTCAGTCTGGCTCAATTCATTCATATGTAGTTTTGCTTTATCTCTTGTGTTATGACAGAGAATTTCAGAATTTATGGTAAAATCTTTGATGTGTATTTGCATTAATACAATTGTTTCATATAAATATATACAAGGTAATGGCAAAATGTTTAGTCTTTAAAGAATGGTTTGCAACTGACAACAGAAGCTAAACTGAGAATAATTCTAATGACCCTTTTTTGTAATTTGAATATTTTAATAGCTTCGCTACTATTTCCCCACAAGGATATTCCATATGCAATTAATGAGTGAAATTTGGAGAAATACATGACCTTAAGTGTATTTTTTTACTCACCAAGTGTTTCAAAATGTTAATTTGGAAGAGATTTGACCCAGATTTTTAATTAATTCATTAATATGAGGTTTCCAAATGAGATTTTCATCAATAAATATTTCTAACAATTTTGACTTATTCGAATATATTGCATTTGTTTTTTCTATCTGTATGGTTAGAAACTTAATACTTAAGTTGGATATTTAACCAACCTTTCAGTTTTTTGTTATTCTGTTCATAAACATACACACACAAACACAACTTTTTTCTAAAAAAAAAAAAAAATTTTAGTTCAAAAAACCTCAAAAGGTATGTTTTCTATGTAAGTTTCAGCATCAAATTTTGGGATGGAATGTAATATCTTCTCTACTTCCTGTGTCAATGTAACACATGAGAGATTTATTATGGCAGACGTAAAGTTTAATGGAGGCTGAATATTGACCACTATCAGTGAAGCGTGATGTAGCCATGTGTCAAATGGCGAGGAGAAGCTATATGCAGTAACAAGATAAAATGAAAACACTTTATAGGGTATTACTGTAGCTAGGTAAACATAAACAAGCATTTGATTGGACGTTGTGTTAACCAGCACCTCCTGCCAACCGCCATTAAATTTTGCATCTGTCATAGTATTACTTCTTTTCATATTAAACCATTTTAATTTATGATCGCAATACCTGAATTTAAAAGTATAAGCTAGATAATCAATCACATTAAGATAGTCTTCCTTCCAGGGTAATCCAGTTCCGACATCACTGTCACCGCACTGCAGCAGTCCTACCAGACCATCATAGCATTTGGAACCTTCACTGAGGTATCCTTCAGAGGTAGTAGTCGTTACATTTATTCTATAACAGAGTCAATCACTGTATTTTGCAAGAAGAAAAATCTACATAATAAAAGATCATAACTTATATTCATATAACTAATACAAGGATCAGCTGATAAGTCCCAAGCCTCACATAGAGATGGCGCCACTGGGTCAGTTTGATGTATAGCATCATATAGTTTAACTCTAGACTAATCTCTGTTTCATATAACCTTGCCCCGCTGACATGTAACACTCCACGTGCAAGTACCTTCTCCCTCGACCTAATTGGCTAATGCTTTTATGCCATAGGCCATAGGCAGTGCCTTCCCGTCACATTTAAACCTGCAGAAACGTCATAATAATTGCCAGGAAGATAGATAAAATCATACAAATAAGAAAATGAAGGTATGCAAAAATAATGAAGTTTATAATGAAACTGAGCAAGTTGAAACTGAATGAATGAGCAATGAAATTGAAACAAGTTTATAATGAAAGGCCTTTGGCCTTTACCACTGGGATTTTTTTTTAAACCAGCACACATACCTTACAAAAATGCTTGTCTTTCAGTCTTAAAAGTCATGTCACGCCATACTTGTCATGTGACCTTCATTCACCCAAGACTCGTCCAGGTAGTATATTTTGCGATTTGTATCCTGGTATAGTCTGATTGTCCTTAAATAATGTCTTCACCACACAGCCATATCGCCCCTGTAGTGGTAAGTTTTACTGTTGTCTCAATTTCATGTCGCGATGTTCCTACACATCTAACACACCTGTAAGTTAAGAGCACATCTGTTTGACTTATCTCACTGACAAAGACGGATTCTTCTCTATAAGTGCATTAAACATATGCAGCACAATTCTTTTTTGCCGCTTTGTAAAGGCTTTCCCTTGCGATGCTTCAGCGAAAAACTGCTGGTGGACTCTGCCATTATACATATAATAAGTTCATGCACAATAAACGATCAATAAAATAATTTAGCTCTCGCACTCAGTACAACACACCTTCGAATGGCAATATAGGAATAATCCAGTTCAAAACAAGGTCAGTGATAAAAGTCATATAAACAAATATCTCATCACTACCGCTAAATCATGTGCTATCGTGCCATGTGCTTGAGAGCAAAGGAACCTCCTCTTTACTTCGTTTAAGAATTAACATGCATTTCAGATAAATCAACTCTGTTGCGTAATATATTTAACTAAAACAGTTACGAAAATATAAATTTGACAATTTTCTTCCAACATATAAAGATATATCACCATGTTAAATAACAAACTAATTTTTACCGCACAACAGTCTATACTGCAATAGCAGCCAATGAAAGGGGACTAGGTCACGTGACCATTAAGAGATACGGGGCAAGCTTATGTGAAACAGGTATTAGCTTGTATCCATAGTTACAGATGAATAGCTTGTTTACTTTTTGAATGACAGAATTTTAAACAAGACAAGTGTAGAGGTTTCACGAAAATGGAGGATTTGGAAAAACGAGCAGTGATTAAATACTTCCATTTGAAAGGCTTAATGCCTAAAGAAATCAAGGAGGAGATGGACAGTACAATGAAAGACTCTGTCCATTCATATACAATGATTAAAAGGTGGGTTGTAGAGTTTAAAATAGGATGTACGAGCACTAGTGATGAGCCTTGCTCTGGATGCCCTGTGGAAGTCACAACTCCAGAGGTCATTGAAAACATTTATTGTTTAGTACTGGAAGACCACAGATTAAAGTTGTTTGAGATAGCATAGACTAACGTTTTGGGCTTTCAAAAGGTCTGGGCAAGATGGGTGCCATGTTTGTTGACACCTGATCAAAAGTTGCAAAGAAAAACTGTTTCTTTTAAGAATTTGTAGTTCTACTGTAAAAATCCCAGTGAATTTTTGAGATGGCTTATTACCATGGATGAAATTTGGATATGTCACTGCACTCCAGAAAGTAAATCACAATCAAAACAGTGTATTCTACCAGGTAAACCAACTCCAAAAAAGGCAAAGTCAATTTTGTCGGATAACAAGGTTATGGCGAGTGTTTTCTGGGATGCACAGGGAATTATTTTTATTGATTACTTGGAAAAGGGTAAAAGTATCATTGGTGAATACTACGCAAGCTTACTGCAACGTTTGAGTGATGAGGTGAAAAGAAAAAGACCTTATTTGGCAAAGAAAATAATCTTGTTTCTTCACGACAATGCTCCGGCTCATCGTTCAGTCATTGCAGTGGGAAAAATGTGTGAATTAAAGTTTAAATTGCTTGAATTTCCATCCTATTTCCCAGATCTAGCACCTAGTGACTATCACCTGTTCCCGAACCTCAAAAAATTTCTTGGAGGATGAAGATTTCACAGCAACGAGGAGGTCATTGATGCAGTAAACAGCTGTTTTGTGCATCATGATAAATCACACTACAGAGATGGCAAAATAATGAGTGAAATAAACAATGCAGTGATACTTGTGAGGGTGAAGTCATCGCAATGAGATATTGTTGCCATGAAGGCCAGGGAAAACAGGTAAGAGACTCACATCAAAGTTTTCATTTGAATATTTTAGTGCTCAAGAACAATGCGCAATCTATAGCACCTTTGCATTCGCAAGATTTTTTAGTACATATGTTTATATTTTCAGAGCATAGTTTCAGCTTTCTTGCTGCATAAACTTGTGCATCTCTTCATAATTTTTAGTGTATATAAATCAATCTTTTAGTTATTGATTGGGACGCACAAGCCAGAAAAGTGATAGCTAATGGTAGGGCGGCAATGTCAGGGGTAAGAATATGTAAACATAAACTGGAGATGTCAGTTAGTTAGAAAGAATGTATGAAGCGATCGTTGAAGCCAGAACAATGTATGGGACACATCAGAGATAGGTACACTATTAGACCAGATATATGGATTGTTTTGCAAAGAACTACTAGAGCTGCCAAAATCGGCATCAAGAGAAGCGGCATTACTGGAGTTGGGTAATACAAAAAGGAGGGGAATAATAATAGAAAGAATATTGAAATTCTGGTAAAAGTGTATTATAGGGCAGAAAGGGGAATTATTGAATCTGTGCATGAAGCAACAGAAAAGCATTAAAAATACAAATAGATGGTGGTCGGAATTGGAAAGAACGGTATCGAAGATAGGCATGGGAGATTTATGGAGAGCAGAGGAGTCAAATCATAGCAGTTTTTGGAAGGTAGTGAGAACCAGGGTACAAGACATAGATAGGCAGGAGATTTGGGAAAGTATAGAAGAAAGGATATCTTTGAAATTTTATAAGCAATTAAAGACAGAATGGGGTAGGGAAAAATATTGTCACCCGAACGTCGGAACTCCCTATAGAACTGACCGGCAGCAGGGCCAGACAGGAAACATTCAGCCCACGCCTACCCATTTGTCTCGTGTCACTAACTGAAGGGATGATTAGGAGAGCGATGTGAGCCATGTACCGTCTTTCTCCTCCCACCAGACGTCTCGAAACCTCGGGATAATTTTGCGCGCCGCAAACATTCCAGAAATGGTGATCTTCCCTATATAAGGCCTGTAGTTGGCGAGTCAGTTCAGTTCTTGGCGAG
Source organism: Mantis religiosa (assembly GCA_030765055.1). Classification (NCBI taxonomy): domain Eukaryota; kingdom Metazoa; phylum Arthropoda; class Insecta; order Mantodea; family Mantidae; genus Mantis; species Mantis religiosa. The sequence goes on from CM060960.1 coordinate 41,105,454, forward strand.
CAGCCGTGAGGAGTGCCCAGTGAGGGAACGGACCGGAAGACTGTGTACGTGCATCGGACGAGTTGTACGTAATTGTGAGTGCAGAATGGACCTGTGACAGATGAACTGGTGAATTGTAATTGTGTGCACTACGCAATTCTGTGTAATTGGCAAGTGTTTCAACTGTAATTCAGTGGAAATAAAGAACATTTTGAGTTTGTGCAATTGGACTTTTAATTTCACGAACCCACGAAGTTACAATATATAGATCAATATGACAAGATTGGAAGAGAAGGCATAGCTTGGATGAGAATGGGAATAATATATCTAAAAGGGTTAAGAAGTAATGAGGTAGGGATATGCGAATTTTGTGGAGATGAAGAGAGCACTGTTAATTACCTTATAGAATGTAAGGAGCTAACAAATTGCAGGAGAAAAATATGGGATAAGAAATGGGACAGCGTGAGCAAAGACATAGTGGCATTATGCATGTTAACGGGGACGGGTGAAAAGAAAAATAGATGTGTAGGAGAATTCTTATATAGATTAAGAGAAAAGTGGATTAGGGTAAAAGAAGCGAAGATCAGGAAGAAATGACAAGCTGATCAGGAAAACCAAAGGCTTATAGCCAGGGGACCTGAGTCAGCGAGTAAATCTTAGACTCAGCAATTTCATGTATTTGTACAGGATGTATAATCGTGATTGTTAGATATCAAAGTCACTGTAGTGAAAATGTAATGGAACCTGTACAAATAAATATCAATATCAATTTATAGTTATTGATTATTCTCTATGCACTGTGGTACTGCTAGGATTTCAGAGTTCTCTTAAAATGATATGTATATCTCACCTGAAATTTAATTTTTCAGAAATGAGCAGAAGCAATTTAAAGGTAGCTTTACTTGTAGTATCTATATCTCGATACTTTAGGTTCATGAAGTCTGACAGTTCTCCTGATGTAAGCTGAAATAAGAATATTGCATCATTCTTCATTAATGCATAATGTACAGCTCTTCGCATATTTGTTTTCTAATGAAATGTGTGGAGGATTAAATGTGAGGTTAAAGTTAGTACCCAACCTCTTAGAGGTAAGACATGTAAAAAATGAACAATAAATACGTAAAATATGAACAAACAAATATATACAAAAGTAACAATTTGTAAATACTTTTCTTATAAATTGTTCAGGATCACGATTTCATGGAAATTCTTCCACATCCTGAGCCAGAAACAACAAAGCTGTCGTCATTGTTACAAATGCTAGATGTTAATATGTTCTTGTTAGTACTAACAAAATCTGAAAAATAATCAGTCATAGCAGATCATTTTTGGTCATTTAACCATGAAATAAATCTAAAAATTAAATTATTAAAACAATTAAATGATCCGATAGATTTAAGGTTAGGGAAAAGGTATTTATTTTAAAAAACAAACATTGTGTAATGAATTTTGAAATGCCGGCAGTCGATTCTGTTTTTAAATTTGTTTTATTTTCATATTTTGGTAGTACTAACAAGAACATATTAACATCTAGCATTTGTAATGATGACGACAGCTTTGTTGTTTCCGGCTGAGGATGTGGAAAAATTTCCATAAAATCGCGATCCCAGACAATTTATAAGAAAGGTGTCATAATTTCTTATAAGATAAGTGAAGTTTTAAGTTACAAATTGTTATATTTGTATATAAAAATGAACAATATTGTACATGAAAAGGGCATTAACTTACAATTGTGGCAACATTGATGGTAGCACCTTGAAGATCATTCCGTTGCAGAGAACGAGGTAATTTCTGACCCTCATACCAGGACTGTTGTGGTGTATACGTTAAGGACATCCCTGGTGCAATTCTGTAAATATCCTGCAGCAGAACTTGATCAGATATCAGTTGTGCAAGCGTTACATGACTGTCTAAAGGGATTCTAAGCTTTTCTTCAACTTGAAAATCTCTGGTTGTAAGCAAAAGCCAGTGATGCAAAGTGCTGAAAAGTTTCTGATTGGATGCCTGAAAAACAAACATGGGCATGCATTACAATAATATGATGCTTAATTTGTAGAACCTGAATGTTACGCAATATTTTTTTACAATAGGTGGTAAAAACCTAAGCTTCCATAAAAGATAACTCAAAATCAAATACATCCAAAATTAGTGCACTGTCAAATATGAATAGAATAAAACAGATAGAGTCAATCTCAAAATTAAATGCCATGATCGGGATTTGATACATCTGCACCATCACCGATTGACCACAACAATCAACAATACTTCCCACACAAAGGAGTAATTTTGTAAAATAAGAGATATTGTAATATGTTGAATAAAAAAGTCAAGTACCTCTTGTTGAAACATAAATTTTACAATGTAAATGATTTTGTTGAATTCAAACTGTAACCTGTTTATTATTTATGTAATTTCTTATGTTATCATGTGTATACTGTAAATAATATTATGTAATACGCCATATATAAAAGTGAATCGCCATATTGCTTCACTTGCACTGTTTTTCACAGGACATGTTTCAAGAGCTGTTGCTCCCATCTTCAGCTGAGTCTTGACTAGTGCAAATTGTAGTGGTTTCCTCTTTCTCCGTATCATCAATAGATGGCATGATGTATTTGTCAAAGACAATCTTTCAATTTTACATCTTTGATGTGCAAGGGACAGAAAGGGTTTAACTCATTTCAATTTCAATTTATTCATCCCCTATATTTCATACAGAGGATATGTCAGTTTACATTATAAGAAAAACATAAAAATACACCCAAAAGTCGACTATATGCACTGCTTAGAAACAAAAATTAACATTGTTTATTTTCCATTTTTTGCTTTGTACTCTTCCACACTATAAAAAGCTTGTTCTGACAAAGACCTTTTTATATTCTTAATATTACATAGTTTAGTATTCTTTATTTTACCTGTCAATCTATTATACATGTTTTTTCCGATACTTTCTTATGATCTGTTGTTTAGTGTTCCCCTTAGTGTGGTCCTAAAATAGTCAGCTTTATTTCTTACATTATATGAGTGTACATTACAGTTCTTTTTACATGTATTCCTTTCTATTACATATTTCATGCTTTCATATATGTATATGCATGGAACAGTTAAAATATTATGCTTCTTAAATATCTGCCTACAGCTAGATCTTCTCTCAACATTTTCAATTATTCGGATAGCTTTCTTTTGTAATCTGAAAATGTTTAACACCTCTTTTGCATTTATATTACCCCATAAAGATATCTCATATTTTATATGTGAATAGATAAATGCATAATACACTTGTTTTAAGGTTTTATTATCCATAGTTCGTCTAACGTGTTTCATTACGTATATACCTTTATTTAGTTTTTTTATTATATGTTCTATGTGTTGCTTCCACCCTAGGTGTTTATCAATTACTACCCCCAAAAATTCTGTTTGGCATGTTTCTGGAATACATTCACCATCAATTGTTGAACACTTCTTGAGATCGAACATTATCCAGCATGTCTTATTTAAATTTATCATTAGGTCTAAGTTTAAGAAATACTGTTTTACTATTTTTAGGATTTCCTTTGCTTTATATCCACTTCTCTTTCTGTAGATTCATTTATTATTATGGTTATATCATCTGCATATCCTATTACAGTACCACCATGCTTCCTTATCAACTCAAAAAGGTCATTTATATAAAGTAAAAATAAAAATGGTCCCAATTTTGAACCTTGAGGTATACCTGATGTTACATATCTCCAGTCTGACTTAATATTTTCAATTTCTCCCTTTGTGTTCTTAAAATTTACTTCCACCCATTGCATTCGCTTTTTTAGATAAGATTCAACCCAATCTTGTGCAATCCCAATCTTGTCACTTATTTTCATTCATTCATCAAGGGAAGAATGTGCAGGAAGGCCAAATGTAAATGAAGAAATGATTGACAGTCCATGAAAGTTTTTAAATGGAGTCCTAAAAAATCAGTTTAGCCATTTTTTTTTTTTTTTTTTTTTTTTTTACTGAGAATGCTATCAATGGACAAAGAGGAACAGGGATTTATTTTTGAACAGGACAGGGCCCCTCCACATTGTCCTCAATGGACACCTGCCAGGTGGATGCATTGGTTGTGCAACAGTTGCAAACACCTACACATGACTATCCTGTTCAACTGACCTTAAGCATCTGATTTCTTCCTGTGCAACTACATCAAGGATAGTGTTTACATCCCTCCACTTCCAGTGACATTGACAGGATTGAGAAACCACATTACTGCAGACATCAAGAACATCACACAAGTCAAGCTTGACAGAGTGTGACATGAATGGGACCATTAGCTGGAAGTCTACCTTATTACATCTGATGCTCACATCTAATGCATCTAAGGTGAAAACAAAACTTCAAACTTCTGCCTTTCAAGTGATGGTATGATAATTTATTTATATTATTAATGAAAATATAACTTATGAAACTGACCAATAATTTGTAGACAGCCTGTATGATCTGTCATGAAATTATCTTAAACATATGGTAATTTAATTAACACCATTAGAGTCATTCTTAATGACATCTGACCATCAACATACCTGTAGAAGCAGCTTTGAGGAGCCATCACAGTCGAGATCTACAATTACACCTATGGAATTGTACACAGCTTTCAGATACTCAGCTGAGAAGTCACTACATGGGAGCAAATTGAGATGCACTCCAGCCATTGAGAGACTTTTGCTAAGCAGAAACTGATCTACAACAGAAAATAGCGTACTTGCATAATAAAAACTAAACTCCATGGCACTATAGCTGGGCGGAGCCTTACTTGCCCGACTGCTACACCCTCCACCTCCATCCACAAGGGGTATGTTGAGTGGGATGCAGTCCTGAAGGATGTAGCATAATAAATTCTTTAACAAATAAAACTCATACAACAACTTTTTTCAGTACTTCTATTTGCACTTGTTAAATATTATTGTATAATAAGCTCGTTTTGATAATTGTAATTCTATTACTGTTGACTTACGAGGGCTGTTCAATAAGGAATGATCACAATCTCTTTTGACAATGTACCTCTACTCATCCTCATAATTGTTATGCTCCTTCTCAAAATATCTCCCCTGAATGCGATGCACTTGTCCCAGCGTTTCTGCCAGTCTTCAAAGACAAGCTGGAAACCATTTTTTTGAGAGATCCTTCAAAATCGCCTCCGCAGCCTTCACCAGTGCTTCTGATGATGGATAATGCCTCCCACAAAGGCGTTTCTTCAACTTAGGGAATAGAAAAAAGTCACATGGAGCTAAATCCGGACTATAAGGAGGGTGAGAGATGTACTTCACATTGATTTTTGCAAGATATTCAGCAACAACATTGACAATATGCAGCCGTGCATTAATCGTTGTGCAGCATTCAACCTGCTTCATGGAAATGTGGTCTTTTACGCCTGATATGGACTTGCAATGTTTTCAGGACATCCCTGTAGTATTGTCCAGTTACTGATGTGTGTGCAGGTACAACATGCTGATAAACCATTCCATGAATATAAAAGAATGAGATGACCATAACTTTCCCAGTAGAAGCAACCACTTTTGCTTTTTTGGGGGGTTGGTGATGAAGGAGATTTCCACACTGAACTTTGCTGTTTGCTCTCAGGATCAAAATGATGTAGCCAAGTTTCATCAGCAGTGATTACGTTTGAAAGAAAATCCGGATCTTCCTCTAACATCAACTTTAACTGCATGTTACCTTTAACTGTATGTTACCTCCATTGCAGCGATAGGCGATACGGAACATGTCTGAACTTGCATACTTCTCACAGGCAGAATATAATAAGGTTGAATTTTAGTGCTGAAAATTATGACGGCAAAAAAATTATGCTCATTCTTTATTGAACAGTGATGATGATGATGGTGATGATGATGGTGGTGGTGGCGGCGGTGGCCTTGGCGGTGGCGTTGGCGGTGGCGTTGGCGGTGGCGGTGGCATTGGCGATGGCGATGGTGATGGTGATGATAAAAAGAATAGTGTTGTACCACGTGTTTACAGCCAACAGTCCAATAAATATCAACTCGTAAAGAGTTACGAGTAAACAACTTGTAGCTCTAGGGCTGACCTCTTGTGGTGATTCTGAGAACTTATCAAACCACCCTCGTATAAACCTGGAGATAACTGATATTGAGACTGTAGCAATTATTGTTCTAAATAAAACAAACCTAATACAATTTTGAGTCGAACTAATACTCAATGCTCCATTTATTGCTAGTATTTACCTAGAACGCGTTTCGTTAGGGTCTTCCTAACATCATCAGCTGTTGTCGACTAATGGATGCCGGTTCAGTGAACTCCTCGGAGGTGATAAACTGAACCGGCATCCATTAGTCGACAACAGCTGATGATGTTAGGAAGACCCTAACGAAACGCGTTCTAGGTAAATACTAGCAATAAATGGAGCATTGAGTATTAGTTCGACTCAAAATTGTATTAATCTTGTGCTTCATTGTATCATAGTCCTTAAACAACAGAAAACAAACCTGTTTGATTGAAACAGCAAAAGAATACACCTTTCAAGTACAGTTTCTCTTGCATAAATCTTTGCAGCAATTCAGGTAGCATCATGTGACAGCAGCCTAAATTCAGTCCTAATACTGTCAAGAAAGCTGTCATTGCGGTACTCATTGCTACACCAGGTATATCTCTGTAACAAACAAGTTACACAGATGTTCAATAATGCTAGTTATTATTAAAACTATTATGTGAAGAAGTATATTTAGATCGCAACGGAAAGCTACATCTTTAGGTCGTTAATATATGTAACGGTGTGTTATGGAAAGAACTATAAAATGTTCACTAACATATTTGACAGAAGAGGAGAAATGAAAAATATGCATTAAACACAAAAACAATTTGAGGTGCACAAACAGCTGATGAAATGATAGAGAAAACTATAGAGAGAATAGGAGTGTAAGACATAAGGAAATTAGAAGAATGAAACAACAACAAGATTGTAAAATTAGAAAAGAATGGAATAGAAGACATAAAAAAAGAAGATATGTGAGGAAGCTTAGAAAATAAGAAATCATTAGATTTCTGTTGAACAACAAAAAGAAACTAGGGCGCGGAAGGGCACGTTGACTATTATAACAGGAAAATGAAGGATTTGTAAAGATGAGAATGGGGCCAATATTCGTAATAGGGATAAGAAGCAGTCGAAAAGAGGATCAGGAAATTAGAGAGAAGCCCATCTTGGTAGCATTGATGCTAGATTGTCTGCCTCATGTTCAAGAGGTTTTGAGTTTGAATTTCAGTCAAGTTGAGTTACATGGATAAGATTTGTTCCAGGGTTTTCCCTCATCATGAAAGGTGAATGTCAGATGACTCTAAACTCTATGGACCCTGGGTACATTTGAGCATCGTTTCTTCAATTTTATTCATAGTCCAATATGATGTAATGTTGGAGGACCTAAATTAAAAAAAAAAATTAGAGGAATTTTTAAGAAACGCAATTGAAAAATTGACCAGGAAAGTAAAGGAATATATCAGGTGGTCTCATAAGTAAAGTAGGTTTTTCTTATTTTGGTGTTTTGAAAATTTTATTGGGTTTCTTTGATGTGGCAATGCTATTTACAGAATTGCATACACTGCGAGCATCTATCAGTCTTCAGTTGTTAATAAACAATCACAAAATGGAGATAACAAAGTTTGAACTTACAGTCCTTCTAAAATACTCCCAGTACGGGAGGGAATTCGCCCCCTTCAGGTGCCGTGGTGCGTCTTTAGCACTCGTCTGACGTTATTAGAGAAACCTTGGGCGAAACGTTCGAGCCCCTTCTTGTTGGGAGTTGTTTGGATTGGTTCCCAATACCCTTGGGAGATCGGGTGCATCTGTTTAGACGGGGTTGAGGGAAGCCTCAAGTTCCCGGGTGATAACCTGCAGAGCTAGTAGTCGGTGTGCTAGTTTAGTTTAGTTTATTCATACGTTAAGTCAATACAATGGCATTGGATACGTCAATACAAATATTTACAACAGTACAAATAATATTAAGTATAAAAAATAAATTACATCAAGTGTAATTAATAAGATCTAAGCATGAACTCAGATATATACAGTTGCATGGCTCTACAACTACAGCATTTAAAATGGTATCACAAATATATACAATTATATGGCCAGCTTCAGTGTATCTAGAAATTCACTTACGTCATAATATGGATCGCTTAATACAATTTTCTTCAACGATAGCTTGAAGCACCGCATATGTTTTTCAGATTGGCCGGTAGTTTATTATACAGAGTGACTGCTGAATATCTAACTCCTTTGGAATAAAATGTAGTTCTATGTGTTATTGTTCTTAAGTCTGTTTTACCCCCGGTGTTATGATGATGTATTTGATTATTTGTGGTGAAATTTTCAAGATTCTGTTTTGTATAACATAGCAAACAGTATATAGAGGCTTGTTTTTTAAGTCAGTACCGTTTTGCGATTCCGCCGCCGCAGCGCTACGGTCGGCGTTCCGCGCATGCACGCTGGTTACCTTCATCTCTTGTCTACGCACTGACGCCATTAAAGTCTGATTCTTCAATGTATACGTTGGTTACTGAGTGTTTAAGATGCCTCCGACAATCGTGAGTCGCGCCGATTGTGAAGTACGGTCTGTTATACGATTTCTTAGTGCTAAAGGCGTAAAACCGATCGATATTCATCGTGAGATCTGTGAAGTTTACGGACAAAACATTATGAGTGATGGAATGGTAAGGAAATGGGTGAGAGCATTTAAAGATGGCCGCACAAATGTGCATATGAAGAACGGAGTGGGCGTCCTTCGGTCGTTACTGAAGATTTGGTGCAGAAAGTGGACGAAAAGGTGAGAGAAAACAGACGCTTTACAATTTCATCAGTGTGCGACTATTTTCCTCAATATTCTCGTAGTGTTTTGTATCGCATTGTGACCGAGAACTTGAAGTACCGGAAATTGTGTTCACGTTGGGTTCCGAAAATGTTGACGGATTTGCACAAAACCCAACGTTTAGGCAGTGCATTGACTTTCCTTGAGCGGTACCACAATGAAGGTGAAGATTTTTTAGACCAAATTGTTACTGGTGACGAAACATGGGTGGCCTACGTCACATCAGAATCGAAACAACAATCCATGGAATGGCGACATTCATCATCACCCACAAAAGTGAAGTTTAAGCAAACAATTTCTGCCCGGAAAATCACGTACACAGTTTTTTTGGGACAGAAAAAGGAGTATTTCTAGTTGAGTTTCTGCCTCGTAATGAGACAATCAATGCAGCGGCTTATTGTGAGACATCGTACAATCTGCGCCGTGCAATCCAGAAAAAAAAGACGTGGCAAGTTGAGTAAGGGTATCGTTTTGCTGCATGACAATGCCCATCCACATGTGTCTAATCGGACCAAAGATCTCATCAAATCTTTTTAATGGGAAACTCTAGATCATCCTCCATACAGCCCTGATCTGGCGCCCAGCGACTACCATTTGTTCCTGCACTTGAAGAAACATCTGGGCGGTCAGCGTCTTCAAGACGATAACGAAGTCAAAACAGTTGTGATACAGTGGTTAACACGTCAGGCGGCAGAATTTTATGAGGAGGGTATTCAAAAACTGGTGCCACGTTATGACAAGTGCCTCAATATTCACGGAAATTATGTAGAAAAGTAGATTAAGATACAGGCTTTCATGTAAAAATAAAATTATTGCGATATCTATGCACGTCTTTTTTTAATTCCAAAACGGTACTGACTTAAAAAAACATGCCTCGTATATTTTTATAACCCCGACAATCGTTTAGAATAACGCTGTATGTGTTTCTGAAATTTCGGTGGACATTTTTTGATTGGCATGCAATTCTTACGCTATTTTGTAAGTGAGTAGTGCAAACATTTTAAAAAGAAAGGACTCTTCACAACCTTCTTTAAGTAAAAGACTCATAAGACTACTTACAACTGATAATCATCAAGAAATAACATTCACCATCTAAAGTTTTTTCCGTGATAACTTTGAAATCTTCGCCAAGTTTGAAGATACTTGTACATTAGCTAACACCAACTTCTTTTGTGCTTGGCAAAATGTATTTATTTTATCCTCTTTCTACATTAACCAAAGTTAGAGGGCGTTGTTTCAACGGAATACAAAGCAAATAGAGAACGTTACCGATTTATTGCTGCTAAAATATTTAGGTTATGTACACATCGTTCAAAAGGATTGACATTTCTTTGCCTTCTGTCTGCCTAAATTATTAAGGAGTCAACAATAGAGTCAAGATTGAAGCTTTAGATTTTGTTTGTGTACTATAAAATGCATGGACGAACGTCTGGTTGGTAATAATGAATATATTAGGTTATTTCCTATGAGGCGTAAGCGAGTAGAGTACAAAAGAAAATGGAGTAGGTGTAATTTTAGATATGTATATTTCAGAGGGAAACAGCAAACGAAAGATACCTTTAACAAACAAAGTATAACTTGGATTCAAAGAACAAGAAATCACAGATTTATACGTAAATAAAGAAGTGGCAAAATAAGTGAAGGAAAAATCTTGTGTCCACAAAGCTTTCTCTATTCATTTTTGTACATCAACTCTAAAAATATTATTCTATGGTCTATTTCATATTAATCGAGATAAACGTTTATCGAAATGTTTGATTACATTATTCTTTAGGTACAATGGGAATGAGGGAATAGAACAGGGTATAAGTGATAAATAAGAGAACTGGTTACTATGTGACAGCTATGACTTCTACATGTTTTGCATTGTCATGACAAAGAGGAAGGAGAAGGGGGAAAAAAAGGAATAACGACTTCCCATTTGAGAAAACGTGGAAGTACCTGCAGTTATGCGCAGAGGATCTACCCTAAAGTCCAAAGAACCTGGCCTCCTTCTACCTGGGAGCAATGGAAACTACGGGGCTCTTTCCATAGGGAAATATCTGGTTTCTTAAAATGCTTCTCCATTGACAACAACTTCAAGACGGGTGGAAGTGGTCTACCACTTGCGCGAGCCAACCCCAAAGGGGAAGGCTACTGATTAACCATGGAGGGGCCGCCTGGTGATCTAGCACTCCTTCTACTAGCTCTGCTCTAGTACCCAGGACTTATGAGGCAACCCTCTACCCCCTCCGGGCGGCCGTAGCCTGGCCGGAGGTTACCGATTTCCCGCGGGTGTCAGGAAGCCACTGCCCCCTCGAGCCCAATCCAATCCGAACTCCCCGACGGGAGGAGCTCGGCAGTTCGGCCAGAGGTTCCTCTAGTAAAGTCAGAGGTACCACGAGTGCTAAGGATCCGCAGCGCCCGCACCACAGCAGCTGAAGGGGACGGATACCCCCCCCCTACAGTGACGTGGAAGTACACGTTTATGTCAGAGGTTCTACTCCCATTAGTCCTGAACCCGTAGTACCAAGGACACGGGCCTCATTCGACCAAGGAGTTACCGAGCTGTCCCAAAAGGGCGCCCGGCACCTCCGTGGGGCTTTCCATAGAGCAAGACCTAGAGACAAACAAGCCCCCCATCTGGTCTGTGGACTCAAGACGGGATGGAAATGGATACGCCACTTACGCGCACCAACTCCAAAATGGGAAGGCTACCGATATGACCTCGGTGGGGCCGCCTGGTGATCTAGCACACCTTCTACTAGCTATCCTGGCTGGTACGCGGGAATATTAATTGCTTCCCTCAACCCCGTCTGGAGACGTACCCGAACTCCCACGGGTATCGGGATCCACTGCCCCCTCGAGTCCAACCCAATCCGAACAACTCCCAATCAGGGAGGGTCTCGGCAGTTCGTCCCGAGGTTCCTCTAGTAACGTCAGAGGTACCATGAGTGCTAGGGATCCGCAGCGCCCGCAACACGGCAGCTGAAGGGGACGGATCCCCTCCCCCACAAGAACGTGGAAGTACAAAAAAAAAAATAAAAAAATAAAAAAAAAATAAAAAAAATATATTATCTGCTAATCTATTGTCCAGGCATCTAGATGCTAAACCTGGACACGATTATTTATAATTTTATTTGATTTATTTAATGATTTAATATGATTTAACAATAACAAATTATAATCTTTGCAGATACAATCCTATATTACATGTTTTAATATAATATCCTCCACAAGGGAAGTTACAAAATTCATTAAGTTGTTAGCCTGTCTCCTCTATATTGACTTCCTGTTCCCGATTCTGATAACTGCGTCTCCTTCTACCTGTCTTCATTCTATATCCGAAACAGTTTCCTGATTTATGTCTAATCCTTCTTCCTGAGATACTTATAGCTGTGTCCTGTCTACTTCTAGTTCCCGATGTCGTCTTAATCTACTGGAACTTCTAGTTGCAGACTGTTCACCATTGGGTCTATGCTGACGTATGCGTCTTGGCTGATTCTGAAGTCTATTGATCTTATATTGTTCCATTACTACGTCAGAAACTGTGAGAACCATCTTCTCTAAGATTTTAAGATCGTATTCATATCTAATGATGTTGTATACTTGTTTCCCAGCTAGTAACTCTCTATATTCCTGTAAAGTCTCTTTATATTTAATACATTCAAAAATGACATGTTCTGGTGAGTGGAAGTACAGTAGAAACTCATTTACCCGATTAACTGGGGCCAGGATTAGGAATTCATTACGGAGGGAACTCGGTACATAGGCCACTATGCTGGGCCCATTGTTCCTATGCCCCAAGTGGGGGCGCCCCCGGGAGGAAGGATGAGGCGAAGGAGACAGAGGTAGGCCGACCCAAGCAGCCACGACAGTACAGAGGGCAGGGTCCCTACAGTTTACTTGGATAGAGACTTCCCCCGACAGGCCAGGGCAATGAAGTCGCTTCCCTACAGCGGGACGGCAACGAGCCTAGCAGTCGAGCCCTAATGGTCCCAGGCAGGTGATATGAGCCCCATAGGTCCCTGGCTGACGGTCTCGAAATGGTCCTAGCAGAGGAGCGGAGGCCGGCAACCGACCTACCGGAGGAGGAAGTAGCTTTCCTCAGAGCATATCATCCTGCCATGCACCGCCGAGACTCCCGACGACACTTCTACCCTGAAAGAGACCACCAGATGAGAGATGATGTGAAATGATAATGGAGATGAAATGGAGGGACAGGAAATTCGGGGGATGTAATTAACCTACCCAGCATTCGCCTAGCGACCCGGGAAAACCCCCGAAAAATCCATAGGTCAGGTAGGTCGGCCATAGGAACCGAACTTGGGCCTCCCGAATCAGGCCACAGACGAAACCGCCTGAGCCATCCCACTCGGTAACTGGGACCAGGACTGACCCAAGTTAACGAAAATCCGGGTTATCCAGAGAATGACACAAAAAAAAAACACAATAATAAGCATGTACTCATCACAACATATTTTTAAAGTAGTTTAGAAATAACTAATGCCACACTTTCACCTAGAAACACATACACTGAATGTACTATAATAGCCTATGTATGCACTGTACATAATATAGCTACAAACTAGTTGGTAGTACAAAAGACAGTGAGCTTCTGCTGTCTCAGTATATCGCTTACGAGCAGCGCGATCTCGCATCCGCTTTAACATTAAAAGTTCATTTGGCTTGGCTCTTAAGTTAAGCAGCAATTTCTCTATGTTTGCCACTACTTGTGCATGGGTCATAACCACACCTGGTTCATCAACACTGTCTGAATCTGAATACACTTCATTTTCATTCTCAGTAACATTGCATGATGCAATAATGTCTTCCTCTGTAACCTGTACATAACCTCCGTCATTGTCAATGTCTTCTTGATCAAAATCGAAATAGTCATCGATATTTTTAAAAATCTCTATAAAATCTTCTTACACACCGTAACAGTTCTTATATAGTGCGATCCATATAAACCTGAACCATTTCAATAGGCCATAACTTTTGAATCAATAATAGGACACACGTGCAACTTTGGGAGAATATACGAGGACTGTTCAGTAAATAATGATAACATATTAACTCATCATGATTTTAATGGTACTTCTCAAAATAGTCTCCCCTGAATGCGATGCACTTGTCGCAGCGTTTCTGCCAGTCTTCAAAGACATGCTGGAAACCACTTCTGAGAGGTCCTTCAAAATCGCCTCCGCAGCCTTCACCACTGCTTCTGATGATGGATAATGCCTCCCACGAAGCCGTTTCTTCAAGTCAGGGAGTAGAAAAGTCAGATGGGGCTAAATCCAGACTATAGGGAGGGTGAGGGATGCACTTCACGTTGACTTTTGCAAGATATTCAGCAACAACATTGGTCATGTGCGGCCGCGCATTATCGTGGTGCAGCATCTAGCCTGCTTCACGGAAATGTGGTCTTTTGTGCCTGATATGGACTTGCAATGTTTTCAGGACATCCCTGTAGTGTTGTCCAGTTACTGATATGTGTACAGGTACAAAATGCTGATAAACCATTCCATGAATATCAAAGAATGAGATGACTAAAACTTTCCCAGCAGAAGTAACCATTTTTGATTTTTTGGGGGTTGGTTATGTTGGATATTTCCACGCTGAGCTTTGCTGTTTGCTCTCAGGATCAAAAAGATGTAGCCAAGTTTCATCAGAAGTGATTATGTTTGAAAGAAACTCCGGATCTTCCTCTAACATCAACTTTAACTGCATGCAGATGTGCATGCGAATGTCCCTTTGTTCGGGAATCAAGTTTTGAAAGCCATCGCGCACAAACACGTCTCATGTGTAATATTTCTGTCACCAACGTGTGGGTGGCATCCAATGAAATGTTCAGAATTTTAGAAAGTAATCTTAAGGTAATTCGTCGATCCCTTCTTACAATAGCACCAGCAGTGTTGATGTTTTCTTCCGTAAGAGCAGTAACTGGAGCACCGGGTCCACTTTACTTTGAAATTGATTGTCTCCTCTCTTTAAACATTTTAAACCACCTTCGAGCTGTGCTGTAGGAAAGAACAGACTCTCCATAGGTCTCCTGTAACATTGTATAGGCCCGAGCTAAAGATCTGTTGAGACAAAAATAGAATTTCAAAGCCGCACATTGTTCCTCGCGTGTTACCTCTTTTGCAGCGGTAGGCGATACTGAACTTATCTGAACTTGCCTGGTTGTCACAGGCGGGAACCAGGAGTAGCAACAATGAAACTACTACGGCGTGTTTGTTTCACATTAAGCTAACAGAATATACTAAAGTTGAAATTAAGTGTGAAAAATTATGACCATAAAAATTTATGATAATTCTTTATTGAACAACCCTCGTACTATATCCTAACTATTAATTACAAAACACTCCTAAGTCTTGAGGAGACTTGGGGGTGAAATACGCGTAGCAGTTACATTATATCAAAGACCCACGGGCTTACCATGGCGTTGTGCAGACGTGTATGGTTAGAGAATGCGACGTGTAGAGTTGCCGTCACTAAAGGGTGGCACGATGAACCTGAATCTAAGATCAGCGTGACCTCCGAAAGAACCAAACTAGAGTAACCCACTCGAATCTTACTGGAATGACCCACGACTTCCAAGATACCAGTCTTTAAATGCTGTTACTTTTAATATGGCGACCTATTGCCAAATTACCATTCCCACGCCAAAGAAGCTGCGTAGACGTTTCGCAAGCAAAGATGAACATGATCATATTCCTCCAAACATTCTAACTGCAATTCGGATTCTATGTGACTCAGATTACTTTGCTCAGCAAAGTCCGTGTCCGGTCACCTGTACGTGGTAAACATGAGTGAACAGGAAACTGATGTCATAAGCTAAAGTCACGAGAAAGCTGGCTTAATGCTATTCTCATAAGTCAGCAGAATTAAGCTTTTTAGAATGTGTAAATGAGTAAAATCACAGGAAGTGAACATTATATAATAAGATTCCAAATTTGATATGTCACTAGGTATTCCTCAACCATATACGCGACAATAACATCCTGTCATGCAGCGCCGAGGCTACCGCCGATACTTCTACGCTGAAATAGATCACCAGATGAGAGGTGATGTGAAATGATGATGGTTATGAAATAGAGGGGCAGGAAATTCGTGGAATGTAATTTACCTGCCCGGGAAACCCCCGAAAAAACCATAAGTCAGGTAGATCGGCCACTGGAATCGAACCCCGGCCTCCCGAATGCGGGCCACAGACCACCTGAGCCATTCCGCTCGGCCTACAGGGTGTATCAAAATACTTCTGCAAACTTTGGATATGGTTTCATTACACCACAAGAAGGAAAAGAAAAGTTCATATGAACATATTACAGGGTGTGTCAAAATACTTCTGCAAACTTTGGATATGGGTTCATTACACCACAAGAAGGAAAAGAAAAGTTCATATGAACATATTACAGGGTGTGTCAAAATACTTCTGCAAACTT
The DNA here is from genome assembly GCA_030765055.1 of Mantis religiosa. NCBI lineage: Eukaryota > Metazoa > Arthropoda > Insecta > Mantodea > Mantidae > Mantis > Mantis religiosa. Next base: position 41,121,724 of record CM060960.1, read on the forward strand.
TGGATATGGGTTCATTACACCACAAGAAGGAAAAGAAAAGTTCATATGAACATATTACAGGATATGTCAAAAATACTTCTGCAAACTTTGGATATGGGTTCATTACACCACAAGAAGGAAAAGAAAAGTTCATATGAACATATTACAGGGTGTGTCAAAAATACTTCTGCAAACTTTGGATATGGGTTCATTACACCACAAGAAGGAAAAGAAAAGTTCATATGAACATATGTTCCTTATCCTCTGTTTTCTCTTAACATCTGCACTTAACTCATTACATGAAACGTTGAAGACAGACGCCCGCCTCGGTAGCGTGGTGGTAGAGTGTCTGCTTCACGTTCAAGAGGTCCCGAGTTCGAATCTCGGTCAGGGTGAGTTACCCGGATAAGGTTTTTCCGGGGTTTTCCCTTATTCCGAAAGACAAATGTCGGGTAACTCTAAGCTCTATGGACCCTGAGCCCATTTGAGCATCATTTCACCCATTCCATTCATCGTCCGATATGACTTAACGTTGGAGGACGTAAAATTACCCCCCCCCCCCACACACACACGTTGAAGACAGACGACAAACGTAAATAAGTCTCCATGGCTTTGCCATCTCCGCATGGAGTACATTGGTCTGAGTCCATAGAAAAATGAATTTGTGAGGTTGGACCACGATGGCCGTTGAAAGTACATTTCATTAAGACATGAATAACTATAAAAGAAAGCATTGTGAGATATATGTTCATATGAACTTTTTTTTTGTTTGTTGTAAGGAACACATACTCGAAGTTTTTATAAGTATTTCTCATACATCCTGTATATTGGGCGTGAAAGACCGCTTAATTTTGCTCAGAGGCATCTTTATCAAGGGGGAAGCGCTGCCGGCTAAGTAAACACCCAGAAGACTAATAGAGAAGGATGGAGACACTTCGAGAATGTCCTCATTCCGCTTCAGCAGCGTAATATGTTTATCGAAGTTTGCTATTCTCTGAGCGGTAAAGAGAGAGTAGAAGAGTCCTATGTTCCGCACTTATATATCGCTACGCACAATGAAAAGCGCAAAAAGCGTGTTAAAAGAATGGACTTTCACATCATTACAATACTCTGTATTATTGGATTACACAAAGCAGTTCATGGATAATTTTTTTAAAGATATTTTGGGAAGTAATGTAGTTTCGAGTGCTTAAAAGGTGTAATCTTCTTGCCTCCCATTGTTTGGCATGGATTCAAATCCCCGTGATATCAATAGCTGTGATTTATATTTATGGACCTTTCCTTACTGGTTAGGAATGAATATCAAACAGCTTTCGTTCTATAGATCCCCAAATTCATTTGTATATTCATTTTGTAACTTTCATTCATTGCCTCGTGATTTCCTTTTCTTAAAGTGAGAGAAAGAGAGAGTGAAAGTGAGACAGAGGGGGAGGTGGGAAGTAGGTAGATAGAAGTGAGATATGAGGGCACAGAACTACTTAGGTCATTCTCATTAACACCCAAACTTAAATGTAAATGTTAAACATAAGACACTTCTGCCTTAGATACATCTATAGGAAGACAGAATGCCATGTTTCCAAAAACAAATGAAGATTCTTTTTATTTGGCAGTTGTTTCCTAATGTTTTGTTCGTTGATTGTGTGTAGCTTATTTCATTTGTTCTAAAATATTCTTCATTAGCATTTAAAGATTTTCTGTTTCTTAAAAATAAACTTGAAGTTTTATGATTTTAAGTTGTCATTAATGCAATGTAGAGATCGATTTAGAAATATGTTTGGTAAAGATTTCCCTTCCAAGGCAACAATTTATAATTGATATAGTTATCGCCAAACAATTTGGCACGAGAAAAATTCTTTGGAACTAGTGGACGAGCCTATACCAGAAAGGGTTGTAAGTATTGTCTTGGACCTCATGTCTCTCACCCGCATAAATCACTGGAAGCAAGTCATTAGTTAACCTGCCCGGTTAACTGGAGGAAAAAGTTAAGGTTATTAAGCACGAAAAGAATGAACATCCAGCTTAAGAATTAACTGTGTTGTTTAAAGTGAGGGAAACTCAGATTTGTGAGATATTGAAAAACAAAATAACTAAGACGAGTGGCTAAAGGGAACAGCAGGGTATGTTAAACGCGTCACAATGTCTACAGAGTATGACCAGCTATATCGTGCTGTGTTCGAGTGATTTGTTAGTACGTGCGTTAAAGGAATTCATATTTCTGGACCATTGCTTCGGTCTCAAGCTTTAGAGACAGCAAGAAAGTTAGTCAAAGACAATTTCAGAGCTTCCACTGGATGACTCGACGGCTTCAAAAATCGCTATAAAATTGTTTTGAATGCTGTGTGTGGTGAAGCAAATTATTTTGATATGCAGACAGATGCAGATTGGTAAGGAAAACTTCAATGTAGACAGAGAAACTGGGCGATAAACTATCGTACAATTAATGTATATTGTGACGATCTAACTATGGGTGGTAAAGGATAAGGCGCACACGGCCAGATGGTACATGGGGGAATTGTTCAAGGTAGGAAATGCATGCTTTGTGAGAGGTTGCGATTTCCTATTTGGTTGATTTCTACAAAAGGTATGGGTAATACTAACTTAAACTACAAACTACTACAATAAAGCAAATTACATAGGCCATAGCGGCCAGTTACCTGCCTCAAGAGGCTGTGGACGAATCCATCTGTTCAGGCTGAATGATGCCACAAGAGAGGGCGAGAAAACCGCTTACACCAACTTATTATCCAAGGGTGATGGTTTCCTAGCCGGCGCCTCCACCATTATGTGACGACCTAACTATGGATGGTAAAAGATAAGTAGCACTTGGCCAGATCGTACACTGGGGCATTGCTCAAGGTAGGAAATGCATGGTTTGTGAGAGGTTGGGGTTTCCTATTTGGTTCATTTCTACAGGTTGAGGACAGAGGACCTACTCCCATTAGTCCTGGACTCGTAGGACAAAGGACCCGGGCCTTCTTCAACCAGGGAGTTACCGAGCTGTCCCAAAGGGCGCCCGGCGTATACTTCGTTGTGCTTTCCATAGGGCAAGACCTAGAGACCAACAAGCCCCCTGCATCTAGTCCTGTGGACTCAAGACGGGATGGAAGTGGATACGCCACTTACGTGCGCCAACACCAAAGGTGAAGGCTACCAAAATGACCTCGGTGGGGCCGCCTGGTGATCTAGAACTCCTTCTACTAGCTTCGCAGGCTAGTACCCGGGAAAATTAATGGCTTCCCTCAACCCCGTCAGGAGATGTACCCGATTCCCACGGGTATCGGGAACACACTGCCCCCTCGAGACCAAGCCAATCCCAACAACTCCCAGAGATAGGGGCTCAGATGTTCGGCCCGAGGTTCCTCTAGTAACGTCAGAGGTACCACGAGTGCTAAGGGTCCGCAGCGGTCACACCACGGCAGCTGAAGGGGACGGATCCCCTCCCCTACGGGGGGTTCATTTCTACAAAAGGTATGGGTAACACTAACTTAAACTACAAACTACTACAATATTGCAAATTACATAGGTGGCCACAGTGGCCGGTTACCTGCCTCAAGAGGCTGTGGACGAATCCATCTATTCAGGCCGAATGATGCCACAAGCCAGGGCGAGAATCCCGCTTACACCAACTTACTATCCAACGGGTGATAGAGCGGGAGAGTGACGTCACACGTACTATAGTACTCAAATGAACAACTATGGTGTTAATTAAAACAGTCACTTGTGACAGTATAAATGGGAAATATCGTAGTTCATAATACATATTAACCTCTTCTTCTTCTTCTTCTTCTTCTTCTTCTTCTTCTTCTTCTTCTTCTTCTTCTTCTTCTTCTTCTTCTTCTTCTTCTTCTTCTTCTTCTTCTTCTTCTTCTTCTTCTTCTTCTTCTTCTTCTTCTTCTTCTTCTTCTTCTTCTTCTTCTTCTTCTTCTTCTTCTTCTTCTTCTTCTTCTTCTTCTTCTTCTTCTTCTTCTTCTTCTTCTTCTTCTTCTTCTTCTTCTTCTTCTTCTTCTTCTTCTTCTTCTTCTTCTTCTTCTTCTTCTTCTTCTTCTTCTTCTTCTTCTTCTTCTTCTTCTTCTTCTTCTTCTTCTTCTTCTTCTTCTTATTATTATTATTATTATTATTATTATTATTATTATTATTATTATTATTATTATTACTACTACTACTACTATCCCGCCAGTGAGAACCAGGTAAGTTCAGACATGTTCAGTATCGCCTACCACTGCAATGGAGGTAACATGCAGTTAAAGTTGATGTTAGTGGAAGATCCGGAGATTCTATCAAACGTAATCACTGCTGATGAAACTTGGCTACATCATTTTGATCCTGAGAGCAAACGCCAAAGCTCAGTGTGGACATCTCCTTCATCACCAACCACCAAAAAGCAAAAGTGGTTGCTTCTGCTGGGAAAGTTATGGTCATCTCATTCTTTGATATTCATGGTGTGGTTTATCAGCTTGTTGTACCTGCACACACATCAGTAACTGGACAATACTACAGGGATGTCCTGAAAACATTGCAAGTCCATATCAGGCGCAGAAGACCACACTTCCGTGAAGCAGACTGGATGCTGCACCACGATAATGTGCGGCCACATATTGCCAATGTTGTTGCATCTTGCAAAAACCAACGTGAAGTGCATTCCTCACCCTCCGTATAGTCCTGATTTAGCCCCATGTGACTTTTTTCTATTCCCTAACTTGAAGAAACGCCTTCGTGGGAGGCATTATCCATCAGCAGAAGCAGTGGTGAAGGCTGCGGAGGTAATTTTGAAGGATCTCTCAAAAATGGTTTCGAACATGTCTTTGAAGACTGGTAGAAACGCTGGGACAAGTGCATCGTATTCAGAGAAGGCTATTTTGAGAAGGACCATCAAAATTATGAGGAGGAGTAAAGGTACGTTGTCAAAAAAAAAAATTGTGATCATTCTTTATTGAACAGCCCTCGTATAACAGGATGTAACAAAAAAGTATGTAACAAATTTGGGAAAATATTTCTTGTGGATAGAGGATAAAAATGTTAGTAAACATAGATCCAGTAATTGTTTATATCCTCTTCGGATCACTTGTTCTTCAGCTTAACCTTACACAACACTCAATCACAGAATTGTGGGAAAACAAGAAATCATAGCACAATGTTCAAAATGAGCTCCAGTAGCTCCCGCTGTCACATGGACTCCCTAATGCGCTGAGTTAGCCCTGGAGTATTTCCTATTGTCTGGCAGTCTTCCACAATACGAGGACAAAGAGTCTCTATATCTGGAACTGGAGTTACGTAAACAAGGAATTTCAAATGTCCCTACAAATAAAAAATTAGTGGGTTTAGGTCAAGTGAACGTGGAGGCCACGGAATTGGTCCACCTCTTCCTAACCATCTATCACGAAGCCTGCTATTCAAAAAACCTGAAATGAGGAGGAGCTCCATCGTGCATAAATGAGTACCAGTACCTAACAATCAGACTACGTACTGTATCACAATGACAACATTGGTGAAATCATCACCTCCACCCACTTTAACCACATGTTTACTACTATACAATTAAACCACTGTTCAGTTGTGGGGTTATGGCCACAATATAGCTACGTATTACACAGCTCACAGTGTAAGCTCTACCATGGAAATAAACAATTTCAGACTTATGTTCATATAACATCTTTTAATTCTCTATATGCAAGACATGTTTTCCCAAAGTTTTGACAAACCTTTCTGTTACGTCCTATATGTATGTACATTTCATTTATCATACAAATATCTTAAACACGTGGTAATTTAATGAAAATCATTAGAGTTATCTTAGACAAAATCAAACTTCTATACGAGTAAAGCTAATACTTCATCAGTAATGATACATATTCTTCGGTTTGGTTTGGACGCTCTTTCGCCTGAGTGGGTTTTCCTTGTTTAGTGTCCCAAAGTACCATCGTCATTGCAACACAATGGAATCTCCGGCCAGAGGTCAGTATAGTTTAGGAGCGTAGAACATGGTGCAAAAGCTGGGTAAAATATCATCTCCCCCATCACCCCTGACAGCGCCGCAACAGGCCAGGCATTTCCCGTTACTTCACCCCACCTAGAGCCGCGGGAACTGCTCCAGATAACACTGGTCTACCTCGACCTTATAACACATGCTGCCTCATCCAGTTCCTCTACTGCCGCGCCGCCTGCAAAAACAAAACACTACCGGCATCAGTTCACTAGGGCCACGAGAGGTCCAGCAAAAGGATAACTACATTCCAGCTGTAAGATATCTTACATTCCTATAATGTCCAGAAACATTCCCAAACTGCTCAGGGTTGTATTAATGTCAATACAAATATTTAATGGGTTCGTTTCCCTAGATTTATGTTTTATTCATTTAAGATTCTTAGCGAAAATATCTTTGCCAGTAAGAACCTTGCATTTGTTTTTAGCACTTCCGTAGCATTTGTCTTTGTCACGTGCCTAGCATGTCAATTTGCGATAGTCATTTGTTTTCCGCGTGAATATTCGAAGTTTGTTTGATGTTCTGTGGCTTAAGCAAAGCAGTACGGCATCAATATAAAGAGAAACGGAAACAGCATCGATCGATTAAAATTAATATTTTACTGTATTTAATCTTTACATACTTTCTTTTAATCACTAGATAGTTAATTAAATCCTAGTGGAGCTTTGATTTTCTCTACTAATTAAAACTCCCTAGTGAGATTATAGTTCACAAATCACCAGAATTAAGTGATTAATAAGTTTAATCCTACAATTAAACATTGCATATTCAAATGGAATCAACTTCCAAATAAATTATATTTCTGAGAAGGTCGTAATCACATTGTGTTTTGATTTTACATTTTTTTTTTTTTTTTTAGGTTAACTGCTTTCCCATTTCCAATTCTGGTAGCAATGGTTAATATTCCGTAATACATTCGAGTGTTCATTAATGTAATAAGTGTTGATGCTTTATTAGGCTATAAGAATCTAACTTAGGTACTCAAAAACTTGATTCATTCTCTCAGGGATTCGATAAAGCATTTAGGAAGTTCATTCTCGTGGAATTTCTTGGTAACTGTTAGTGGTTGGTGTAAAAATGGCTAGATCTGGTGATATTAAAGTGGTGCAAGATCAAGATGAAGCAAATATATCACTTCAGTGATTGGTGTTTGTGTATTGTCAGTCATTATACTAAAATTAAAAAAATGCCATACTCGTTGGAGTTGTTCCTATCGATTAGCACTCTTGCTAATTATCTTCGGTAATTTACCTAATTGAGTGCTCAAACTCAGGTTTTTGTATTTATATAATTATTTAATGTCTCGGGTGTGCCATAATACTAAATAACGTAGGTAATGACAATTGTGAAAGAACAATTAATTTCCATTAATTGACCTAATAGTGGTTAACTATAAAGCCCGGACCTTAAAGTACTTACACGATGACGCCATTAAGGTAGTTGTCTCATGTGTTTATGAGAACTCCTAGTGGTTTTACCGGGAAAAATACGAGTCAGTTGGAGAGTTTAATGTCATGTAGGCACTTTGGCCATAGTAGCTCAATGGTTAGAGCGGCTGGACGGCAACCAGAAGATCCGTGGTTCAAATCCCGGCTATGGCATTGGATTTTTCGGTCTGACTCTATATTTCCATAGGTAATGACAATTTTAAACAAAAAATTATACATCCAAATATGTAGGCTCATAAAACAGAATGTAAAAGATACAACAGCTTTTTTTTCCTTTGAAATACGATATAAATTGAGTGTAATTTAAATATGAAAAGGTATAATAAATAGAAGATTTAAGAAAGTCTAATACACATAAAAGGTTTCGAAGAATAGCAATCGAATACTATCGATATTTGCGATATCTCGATACTCGCGAAACTTGCGTGGTATTGATATTGAACCTTGGGATCTGTGGGCTTGGTGTACTATATATACAATTGTTAATTTGTACCAGGGTATGATGTAGAGTTTAAGTTTTTTGTGTATTTAATTTGTTTATCTTTTATTTACGAATTTCAAAGCCACTTCAAAAGGTAGACATAAGAATTGGTTTTTATAAGGATATATATATATATATATATAAGACAGTCATACAAACGCAACAGATGAGATTTTCAATTCTGTTGTGTTTTAACTTGTGGAACACCCTATATCGGCGAGGCCTGGCAAGTGGGGGGAGGTACCAGGTAGGCCAGTGCTCTTCAGCTTAGTGTTGTGTTCACCGCAGTGGTGTTCGGGTGTGCTTCAGTAGTCACAATGGGAAGACGTTACGTAGTGTTGGTACTGCTGCATCTTCTCACCGGATCTCGAAGCCAGGACGGGGAATCAATTGCCACCAGTTTCCTCTCAGGTACCCACAATTATTTCATTGCTAAGTGCTCAAGGGCCTAACGAGGTCCTTACACTTCCGGTTTACTTCGAATATTTATTTGTTTTGGGTGGTTCACTGATTCATTCTTATAATTCCACAAAGTCAATTCCACTATGAATATTAAACACGTATAGACGGGGCTGTATTTTCGTTTGGGGTACCCATAAGTGTAATTTTTAAATTTTGCAGTTACCACCCCAAACATTTTAAAAATTTCATTACAAGCTCGTAAAATTATAAGTGTGTTTTACATCTGGTGCAGATATTTTTAATAATTTGTAGAAAAAACAAAAAAAAAATTATTTTAATACTAATTTATAAGGTATAAAAATTGTGCATTTGAAAAACTAAGTGATACATATACATAAAACTGGAATAGAGACATTTTTTCTTCACTCCTTTGCTTTGTCAACAGAATTCTTTTAAAAATTAAATATAATTGTTTAGGAAAAACTATTATATCTGGGTCAAAATTTGTCCTGTTTATATTTCCAAATGAATGTATGAGAAGCTATAACGTCTAATTTAGTATTTTTGTATTAATTGGATGAGTGTTACCAAAATTTAGCCAATGTTACGTTACGACGTGCTCCTGGCATCAATAACCAAGAGTTTGTAACACATCAGAACTCTTTCTTCGTGTTTACAAATTGACGGAGGTATAATAGTTTAGTCCTTGGTGGTGGGTAAGTCGTATCGTATCTGGACCAATTTAAAAATGTGGCAAGAGCTGTACTCTCTCCGAGATTCTGCAAATACTTTCAAGAAGATTGGTTATAAATTACGTAGTATTGGGACATATTCAGTGTTCAAAAGTTAGAAGAAAAGTACAGCGTAGAGTAAACGAATTGGATGTAAACAAAGCCATTTGACCATCTGTTTTGGGGAGGTTCAACTGAATACGTACTCAAGCTGTGAGGGCATCAGTATAGATTTATAATTTCTCGTAAAGTTTAAGCAATTTAGCCTTTATACGAAACATTTTTTATTTTCTTATAAATGGTTCAATGGTTTAAATTATTACATTAAAATATTTACTTGAAAGTAAATGTTTATTTTGTTTTTTATGAGAAAAAAAACCTGTAAAGTTATCTTCTTTCGAAAGGAATTTTGTGTAAGTTTCTATAAACGCTAGAAGAAGTAGAAAAATCTACTTCACAAACATGTATAACTCTTTAACAAGTAATTTACGTGACACTTTTTCTGTGGTATTAGCCATTATTATTATTTTGAGTTTATCTACACCTGTCATTTTATTAAAATGTTGTTGCTGTAGGTGTTTTTTTTTTGTGATGTCATGGAAGGAATATGAAATTGATGTAATTATTCCAGTCTTATACTTTTATCAAATGGGAAGTCATTTTTTCGCGACCTAATCACGTAAAAAATGGGAATACAACACCACCACCACAGAGCAACCACTTTTTAAAAGATTTGACTATGGCTTAAAGCCTACTGTATTTCCGTATTCCCTTTGTACCTACAAGTATTCATACAGTTTGCTTACAAATCGTAAATATAACATACCAAATATTTAATGTTTTTATTTTGGTTTCAATGTTTTCAACTCTATTCCTCATGGTATGCACTTTCTTTTTCCATACCTACGACATACTACAAGAGTATTAGTCACAAAATTATTGAGAAACGTTGCAACTACAAATTTTTCAAGGATTTCCTTGTCAAGCCTCAGTGAAAGCCGGATATGTGTTATGAACCGTAATCTCTGAAAGGATTAGTCATTATTCGTAAGATCTGTGTTACAATCGCGTGGTTTTCTCTATCCTGTATTACTAGGCATACAAATTAATCTTATTTTGCTATCTACTACATTTTGAGACAAATCTTTGCAAAAATAACTCTGTACATTACACAGGTAATGTGTAGCGATGCTCAAATGTTTCCTGTACGTTATATGCTGGCATAAAATTCCATGCAGTCGCAAAAAACAATTGAATGTGGATATCGAATAATAACCATTAATGATCGATAACAGAAGTCAAAGATCAGTATTAAGGGGACCGGTCAATGTAAATTGAGGCTCAAATAAGTAAAACATTACACACTTATGCCTTTTAATGTATTCGAGTACTGTATTCCATGAATTCCTTCGGAAAATACGGCATGCTTTAAATAAACCAGAGGGGAAGTTATTGTTATTACATTTTTACTTTTTTTCCAAGCCCCAGAAGTGTTTTTGCAAACTTAGATGTTAACGTTTTCAAATTATGCCTTTTAAATAGAAATGTAAACTATTTTATGAGTAAAAAAATAATATATGACGTATTTTGCACCAGTGCATTTAAAAAAAAAAATGTTTTAGATTTTTTCGAACTTAAAATACTTTTTAAGATTTAATTTTTAGGTTATCACAATGAAATATTAGAAACAGTTTCCCTAATACACAGCAACTTAAGTTTGCAATGGGCTACTATCGTAAGGCAAATATACTGCTGCTCCAAGCTCAACCAAATCTAGTATTTAGGTTTTCACAATCTGACACTGGAATTTTTGACTTGATGAGCACTCATTAGCTAAGGAATTCTGATTTAAGACAAAGTAAATAGTGTTCTCAGAGTAGCCTAAGGTAATTAGGTTCCAACAAAATCAGTCAACGATTAACTTAGGATTCACTAATAAGTAAGTACGTTTAGAGATCACAGAAGTGCACGACAATGGCAAGTAAAATAAAGTTAAAGAATTCTTAGAGTATAAGTTATGTTTTAGATGCCAATATAAAGCTTACATTTTGGCAACGTGTAAAGTCTGTTTAGTTAACGCATGTGCAGTTCGGAGTCAAAGGAACCTGAGCCTCCCGCTCACTAATGACCGTCATAAATCAATCTCCACACTTCAGAAATGGAACACTGTCGTTGAGGACCAATAGCAACCCTGATTTTCTCGAAGTGACAGTTGCATGTCTACTCCACGTGGAGTCTCAGTTGCCAAAGATCCAACTTCCAGTTGATCTGTTTCATTTTGTGCAGAAATTCGTTGTGTGTCACGATGTGGAGACCGTAGGAGGGAAATGCAGTGGTAAATGCAAATGAAGTAGTAGATAACTTTCAGTCAAGTGAACATAATCAAAGTGAAGACAGTGTGAATAACTGGGCCGAATTATATTACTGGAAAAGCCTAAAAAAAAACAAAGATATAACGGGAACTGTTTCTAAGCAAATTCAAGCGCTTGTTTTGGACACATATAAATATGTGCTGACAAATAATCTTGGTAAGGGGTCATGCAATGAACCTGATGATAAATTCTGGGTATTCACAGAAATACAGTAAGAAGTATTGTGACGAAAGGAATACCAAAGACGCCGATCAAGTGTGAAAACAAAAGGAAACGTTTCTCTAAAGTAGATAATTTCACATGCGATTTAATTCGTCGAGAAATTTATAGATTCTATGCAAAAGGGAGAGCTCCCACCTTAGACGAATTGGTTGCACATTTGCAAGAAATTTGTGATTTTCCTTATGGGCGCTTCACTTTGCGCGGTCTCCTAAAGGAGCTGGGTTTCAAATACCGCACTTTGAATAAGTTAAGGGTTATTATGGAATCCAGTAGAATTGTAGGTTGGCGATGTGTGTGTGTGTGTGTGTGTGTGTGTGTGTGTGTGTGTGTGTGTGTGTGTGTGTGTGTGTGTCAAAACTAAGGAAGTTTCGCAGTAATGGACATAAAACAATTTATTTAGACGAAACCTCGTACGATACCCATGACGTATCGGGAAAGGTGGCAACCTTGCAGAAAGATCTGGGAGAAGGAGGGTCGGGGGTTGTAAAACGATTATAAGGGTTCGTCAAAGGCAGAGGCCGACGTTCACACGCGTTAACTAAACAGACTTTAACTTAAAGGCCATGAAATAGATGGGGCTTTATTATTGTGACTTCGGGGGTTGGTAGGATCAAAAATCTTGTTTGCAGAAATTTGAAACACTCTTTATTGCAGTAAACAGAAACTTTGTACAACCCTTGCAGCAGCAAAAAGACGTGACACTGACAAACAGCAGTCTTCAAGGTCGTCTCTATGCTCTGTTACACGTAAACAAACGAAAGAAATGACTGCGGTACAGTTCAAATGTCCATTGTCGCAATAAACATCACACATCTCAACTCAACTCCACTACACAACAAAACTAACCCCTTGACCATGCCATGTGGTGCTGGCTGGCTGTATATAGCCAGAAGGTTTCTGCTGCGTGCCCACTCGTTAAGGGTTTTACCGCAGGTAAGGTATTCGAACGGGATTTTGTAGGATGGATATGGTGTAGGTTTTGAGATTTGAAGAATTTTGTGAGGTTACAATTTGTACCTTCGGGATGAAAGGACAGGATGGAATTCCCTGCACCGTGGTGTTTTTAATTTAGTTTTGGGTTGGGGAGAATTTTGTTGCCAAACAACTTAGGAGATTATGTGGAGCTCAGAGCTTTAGCTGCTGTTAGGATTAGCTCCTGGGTTATCTTGGGTGCCCGCATGCCATGCGGGGGACCCGATGTTGTCTAGAGCGACCTCTAGTGGGGTCATAATCTCCCAGTGATCTAACAAGGGCGCTTCTATGAGTTGGTAAAGTTGCGTAGAATTTTGATGCCCGGGGCCTAACTTCGTCCTCCACATATGGAAGTTCCGAGGCTTCATGAAGCAACTTGGTAGGAAAATAACATCCCACAGAATATATAGACCTAAGTGCTCTATTCTGTGTACGTTGGAGCCATGCTAGCCAGTTATCTGCGGCCATGCCCCAGATCTCGCAGGCATATAGCATCACGGGGATTACCAGCGCTCGGAAGAGGTATAACTTCATGCCAACTGGCATCGAGGTTGACCCCAGCATTGGATACAGGGAAGCAATTGCTCCCTGTACCTTCGCCGCTCGGTCCCTGATGTTTTGGCGAAAAGTTAGACCCCTGTCTAAGTTAACACCTAGGTACTGGACAGAGTTAGTCCACTCTATCCTTCGACCTAGGAAGCTGAAGTTGGGGCAGTCAGCGGGGGTGCGACGCTTTGTAACAAGTATGGCGTGTCTTTTGTCCGGATTAACGGACATCCGCCAACGCCTACACCACTGTTGTGTGAGTCGGAGATGTCTTTGTAAGGGGTTGAAGGCTCTGAGGATGTGTTTGTCTTTGCAGAACAGAAGCGCGTCGTCAGCGTATTGTGCCATTTCGACTCGTGGCTCTGTTGGGAAATCTGCCATAAAGACGTTGAATAGGGTAGGGGATAGTACAGAGCCTTCTGGGACTCCTCCTCTCACTGGCACCAACCCCTCCTCACACTTTGCCGCTATTTATACCTCCCAGTCATTGTTTCTAGAATGCTGTAGATAAGTCAATAACAATCGCGACGGTATCAGAAAAGCGCAAAATTCCTATTTCTCTCTTTGTCTTTCTATCTCAGTTTCTTTCTCTTTCTCGGCAAGCGTCCAGCTCTGCGCGCCACTATCTCTTTCTTTCCTGCCCACGTGAACGGCTCTGGCTTTGCGCCGGCTCCAACACAACAATGAGATCGGTGGCAATGAAAATAATTAGAATGTCATGTTTGTTAACACAAATGACTTTTGTTTATGTTTGTCAACTATTTTGTAGAGATGGGTCGATACCAGTTTTTCTCGATATTACGATTATCAATACACGATATTTTCCACGATACAAAATACTCGATACAATCGTTTATACTTCTAGTTTCAATGCAAATTAGAATGTTAGGAAGATATGTAACGCCAATGAAATTAATTAGGTGAAAATATTTAATGAGATAAAATTTAAAAGCTAAACAGTCCACTTTTATAAGTATTTGTTCAAAAATGCTAGCATTTTCTCTCTTCCGGTAGAGGTTTTACGAAAATGGAGAGTGTGGAAAAACGAACAGTGATTAAAAATTTATATTTGAAAGGCTTAACGCCTAAAGAAATCAAAGAGGAATTGGACAGTACACTGAAAGACTCTGCTCCTTCATATATAATGATTAAAAGTTGGGTTGCATAGTTTAAAATGGGACGTAAGAGCACTAGTGATGGGACGCCCTGTGGAAGTCACAACTCCAGAGATCATTGAAAAAATAATCGTTTAGTACTGTAAGACCACAGATTAAAGTTGTTTGAGATAGCAGAGGCTGTAAACATATCAAAAGAATGTGCAGGTAAGGTTTTGGGCTTTCACAAGGTCTGTGCAAGATGGGTGCCATGTTTGTTGACAGCTGATCAAAAGTTGCAAAGAAAAACAGTTTCTGTTAAGATTTTGGAGCTCTACCGTAAAAATTCCAGTGAATTTTTGAGACGGCGTATTACCATGCATGAAACTTGGAAGCTTCACTACACTCCAGAAAGTAAATCACAGTCAAAACAGTGGATTCCGTCAGGTGAAGCAATTCCAGAAAAAGGCAAAGTCAATTTTATCGATTAACAAGGTTATGGTGAGTGTTTTCTGAGACGCACAGAGAATTATTTGTACTGATTACTTGGGAAAAGGGTGAAAGTATCACTAGAGACTATTACGCAAGCTTACTGCAACATTTGAGTGACGAGTTGAAAACAAAAATACCTCATTTGGCAAAGGAAAACGTCTTGTTTCATCACGACAATGCTCCGTCCATCGTTCAGTCATTGTAATGGGAAACATATGCGAACTGAAGGTCGAATTGCTTGAAGATCCACGCCATTTGCCAGATCTAGCACCCAGTGACTACCATCTGTTTCAAAAAATTTCTTGAAGGACGAATATTTCACAGCAACGATGAGGACACTGATGCGGTAAGCAGGTATTTTGAAAACCTTGATAAATCTCACTACGTAACGTAACCACTGGCGCGACAGCCCTATGAGGGCCAGGGCCTACCAACCCGACTGCCGGCCTCACGCCCACTTACGCACGGCAGAGGTGGGCGATCATCCAACCGATACGGAGAGGAGATGTGGTCAGCATCTCGGCATTCCCCAGCCGGATTTTGGTTTCCGTGCTGTCCGATACCTTGGAGTAGCATTGGATAGAGGCCTAACCTTTCGCCAACACATCAGAGACCTAGCGGCAAGGGTACAGGGAGCTATCGCTTCCCTGTATCCTATGCTGGGACCGAGCTCGATGCCGCTTGGCCAGAGGTTATACCTCTTCCGAGCGCTGGTAATCCCCGTGATGCTATATGTCTGCGAGATCTGGGGCATGGCCGCAGATAGCTGGTTGGCATGGCTTCAACGTGCACAGAATAGAGGGCTACGGTCTATCTATTCTGTGGGTCGCTATTTTCCTACCAGGTTGCTTCACGAAGCCTTGGGACTTCCATATGTGGAGGACGAAGTTAGGCACCGGGCAACAA
Source organism: Mantis religiosa (assembly GCA_030765055.1). Taxonomy (NCBI): domain Eukaryota; kingdom Metazoa; phylum Arthropoda; class Insecta; order Mantodea; family Mantidae; genus Mantis; species Mantis religiosa. Next base: position 41,137,349 of record CM060960.1, read on the forward strand.
AATTCTACGCAACTTTACCAACTCATAGAAGCGCCCTTGTTAGATCACTGGGAGATTATAACCCCACTAGACGCCGATCTAGACAATATCGGGTCCCCCGATGGCATGCGGGCACCCAAGATAACCCAGGAGCTATCCTAACAGCAGCTAAAGCTGAGCTCCACATAATCTCCTAAGTTGTTTGGCAACAAAATTCTTCCCAACCTAAACTAAAATAAAAACACCAGGGTGCTGGGTATTGCATGCATCCTGTCCTTTCATCCCGAAGGTACAATAATTGTAACCTCACAAAATTCTTCAATCTCAAAACCTACACCATATGCATCCTACAAAATCCCGTTCGAATACCTTACCTGCGGTAAAACCCCTAACGTGTGGGCACGCAGCAAAAACCTTCTGGCTATATACAGCCAGCCAGGACCACATGGTACATGGTGGGGCCGCTTATCTATCGTAAGCTCTTCACCTTCCTCAAGATGCTGAGTGGACACCGGTCCTATACCCGGGACGGAAAATCCGCATCCCATGGGTGGGATCGAACCCATGGCCAGGGACCAAGACATGCTAACTTCGCCCGCTACGCCACGGCGCAGGACAAATCGCACTGCAGAGGTTTAATTAAATTAAAACACCGATATGACAAACATATTAGTCTTTTTGGAGATTTTGTTAAGAAATAAATGTTTTTTATTGTGAGACCCGAGACCTATCGGCCGACGCCTCGTATGACTGAAATTTCATGAACATTTTCAAAAAATCGTATTTTTGTCATTCCCGAATCCGAAGAATGTATATATAGTATATATGTTAGTTTTGTAACCTGTTTAAAGGAAATATATAATTTTCATGATTATTACATATATGCAGACGGTTCGCGTTTCCAATTTGAAGATAATATATCTGCAGTAGGATGTGCTTTTGTTGTTTTCGAAAACCAAATGGAACTAACTCACTCCATGTTTAAATTGTCATCTGAATGTTCTGTATTCCAGTCGGAGCTCTTAGCAATTAAAGAAGCTATAAAATGGTGTACTGTTAATGGAAACAGTGCCCGTATTCTTAGTGATTCACAATCAGCTCTACTCGCTATTAATGATAAATACAATTTAAATTCATTAGCACATAAAATCAGAACCTTGCTTCGAAACCATCCAGGACATATTTGCATGGGATGGCTTAAAGGACACAGTGGAATTTTAGGTACGAGAGAGCTGATTGCTTGGCTAAGAAGGCTGCAGAACCCAATCTTCCTGTGACATACTCTTTATGTCCAATTTCTACTGTAAGGAGAATAATACCTCAACATATTCTTGAAGAATGGAACCAACAATGGCTAACAACTCCAAATGGAAGTTTAACAAAAATATTATTTTTCCCTAGTGTATATGACAGAGGAAAATGTGAAACTCTTGTACCAAATTTTGTTTGGACACAATTTTTAAGCGGACATGGTAAATTTGGTGAATACTTATCACGCTTTCACTTAACAATTTCAAACCGTGGTTCATCTCCTTTTCTGTTGTCCCATTTTCTGGAGAGAAAGACAAGAATTAATATTCAAGCTAGACTCTCTAGGAACTGAATTTTCTGCTCCGCTCACATCTTTGCTAATGAAGCCACAACAGTATAAGTACTTCATGATGTTTATAAACTCAGTGTTTAAACGTCAGAAATAGTTTAAATTAAGATGCATCAGAATAAAACATAATTTCTTCCTTCTAGTATTTAAAATAATTTTGTTAAAATTGTATATTTTTATGTATCAACTCTAACCCTAATATACCACTGTGTAAAACAGGGTTCAATAAATCTGGATAAATAAAAAAATATGTATATATATATAGTCTTCGCAAGTCATTTTTAAATGCTCTAATCTAGTTTGAAAGTTACGCAAATGCTAGTGTTAGATATGAATTCTAATTCTTTATCCTTGTTGAAATTTTCAGAACTTTTCATCATTTAAGGTGTTGCTTGAGTCGCAGTTTAGTGTTAGACTAATGCAACTTGCTACAGACATTCACAGAGATACAGTGAATAGAAATTTCCATGGGTTTTACTGTGAGATACCTTTAGGTACACTTTCTTTACTTCAAAGCACAAAAATTTCAACTTTTTGGGCATAAAAAAGGCCATATTCATAGCTTTTATAAATTTTTGTAGCCTAAAGTTATTAAGACACAGAGAAACCTAGGGACAATTTCAAAAAGTGGAAGTATTGGGAACCTGTTGTTAAATTATTAAGTTGTTTTGTCACAAGGGACGTTTTTGGTGACGTAATAAAAATAAATAAAAACAAGTGATCATAGTTGCTAAACTGTCAAAGTGAAATTGAATAAATTGGGCTGTATTATATTTTCACTGTGTTAGATCTATGGTTAAACTCAGGAAAAGCTCGCGTTATTAGTTCAGGATTTCAAAATTTCAATCGTAAGATACGTGGAATCACCGTTGCCCTGGAATGTTGTGAAAATCAACGTTCTCAAGAGCGGTGTATCATTGCTTTAAGCACTTCACAGGGTATTTCCGAGGAAAATTCAAAATAAACATTTCAATTACCATTGAATTACTTAATTGGAAGACATTAAACTTAAATATAACATTTTATGTGTCAGAAAATATTCATTTTGGAGTTGCACTGCTTACAAACACAAAAACACACATTGACTCTTGTTTAAAAACTTTATTTTTGTATTCGGAGCACACAAAATGTACATTTCTGTAAAATCTATGTGTTGAATTTTTAATTTCTTTAACACAGTCTAGCCTTTCTTTGGAAAGCTATGAATTTTAAAGCTGTGTAAAAGTTAAAGCACTCAAAAATTAAAGGGTAGAGCCAGACTGAAAAATGCAAAGCCATAGCCGGGATTTGAACCACTTTAAAGTACTTACATTATAGTACGTCCCCATTAAGGTAGTTGTCTCATGTGTTTATGAGAACTCCTAGTGGTTTACCGGGAGAAACACGAGTCAGTTGGAGAATTTAATGTCATGTTGGCACGTTGGCCATAGTAGCTCAATGATTTAGAGCAGCTGGACGGAAACCAGAAGATCCGTGGTTCAGATCCCGGCTATGACATTGCATTTTTCAGTCTGGTTCTACCCTTTCATAGTGCATCCTACACACGGCTAGTGTGAAAGAACAATTCATTTCCATTAATTGACCTAATAGTGGTCCGAACTATAAAGCCCGGGCCTTAAAGTACTTACAGCATAGTAAGTCGCCATTAAGGTAGTTGTCTCATGTGTTTATGAGAACTCCTAGTGGTTTACCGGGAAAAACACGAGTCAGTTGGGGAATTTAATGTCATGTTGGCACGTTGGCCATAGTAGCTCAATGGTTTAGAGCAGCTGGACGGTAACCAGAAGATCCGTGGTTCAGATCCCGGCTATGACATTGCATTTTTCAGTCTGGTTCTACCCTTTCATAGTGCGTCCTACACACGGCTAGTGTGAAAGAACAATTCATTTCCATTAATTGACCTAATAGTGGACCGAACTATAAAGCCCGGGCCTTAAAGTACTTACAGTATAGTAAGTCGCCATTAAGGTAGTTGTCTCAGGTGTTTATGAGAACTCCTAGTGGTTTACCGGGAAAAACACGAGTCAGTTGGGGAATTTAATGTCATGTTGGCACGTTGGCCATAGTAGCTCAATGGTTTAGAGCAGCTGGACGGTAACCAGAAGATCCGTGGTTCAGATCCCGGCTATGGCATTGCATTTTTCAGTCTGGTTCTACCCTTTCATAGTGCGTCCTACACACGGCTAGTGTGAAAGAACAATTAATTTCCATTAATTGTACCTAATAGTAGTCCGAACTATAAAACCCGGGCCTTAAAGTACTTACAGCATAGTAAGTCGCCATTAAGGTAGTTGTCTCAGGTGTTTATGAGAACTCCTAGTGGTTTACCGGGAAAAACACGAGTCAGTTGGGGAATTTAATGTTATGTTGGCACGTTGGCCATAGTAGCTCAATGGTTTAGAGCAGCTGGACGGTAACCAGAAGATCCGTGGTTCAGATCCCGGCTATGACATTGCATTTTTCAGTCTGATTCTACCCTTTCATAGTGCGTCCTACACACGGCTAGTGTGAAAGAACAATTAATTTCCATTAATTGTACCTAATAGTAGTCCGAACTATAAAGCCCGGGCCTTAAAGTACTTACAGCATAGTAAGTCGCCATTTAGGTAGTTGTCTCATGTATTTATGAGAACTCCTAGTGAATTACCGGGAAAAACATGAGTCAGTTGGAGAATTTAATGTCATATTGGCACGTTGGCCATAGTAGCTCAATGGTTAGAGCGACTGGACGGAGACCAGAAGATCCGTGGTTGAAATCCCGGCTATTGCATTGAATTTTTCAGTCTGGCTCTACTTTTTCATAGTGTGTCCTACACACGGCTAGTGTAAAAGAACAATTAATTTGCATTAATTGTACCTAATAGTGGTCCGTACTATAAAGCCCGGGCCTTAAAGTACTTACAGCATAGTAAGTCGCCATTAAGGTAGTTGTCTCATGCGTTTAAGAGAACTCCTAAATGGTTTACTGGGAAAAGCATGAGTCAGTTGGAAATTTAATGTCATATCGGCACGTTGGCCATAGTAGCTCAATGGTTAGAGCGACTGGACGGTAACCAGAAGATCCGTGGTTCAGATCCCGGCTATGACATTGCATTTTTCAGTCTGGTTCTACCCTTTCATAGTGCGTCCTACACACGGCTAGTGTGAAAGAACAATTAATTTCCAAAAATTAAAAATAATTTTATTTTGAACTACGGTTCGTAAGATTTGTGCCACATGTAATAGAAAAATAAAAGAAGGTTGTATCGTGTGCACCATTTGACACAGGATAACAAAATTCAGTTTTGAAATTTTTCCTTGAAAAAGAAACGACCCAGTATTACCTTAAGGGGGGATGTACGTAAAAATGTTCAAAAAATATATTTTTTATTGTTTTGTAAAATAGTATACAGTGTTAGCTATCAAACACCAAAATATTATGACTGTACATGGTCTGTATGTACCTTTAAAGTATTAAATGCCCTAGTGTTGCATAGTAGCATAGTAGCAACACATAGTCTTCCATCAGCTGTCTTGGAATCTATAAAGCCCACCTACCAATTCTTAGCACACCCAGACTTGCTAAACAAATGTCTCTATGGAGAGACACAAAACCCAAATGAAAGCCTCAACAGTTTGATATGGAAAAGGTGTCCCAAAACATCATTTGTGTCTTCCATAGTGGTGAAAATTGCTACATTTGATGCTGCAATAGTGTTTAATGATGGGAATGTTGGCAGAAAGAAAGTTATGTATCAGTTAGGGTATCAACCTGGTGTGTTTATGGAGTATCGACAACATTCGCATCGCTGGTGCAGAAAGAGCTATGAAATTAATGCAGAAAGAAGCAAGACAGAAGAGGAATTTAAAAAGAAAGGCTGAAGAAGGCCACAATGAGGATACAGACTATGGATATGGGAAGTTCTGACTTAAAATTAAAAGGCAAACTGAATAATACTTATTGTATTTTTAATTGCCTTTCCCCGTAACTTGCATTTTCTACAACTTCAACCCATTTTTCTCTCAAACTACTTCATCTACAGTGATGCAATTTAGCACACAGCTTTCTTACGCCACAATCAACATTTTGTTTGTTCTAGAATTTAAAATTAAGCTCCAGATGGAATGTGATGATACAAAATATATGAAATTATTTTAATTTTTAAAGGATGCATATGATTAAACTTTTTTAAAAATTCTATACAGCTTCAATAAGAAATGTAAATCCAACAAATTCATTTTTAGTGTGTTTTAAAATAACATACCAAATTTCAGAAAGATAGCATAGGTGAATGTTGAAAAAAAATGGGCTTAAGTTTGCAAATATCTCTGCATATAGAAACCATATGTAGCATTAGTTATAAACAATGGAAAATGATGAAAACAATTGTACATATTAACTGTATTATCTTAAATGAGTATACTAAGTTTCACTTCTTTAACTTGAAAACTTTGGATGTTATGGCCATTTATGTAAGACCCTGAATATTTACATACGTCCCCCCCTTAAGTAATGATAGCACCCAGTTAATCTTGATTTAAATGCAGATTTTACAAATAAAGATACTTTATCTTAGAAGCTGAGCTATGCCCTTGAAATGTTAATGTAAGATACCCAGATGACGAATCGATGGTTCTCTTTACACCAAGAAGTTGGAGCAGGAGTTACCTGTATATTATTTTCTTCCTATAAGCATCTTGAAAATTATTTCACAAGCTTTCATCGATAAAATTGTTTCCTCACGTTACACCAAAAACGTGTTCGAATGAACATTTCCAACGCTCTATTGGCGCAGTTTAGGCGCAATTATCCGAGTTTTGATGCCGATTAATTACTGCAGATAAAACTTGGATACACAATTATACGCTCGAAACAAAAATACAGTCCAAACAGTGGGCTGCAAAGGGGGAACTGGCTTCAGAAAAGGCAAAAGCTGTTTTTTTTCGGCTGGGAAAGTGATCGTGACTTCTTTGGGATAGTCATTTAGTTATTTTAATCGATTATCTTCAAAAAGGAAAAACCATTACAGGAGCATACTATGCATCATTACTTGACAAGATGAAGGCAGAACTTGAGGGAAAACGGCCACATTTGCGGAAAAGGGAAATCCTGTTGCACGAAGACAACGCACAGTCTCACACCTCAGCGGTTGCAATGGCGAAAATCCACGAATTACGGTTTGAACTGCTTGACCATCCAGTTCACTCAGCAGATCTAGTCCCAAAGAAATTCTTTTTCCTCCCTCATCTGAGAATTGCGCTTAGTGGAGAGAGATTTTCGTTAAATGAAGCGGCAATCATCTTCGTGAACAATTATTTTGCAGAGAAAAACGCCGAGTACCACTTAGACGGGTTACAGAGATGGGAGCATCGCTGGGAGAAGTGTGTAGAGATACAAGGAGACTATGTTGAAAAACGCCGAGTACTATTTGGACGTGTTACAGAGATGGGAGCATCGCTAGGAGAAGTGTGTAGAGTTACAAGGAGACTATGTTGAAAAACACCGAGTACTATTTGGACGGGTTACAGAGATGGGAGCATCGCTGGGGGAAGTGTGTAGAGTTACAAGGAGACTATGTTGGAAAACGCCGAGTACTATTTGGACGGGTTACAGAGATGGGAGCATCGCTAGGAGAAGTGTGTAGAGTTACAAGGAGAGTATGTTGAAAAACGCCGAGTACTCTTTGGACGTGTTACAGAAATGGGAGCATCGCTGGGAGAAGTGTGTAGAGTTACAAGGAGACTATGTTGAAAAACGGCGTTTACTATTTGGACGGGTTACAGAGACGGGAGCATCGCTGGGAGAAGTGTGTAGAGTTACATGGAGACTATGTTGAAAAACGCCGAGTATTATTTGGACGTGTTACAGAGATGGGAGCATCGCTGGGAGAAGTGTGTAGAGTTACAAGGAGACTATGTTGAAAAACGTCGAGTACTATTTGGACGGGTTACAGAGATGGGAGCATCGCTGGGAGAAGTGTGTAGAGTTACAAGGAGGCTATGTTGAAAAACGCCGAGTACTATTTGGTCGTGTTACAGAGATGGGAGCATCGCTGGGAGAAGTGTGTAGAGTTACAAGGAGACTATGTTGAAAAACGGCGTTTACTATTTGGACGGGTTACAGAGACGGGGGCATGGCTGAGAGAAGTGTGTAGAGTTACAAGGAGACTATGTTGAAAAACGCCGAGTACTATTTGGACGGGTTATAGAGATGGGAGCATCGCTGGGAGAAGTGTGTAGAGTTTCAAGGAGACTATGTTGAAAAACGCTGAGTACTATTTGGACGGGTTACAGAGATGGGAGCATAGCTGGGAGAAGTGTGTAGAGTTACAAGAAGACTATGTTGAAAAATAAATAAAGGAAAGGAAAAAAAAGTCTTGTATCTTTATTTGGTCGGAAATATATGTGGAATATCAAAGAAAAGATTTAATTAGATTGTATAAACCTTCAGAAAATCTGAAGCAGAAAAGAAATTTGTCACTGCTGGTTTGGAATAACGTTGTCCATTCTTCTGAAGCAAGAATGGAACGCCAGTCAACAGACAACAGTTCTGAGTGAGAGATCGGTGACAGCTGATAAGTCCATTACTCTTTTGTTTTTCCAATATCAGCAGCCCCTTCCCAAAACGACTATTTAGAACGGAAATAGCAATAACGAGGTATGAGGAAGGAAATAGAAGGGGCATTCCAAACTTGTTCCTGGATACCATAAATTCTGCCGTCTCTTCAGTGATGGCCAACACCACATTCCGTTGTCTGTTAAACAGTCACGTTTCGCATTCCTAACGGTCCATTATTCCAAAAGAGTACCGCCATCATTATTCAAACTGCATAATTAAACATGCAGTGACTGTTGGCACCATCCTAGTCTTTGCCTATTCTTCCATGATACAAACAACTGCAATTTGTCGGAATCTCCGCCCCCATATCATTGTTTTTTGGGCTTCATAACGGCATCATTAGGCCTAAAATTAATTTTTATAAAGACATGACAGTGAGATGTAACATTAATGCCCAATTTCACTAACTTGACACGAGTTTTGCAATAGTTAAAACAAAAGCTACATTTCACCAAGTGTTAGCTTATATTTTGTTAAACTAACAAGCCAAATTTCTGTTGTTAAGTCCTTAACAATTGTAAATAGTCAAGATGGCGGGCGTGAACGCAGCTGTTGATGTCGATTTGCTATATTTAAGACTGTCTAAATGGCATTCGTAATAGAGTACGGCCTATGAGAAGAAATTATTTTGAGGAACTATCCGAAGAAAATGTTCTACAGAGGTATAGACTGTCGAAACAAGTTGCTATGAAGATTACCGCGGAAGTACTAGAGAGGTTAGAACATGTATCGAAATGAATATACCGATCTCACCTTTGCTTCAAGTATTAATAACTTTGTGATTTTATAATTCACTGAATTATGTGGATAATACACTGTCCACCTCCCATTTTGAAACATTCAAATCACCTGTCCTACTTCGCTCCTCGTTTTAAATTTCCGTAATACTGAGTTAGAACATGCATCGAATGGAATATACCGATCTCGCCTTTGCTTCAAGTATTATAATTTTGCGATTTTATAACTCACTGAATTATGTGGACCATGCACTGTCCACCTCCCGTCTTGAAACGCTCCAGTCACTCTTCCCTTGTACTTTTAAATTTACGTAATGCTGAGTTAGAACATGCATTGAAAGGAAAATGCTGATCTCGCCATTGCTTCAAGTATTAATAACTTTGTTATTTTATAATTAATTGAATTATGTGGATAATACACTGTCCACCTCCCGTCTTGAAACTTTCAAGTCACTTGTTTTTCTTCGCTCTTCGTTTTAATTTTACGTAATATTGACGAAGTGGTGCTTATAATAGTGACACATGCATTTGAATTAGATTCGTTTCCAATATTTTCCCAAGTGACATCTTTCTCTTTTACAATCACCGCATCCGTTCTCTTATTTTCCACGATATCCTTACACTTCGTCACCAATTCAATTAACAGTTCTTTCTCCGTCGATCAGAAATTTATCTCGCGGCTTTTGTTTCCGATTTTGTTCACCTGCCATGTTTTGAGTTGTGTGCAGACGAAAATCAAAACAAAAGCACGTCGCTGCATGTTCAGAAAATAAGACGACTCATCCATAGCCTTCTATAGCTGTAATATTTACAAGTCTCTTGGCGTTAACACGTGTTTGTTAACATATTCAGAAAACAGGTTGGTGAAATGCAAGAAATTTAACATGTGTTAGCGCTGTGACAATTGTTACGTTATATTTGTTAACGTTGATTTTAAGATCTGTTGTTGAAATCGGACATAATACCTTTGGTGCCCCGATACTTCATGGTATCAACAGAAGGTCTAAAACCTTCAATATTTTAATATATTTCCAATTCTTCTAGTAATGCCGCGTAGGTGTTGCTCTCTGGCGGTGGGAATCCTTGGTCGAAGTGTTTAACGTAATTTTGTTTCTTTCTTTCACTCTTTCTTTTTTTTTAAGTTAAAATTTTCACATAATACAACAACACTTAGCATCCCCCGCTGTAGCGTGTCAAGAGGTCCCGAGTTCTAATCTCGTTCAGTGTGATAAGCCTTTTTCTGTTATTTCTCCTTATCCTAAAACATAAATGTCGGGTAACTCTAACCTCTATGGACCCTGACTCTTGGAATATCATTTTGTTCATCATCCGACATAACTTAAGATTGGAGGACGTTAAAAAAAAGTTATACAAAAAATAAGATTCTGCACTTCCAAGCCATCAAAGGAATGAGGCAAGGGGAGATAACTGGTCGGCAGAAGGCGGGTACAGAGCAGAGTCACTGAGACATGCAGAAGTCTCTAAGAGTTTTACAGCTTTGACACTCGGCACACCGATGGAGCTTCTCATCGACCACCGGGGAAAGGGAGTATTACAACGTACCTTTACTCATCCTCATAATTTTGATGGTCCTTCTCAAAATAGTCTCCCCTGAATGAGATGCACTTGTCCCAGCGTTTCTGCCAGTCTTCAAAGACATGCTGGAAACCATTTTTGAGAGATCCTTCAAAATCGCCTCCGCAGCCTTCACCACTGCTTCTGATAATGGATAATGCTTCCCACGAAGGCGTTTCTTCAAGTTAGAGAATAGAAAAAAGTCACATGGGGCTAAATCCGGCTATAGGGAGGGTGAGGAATGCACTTCACGTTGATTTTTGCAAGATATTCAGCAACGACATTGGCAATATGCGGCCGCGCATTATCATGGTACAGCATCCAGACTGCTTCACGGAAATATGGTCTTTTGCGCCTGATATGGACTTGCAATGTTTTCAGGACATCCCTGTAGTATTATCCAGTTACTGATGTGTGTGCAGGTACAACATGCTGATAAACCATTCCATGAATATCAAAGAATGAGATGACCATAACTTTCCCAGCAGAAGCAACCACTTTTGCTTTTTTGTGGGTTGGTGATGAAGGAGATTTCCACACTGAGCTTTGCTGTTTACTCTCAGGATCAAAATGATGTAGCCAAGTTTCATCAGCAGTGATTTCGTTTGAAAGAAACTCCGGATCTTCCTCTAACATCAACTTTAACTGCATGCAGACTTGCATGCGAATGTCCTTTTGTTCGGAAATCAACAGTCTTGGAACCCATCGCGCACAAACACGTCTCATGTGCAATGTTTCTGTCACCAACGTGTGGGTGGCACCCAATGAAATGTTCAGTATTTCAGAAAGTGATCTTAAGGTAATTCCATATTGAACACTCCCAGCTGACGAACTTGACTAAAACATAAATACAAAGTGGGGAAAAGCTAAACTTTCTTATTTGAGGGTTACCAGAAGCTATACTACGAGAGCTGTTCAATAAAGAATGATAATTTTTTATACAGTCATACTTTTTCGCACTAAAATTCAATCTTATTATATTCTGTTAGCTTAATGTAAAACAAACACGCCGTAGTAGTTTCATTGTTGGTACTTCTGATTACCGCCTGTGAGAACCAGGCAAGTTCAGACATGTTCAGTATCGCCTACCGCTGCAATGGAGGTAACACGCGAGGAACAATATGCGGATTTGAAATTCTGTTTTGTCTCAACAAATCTTCAGTTGAGGCCTATACAATGTTACAGGAGGTCTATGGAGAGTCTGTTCTTCCCTACAGCACAGCTAGACGGTGGTTTAAAATGTTTAAAGAGAGGAGACAATCAATTTCAAAGGAAGGTGGACCCGGTGCTCCAGTTACTGCTCTTACGGAAGAAAACATAAACACTGCTGCTTCTATTGTGAGAGAGAATCGACGAATTACCTTAAGATTACTTTCTGAAATACTGAACATTTCATTGGGTGCGACCCACACGTTGGTGACAGAAACATTACACATGAGAGGTGTTTGTGCGCGATGGGTTCCAAGAGTGTTGATTCTCGAACAAAAGGACATTCGCATACAGGTCTGCACGCAGTTAAAGTTGATGTTAGAGGAAGATCCGGACTTTCCTTCGAACGAAATCACTGCTGATGAAACTTGGCTACATCATTTTGATCCTGAGAGCAAACAGCAAAGCTCAGTGTGGAAATCTCCTTCATCACCACCCCCCCCCCCAAAAAAGCAAAAGTGGTTGCTTCTGTTGGGAAAGTTATGGTCATCTCATTCTTTGATATTCATGGAATGATTTATCAGCATGTTGTACCTGCACACACATCAGTAACTGGATAAAACTACAGGGTTGTCCTTAAATCATTGCAAGTCCATATCAGACGCAAAAGAACTCATTTCCATGAAGCAGGCTGGATGCTGCACCACGATAATGCGCGGCTGTATATTGCCAATGTTGTTGCTGAATATCTTGGACAACTCAACATGAAGTGTATCCGTCACCCTCCCTATAGTCCGGATTTAGCCCCATGCGACTTTTTTCTGTTCCCTTACTTGAAGAAACCCCTTCGTGGGAGGCATTATCCATCATCAGAAGCAGTGGTGAAGTCTGCGGAGGCGATTTTGAAGGAAATGTCTAAAAATGGTTTCCAGTATGTCTTTGAAGACTGGCAGTTACGCTGGGACAAGTGCATCGTATTCAGGGGAGACTATTTTGGGAAGCACCATCAAAATTATGAGGATGAGTAAAGGTACGTTGTCAAAAAAAATTGTGACGATTCTTTATTGAACAGCCCGCGTATTATGTGATTATGTGAAATTATGTGACTGTACGTTGATTTTTTTGTGCTCTTGATTATAATAAAGAATTTGTAGGGAGAGGTTACTAGAGCAGTATAGAGATGAAATGTGAAATGTGATATGTGATGTACCGTACATTTTCACTTAAGTAAGAGTAGCCGTTAGCGTGACGCACTTAGATACACGAGTGTAGGAAGTACCGTAAGTTGTTGCGTGCGTGTCCTTTGATATACAGGGTGTTCACAACTCTCTAGCGTCATTCACTAGCAATAACTCTCTCTCTTTAGTTTTAGAGCCATAAATACCTGCATCAATTGTGTATCAACTAAAAAGAAACCACCTTTCCGATGAGTTACATTCACATGCCTTTTCCAACAAGCTTCTTATGCTCATGTTAGCTTCTACAGACTGTTATAGTCTTCATTTTTAATTTCTTTGGTACGCACTTACAGTAAATAAGTAGGTAAATATTATTTTAAGTTAATCCATGGATATATATTGAATTTCTTCACACTAGCCGTATACCGGCTAAGGATTTTGATACAGTCAACATATCATGTCTTGTAGGGGCGAGGGTATCTGCGTGGGCAGCCTTTACAAGGTGAAGACTGACCTCCCTCTCTACCAGGGAGAGACCAAAGGGCGCCCGGAACCTCCAAGGCTCTTTCCATTAGGGCAAGATCTAGAGACTAAGAAGGCCTCCCCCCATCTGGTCCAAAGAACTGAAGACGGGATAGAAGTGCATACGCCAGTTACGCGCGTCAACCCCGCAGGGAAGACTACCAAATAACCTCGGTGGGGCCACCTGTTGATCTAGCACACCTTCTACTAGCTCTGCAGGCTTAGTAACCGGTACTTCTTAGGCAAACCTCTGCCCCCTCCGGGCGGGCGTAGCCTGGTCGGAGGTACCCGATATCCTGCGGGTAACGGGAACGCACTGCCCCCTCGAGTCCAACCCAATACGAAAAACACCCATTCAGGGAGGAGCTCGAATGTTCGACCCAAGGTTCCTCTAGTAACGTCAGAGATACGAGTGCTAAGGGTCCGCAGAGATAAACATGAAAAATTCAACGCCATGGCCGGGATTTGAACCACGGATCTCCTGGTTTCCGTCCAGTCGCTCTTACCCATTGAGCTACTATGGCCAACGTGTCGTTCTCCAGTTGAATATATGACGGAAACCAGGAAATTTATGGCTCAAATCCCGGCTGTGGCATTCAATTTTTAAGTTGACTATCTATCCAAAACCTTAGCCTACATACGGCTAGTGTGAAGAAATGATATATTTCCATCGATTAACTTAAAATAATAAGAGTTTAATGTTGAAGCCTGTGACTTAAGTACTTACGATAGTAAGTCGCCACAAACGGTGTATCTTGAATACCAGAGCCATTGCATACATTGAGGGCTGTTCAATAAAAAATGATCACATCCTCATAATTTAGATGGTCCTTCTCAAAATAGTCTCCCATGAATGTGATGCACTTGTCCCAGCGTTTCTGCCAGTCTTCAAAGACATGCTGGGAATCATTTTTGATTGATCCTTCAAAATCGCCTCCGCAGCCTTCACCACTGCTTCTGATTATGGGTAATGCCTCCCACGAAGGCGTTTCTTCAAGTTAGGGAATAGAAAAAAAGGTCACATGGGGCTAAATCCGGACTATAGGTAGGGTAAGGGATGCACTTCACGTTGATTTTGGCAAGATATTCAGCAACACTGGCAATATGGAACCGCGCATTATCGTGGTGCAGCATCCAGCCTGCTTCGGCGGAATGTGGTCTTTTGCGCCTGATATGGACCTGCAATGTTTACAGGACATCCCTGTAGTATTGTCCAGTTACTGATGTGTGTGGAGGTACAATATGCTGATAAACCATTCCATGAATATCAAAGAATGAGATGACCATAACTTTCCCAGCAGAAGCAACCACTTTTGCTATTTTGGGAGTTGGTGATGAAGGAGATTTCCACGCTGAGCTTTGCTGTTTGCTCTCAGGATCCAAATGATGTAGCCAAGTTTCACAGCAGTGATTACGTTTGAAAGAAACTCCGTATCTTTCTCTAACATCAACTTTAACTGCGTGTTACCTCCATTGCAGCGGTAGGCGATACTGAACATGTCTGAACTTGCCTGGTTCTCACAGGCGGGAACCAGGAGTATCAACAATGAAACTACCACGGCGTGTTTGTTTTACATTAAGCTAACAGAATATAAAAAGATTGAATTTTAGTGGGAAAAATTATGACCGTAAAAAATTATCATCATTCTTTATTGAACAGCCCTCGTATATATGAGTCGACTGGAGAATTTAATGCCATGACGGCACTTTGGCCATGGTAGCTCAATGGCTAAGAGCAACTGGACAGAAACCAGGAGAACCGTGGTTCAAATCCCGGCAATGGCATTGAATTTTTCATGTTGATCCTTAGCACTCGTGGTACCTCTGACGTTACTAGAGGAACTTCGGGCCGAACTGCCAAGCCGCTCCCCGAAGGGGAGTTGTTCGGATTGGGTTGGACTCGAGGGGGCAGTGTGTTCCCGACGCCCATGGGGAATTGGGTACCACCCACCAGGCTACGGCCGCCCGGAGGGGGTAGAGGGTTGCCTCATAAGTCCCGCAGAGCTAGTAGAGGTTGTGCTAGATCACCTTCGGCCCCACCGAGGTCCTCGGTAGTCTTCCCTGCGGGGTTGACGCGCGTAAGTGGCGTATCCACTTCCATACCGTTTTAACGTTGTGCTCAGCGGGGGGGGGGGGGCTTTTTAAGAAATCAGATATTGCCCTATGCAAAGAGCCCCGGAGTTATCCATTGCTCCCGGGTAGAAAGAGGTCCGGTTCCTTGATCCTCGGGTCCATGACTGATGGGAGTGGGACTTCTGCGCTTAAACTGTTGACTCTATCTATCTAAACAAATATTATTTTTCATCAAAAAATTCTACAACTTTTCAATGAAAATACATGTTTTAAGGTTCCCTAACCTGAAAACATTTTTGTAGCCCCTCCGCACTTAAAATGGAGACCTATATAAACAGTGTGGTATGTATCACTCCGCCTACAAACACATGTTGACGTTTTCTGTCGTCAGCTGTTTACTTCTGACTTATTTCGACTGTAATATCTTTCACTGCAGCAGTGTAGGGTTAGAAAAACACGAGGCTCGTATTTTCTAAATAAACTGATTAAAGAATCTGCTAAAGAAAAGTTATGCAATATAATATTGTAAATAAAAACTTACTCCATCAAATATCTTATGTATGATAGGAGGCACTTTCTTTAAAAAGGGACTATGCACTTAAAAGCAAATAGCACCTTTAATAAAATCATTAATTTGCCCTAAAACACTAAATGGTCTTTCCATTTTCTTTTTAGAGGCTTTTAAAATCTGTATCTTTAATTTTGGTTCTCACATACTAAATGATATTCACAGAAACACAAGCTACTTCTGACGTCAGTTCAGCTAAGTCTTTCATCGTTAGGGTGTCATAACGTTGAAAGAGATAGCTAAACTTGTTTATACAAGAGTCCTTTTAGAGGTTTTCCATTCTTATGTTTGTGTACACTACTCAGAGAGATTGAGCACCTCGCCATACTGACTTAACACGCAATACTAATAGGACAAGTGGAAGAGCATCGCTTCACTGCAGTAAACAACGCAATCGGGGGAAGTACCAAGTTATCACGTGATATTAAATGGAAGTAAAATGTTTAAGCTCGTGTTTAAATGTTTTTGAAGTTGAATTGCGGTATTTATTCACCTCGTTCATTACTAAAATATATCAAATAAGTGATAATATATGCAATGCAGTAACGAACTATTTCCACTTGCGCTACACCGTTTCCCTCGCTCTAAAAGTTGTGCTACGGCGCAATGTTGACATCCGTACATATGAAGGCTGATCAAAAAATGCTGAGACTGATTTTTTTTCACAGATGTTTATTGCTTTATGTTTATTACTATATTTATTACTTTTTATAGCGTCTCTACCAGTCCTTGAACACGTGCTGCAGCCTATACTTTGTCAAGTCCTTGAGAATCGTCTCACTTTTTCTTGAGCACTGCTTCAGAGTTTTCTGTTCGAATACCCCTAAGCTTTGCCTTTAGTGATGGGAATAAAAAAAGTCACAGGGTGTAAGATCGAGGCTATAAGGTGGATGTGGTACACAGGTAATGCTGAATCGAGCCAGGAACTGCATGACTTGATTTGCGACTTGAGGCTGTGCATTGTCATGATGAAGTCGCCACCCAGTTCGAGAAAGCTCTGCTCGTTTCCTTGCAATGTGCTTCCTTAGTGTAGCCAATACTGACGTGTAGTATGCTGCTGTAACAGTAGTGTGAGGGGGAACTGCATGCTGGTAAATCATTCCATTACAGTAAAAAATGTGATCACCATCACTTTCCCTGCAGATGGAACAACTTTTGCCTGTTTTGATGTTGGAGAACCTGGCGATTTCCACATTATGCTGGCTTGGTTTCCTTCAGGATCATAATGATGCAGCCATGACTCATCACCGGTGATAATCGATTTAAAAAAATGCATCCTCTCCAACAGCAAAGAGACGCAGCACCCCATGGCTTTTCTGCATTCACACAGCCTTTTGTTCGGGAGTCAATAGACGTGGCACACAACGAGCACAAATTCGGGTCATATGGAGATGGTCGTGCATCATTGTAAACACACTGGCATATGAAATTCTCAACACTTCATTGAGGTTATGTAATGTTATACGCCGATCCTCTCGGACAGTCACAGCAGCTGTGTTGATGTTGACTTCAGTCACAGCAGAAGCCGAAACACCAGTCCCACCATGCTCAACACTGACAAGTCGGCCTTCTTTGAAGTCCTTGAACTACCTAAACACTGTTGCACGAGGTAGTACATCTTCACTGTACGCTTGCTTCAACTTTTCCTAAGTTTCGGTGGCTGCATGGTTCAAACCAAAACAGAATTTGATTGCGCTGTACTGCTCTTCTCACGTCACCTCCACTGTCTGGTATGCGAAATGCACGTAGGGTCTACAAAATAGAGCACTGCTACCAACCTAACATTACGAGAGTGCTGCCGTCTACCGACATTATACATAAACACCCGCTCTTTTCAAATATTTATGATACAGATACAAAACTATCACGGAAGCTACAGGAAAAAATCAGTCTCATTCTTTGTTGATCGGCCCTCGTACTTTAAGGCTGGATAGAGTTTACAAAGGGCATGTTAACCAAAAGTTGGATAAATACCAAGTTTGTTAAGTACTTTAAGTTCAGTGTCTTCTAGCAATATAACAGGAAGATTAAAAAACAAATGAAAACAAAACTCACTTTCTAATGGCCATGGCCATACGGAATGGCTCAGGTGGTTTCGTCTATGACCTGCATTCGGGAGGACTGGGTTCGATTTCCCTGGCCGACCTAGTTCACCCAAGCGTTTTTCGGGGGTTTTACCGGGTCGCCAAGTGATAGCCAGGTGATAATTACATTCCCGAATTTCCTGTCCATGTCTCCATTATCATTTCGTATCATCTCTCATTTGTTGGTGCTGCATGGCAGGATGATATGTTCTTGATAATACCTCCTCCTATAGGACGGCCTCCATTCTGCGAACCCGTTCGTTGGGGCTGTTTCATGGCTACAGCAGCGTGGCAAGCCGGATGTCCTGGTCTGCTGGGGAGTTTCCAACTGGTAAAGTGCAAGGACCCTGACCTCTGACTGTCGTGGTTCCTTTCCTCTCGTCTCATTCTTCCTTCCGGGGGAACGTCTTTGGGGACATAGGTGCAATAGACCTGCCGCGCCATGACTGAGTGGTTAGAGGCATTGGCTCCCGCCAAGACGGCCCGGGTTCAATCCCAGGTGACCGCAAAATGAGATTTGTGGTGGCAACATGGTGCTGGGACGAGTTTTCTCTGGTATCTCCGTTTTCCCTCGTCAGCACTTTTCCTATCATCATCATCATCATCATCATCATTCATCTCGCTTCACCTTCACACCACGCATACATGGTCTTTTCCGGGGTTTTCCCTTATCCTCAAAGACGAATGTCTGGTAACTCTTAAGCTCTATGGACCCTGGAATCATTTGAGCATCACTTCACCCATTCCATTCATCATCCGATATGACTCAACGTTGGAGGACGTAAATTACAAAAAAAAAAAAAAACCTTGCCCGCTTCGGTAGCGTAGATGGTAGCGCGTCTGCCTCACGTTCAAGAGGTCCCGAGTTCGAATCTCGGTCAGGGTGAGTTACATAGATAAGGTTTTTTCCGGCGTTTTCCCTTATCCTGAAAGGCGAATGTCGGGTAACTCTAAGCTCCATGGAGCCTGGGCTTATTTGAGCATTATTTCACCCATTCCATTCATCGTCCGATATGACTTAACGTCGGAGGACGTAAATTAAAAAAAAGGAGGAGGAGGAGGAGGAGGAGGAAGAAGAGGTACAATAGACCAAATTTGGACCTCCGTGCCGAGCCCCCTCCGTACTGTAGTCCTGTCATAAATGGGAACATTTTGCAAAACCCTTTTTTCAATAATAACTAAATATTTTGATTGAATTGCCAAATGTTTAGAAACTTTTCATGAAAAATAAATTATGAATCTTCAATTTTCTGGCAAGGCTCTTGAAGTTCTCGAAATTTCATGCCTCGAAATCTTGAAAGTTGCTGAGCTTAAGTATTAATTTTGGGCTTTAATTTTGGACATCTAAGCCTCATATCTATTGAAATCTTAATACCTATTTTTTGAGTGGAATATATACTGTTACTTACTATGTCCAGAGAAAGTAAAAAGCAAACGAAAGTGCAGTTTGTGAACGACTGAACATCGCTGCCAATTGGCAATCGTTCCAATGTCAAATCCACTGATTTATTTTGTTGCAGGATTGTGGAATAATGACTGTCTCTGAAATATGTTTGACTATTTGGTTCTAGTACCTGTATGTAATTTATGCAGCAGATTCATTCCAATCCTGTGGAATGTTTTGTACTTAATAATGTTTACTCATGACTAGAGACAATAGTTTTTGCATTACAAATACCAAAATATCCATGCATTTATTTCTATCAAACTATCATGAAGTCCAAATGGGACAAATTGGAGTATTCAATTAAAGTAGCATTATGCATTTAAACAAACAGTTGCATTAATAGTTGATTTATATAATACAACGTGTTTGGGTGCTCTGGCAACAATTTAATAGTTAACTCAATAAGATGTTTAAAAATATTTTACAATTAAATTATCATAGCAACTAACCCTTTTTATGAGACAGATGAGAGTAACTAACCTTAAAAAGAAAGAAAAAAAAAAGAATACACTACCACTCACAATTTTTGTCGATAACGACACCTGTAAAATGATGGCTCACAATTTTTCCTGCATGTTTGCAAAATATACTTTCAAACAATTAAATTCGACGTGTCCGAGTACTTTCTCAAAAAACCTAACGTTTTGCCTTCATGTGACCTCCTCAACACTTGTACAACCATTCTTACAGATTTTTATTCTTTTATGTATGTAATCAATAGACTGAATAACTTCCTAAAGGCTAGAAATGAATAGTTGGCCTTGGTTGGCCTCTCTAATTTGTCGGTCCGACCTGCCGTTCTCTACCCTTGTACAAACTATTCTTACAAACACTTATTCCTCTATCTATGTAATTAATCGAACTAAATAACTTCCTAAAAGCTAGACATGAATAGTTGACCTTGACTAGCCTCTCTAATTTGTCGGTCCAACCTGCCGTTCACTACTCTTGTACAAACTATTCTTACAAACACTTATTCCTCTATCTATGTAATTAATCGAACTAAATAACTTCCTAAAAGCTAGACATGAATAGTTGACCTTGACTAGCCTCTCTAATTTGTCGGTCCAACCTGCCGTTCACTACTCTTGTACAAACTATCCTTACAAACACTTACTCCTCTATCTATGTAGTTAATCGAACTGAATAACTTCCTAAAGGCTAGACATGAATAGTTGACCTTGACTAGCCTCTCTAATTTGTCGGTGCAACCTGTTGTTCTCTACTCTTGTACAAACTATTCTTACAAACACTTATACCTCTATGTGATTAATCGAACTGAATAACTTCCTAAAGGCTAGACATGAATAGTTGTCCTTGGCTAGCCTCTCTAATTTGTCGGTGCAACCTGCCGTTCTCTACTCTTGTACAAACTATTCTTACAAACACTTATACCTCTATGTAATAAATCGAATTGATTAAGTTCCTAAAGGCTAGACATGAGTAGTTGGCCTTGGCCTTTCTGCTCTCTTGAACAAAGTATTCTTACAAACACATTCCTATCTATGCAATTAATAGAACTAATTACTAATGTTATTGTAAATATACAAGTGGATAGGGGAATACAATAGACTTTAGATTTTACTCAAGTCTTTTAAAGCTTGGTTCTTATGTGATGACTTTGAAATTCTAGTCTTTTGCATGGCCAAAAGTTGAAAGAAAAAAAAGAATAACGACTTACCATTTTAGAAAAGTGTGTATTGTAAAATGTAGACAAATAAATCATCAAACATACTTAAGTGTGGGAATTTAATGAGTTTTTGAGGTCGTTACTAGAGAATTCAAGACACACTTTTCATTGGTCAGAAAAGTTATGTTAGAAATAGAGTATTTTAATCAAATTCGTTAGTCACTTTTTGAACATTTAGAAAAAGGTTCTGTGTAAAGGATAATCAGGGGTGAGATATGTTGTGGGGGTTCTCGTGTGTGTTCTTAAAAAAGTTGAAGTAAATACCAAATTTGGAACATGACTGTGTTTTCGTTTTTTCAGCAATACTATTAAACACCACATATGTTTGGAACTTTTTCTAAAAAAGTGCTTTTGGAGGGTTATTTATGGAATCATTAAGCTTTATTTCTCTATATTCATATTTCGAGTGGAATGTAATACTTCCTTATACGTACTAGAGAAATTAAAATGAGCTAATTTTAGTTCTATTTGATTATTCCTTAATTTTGCAAATACTATATTTGATATATGCTTGAACTCCCCTCAAAATCAAAACAGATTTTGCTCCCTCAAATATTCGTGTTTATTTTGGGCTCTAATGCCACAATTGATTCATAGAGTAAAGTATATGTTATTTAAATTCTTTAGAAAGCTAATTGCAACGTTTTCAATTAAAAAAATATTTTGAGTTTAGTTTGAAAGATTGTTATATTTCAACCCAGTGTGTTAAGCACAGCTACATATATAAAGTAATTAAGTTGCATTTCGGAGTCTTGAAGCAAAGGCATTTCCCTGATGTGGTCGTCACTATGTCTGAAATTTTGTCTTAGAAACGTTCTTTCCGCAAACGTTCTGTGTACCATAGTGTCAGTCACTGTTAAAATAAATTAACAGAAGAGAATCTGTGTTTACTCTGAAAGAGAGAGAAGGCATCCTTATTACGTGGTTTCAGAAAGTGTTCTTTTGTTTTCACTGAATAATGAACAGTGAGACACCGTTCCGCTTGGAGTAACGTTTCCGTAATTAGCGTCCAGTTAGATTGTCTTTTTAGGTAAACAAAGCGAAAACAAGACACTTCCGTACATTCATTTTGTCTTTCTAAAGTACTGCCGACATATACAAATGTCTGGGGTTAGAAGTTGGCTAAATAAAGATCGTACTGTGTGTTGTATATTTGTTCCTCCCTGCATTTACAGAAAGTCAACAGGAGTCATTTCAGCAATCAACAGAGCTAAGAGATATCGGCAAAATTAAACAGAAAAAAAAGAGAAGATAAGTGTGTGCAGTGACTGGGAAAAGTGCAAACCAAGTACAAAGAAACTTTGAACAAATAAAAGCTTTATATTCATGTGCATTTCTCTGCGTATTCTTTCTTACAAAGGTTGTTCCATTTATTCATTTTGATAGACATGGTTCTATTACAATATTTCTTGGACTTAACACGGAAAAAACTGGAATACAGCATGCTTTGCGTGATAGTTAAATGTTTTAAGAGCTGGTTGTTATGTAGTACATTTGAAATTTTGTTCTCTTTGTATTACGGGGAGAAAAAATAAAACGAAATGTTCACTTAACCGAGATGTACGAGGTGTACTATCCTTCACGCAATCGGTTTCGCTACTAACGGCACACCGGCGATACTAGCTGCTGTGCCGGCGGAGTGGATGACAGAATGTTCGCAGTAAATATAGTACAACATTCGTAAAAGAACCGTGGAATTCTAAAAAGCCTAACGTAATTCTCAAGGAACACCTGAAAATAAAAAAAAAAAAAAAAAAAAAAAATTTGTGCGCTAATAACGTAAGCTCAAATTGTACCTTTTTATTTATGAACTCTCTGTAACTGCTATGGATCCCAGCGTCCCATTCTATATTAGACGTGAAAGAGGCCTCCTTATCAGGTTTGACGAAACCACCAGCTTTACTTCTCTTCTGAAGGAAGACATGCTAAGGTTTCTTTTTCACACCGGAAAACGTTCCACCGCCCTTCTCCGGATTTGAGCATGTGACCTTGTGGACCAGCGGGACTTTTTAGTTTAGTTCGATTAATTACATAGATAGAGGAATAAGTGTTTGTAAGAATAGTTTGTACAAGATTAGAGAACGGCAGGTTGGACCGACAAATTAGAGAGGCTAGCCAAGGCCAACTATTCATGTCTAGCCTTTAGGAAGTTATTCAGTTCGATTAATAACATAGATAGAGGAATAAATGTTTGTAAAAATAGTTTGTTCAAGAGTAGAGAACGGCAGGTTGGACCGACAAATCAGAGAGGCTAGCCAAGGCCAACTATTCATGTCTAGTCTTTATGAAGTTATTCAGTTCGATTAATTACCTAAATAGAGGAATACGTGTTCGTAAGAATAGTTTGTACAAGAGTAGAGAACGGCAGGTTGGACTGACAAATTAGAGAGGCTAGCCAAGGTCAACTATTCATGTCTAGCCTTTAGGAAGTTATTCAGTTCGATTAATTACATAGATAGAGAAATAAGTGTTTGTAAGAATAGTTTGTACAAGAGTAGAGAACGGCAGGTTGTACCGACAAATTAGAGAGGCTAGCCAAGGTCAACTATTCATGTCTAGCCTTTAGGAAGTTATTCAGTTCGATTAATTACATAGATAGAGAAATAAGTGTTTGTAAGAATAGTTTGTACAAGAGTAGAGAACGGCAGGTTGTACCGACAAATTAGAGAGGCTAGCCAAGGTCAACTATTCATGTCTAGCCTTTAGGAAGTTATTCAGTTCGATTAATTGCATAGATATAGGAATAAGTGTTTATAAGAATAGTTTGTACAAGAGTAGAGAACGGCAGGTTGGACTGACAAATTAGAGAGGCTAGCCAAGGTCAACTATTCATGTCTAGCCTTTAGGAAGTTATTCAGTTCGATTAATTACATAGATAGAGAAATAAGTGTTTGTAAGAATAGTTTGTACAAGAGTAGAGAACGGCAGGTTGTACCGACAAATTAGAGAGGCTAGCCAAGGTCAACTATTCATGTCTAGCCTTTAGGAAGTTATTCAGTTCGATTAATTACATAGATAGAGAAATAAGTGTTTGTAAGAATAGTTTGTACAAGAGTAGAGAACGGCAGGTTGTACCGACAAATTAGAGAGGCTAGCCAAGGTCAACTATTCATGTCTAGCCTTTAGGAAGTTATTCAGTTCGATTAATTACATAGATAGAGAAATAAGTGTTTGTAAGAATAGTTTGTACAAGAGTAGAGAACGGCAGGTTGTACCGACAAATTAGAGAGGCTAGCCAAGGTCAACTATTCATGTCTAGCCTTTAGGAAGTTATTCAGTTCGATTAATTGCATAGATATAGGAATAAGTGTTTATAAGAATAGTTTGTACAAGAGTAGAGAACGGCAGGTTGGACTGACAAATTAGAGAGGCTAGCCAAGGTCAACTATTCATGTCTAGCCTTTAGGAAGTTATTCAGTTCGATTAATTACATAGATAGAGAAATAAGTGTTTGTAAGAATAGTTTGTACAAGAGTAGAGAACGTGAGGTTGTACCGACAAATTAGAGAGGCTAGCCAAGGTCAACTATTCATGTCTAGCCTTTAGGAAGTTATTCAGTTCGATTAATTACATAGATAGAGAAATAAGTGTTTGTAAGAATAGTTTGTACAAGAGTAGAGAACGGCAGGTTGTACCGACAAATTAGAGAGGCTAGCCAAGGTCAACTATTCATGTCTAGCCTTTAGGAAGTTATTCAGTTCGATTAATTGCATAGATATAGGAATAAGTGTTTATAAGAATAGTTTGTACAAGAGTAGAGATCGGCAGGTTGGACTGACAAATTAGAGAGGCTAGCCAAGGTCAACTATTCATGTCTAGCCTTTAGGAAGTTATTCAGTTCGATTAATTACATAGATAGAGAAATAAGTGTTTGTAAGAATAGTTTGTACAAGAGTAGAGAACGGCAGGTTGTACCGACAAATTAGAGAGGCTAGCCAAGGTCAACTATTCATGTCTAGCCTTTAGGAAGTTATTCAGTTCGATTAATTACATAGATATAGGAATAAGTGTTTATAAGAATAGTTTGTACAAGAGTAGAGAACGGCAGGTTGGACCGACAAATTAGAGACGCTAGCCAAGGTGAACTATTCATGCCTAGCCTTTAGGAAGTTATTCAGTTCGATTAATTACATAGATAGAGGAATAAGTGTTTGTAAGAATAGTTTGTACAAGAGTAAAGAACGGCAGGTTGGACCGACAAATTAGAGAGGCTACTCAAGGCCAACTATTTATGTCTAGCATTAGGAAGTTATTCGTTCAGTTCGATTAATTACATCAAGGAATAAGTGTATGAATAATTTGTACAAAAGCAGCGGAAGACATTGTGTGTAATAATTCAGATTCAATGAATGCCTCAACGCGTAAATATATTATTTCAAAGCCAATTGCCAGTCCTATTCGTTTAAACTTGCAAGAAAAGCAGATACAGTGGATATTATGTGACATACAGTGTTCATACATTGTGGTGGGAGACGTTTTTGAAACTTTCGTCAGATCTTTGAAAGATACTGAAGTTAAATACTAAGTTTAGTATAAGGATATATCCGACTTCACGTTTTAAAGTGCTCATGTGTACACATACACACCCACATACAACAGATGGCCCATTAGCACCAGCTGCAAAGCAAATACAGACAGCCATTCAAACAAGAGGGCTAAGTGTTCTATGTCTGGAACTGCTGCTCGTCTTGACTTCTATATTATCACCCGCACTTTATTTAAGTAGCTAATTGTTAATAGCTGAAACTCATTATGTCCATTTTTTCACCAACTCAGTACTTTGTAAGAGTTTTCTATATTTGTTGCTACTTCACAACTTTTCTCTTCAAATTGCTTTCATCAAATAGCAACACGCTCCAAAGAATCAAAGATTTGACAATGTAATGTGAATGTTTACAGTGCCTTACGAAATCTGCAGCATGCCCTTAAGGTGAAAAGTGAACTAAAATGTCTACCCAGGCAAGGAATATTGAATATCAAGAAACCAAGGTCATGTAAAGAGTTTGCCAGGCATTTGTCTAGCAATAGTACATTGTTTTATAGTGTAACTAACCTATAAATTCATGCTATTTATATTATTTCATTGCAAAGTGCTATAGCGTGATGCTAATACACAGTAGATGGTAGCGTGTCTGCCTCACGTTCAAGAGGTCCCGACTTCGAATCTCGGTCAGGGTGAGTTACCTGGACAAGGGCTTTTCCGGGGTTTTCCCTTATCCTGATAGACGAGTGTCGGGTAACTCTTATTCTCTATGGACCCCGGACGCATTGAGCACCATTTCACCCATTTCAGCGCATCAACCCCGCAGGGAAGACTACCGAAAGCCTCGGTGGGGCCGCCTGGTGATCTAGCACACCTCCTAGCTCTGCAGGCTGGTACCCGGGACTTATTAGGCAACCCTCTACCCCCTCCGGGCGACCTTGGCCTTGTCGGAGGTACCCAATTTCCCGTGGGTGTCGGGAACACACTGCCCCCTCGAGTCCATCCCAATCCGAACAACTCCCCGACGGGAGGGTCTCGGAAGTTCGGCCCGAAGTTCCTCTAGTAAAGTCTGTTTAGTTAACGCATGTGCAGTTCCGAGTCAAAGGAACCTGAGCCGCCCGCCCACTAATGATCGTCATAAATCTATCTCCACACTTCAAAAATGGAACACTGTCGTTGAGGACCAATAGCAACCCTGATTTCTCGAAGTGACAGACGCAAGTCTACTCCACGTGGAGTCTCAGTTGCCAAAGTTCCAAGTTCCAGTTGATCTGCTTCATTACGTGCAGAAATCCGTGTCACAAAGTGGAGACCGTAGGAGGGAAATGCAGTGGTAAATGCAAATGAAGTAGTAGATAACTTTCAGTCACGTGAAAATAATCAAAGTGATGACAGTAGTGTGAATTACTGGGCCGAGTTATATTACTGGAAAAGCCTCAAAAACAAAGTTATAACGGGAACTGTTTCTAAGCAAATTCAAGCGCTTGTTTTGAACACATATAAATATTTGCTGACAAATAAACTTGGTAAGGGGTCGTGCAATGAACCTGATGATGAATTCTGGGTATTCACAGAAATACAGTAAGAAATATGGTGACGAAAGGAATACCAAAGACGCCGATCAAGTGTGAAAACAAAAGGAAACGTTTCTCTAAAGTAGATTATTTCACGTGCGATTTAATTCGTCGAGAAATTTATAGATTCTATGCAAAAGGGAGAGCGTCCACCTTAGACGAATTGGTTGCACATTTGCAAGAAATTTGTGATTTTCCTTATGGGCACTGCACTTTGCTCGGTCTCCTAAAGGAGCTGGGTTTCAAATACCGCTCTTTGAATAAGTTAAGGGTTATTATGGAATCCAGTAGACTTGTAGCTTGTCGATATATATTTGTCAAAACTAAGGAAGTTTTGCAGTAATGGACATAAGATAATTTATTTAGACGAAACCTCGTACGATACCCATGACGTATCGAGAAAGGTGGCAACCTTGCAGAAAGGACTGCGAGAAGGGTCGGGGGTTGTAAAACGATTATAAGGGTTCGTCAAAGGCAGCAGCCGACGTGCACACGCGTTAACTAAACAGACTTTAACGTCAGAGGTACCACGAGTGCTAAGGGTCCGCAGCTCCCGCACCTCGGCAGCTGAAGGGGACTTTGTGGGTTCGTAGAATTAAAAGTCCAAGTTGCAGAAATTCAAAATGCTCTTTCTTTCAGTAGAAACACACTTTGGTTAACCCTTACAGTAGCAGAATTACGTCACATACACAATTACAAATCTTCCAGTTCGTCTGCCACACCCACAAACAAAGAGCTCACTTTCAAAATACAGCTGCACGATTATCAAGTTCCATTTCGACTCTCTCATCACGACTCCCCGATAAACTAGCGACGGCTTCTTTTTATATACGACCGTTCATGATTGCAGACCGTTCATGATTGTGGAATGTTTTCCACAATATGTTTTGATGGGACGAACAAGTAAATTCCACATCTAGGAATGCGTGGAAGGCATTACATTTCGTAATGAGAATATTGAAAAAGGGGAGCGCTAGGTCCAGGGAAATTGCCTACAAGGCCTTAGTGCGGCCGGTTATGGAATATGGAGTAGCATGCTGGGACCCGTATAGAGCTAACCAAATCGATCCATTAGAAAAAATACAGAAGAGGGCAATAAAATTCATAAAAAGAGGCAAGTATTTTGGGCCTATAAAAGGAGATGAGACTAAATGGGAGGAATTAAGAATTAGGTGTAAAAAACATAGGTTGGTAGCATTATTCAAAGCTAATGCTGGTGTAACGGCAAGGGTGGACTTCAGTGTAAGGTTAGATAATCCGGATTATTATGGACGAAACGATCATAGGTATAAAATTAAGGGTAGAAGATACAGAACCGACGTAGGAAAATTTTCTTTTGTTAATAGAACCATTGAAGAATGGTATGAATTGCCTGTAGCAGTCTTTCAGGGCTGTCCCCTGTCGCTGAAGAAATTTAGAAAAAATCTAGATGGTTTATAGTTTAACTTTTGAATTATAATGGTATATAATATGTAAATAGAGAAGTAATTAGATAAGTTTTAAGTGACTAAAGTAAAATAATAACATGTTTGTATTGTTTACTGTGTTATTGTTGTAAATCTAAAAATTGTAATTTGATCTGTATTCTTAACTCTGCCACCGGGTAGTACCCAATTGCAGTTAATAAATACATACATACATACATCAATCAAGATGTCACTAGAACTTTCAAGTTATCTCTCTGTATCTGTTTCGGCAAGTCTTTTATCTCCGCGATGCATTATCTGTCCCTATCTTCATGCTACACTATCTGCCCCTTTGTGAGTGTCAGCCGCACTTAACGAAACAATGGGCTCGCGACAATACCCATATAAACTTCAGTGTCTACGAAAATATAGGTAAAAGAATTAAGGCATTTAAGAGTGTCAGCTGTCAACAATTGTCAGTGTTGCCAATTCTCCCAGAGCCACTGAGATCCTTAAAACAAATTTTTACGAGGGCTGTTCGACAAAGAATGGTCATATTCCTTTTTTGACAACGTAGCTTTACTCATCCTCATAATTTTGATGGTCCTTCTCAAAATAGTCTCCCCTGAATGCGATGCACTTGTCCCAGCGTTTCTGCCAGTCTTCAAAGACATGCTGGAAACCATTTTTGAGAGATCCTTCAAAATCGCCTCCGCAGCCTTCACCGCTGCTTCCGATGATGGATAATGCCTCCCACGAAGGCGTTTCTTCAAACTAGGGAATAGAAGAAAGTCACATGGGGCTAAATCCGGACTATAGGGAGGGTGAGGTATGCACTTCACGTTGATTTTTGCAAGATATTCAGCAACAACATTCGCAATATGCGGCCGTGCATTATCGTGGTGCAGCATCCAGCCTGCTTCAAGGAAATGTGATCTTTTATGCCTGATATGGACTTGAAATGTTTTCAGGACATCCCTGTAGTATTGTCTAGTTACTGATGTGTGTGCAGGTACAACATGCAGATAAACCATTCAATGGACATCAAAGAATGAGATGACAATAACTTTCTCAGCAGAAGCAAACCACTTTTGCTATTTTTGAGGGTTGGTGATGAAGGAGATTTCCACACTGAGCTTTGCTGTTTGCTCTCAGGATCAATATGATGTAGCCAAGTTTCATCAGCAGTGATTACGTTTGAAAGAAACTCCGGATCTTCCTCTAACATCAACTTTAACTGCATGCAGACCTGCATGCGAATGTCCTTTTGCTCGGGAATCAACAGTCTTGAAACCCATCGCGCACAAACACGTCTCATGTGTAATGTTTCTGTCACCAACGTGTGGGTGGCACCCAATGAAATGTTCAGTATTTCAGAAAGTGATCTTGAGGTAATTCGTCGATCCTCTCTCACAATGGCAGCAGCAGTGTTGATGTTTTCTTCCGTAAGAGCAGTAACTGGAGCAGTGGGTTCCATCTTCCTTTGAAATTAATTGTCTCCCCTCTTTAAACATTTTAAACCACCTTCGAGCTGTGCTGTAGGGAGGAACATACTCTCCATAGGCCTCCTGTAACATTGTATAGGCCTCAACTGAAGATTTGTTGAGACGAAAGCAGAATTTCAAAGTCGCATATTGTTCCTCGCGTGTTACCTCCATTGCAGCGGTAGGCGATACTGAACATGTCTGAACTTACCTGGTTCTCACAGACGGGAAGCAGGAGTACCAACAATGAAACTACTATGGCGTGTTTGTTTCACATTAAGCTAAGATTGAATTTTAGTGCGAAAAATTATGATGATTCCTTATTAAACAGCCTTCGTACATTCTACGAGTTTTCAAAGGGTAATCATGGCCTATTGAAACGGTTCAGGTTTATATGGATCACACTGCACATACCATCCAATTATTATTTACACTTAATTTTATATTATTCCTTCAATATAGAGCTGTTACTGTAGCTTTTGTAATTTCTTTGTATTCAAACACAACATGAAAACTTGTATAAACGGAAAAGATGTGTCGTAACGATTGTGTTCTGTTTTTGAGAGGTTTCACTGTACTATTTCTGTGCTATTATAGGTTATGTTTATTAGATGTTTGGGGAATTCTCTGTTCTTCATGACATTCTACAGTTTTTCCTATTTTAATTTATCAAAAGCATTTTTAATATTAATAAATACTCTTAAAGCTGATAAATTATAATCACTTTGCTATTTAATTATAAATATATTGGCGCTGTTCTGAATCTATTCTGTTCTTTCAACTAAATTGTTTCTGCAATGAGTTTAAATGTTGGGGGTTAGCTCTCGAGGGCGACCCCTCTACGAGAAGAATAGCCCGAGGATAACTCTGATCCTCCTGGAAGGGTGTTGTGTTTTAGGTTGGTAGCGCTTTCACGTCAAAAGCGATTACTCAAAAGTCTCACAAAGAAAGTTTATAAAAGTTATATAAAAATAAATAATCCTTGGTAGAGAAAGTGATGTGAATGTAGCATATTGATGTTGATAAACGAAATCCAAAGCTTGAGACAGTAAAGGAGCACGTCGCAGACTAAAGTGGAGAGTGGTGGCCTGTTGTCCAGACAGTAGGTTTGCTTTGACCTGGTTACAACGTCTACACTAGACCTGCAGTAGGTTATCTCTCCGGAACTTCACATTTGCACAGACAATAGAAATTCTACAACAAACGTTTGCATGTAATAGTTCTGTACAAACCATAACAATCACTAAAAGTTTAATTCACTTACACGTCATGCACTTACAATAAATATTTCTTTTATTATGCATTTTACTTGACTTTATCTATGCATTATTTGCTAATTGCCTGGTACGTATGCAAGGTAATACAGTAAACTTCTAGTGATAGTCAAATGTTTTTAAAAACTGGTTGCTCTTTGATGGGACTGGGAAGGAGGATAAAAAAAGCAGAAGTAATACAGAATTCAAAACAATAACAAAGATAAAAGATCATTCAGATCTTTTTATGAGCTTCTTTTTCGAAATGCAAGTCACTAAAGTATTCCCTTTAATTTTTAAACTTTGGTATAGATATTTTGATGATATTTTTGCAATTGCTCCTGTTAAACTTATAAACGATGCTTTAAAATTAATAAATTTACAAGATAAATCTATAAAATTTACATTAGAAACTGAAATTAATGGATTTCTTCCTTTACTAGATCTAAAATAATAATAATAATAAATAATAAATTAAACTTTGGTATTTATAGGAAGTCTACTCATATTGATAATGTGACTTTGTGGGATCGTGAAATTAAAAGTCCAGTTACACAAACTCAAAATGTTCTTTATTTCCACTGACCTACAGTTGAACACTTGCCAATTACACAAATGTTCTTTATTTCCACTGACTTACAGTTGAACACTTGCCAATTACACAAATGTTCTTTATTTCCACTGACTTACAGTTGAACACTTGCCAATTACACAAATGTTCTTTATTTCCACTGACTTACAGTTGAACACTTGCCAATTACACAGAATTACGTAGTGCACACAATTACGGTTAACCAGTTCGTCCGTTACAGTTCCCTTCTGCTCTCGCAATTACGTACACTCCTCCGATACACGCACACAGTCTTCTCGTCCGTACACTAGCACGGCGCTGCTTCGCTGCTCGCCAAGAACTGACTGAACTCACTCACTGTAGCCCCCTTTATAGGGATATCACTGTTTCTCGAAGTCTCTCGTTTCAGTGAATCACCGCGAAGGTTCCAGAGGGCAGGGGAAGGGGAAGAGGCGGCCAGCGACAAGTGACACTTCCCTAATCATCCCCTCTGTTAGTCACTGAGATAAATGGGTGGGTGTGGTCCGAATGCATCTGGTCCCTTACTCAGCTGTCGTTGGTCGTGCTTTGCGATAGTTGGGTGACAATAATTACATAAACAATAGCCCGCCTCGGTAGCGTGGTGGTAGCATGTCTGCCTCACGTTCAAGAGGTCCCGAGTTCGAATCTCGGTCCGGGTGAGTTACTTGTATAAGGTTCATCTCCGGGATTTTCCCTTATCTTGAAAGACGAATGTCGGGTAACTCTAAAGCTCTATGAACTCTGAGCTCATTTGAGCATCATTTCACCTATTCCATTTATCGTCCGATATGACTTAACGTTGGAGGACGTAAATTAAAAAAAAAAAGTTTTAACCCCTTTTCATATAAATTTGCTGTTTTTAATAGTTTGATTTATAGATGAATAAATATTGTAACGGGACCGCTTGAACACCCTGTGAAACCAGCTGTGAACGGAAGGCAGGGTGGAGGACCGCGTTAGCCACACCTACTCCTCGTTTGTCTTGTAGTGGTGACAGGCTGTGGTAAGGGGAAAAAATGACTGTGTCGCCTGTTTTTCTCTACACCTGTTTCTCGATCTTTCTGTTACTAGAACAATCTTGTAAACACCAGAGACTTCTAGAATAGCAGGATATTCCTATATAAAGAGAGTTACAGACAGACAGAGTCAGTTGTTGTTGGTTTGGTCAGTCAGTCAGTTGGTTAGTGTGTGAGTGAGGACAGTTCTTGGTGTAAGAAGGAAGTGTTAGTCAGTGACGTGTTAATGTACGAAAGGATTGTGCAACGGAAGACTGTACGTAACTGGTATGTGCATCGGAGTTTATGTAATCGCGAGGACAAGGAAATTGTAACGGACGGACTGGTGAATTGTAACTGTGTGCAGCAAGTAATTCTGTGTAATTGGCAAGTGTTAAACTGTAAGTCGGTGGAAATAAAGAACATTGTTGAGTGGTGTAATTGGACTTTTCATTTCACGAACCCACGAAGTCACACTGGTGTCAGGAAGCGGGAAAACAACATCACCGAACATTACAACGATGGAGGCAGCATTAGAAAAGATTTTAGCGGAACTAACAGAGATACTGGAGACTAGAAATAACCTGGCCGCGGAACTGAAACTAATCAGGACGGCTAGGGACAACATCGCCGAGAAGATGGAACAAATGAAGGCCGAGTTAACCACGGAAATGAGAGCAGCGAATGACGGTCTGGCTACCGAAATGAAGGTGGCGAACGAGGCTCTCGCCGCCAAGTTTGAGGAACGGTTGGCCGGCGTGGGGGATGACGTCGCGAACCTGGGCAAACGGAAGGGTCAAGTAGACGACCGCCTTAATGATTTAGAGGAAAAGGCCGACATCATCGCAACACCCCTCACCCGCCTGACGGAGGAAAACCGGCCTTATGTGTGGACGGAGGACGCCGAAGACGCTTTCCAGCACCCGAAGGGGACCCTGTGCAGT
The DNA here is from genome assembly GCA_030765055.1 of Mantis religiosa. Lineage (NCBI taxonomy): Eukaryota > Metazoa > Arthropoda > Insecta > Mantodea > Mantidae > Mantis > Mantis religiosa. The sequence goes on from CM060960.1 coordinate 41,171,280, forward strand.
GCTTCAATTTTGGGTTTCCCACAACCGGGTGGCGCCTTCATTGTGGACACCGACGCTAGCGACCATTGCATTGGAGGTGTCCTATCGCAGATCCAGGACGGCCATGAGCGCACAAGAGTGGAAGAGAAGGAGCGTGCCGCAGCAGTCCGAGTAGTTGTGGCAGTGCCTGCTGAAGGCTGGGATAGCGCAGGCCTGAGGAGGGAGCAGCTGGCGGACGCAGACTTGGGGCCACTCTTGAGGGAAGTGGACGCAGGGACGAGTACAACCTGGGAGGACATCGCACCGAGGAGCGCCACCTACAAGTCGCACTGGGCCCAATGGGACTCGTTGAAGACCAGAGTGGGCGTGCTATTCCGGGTATGGGAGTCACCCGATGGGAAGGCGCAGAGAGGACAGTTGGTACTTCCCCGGAGTAAGGTCCCGGAAGTCTTGGAGGAAGTGCACGCCGGTACTTCAGGAGGACACCTGGGAGCGAACCGTATGATTCACAAACTACGGCAGCGTTACTTCTGGCTGAGACTCCGAGCAGATGCTGGTGGTACACCTGGACCGCCTCGCACGCTACGATGGGGCTGTTCGGGGGCGAACAGCTTTGAGGAGGGAGCAGTGTAACGGGACCGCTGGAACACCCTGTGAAACCAGCTGTGAACGGAAGGCAGGGGGGAGGACCGCGTTAGCCACACCTACTCCTCGTTTGTCTTGTAGTGGTGACAGGCTGTGGTAAGGGGAAAAAATGACTGTGTCGCCTGTTTTTCTCTACACCTGTTTCTCGATCTTTCTGTTACTAGAACAATCTTGTAAACACCAGAGACTTCTAGAATAGCAGGATATTCCTATATAAAGAGAGTTACAGACAGACAGAGTCAGTTGTTGTTGGTTTGGTCAGTCAGTCAGTTGGTTAGTGTGTGAGTGAGGACAGTTCTTGGTGTAAGAAGGAAGTGTTAGTCAGTGACGTGTTAATGTACGAAAGGATTGTGCAACGGAAGACTGTACGTAACTGGTATGTGCATCGGAGTTTATGTAATCGCGAGGACAAGGAAATTGTAACGGACGGACTGGTGAATTGTAACTGTGTGCAGCAAGTAATTCTGTGTAATTGGCAAGTGTTAAACTGTAAGTCGGTGGAAATAAAGAACATTGTTGAGTGGTGTAATTGGACTTTTCATTTCACGAACCCACGAAGTCACAATATGCCCCTGAACAAGTATGAATTTAATAAAGAATATAAACATATTATTAATACTGCTTTAATTAATGGTTTTAATACATAGTTTATAAACAAAAAAAATTGAAAAATTCAAATATAAAAAAACTGTTAATGATATTTATTCCCTTAGAAAAATAAAAGACGATTATAATATTAAAAAATTTACTTGCCATCCTCCGGTTAAACATTTTCAAAAACATTTTAAAGAGTTTGGTATAACTTTAGTTTCTCAAAATAAATATAGTATTAAATATTTATTGCATTTCTGTAAAAACAGATGAATTTCCTAATGACAAAAAATCTGGTATTTATCTGTTTAATTGTTTCGATTGTGATGAAGTTTATATTGGAAAGACAAAACATAATTTAGAAACCAGAACGAAAGAACATTTTCGTAACATTAAGTATAAACAAAATGATAAATCTGCCGTAGCAGATCAATTTTGGTCATTTAACCATCAAATAAATCCAGAAGTTAAATTATTAAAACAATTAAATGCTCCGATAGATTTAATAGTTTGGGAAAAGATATTTCTTTTAAAAGAACAAACCTCGCGTAATGAATTTTGAAATACCGGCAGTCGATTCTGTTTTTAAATTTGTTCTATTTTCAGATTTTGGTAGTACTAACAAGAACATATTAACATCTAGCGTTCGTGACGATGGCGACAGCTTTGTTGTGGCAGCTGAGGATGTGGAAAAGTTTTACATGAAATCGCGATCCCGGACAATTTATAAGAATTATCATCATTTCTTATAAGATAAGTGAAGTTTTAAGTTACAAATTGTTATATTTGTATATATTTGTTTGCCTCAGCGTTAATAGTTTTGTATTTTACGTATTCAAAAACAAAAGGTAACCCTACAATAGATTATAGCATAAATTGTGTGCTTTTGTTTTTAACTATTAAGGTTTACCAGTTATGGAAAAGTCACACAGAATGAACGACATTAAAACGCTAGACCTAGAAAGGCCAAGATATCCATTTTATTTGTCATGCAAATACTTTATATATGCACCATTTTAATTAATATATACATATTTCTTGAAAAAATAAATAAAGTGTTCCATGTAAAGATTACACTGTGTGGGGAGATTTGTTTGAAAGTCTTACTGCTTCGTCCTTGACAGATGCTGAATTAAAATACCAGCTTTTAATATTTAACCAAATTTTCTCTTTTACACACAGACAGATATTTTCTAGAAATGCTATATGGCTTACAACTGAGGCTACAGACAGTGAAGCAATGCCAAAACGACAACACAGAGTAACCAATTCACTTATCGGATTAAAATTTTCTAAATCTTCTGGGACCAGTTTCGCGAAGTTAACATCGCATCTTCAACCGACGGATGTTGGCTGGACAATTTTAACCAGATAAGTGAAGTGTCTTACTAGGTATTGTTGTTTATTCATAATTAAATGTTAGTTTAAACGAAACCTACATTTGTTGCTCAGTAAGACTTTGTCCATTAACAGTTTACAAGTTATGCAAAATAATTTTTTGCTGTTGTTGAGTGAATGGTTTTGGAGCAACTTCTCGTTATTTGTTGGGAGTTTCCAATACCTACAACTTTCTGAATTAACAATATGTTATTCCCCTTTCCCCATGAACAACAAAAATAACGAAATTTAAAAGCCAGCACAGAACGACCAGCTATAAAACTTTCGACTATTCATATATTCCCCTTGTACCTAAAGAAAATTAGCAATAAGAATACTTATCTTGATTAACTTGAAGTAAAAAGAGCAATAAGTGTTTGTAAGAATAGTTTGTACAAGAGTAGAGAACTGCAGGTTGGACCGACAAATTAGAGAGGTTAGCCAAGGTCAACTATTCATGTCTAGCCTTTAGGAAGTTATTCAGTTCGATTAGTTACATAGATAGAGGAATAAGTGTTTGTAAGAATAGTTTGGACAAGAGGCAGGTTGGACCGACAAATTAGAGAGGCTAGCCAAAGGCAACTATTCATGTCTAGCCTTTAGGAAGTTATTCAGTTCGATTAATTACATAGATAGAGGAATAAGTGTTTGTAAGAATAGTTTGTACAAGAGTAGAAAACGGCAGGTTGGACCGACAAAGTAGAGAGGCTAGCCAAGGTCAACTATTCATGTCTAGCCTTTAGAAAGTTATTCAGTTCGATTAATTACATAGATAGAGGAATAAGTGTTTGTAAGAATAGTTTGTACAAGAGTAGAGAACGGCAGGTTGGACCGACAAATTAGAGAGGCTAGCCAAGGTCAACTATTCATGTCTAGCCTTTAGGAAGTTATTCAGTTCGATTAGTTACATAGATAGAGGAATAAGTGTTTGTAAGAATAGTTTGGACAAGAGGCAGGTTGGACCGACAAATTAGAGAGGCTAGCCAAGGGCAACTATTCATGTCTAGCCTTTAGGAAGTTATTCAGTTCGATTAATTACATAGATAGAGGAATAAGTGTTTGTAAGAATAGTTTGTACAAGAGTAGAGAGCGGCAGGTTGGACCGACAAATTAGAGAGGCTAGCCAAGGCCAACCATTCATATCTAGCCTTTGGGAAGTTATTCAGTTCGATTAATTACATAGATAGAGGAATAAGTGCTTGTAAGAATAGTTTGTACAACAGTACAGAACGGCAGGTTGGACCGACAAATTAGAGAGGCTAGCCAAGGCCAACCATTCATATCTAGCCTTTGGGAAGTTATTCAGTTCGATTAATTACATAGATAGAGGAATAAGTGCTTGTAAGAATAGTTTGTACAAGAGTAGAGAACGGCAGGTTGGACCGACAAATTAGAGAGACTAGCCAAGGTCAACTATTCATGTCTAGCCTTTAGGAAGTTATTCAGTTCGATTAATTACATAGATAGAGGAATAAGTGTTTGTAAGAATAGTTTGTACAAGAGTAGACAACGGCAGGTTGGACCGACAAATTAGAGAGACTAGCCAAGGTCAACTATTCATGTCTAGCCTTTAGGAAGTTATTCAGTTCGATTAATTACATAGATAGAGGAATAAGTGTTTGTAAGAATAGTTTGTACAAGAGTAGAGAACGGCAGGTTGGACCGACAAATTAGAGAGGCTAGCCAAGGTCAACTATTCATGTCTAGCCTTTAGGAAGTTATTCAGTTCGATTAATTACATAGATAGAGGAATAAGTGTTTGTAAGAATAGTTTGTACAAGAGTAGAGAACGGCAGGTTGGACCGACAATTTAGAGAGACTAGCCAAGGTCAACTATTCATGTCTAGCCTTTAGGAAGTTATTCAGTTCGATTAATTACATAGATAGAGGAATAAGTGTTTGTAAGAATAGTTTGTGCAAGAGTAGAGAACGGCAGGTTGGACCGACAAATTAGAGAGGTTAGCCAAGGTCAACTATTCATGTCTAGCCTTTAGGAAGTTATTCAGTTCGATTAATTACATATATAGAGGAATAAGTGTTTGTAAGAATAGTTTGTGCAAGAGTAGAGTACGGTAGGTTGGACCGACAAATTAGAGAGACTAGCCAAGGTCAACTATTCATGTCTAGCCTTTAGGAAGTTATTCAGTTCGATTAATTACATAGATAGAGGAATAAGTGTTTGTAAGAATAGTTTGTACAAGAGTAGAGAACGGTAGGTTGGACCGACAAATTAGAGAGGCTAGCCAAGGCCAACTATTCATGTCTAGCCTTTAGGAAGTTATTCAGTTCGATTAATTACATAGATAGAGGAATAAGTGTTTGTAAGAATAGTTTGTACAAGAGTAGAGAATGACAGGTTGGACCGACAAATTAGAGAAGCTAGCCAAGACCAGCTATTCATATCTAGCCTTTAGGAAGTTATTCAGTTCGATTAATTACATAGAGGAATAAGTGTTTGTAAGAATAGTTTATACAAGAGTAGAGAACGGCAGGTTAGACCGACAAATTAGAGAAGCTAGCCAAGACCAGCTATTCATGTCTAGCCTTTAGGAAGTTATTCAGTTCGATTAGTTACATAGAGGAATAAGTGTTTGTAAGAATAGTTTATACAAGAGTAGAGAACGGCAGGTTGGACCGACAAATTAGAGAGGCTAGCCAAGGCCAACTATTCATGTCTAGCCTTTAAGAAGTTATTCGGTTCGATTAATTACATAGATAGAGGAATAAGTGTTTGTAAGAATAGTTTGTACAAGAGTAGAGAATGACAGGTTGGACCGACAAATTAGAGAAGCTAGCCAAGACCAGCTATTCATATCTAGCCTTTAGGAAGTTATTCAGTTCGATTAATTACATAGATAGAGGAATAAGTGATTGTAAGAATAGTTTATACAAGAGTAGAGAACGGCAGGTTAGACCGACAAATTAGAGAGGCTAGCCAAGGCCAACTATTCATGTCTAGCCTTTAAGAAGTTATTCGGTTCGATTAATTACATAGATAGAGGAATAAGTGTTTGTAAGAATAGTTTGTACAAGAGTAGAGAATGACAGGTTGGACCGACAAATTAGAGAAGCTAGCCAAGATCAGCTATTCATATCTAGCCTTTAGGAAGTTATTCAGTTCGATTAATTACATAGAGGAATAAGTGTTTGTAAGAATAGTTTATACAAGAGTAGAGAACGGCAGGTTAGACCGACAAATTAGAGAAGCTAGCCAAGACCAGCTATTCATGTCTAGCCTTTAGGAAGTTATTCAGTTCGATTAATTACATAGAGGAATAAGTGTTTGTAAGAATAGTTTATACAAGAGTAGAGAACGGCAGGTTGGACCGACAAATTAGAGAGGCTAGCCAAGGCCAACTATTCATGTCTAGCCTTTAAGAAGTTATTCGGTTCGATTAATTACATAGATAGAGGAATAAGTGTTTGTAAGAATGGTTTGTACAAGAGTAGAGAATGACACGTTGGACCGACAAATTAGAGAGACTAGCCAAGGTGAACTATTCATGTCTAGCCTTTAGGAAGTTATTCGGTTCGATTAATTACATAGATAGAGGAATAAGTGTTTGTAAGAATAGTTTGTACAAGAGTAGAGAACGACAGGTTGGACCGACAAATTAGAGAGACTAGCCAAGGTGAACTATTCATGTCTAGCCTTTAGGAAGTTATTCGGTTCGATTAATTACATAGATAGAGGAATAAGTATTTGTAAGAATAGTTTGTACAAGAGTAGATAACGGCAGGTTGGACCGACAAATTAGAGAGGCTAGCCAAGGTCAACTATTCATGTCTAGCCTTTAGGAAGTTGTTCAGTTCGATTAGTTACATAGATAGAAGAATACATGTTTGTAAGAATAGTTTGTACAAGAGTAGATAAGGTCATGTGAGTGGACACATCAGCTTTTTTAAAATGTATTAAGTCTACGTTTCGAGTAGTATATTTTGTACCTTAATGATTTCCAGTAACGTTTCAGCAAGTAGGCTGTATTAGCCCTAATGGGACCCTTGGAGGGAAGGGGAGACCCGAACGATGGTATACGCTATCAAGCAAGTGGGCCTGAACTATTTCAAATGACGTCGGCTAGTTCAGTAGCTTATCAAAGCGCAATTACAAGGTCCTGCCGCAGCATATCAACCACCGCCACTTAATTTTACTGCTGTGAAACATGAGCTGAAACAGATGACAACAAATTCCACAAGAATATCAGGAGAAAAAGAACAAAACCAAGAAAATTCATTCCAAAAATATTTCATTTTCAACATTTATTCGCGTACATCCGTGGTGCTACGGACATCTTACAACTCCTTAGATTTGAGTGACCAGCTCCGCGAGCTCATTCAATACTGGGTATTTCTGTATTTACGCATTCGTAATCTTGAATGCTGTGCTTCATAGGTTTCTGGGAGCAATCGCTACACTTGGATAGTTAGGCAGCACTGAGAGAATTTTTTCACGTGCATCTCTGCAGCGTGTGAAGAAAAGTTTGTGGTGCTTTTAAATACAACTCCGAGTACTTATATTTCAATATCATTAGCAATAATATTTTACGTAGATTGGTATTTAGTGTGACAAATCAGAAATTATTATCAAGTTTTAAGTTATTAGCAAAAGTGTGTGAACTGCATATTTTCTCCATCTTAAGCTAACAGTTTACGCGGGGTGGGCCAGCTCTTGGAAAAATTGGTACGTCTGAGTGGAGAAGGGAAGCAGGAGTATGTCTGCTTGTAGTGTGAGCAGTCTTGAAATGCAAGAAGGGCCTACGTGTGACTACAATAGAATGCTGAAGAGTAGCTTCAGTTCTTTGACTCATTATTCCCTCTTCTTTTAATGAAAACTATTATTTGGAACTTCCCTCGATTAGAAAGTCACACTTCGCTGACTGCTTGTCCTATAAAGTGCATAGTGAATTGTCTGCAACTAGCCAATCGATCACTTCATTACTAACCCAGGCTTTATTTACTAATACACTTCTTAATTTATTACGAACCAGCGATGAAGTGCAAAACGTATTTCATAATGTGTTTCAAATGTGGAGAGTTCTCGCCAGTAGCGAATCATATGCGTTAGAGCCTTCACCGTTGCCACCTCGTTATCCCCACTCTTTTTATATTTCCCTCTCTCTCTCTCACACACTTGCGAGTGTTCGTGGCGCTAGACGTAAGGGAATGCAAACTGAATTTTCCAAAGTTTGATAATAATGCAGTTTTTGAAATCACATTTGCAACATGAATATTTCTATATTACGAAATAGTTTTAAATATTTAGTTTAAAGTTAATTATAGTTTATGAATTACTTATTTTTCTAATCCAACGAAAATACCAGCAGTGCATCCATATAGCTGTGAATGTTACTTACGTTAAGAGATAATTCGTCATTGTCATTGTCTTCAACGTCTGAGTACTGCAAATTTATGATGATAGGTTCCAAAATCTCGTTACGTGCTATTTCTTACCAAAAGTCGTCTTCTTGTTTATCTGATGTCTCACGCAGTGTTCCCAGTCTTGTTGTGTTCCTTGTCAATTTCTTAGTGAATCAGTCGTTCAACGTCAGTCAGTTTAAAAATATTATTTCTGTTTGCAACATAATTTGAGCCCACATTAACTTTATATGATTATTCTAGCAGTAGTAAGGGGGGTGGATCGTGTCTCATTGATCCAGCTGATACACTTTTTCATGGAAGAGTAAATGAATAATAATATGATATCTCTATACTGATCTGTCAAGTTAAAATGTGTTTTGAAGTGGTAAATGGATAAATGATTGTCCCACTCTAATGTTTAGTGCCTGTCTTAAACTGTTGTAGTGTCAATTGTTTTAATGTTTTTAGCAGCTATTGCGCGGTTCTCTGGTTTTTCAGTTATGTTTTGATTTGGAAAGATTTTGCATTTGCTCGTAAAAAGTAGTTGCACATATGGGATGGTAATTGGCCATGCCGATCATAGAGTAACAAGATGAGCATCGGTTATCCTTGACAGAACAGTCAGGCCATGTGTGCGTGCGTGTGCCCTTGACCTCTGTGACATCATTCTGGTGCTGCACGTCGTCGTGTAACGCTCTCATTCGATCTAATTCTGCATAACTTAAACGATGTGACCTCCCTCCCCTCTGCAAATATGATATAGCACGAAATCCTTAAAAAAATATTTTCAAAAGCATCCCCCAGCCTACACCAATGCCCGATTCCACCAACAGTTGTTAAGACTTAACACTGGTTTAACAATAGTTATAACAAAAATTGCATTTCACCAAGTGTTAGCTTAACATTCGTGTTAAATCTCTTGTTAAACTAACAAGCCAAATTTCTGATGATAAGTCCTTAACTTTTGTAAATAGTCAAGATAGCGGGCGTGAACGCAACTGTTGTTGCCGATTTGCAATATTTAAGACCTCTAAATGACATTCGTAATAGAGTACGGCCTATGAGGAGAAATGATTTTGAGGAACTATCCGAAGAAAATTTACTACAGAGGTATAGACTGTCCAAACAAGTTGCTATGAAGGTTACTGCGGAAGTACAAGAAAGGTTAGAACAAGCATCGAAACGAATATGCCAATCTCGCCTTTGCTTCAAGGATCAATAACATTGCTATTTTATAATTCACTGAATTATGTGGATAATACATTGTCCACCTCCCGTCTTGAAACGTTCAAGTCACTTGCCCTTCTTCGCTTCTCGTTTTAAATTTACGTAATACTGACAAGTTGTTTGGTGCTTCTATTAGTGACAGATGCATTTGAATTAAATTCGTTTGCAATTTTTTCCCACGTGACATCTTTCTCTTTTACATTCATCACATCCGTCCTCTTATTTTCCACGATATCCTTACATTTCGTCACCAGTTCAATTAAAAATTCTTTCTCCATTTATGAGAAATTTGTTTCACGGCTTTTGTTTACGATTTTGTCTATCCACAATTTTTCAGCTGTATGCAGACGAAAATGAAAACAAAAGTGCAGCGCAGTATGTTCAGAAAATAATACGACTCATCCATAGCCTTCTATAGCTGTAGTATCTACATGTTTCTTGGCGTTAACACAGGTTTGTTAACATTTTCAGAAAGCAGGTTGTTGAAATGCAAGAAATTTAACAGCTTTGTTAGCGCTGTTACAATTGTTACGTTACATTTGTTAACGTCGATTTTAATATCTGTTGGTGTACGAGGTCACCTTAACATCCTGGGTAGAGGTTAGAAATATCATCACCTCTGTACGGCCTTTTAAAGCGACGAGAGCTGATAATTTGCCATATGCTGCTTTCAAAGCACTACCCCAAACCTGGATCCAACTACTGGTACATCTCTTCAACAGCTTGCTGCTTCTGGCCTTTTTTCCGACGGCATGGAAACATTCAAGAGTAATAACTCTCCAAAAGCCTGGAAAAGACCCTAAACAATTAAGTAGTTATAGGCCTATCAGCCTTCTTTCGTCCATCAGCAAGCTGTTCAGCAGCGTCTCCAAAGCATACTGAACCAATATCAGGTGCTACGTCCTGAGCAATTTGGTTTCCGGAGGCAGCATTCCACAACACATCAGCTCCTTCGCCTTGTGGACGATGTGGTTAAAGGGTTTAACAATCGCCATTACGTTGCAGCCCTCTTCCTCGACATTTCCCGAGCCTTTGATTCTGTCTGGCACGAAGGCCTCCTACATCGCCTCATTCATTATAACATCCCACCCTACCTCATATACCTAACAGACCATTACCTTCAAAACTGATCCTTTGTAGTCGCGAAGGACGACGTCCTGTCCCAGCCCTACGCCATCAATGGAGTACCCCAAGGTAGAGTCCTTGGGCCCTTGCTTTTCCTTGCATATATAAACACACTTCCAACCCTAAGAGGCTGCAACGTCTACCTATTTTCCGACGATACTGCCATAACAACAGCGTCAAAACTACATTATATCACAGTGCAGCGGGCTAGAGATATTTGCGAATATGCTGTATGCCTGGTTTGCGACCTGGCGGTTAAAACTAAATGCCACTACGTCCCTAGCCCTCACCTTTACATGGCGAAATCTACAGGACGTACCCAACTTACGTCTAGGAGGTGCAGACATATCCTGTTCCACGTAGGCAACCTACCTTGGTGTTCTTCTGGACATGCGCCTTACTTGGAAGGAGCACATAACCGCTTGGCAAATAAAGTTAGCAAAAGGATGGCTATGTTGTACCCTTTGTACAACCGAAAATCACCCATGGCACTTCGCAATAAATTACTACTGTACAGTCACTAAGGTCCGTATTTACTTATGCCTGCCAAGTCTGGGGAGCAGCAGCCAAAACCCACATCTTTAAACTCCAAGTCCTCCAAAGTCGTTACTTTAGGACTGTAGTTGCAGCCTACTGGTATATCCCTAATGATAATACCCATTCAGATCTAACCTTCCCTAAAATAACTGACTACATCCTACACCTATCCCATAGTTTCTATTCCAAACTCCCCAACAGTTCCCACCTCCACTCATCCGTGGACTAGGAGAATATGATCTCGACCCAGGCGAGACATACATGAGACCGAGACTTGTGCTAGGATCTTAAGAACCACAAATAACCATCCGTACCCCTATACAACATTTACATATGTACCTTAAAAACCTTAAATCCCAATTTCTATCACCGCCACTTACCCACCATCATTATTATAGGGCAACCACTTAATGCCAGCAACAATCGAGGAGGAGGACACTCCTTCAACGACCCCACGGCTGTGTGTGGGTCTGCAATGTTTCTTTTCTAAAATTTCATTCACAAATACCTATTTCATTGCATGTACCGTCAATTTCAATAGCAGGTGATGCCGTGTGTAGTAAAAGCTAGCGTTAAACGCTACTAGTTAAAAACAATGAAGACGTAACGCTGACATAAACTAGCACAGGGACAGATGTAAGACCAGCATACAACCGTAGACATAGCGCCAGAACTTGGTACGGCTTTATAGATCCGTAAATTGCAAGCGGAAATGTTCTAAGAGTATCCCAAGTTTTAAATTGAATAAAATAACCATTTAATATCCAATGTGAAAATGCATTCAGCCTTTATAAATAAAAGGAACATAAAAGTGTACTGTGGAAACAACAGATCAGTGTGGGCGTCAGTATTTTAAAACAACTGCCATTGTCAAGTTGAAGAGAACCGTGTTGGCTAAAATCTCGCATCGCGATCGTGTGTTGTTCAGAAGCTGGCAATGCAAGGGGAAAGGAATGTAGATTAAATCTTCTGTGCACGCAACGCAAGTGTAAGGTTTGGAATATGCAATATCTTGCGTTGTGTGACTACCTAAATGTTTCTGTCTTGCTTTTATGCTGCGTATGTGTTTACTTTAAATTATGAATGAGCCTTAAGTACCTGATATGTATCTTAAAAGAATAACTACATAAGTAAGTAATTTTCGTTATGCATTTGTTTTTCCTGCTGTCTTGCAGCTAAGGGTTTCTCAATGTGCACGAATTTCACTAAACCCGGATGCAAATCACATGTTCTTTTTTGTCATTTCTGTAGTAAGTAGGGGAAGTATTGTATTCCACCCAACATTTGATATAACGGCGCAATTTGAAAACCTGTGGGAAGTTCAGAATTTGGGAGAGTTCAAATTACTCAAGTAAAACAAAGGGAGGGTAGGCTACAGTAAGCAGTTTATTAATTAAACAATGTATGCAAGAAATACCGGGCGAGTGAAAAGGTTACAGGAACAATTCCTGTAACTCTGCTGTTACAACTCTATGAAGTGCTATTTTTTTTAAAGAAAAGTTACATTACTGTGATTGTAAATAAAGGGTGTGAGTGTTTTTAATGGAAACATTTCTTTTATGTGCACCTTTCCAATCCTTAAGTCTCGGAATGTACCAAAAATACACTTTCAAACCACAATTTAAATTTACTAGCACCTTACTGCATGTGTACTGAGCAAAGGAAAACGTATCTTTACTTCAAATTGAGTAAATTTTGAATTAAACAATACAGTAGGCTACTTCAGTATATGGCTTTGGATTGAATAAGTATAGACAAAAGCTAAGCTGTAGGTAAACGCGAACAAAATGCACCTGGAGGCGTCATTTACTGTCCACCAATGCAAAGTAAGTCCCTGAAAAGAATGTGACATCCATTGCCACCCTTACACAGTGAGAGGATAGCGAATGTGTGTGATAGAGAACGTATGCTACACAAGGAGCAGAACCGTTAAAAAACATGCGCCCTGTTCACTCTGTACACTAAAACCGAGAAGATTCATTCACAAATGTAGAAGTCGTCAGAATGTTTTTGAATGGTCTGTAACTGAAGTGGCATGGGGTGTCATAAATCTATCCAGGGAGGGTGCGGGAACCTTCTGCAAACCCCCTACGTCTCAGGCCCCAGAGACTTTCTTTCCTGTGGTATACGTACCAAAACTGAAGCTCTCCAGCTTTTCCCCTCTACCATCATTTTAGGCTGCCTCTCCTCTCCTCCATAGCGCAAGCAGCACTGCACTGGTCAACGTATAGAGGGGTGGAAGTCATGTAATGCTTGAATGGAGAGAAGGGGAGACGACTGTGCTCCCGCATGCGCACACCGACCGCATTTTGTTCACGGTCTATCTGTAATAAGGACAACAATGCTTACTTCATTGCAAAATCTTCCTGAAAGTAATTACAGGTAGACCGCAAACAAACTGCTGTCGGTGTGCGCATGCACACAATCCAAGCATCACGTGACTCCCACCCCTCCCTTTCCGCATGCGACAGAGCGCAAAACACTCGAAACGCGTGTATTTTAATACTGTCTTGATTTCCAAAGTTAACAGAAAATAATTACCTCAGACATGACCTCACAGTAGATCAACAAATAGACAGAATCATAGTTTCTTTAAACCCTAAGGAACAACGTTCTGCAGAAAATGCAAAGAATGTATGTAATAGCGAATGAAACATGACCAGTGCAGCCCGCGCGATGGAGGAGAGGTAATCTTAAATAACGGTAGAGGGGGAAAGCTAGAGGCCTCCAGAGTTGGTAAGCCATGCCTCCAACTGCATTTTTTTCGCAGTCTAGTTGCAGTTATGACACAACTTACAGAAAGACAAAGAATTGAAACACTAATGATGATTGGATATGGTGATAGAAGGAGGACCCAAGAAGAGGTTTGTGTCTTGTTTAATAAAATGCATCCACAACGAAGCACTACTCATTCTAGGGTGAGAAAAATTTTGAAAAAATTCAATGAAACTAGAAGTGTTGAAAAAAGGCAAAGTCTGGAAGGCCAAAACGAGTTATAAATCGTGATCAAGATTTTGTTGTTCTATTATCAGTGGAAGAAAATCCACATTTATCTACTCGTCAGCACATTATGGAGGGCAGGTGGTGAATTATATGAATAAATGACTTTCCAGGAAGATGGATTGGCAGAAGAGGAAGTATTGAATGGCCGCCAAGATCTCCTGATCTGAACCCCTTAGACTTTTTTCTTGTGAGAATATTTGAAATGGAGGGTTTACAAGGACCAACCAAGAGATCTTGAAGAGTTAAAGCGAAGAATTGGGCAAGACATGCAACTGATCAGGCAAACAGTGTTGCTGGAAGCATTAAGTAATTTCAAAGACAGACTTTGACATTGTTTGGCAATAAATGGGGGCCACTTTGAGCACCTTTTGAAGTGAATGCATCACCACTAATGTTTTTTGAATGTGCTTTCTTGGTTTAAATTTCATATGCTGTAATACCTCCTAATAAAGTTAAGCTACAGTTCTAGAAAGCATCCACCTGTACGTTCCGAGAATTGAGGACCAAAAGAAAATGTTGCCATTAAAAATAGTTATGTCCTATTCACAGTCATAGCAATATGAAAACATGTTGATATCTTACAGCTTTTCTAAAAAAATATCACTTTACAAACTGTAATAGCAGAGTTAAGAAGCATTTTTTCATACATTTTACTCACGCCATATAACATGTTAATTTCAAAATCAAAGGGTATAGTGATAGCGTTCTATGGAAGATACCCAGAAAGAATAGTAATAGTAATAGTAATAGAAGATTAAGTGCTGGCACAGGTTTCAAACTTACAGTACTTGGGCTATGAAGAAGAAATAAGAACATGCAGAAATGTAAACATTTGTGGAACAATCAAACACTGAGGGACAAAGAAGAGGTACAAAGATAAGATTTTACTCAACAATGACACTACCAATAACAATGTAAGGGAGTGGGCCTGGGTCCTAAAAGAAAAAGAAACTTCAAGCATCAGAAATGAAATTCCTAGGGTCTGTGAAAGGTTTTACAGGACAAAAACACATCAGAAGTGAGAATACTGGAGTACAACCACTTATTCAACAAATAGAAGAACATGGGAAGAATTGGAAAGAGCATCTGAAAAGAATCCAAAGGATAGAATACCAAAGATGCCATTGATGTATAAACCTAGATGTTTATGATCTGTAGGAAGGCCAAGAAAGTGCTGGGCTGAATAGATTTGAGATGGGAACAGGCAAAGACCTAATTCGTCAAAGATGATAAGAGGTAAAAGAGCACCTCTGTGGAAACGTGTGCAAGGACATAGGCACAAGGACGTGGATCCTTGCAATAACGTGCTCTAAGATCCTTAACGGAGAGGGAGTCACGCAGGAACACCAAATGCGTGGTTTATGACGTAGCAATGTTATTATTTTTGATGGGTGTGGAAGACGAAAGTAACGGTCCGGAATGTTAGGCCAGTGACCTCCGCTGTCCTCAAGGACACTCGCAACGGATCCGGAAGTTCTCTCCGGAGCTCTCTTCACAGCTACAGTCTTTTTACTTTCTCTGTTAGTACGTACTTACAGCAAGTAGGGGAAGTATTGTATTCCACCCTCAAATCCCATAAATACCAAACTTGATATTTAGGTCCTAGGATCTTGAAGGTAATCCCTCACCTCGAACTACCCTTTACACAGAAAACTATTCCTTACTTTATGAAGAATGACTCCAATTCTTTTGAATAAAGTACCTTATAAGTAGGGATCGGAAGTTGATGACCGAAAGTCAGAGAAAAATGACAAATTTAATGCCCTTAAATTTTGGGGAAAATGACATTAAAATTTTAAAAATATGACAGTTACTTCTTTTGTAATTTTAACGTCCAAAATTTAAAAAAATACTGTGTGCGTTCAAGTTATAACACCTATTTTTTCAGGACTGGGACCAAACTACCTCTCCTGTGGAAGACAGTAGACACATCCATGGTACCATCAGTCTCCGAGGCCTGAGACGTAGGAGAGTTGGCGTAGGTTCCCACACTCTCCCTGGACAGGTTTATGACACCCCATATCAGTACAGTTACAGACCATTCAAAAACATTCTGACGGCTTCTACTTTTGTGAATGAATCTTCTTGGTTTTAGTGTACATAGTGAATAGGGCGCATGTTTTTTTAACGGTTCTGCTCCTTGCGTGGCAGGTGTTCTCTGCCACACACGTTCGCTGTTCTTATCCCACTGTGTAAGGCAGCACATTCCTTTCAGGTAACCTTTTTTGCGTTGCTGGACAGTAATGTGCATTCCTGGGTGCGACAGTTCAATGAAGGCAGAACATCGTGTGACAACAAACCAAGACAGTCACGGCCTCGCAGCAGCTGGTCTGACGACATGATCCAGTGAGTGAAGAACGTTGTTTTGGAGGATTGCCTATTGAGCATTTTCAGATTTTCATGCAGAATTGTGTGCACAGATTCCACGGAAATGCCAATTTTGCAGGCGATGTCTGCAACTGTCTTGGTTTGTTGTCACACGATGTTCTGCCTTCACTGAACTGTCGCACCCAGGAACGCACATTAGACACATCCATGGTACCATCACCACATGCCTCACTCAACTGGCGAAGAATTTCAATAGGTGTCACACCGCGAAAATGGAGAAAACGAACGATTACACACTGTTCTTGCAATGAACTCGTCGCCATTTTAAGTATCGAAAACAGTCCTAACTCTAAAAAAGAACAGAAGTTCCTATCTGATCCCAGCCCTGAAAGTCCTCGTATTGCATACAGTAAGCTGCCTCAACAACAGCTGCCTCAACTGAAGAAAATACAACAAAAATTACATTATTTACTAAAAATACCAATAGATATTAAAATCCCAAAAACTGCAAAAGAAAAAATTAAAAGTAGTCAATATTAATTCATTTTTAAGAGAACTCTGCACTGCCTGCGATGAAGCAGAAAATAAGTTCCGAGCCCTAATTATAAGCTATTTTCACGAAATCAAGATTTATATCCTGAATTTTCTGAAAATAGCTTTTCTCTGAAGCACTTTGGTAGTCTTATATTTTACCCTTTTTTTAAGTGAAATGAAATTCTAACATCCTCCTTCAGGAAGTTTGAAACCAATGTACACCTATAAATTTAGTAATTAAATAGCGATGGAAATATAGATTAAACTCAAAAAATCCAGGCAATAGTTATGACAAAGTTCGACAGAGGGACTTAATACCTGACCTATATCCTGGCGAGGCACCACCGGGAGGGAGAGATGAGCTGGGAGGAGGTAAATGTTGGTCAGACTTACGAGACACGACAGGAGATGTCAGCGTCCTGTAGTTATAGGTTTAAACTCCGGATTGGTGGTCGTCAATCGTTCCCTTCCCCTCCACGGGCCTACACATCCCCCTGGGGTTCCCGGGAATCGGATACCGGAGGAACGAGCATCCTTTTTTCCTGCCATGTAACGTAGAGAATTCCTCCGTCACTCAAGCAACCAGGATGAAGGTGCAGGAAGTGAGGTTAGGGAGCAGAAATTCAGGAATGTAATTATCTTTCCCAGCGAAGGTTGGTCGCGAGGAGTGATCCCACAACCTTCCAAAGTGCCAGTCATACACGTCACCGCTCTCTAAGGTTAAGGTCTATGTTACTATCAAGGTTGTGTTACGCCAGAAACACAAGGCAGTACCAGTAAAGGAGCCGCGAGAATAAACACACCTTGCGAAAAAGTAAAATCTGCTGTTAGATTCACAATTCTTTCTCTATCCAATCTCGTTTATTATGACATAACCTCTATCATCTTCTTCTCAGCAGTTGCTTTTGATTCCTGCCTATCCTATCACTGTCCCACGTTTATGCCAAGTTTTTCCATATCCTCGTGAGAAAATAAACGTATATCTCGATGATTTCCATCTACATGGAGCATATGCAATTTTATTATCTAAACTGCTGCCTACAATCAACCGATTTTGATCATTCTTTCACTGCTGAAAAGCTCATGTCATAGATTAGTAAAATTTTAAGAAGTATTTATTAAAGCCATTGCTTATAATATAAGCACATTGAAGTTATAAAAGAAGTTTGCAAAGAAGACTTTGAGGTTTATTTGCGAATGCCATGGAAAATAAAAGAACTACGTCACTCCACAGAATATAGATACAAATCTGATACGTAATATATATCGATCTATGAATGGTTCTCAGACGAACGCACTGCTGATGTTTTACATGTTTTTGCATGAATAGCGGAGTATTTTAATCCTTTATTAGAAACAACTGAGGCTATGACAAATAAAAATTATTAAGATAAGGGAAGGTTCATTATAAAATCTTATAAGCTCAATAATTTGATAAATACGGGCAGGTGGTACATAAAATTAATTCGCCATTCGAGGTTAGTAAGCTAACCGCACAAAAACGGGCTACCGGGTATTTCATAACAAAATACAACATATTGATTTATAGCGTTTATTGCACTCCTACTGTACCGCACTAATTTTGACCAATAAGCGCTAGGAATCGACGTGTTTCAAGCAATCCTGGTTTTATCATCACCTACGTAGCATTTGTTTTCTCACCTCTGGGACATCTTGTTTGCTTGCGATCGTCATTTGTTGTCGGCATAGCCATTCTAAGTTAGCAAAACATCACGACACTAGAGAAACAAAAGAAGTAAAGTGCACGGAAGCAGCTCGAACAATTAATTTAGTAGCTTAGTAATTATTTTACTGTACTTGGTGTGTAATTTTTATATATTTTACTTGAATTGTGAGATATTTTGTTATATCCCACATAAGTATTCATAGTTATAAACAAATTCTACATTATGTTCAAACTGAAATGCTTTTAAAAGTTCAGAATAGCAAAAATTCAGTGGCAGTCGCGTGATTTCATACGTTTCTAACGGGGAATTGAGGAATCACATCCAAGGAGGTCAGTTGTAACGGCAGTGCTTCCTGCCAAAGCGCTGGGAGGAACCGGAAATCTTTCTATCGAGCGTTGTTTAATGTGTAGCCGAAGATTTCGCGGAAGATAACAGCACGGCGGTGCAAATAACGGAAAACCAGAACATCAACCATCTACTTACTTTCCCTATTACGTACTTTACGTAAGTAGAGGAAGAAATA
This sequence comes from Mantis religiosa, assembly GCA_030765055.1. Taxonomy (NCBI): domain Eukaryota; kingdom Metazoa; phylum Arthropoda; class Insecta; order Mantodea; family Mantidae; genus Mantis; species Mantis religiosa. The sequence goes on from CM060960.1 coordinate 41,190,195, forward strand.
AATTCCATCCCTAAGTTCGATACCAAGATTTTACCAGAAATACATGTTTTGAGAAGCCTTGCACAAATAACCAATAAGCATGGGTGTGTATGCGTTTTATTTTTAAAACTAACGTCCTTCAACGTCAATTCATATCGGAAGATGAATGAAATAATGGGTACATAGAGCTTAGAGTTACCAGACATTCAACTTTCAGGATAAGGGAAAACCTCCAACGTTAAGTCATATCGGATGATGAATGGAATATGGGTACATAGAGCTTAGAGATACCAGACATCCAACTTTCAGGATAAGGGAAAACCTCCAACGTTAAGTCATATCGGATGATGAATGGAATATGGGTACATAGAGCTTAGAGATACCAGACATTCAACTTTCAGGATAAGGGAAAACCTCGAACGTTAAGTCATATCGGATGATGAATGGAATATGGGTGCACAGAGCTTAGAGTTACCAGACATTCAACTTTCAGGATAAGGGAAAACCTCCAACGTTAAGTCATATCGGAAGATGAATGAAATAAGGTACATAGAGCTTAGAGTTACCAGACATTCAACTTTCAGGATAAGGGAAAACCTCCAACGTTAAGTCATATCGGATGATGAATGGAATATGGGTACATAGAGCTTAGAGTTACCAGACATTCAACTTTCAGGATAAGGGAAAACCTCCAACGTTAAGTCATATCGGATGATGAATGGAATATGGGTACATAGAGCTTAGAGTTACCAGACATTCAACTTTCAGGATAAGGGAAAACCTCCAACGTTAAGTCATATCGGATGATGAATGGAATATGGGTACATAGAGCTTAGAGTTACCAGACATTCAACTTTCAGGATAAGGGAAAACCTCCAACGTTAAGTCATATCGGATGATGAATGGAATATGGGTACATAGAGCTTAGAGTTACCAGACATTCAACTTTCAGGATAAGGGAAAACCTCCAACGTTAAGTCATATCGGAAGATGAATGAAATAAGGTACATAGAGCTTAGAGTTACCAGACATTCAACTTTCAGGATAAGGGAAAACCTCCAACGTTAAGTCATATCGGATGATGAATGGAATATGGGTACATAGAGCTTAGAGTTACCAGACATTCAACTTTCAGGATTAGAGAAAACCTCCAACGTTAAGTCATATCGGAAGATGAATGAAATAATGGGTACATAGAGCTTAGAGTTACCAGACATTCAACTTTCAGGATAAGGGAAAACCTCCAACGTTAAGTCATATCGGATGATGAATGGAATATGGGTACATAGAGCTTAGAGATACCAGACATTCAGCTTTCAGGATAAGGGAAAACCTCCAACGTTAAGTCATATCGGATGATGAATGGAATATGGGTACATAGAGCTTAGAGATACCAGACATTCAACTTTCAGGATAAGGGAATACCTCCAACGTTAAGTCATATCGGATGATGAATGGAATATGGGTGCACAGAGCTTAGAGTTACCAGATATTCATCTTTCAGGATTAGAGAAAACCTCCAACGTTAAGTCATATCGGAAGATGAATGAAATAAGGTACATAGAGCTTAGAGTTACCAGACATTCAACTTTCAGGATAAGGGAAAACCTCCAACGTTAAGTCATATCGGATGATGAATGGAATATGGGTACATAGAGCTTAGAGTTACCAGACATTCAACTTTCAGGATTAGAGAAAACCTCCAACGTTAAGTCATATCGGAAGATGATTGAAATAATGGGTACATAGAGCTTAGAGTTACCAGACATTCAACTTTCAGCATAAGGGAAAACCTCCAACGTTAAGTCATATCGGATGATGAATGGAATATGGGTACATAGAGCTTAGAGATACCAGACATTCAACTTTCAGGATAAGGGAAAACCTCCAACGTTAAGTCATATCGGATGATGAATGGAATATGGTTACATAGAGCTTAGAGATACCAGACATTCAACTTTCAGGATAAGGGAAAACCTCCAACGTTAAGTCATATCGGATGATGAATGGAATATGGGTGCACAGAGCTTAGAGTTACCAGATATTCATCTTTCAGGATTAGAGAAAACCTCCAACGTTAAGTCATATCGGAAGATGAATGAAATAATGGGTACATAGAGCTTAGAGTTACCAGACATTCAACTTTCAGGATAAGGGAAAACCTCCAACGTTAAGTCATATCGGATGATGAATGGAATATGGGTACATAGAGCTTAGAGATACCAGACATTCAACTTTCAGGATAAGGGAAAACCTCGAACGTTAAGTCATATCGGATGATGAATGGAATATGGGTGCACAGAGCTTAGAGTTACCAGACATTCAACTTTCAGGATAAGGGAAAACCTCCAACGTTAAGTCATATCGGAAGATGAATGAAATAAGGTACATAGAGCTTAGAGTTACCAGACATTCAACTTTCAGGATAAGGGAAAACCTCCAACGTTAAGTCATATCGGATGATGAATGGAATATGGGTACATAGAGCTTAGAGTTACTAGACATTCAACTTTCAGGATAAGGGAAAACCTCCAACGTTAAGTCATATCGGATGATGAATGGAATATGGGTACATAGAGCTTAGAGTTACCAGACATTCAACTTTCAGGATAAGGGAAAACCTCCAACGTTAAGTCATATCGGAAGATGAATGAAATAAGGTACATAGAGCTTAGAGTTACCAGACATTCAACTTTCAGGATAAGGGAAAACCTCCAACGTTAAGTCATATCGGATGATGAATGGAATATGGGTACATAGAGCTTAGAGATACCAGACATTCAACTTTCAGGATAAGGGAAAACCTCCAACGTTAAGTCATATCGGATGATGAATGGAATATGGGTGCACAGAGCTTAGAGTTACCAGATATTCATCTTTCAGGATTAGAGAAAACCTCCAACGTTAAGTCATATCGGAAGATGAATGAAATAAGGTACATAGAGCTTAGAGTTACCAGACATTCAACTTTCAGGATAAGGGAAAACCTCCAACGTTAAGTCATATCGGATGATGAATGGAATATTGGTACATAGAGCTTAGAGTTACCAGACATTCAACTTTCAGGATTAGAGAAAACCTCCAACGTTAAGTCATATCGGAAGATGAATGAAATAATGGGTACATAGAGCTTAGAGTTACCAGACATTCAACTTTCAGGATAAGGGAAAACCTCCAACGTTAAGTCATATCGGATGATGAATGGAATATGGGTACATAGAGCTTAGGGATACCAGACATTCAACTTTCAGGATAAGGGAAAACCTCGAACGTTAAGTCATATCGGATGATGAATGGAATATGGGTGCACAGAGCTTAGAGTTACCAGATATTCATCTTTCAGGATTAGAGAAAACCTCCAACGTTAAGTCATGTCGGAAGATGAATGAAATAAGGTACATAGAGCTTAGAGTTACCAGACATTCAACTTTCAGGATAAGGGAAAACCTCCAACGTTAAGTCATATCGGATGATGAATGGAATATGGGTACATAGAGCTTAGAGTTACCAGACATTCAACTTTCAGGATTAGAGAAAACCTCCAACGTTAAGTCATATCGGAAGATGATTGAAATAATGGGTACATAGAGCTTAGAGTTACCAGACATTCAACTTTCAGGATAAGGGAAAACCTCCAACGTTAAGTCATATCGGATGATGAATGGAATATGGGTACATAGAGCTTAGAGATACCAGACATTCAACTTTCAGGATAAGGGAAAAACTCCAACGTTAAGTCATATCGGATGATGAATGGAATATGGGTACATAGAGCTTAGAGATACCAGACATTCAACTTTCAGGATAAGGGAAAACCTCCAACGTTAAGTCATATCGGATGATGAATGGAATATGGGTGCACAGAGCTTAGAGTTACCAGATATTCATCTTTCAGGATTAGAGAAAACCTCCAACGTTAAGTCATATCGGACGATAAATGAAGCGATGGGTCTATAGAGCTTAGAGTTACCAGGCATTCGTCTTTCAGGATAAGAGAAATCCTCCAACGTTAAGTCATACCGGATGATGAATGAAATAATGCGTACATAGAGCTTAGGGTTACCAGGCATTCGTCTTTCAGGATAAGAGAAGTCCTCCAACGTTAAGCCATATCGGATGATGAATGAAATAATGCGTACATAGAGCTTAGAGTTACCAGACATTCATCTCTCAGAATATAGGCAACTTGGTACTACACGGCCCTTGCCTGATGTCACATGCACTGCAGGCTTCGCTACCAGCTGCAATACGTCACAACTCTCGAAGCTGTCTTCCTCTGAACTATTCTTACAAACACTTATTCCTCTATCAATGTAATTAATCGAACTGAATAACTTCCTGAAGACTAGAGATGAATAGCTAGCCTTGGCTAGCACTACTTATTTATCAGTCCAACCTGTCATTTTCTACTCTTGTACAAACTATTCTTACAAACACTTATTCCTCTATCTATGTAATTAATCGAACTGAATAACTTCCTGAAGACTAGGGATGAATGGCTAGCCTTGGCTAGCCCTTCTTATTTAATGGTCCAACCAGCCATTTTCTACTCTTGTACAAACTATTCTTACAAACACTTATTCCTCTGTGTAATTAATCGAACTGAATAACTTCCTGAAGACTAGAGATGAATAATTCACCTTGGCCAGCCTCTCTAATTTGTCGGTCCAACCTGCCGTTCTCTACTCTTGTACAAACTATTCTTACAAACACTTATTCACCTAGCTATGTAATTAATCGAACTGAATAACTTCCTAAAGGCTAGACATGAATAGTTGGCCTTGGCTAGCCTCTCTAATTTGTCGGTCCAACCTGCAGTTGTATTATTTGCTAAAAAGGTAAATCTACATGTAACGCTTGGTCGTGTTCTGAAAAGATCATCAGCCAATAGAAGTTACTTGTGATAACTTCTTTGACGTGAATATTAGCAAACTAAATGTATGAAATAGAGACACATTGTGAAAACTACAATGCTACAGCTGGGACTGGTTGTGGCTTTTAATTAGGAAGCTCGTAGGACCCATAACTACGACGTGAATAGGAACAGGCTTACTAGAAGTTGTTCATACGAAATGGATCGTCTCTCTTCATTGATTACCTAGTTCTTTCATATAAATTGTAAGGTCCCATTCACAATGGAAGTTTAAGGGTAGATGCAGCATAAACTCTGTACTTTACAGCGTCGTCATTTAATGAAAGGATTCACACATAGCAACGCCCAATTTCAAACGCTATGTTTACGTTTCGTGCATAGAGGAAGAATTGCGCGTTTCTTTCTCCATGCACTCCGAACAATACACGATCGTGATGCGAGATTTTACGCCATTTGCTGTGTTCTTCTATTTGGCTACGCCATAACATTTGAAATGCTGTGACGTTGACCGTAAAATGGTTGAACTGCAATGTGTTACAAATCATCAAAAAGTATAAATAAAGATACTTCATACTTCCTACTCATAGCTGAACCTAAACAATATCTAGTTGGCACCAATTTAAGTGTTTTGTCCACTCTCTACAAGTACTATTGTGCATTGGAAGTTTCAAATCTTGCACTCCATGCGTTTTGCACTGTTATTCTGTATTTAGCCTTCAACTATTGATATGTATAGAGATTAATTGTTGCAGACATGAACTTTACCGTTTAAATCTTAACAGCTTTACTTGTTTACATTTACTTACAGCTCAAATAAACTCTTTCGGTGCAAGCAGCCATGTTATTTAAGCTGATGAGTTGGTTAACTCTATCAGAAATATAAAATGAGTTTTTATTTATGAACCCTCTGTGGTTCTATGGCCTCCCGTTCTAATACAAGGCATTAGTGACTGCTTAATTTCGCTCAGAGGTTGAGTTCACTAGAATTGTAAGTTGCATGCTTCCTCAACACCTAACTTTGCTTCCTAATAACCTCTATTCTGTGATAAAATTCCTACTTTTTATATTATGCATTGGTTTTAGTGTATATAAATTATTACTGTTTCTATGTATCTCTATATATTTTTATAAAGTTATTAATTGTACCTGACAATTACCCATGGACTTGATTCAACTGGACTTAATAGTAGTGATGGAATCAGGTTCTAAATCTCTCAACAGTGAATGCTTAAAATTTATTGTATTATTTTTCCCGTCTCTGTAGCATGTTTGTTACAGGCTCAAGAGGTCAGGGGTTCTAATCTCGGTGAGGGTGATAAGGATTTATCCTGGGTTTACCCTGATCCTGAAAAATGAATGTCTGGTAGCTCTAAGATCTATGGATCCTGGAATCATTTGAGCATCATTTCATTCATCGTCTGATATGACTTACGTTGGAGGATATACATTTTTAACAAATGCATTATTTCCTATCAAAATTAATCCTTGTTTCACATAAGCTTGCCCCGTATCTCTTAACCGTCACGTGACCTAATCACATCTCATTGGCTGCTGTTGTAGTATAGACTGTTGTGCGGTAAAAATTAGTTCGTTATTTAACATGGTGATATATCTTTATATGTTGGAAGAGAATTGTCAAATTTATATTTTCGTAACTGTTTGATATAATATATTACGCAACAGAGTTGATTTCTCTGAAATACATGTTAATTCTTAAACGAAGTAAAGAGGAGGTTCCTTTGCTCTCAAGTACATGACACGTTAGCACGTGATTTAGCGGTAGTGATGACATATTTGTTTATATGACTTTTATCACTGACCTCGTTTTGAACTGGATTAGTCATACATCGCCATTCGAAGGTGTGCTATGCCGAGTGCAAGCGCTAAATTATTTTATTGATCTTTTATTGCGCGTGTACTTATTATATGTACAATGGCAGAGTCAACCACAAGTTTTTCGATGAAGCATCGCAAGGGCAAACCTTAACACAGCGGCGAAAAAAGAATTGTGATGCATGTGTTTAATGCACCCACAGAGAAGAATCCGTCTTTGTCAGTGAGAGAAGTCGAACAGCTGTGCGCTGAACTTATAGGTGTGAGTGTTAGATGCGTAGGAACATCACGACATGAAATTGAGACAACAGGAGAACTTACCACTCCAGGGGCGATATTGCTGTCTGGCGAAGACGTTATTTAAGGATAATCAGACTGTACCGGGATATTGATAAGACTTGGGTGAATGAAGGATACACGACAAGAATGGCGTGACACGACTTTTAAGACCGAAAGACATGCATGTTTGCAAGGTATGTGTGCTGGTTTTAAAAAATACCAGTGGAAAAGGCCGAAGGCCTTTCATTATAAACTTCTTTCAGTTTCATTGCTCATTCATTCAGTTTCAACTTGCTCAGTTTCATTATAAACTTGTATTTTTGCATGCCTTCATATTCCTATTTGCATGATTTTATCTATCTTCCTGGCAATTATTATGACGTTTACTGCAGTTTTAAATGAGACGGGAAGGCACCGAGTATGACCTATGGCGCGAAAGCATTAGCCAGTTAGAGTGAGGAGGAACATAGTTGCACGCGGAGTGATACATGTCAGCGGGGCAAAGTTATATGAAACAGAGATTAGTTTATAACTAGACCGCGAACAAAATGCAGTTGGAGGCGTGCCTTACCAACTCTAGCTTTCCCCCTCTACCGTCATTTCAGGTTGCCTCTCCTCCTTCTCGCGGGCTGCACTGTTCATTTGTTTCACTCGCTTTTACATTCACTGCTACATTCACTCTTTGCAATTACTACTGAATCACTGCTTACTTCCTCAGGGTTTAAAGAAACTATGATTCTACCTATTTGTTGATCGATTGTTAGGTCATGTTCGATGTAATTATTTTCTGTTAACTTTGAAAATCAAAACAGCATTAAAATACACGGTGTGTGCGAGAGTATCCTCGCCAATATTACTTATTTTGGTTCGAATGGATTCCTTTAGAATATCAATCGTCCGTGGCTTATTCTTGTACACTCTATTTTTTAGATAACCACACAAGAAAAAATCTGGTGAGGTTAGGTCAGGGGATCGGGGGGGGGGCACAGATCTTTTGAGATTATTTGGCTATTAAAGAAACTGTACAGTGTACAAGAATAGGCCACGGACAATTGATGTTCTCAAGGAATCCATTCGAACCGAAATAAGTAACATTGGCGAGGATACTCTCCGTAAACTTCAGAGAATATGGTGAGACGAGGACAAACATGTATAGATGCTGGTGGAGGACACTTCCAACATTTTCTCTGAGATGTAAATAGTGTAATATAATCTCCTAATTGTGTATTATATACTCCTAAAGTTACACGTGTGTCCCATTATTGGTTTAAAGGTTATGGCCTATTGAAATGATTCAGGTTTATGTGGATCGCACTGTAATGTTTTCGTCTCTATCGTTGTGCCACACGCTCACTAACACCTTCTACTGTCCTCCACAGGAGAGAAAGTCTCCGAGGCCTGAGACGTAGGGGGGGTTGGCGAAGGATCCCACACCCTCCCTGGACAGGTTTATGACACCCCATGTCAGTACAGTTAAAGACCATTCAAAAACATTTTGACAGCTTCTACTTTTGTGAATGGATCTTCTCGATTTTAGTGTACAGAGTGAATGAGGCCCATGTTTTTTAACGTTTCTGCTCCTTGTGTAGCAGGCGTTCTCTATCTTACACATTCGCTGTCCTTGTTCCACTGTGTAAGGCAGCATATTCCTTTCAGGGACCTTCTTTGCGTTGCTGGACAGTACTTCCACTTCATTTATTCTTCAAGCTGCGGCAGCGAATTTATAATCTTGTTTCCAGCAGTGTTTTAGAAGGACTCTAAGTTCAAACTTAGTTATCTCCATTTTGTGATTGTTTATTAACAATTGAAGGCTGATACATGCTCACAATTTACGTAATACTATCCAAGACATCCTATAAATAACATTGTCAAACCAAAGAAAGCCAATAAATTTTCCAAAATATCAGAGACCACCTAATAGCATATTTCTTTGGTTAATCTGTTTCATTGCTATCAAAGTTTTGGTGCCTGATTCTTAGAATTAGATGCAAAGTTGCGTTAATACGTGAGAAGTCACACTTACCAGAGCTGCTCAATAAAGAATGATCACAATTTTTTGACAATATACCTTTACTCATCCTCATAATCTAGATGGTCCTTCTCAAAATAGTCTTCTCTGAATGCGATGTACTTGTCCCAGCGTTTCTACCAATCTTCAAAGATATTCTGGAAACCATTTTTGAGAGATCCTTCAAAATCGCTTCCGCAGCCTTCACCACTGCTTCTGATGATGGATAATGCCTCCCACGAAGGCGTTTCTTCAACTTAGGGAATAGAAAAAAGTCACATGGGGCTAAATCTGGACTATAGGGACAGTGAAGGATGCACTTCATGTTGATTTTTGCAAGATATTCAGCAACAACATTGGCAATATGCGGCCGCGCATTATCGTGGTGCAGTATCCAGCCTACTTCACGGAAATGTGGTCTTTTGCGCCTGATATGGACTTGCAATGTTTTCAGGATATCCCTGTAGTATTGTCCAGCTACTGATGTGTGTGCAGGTACAACATGCTGATAAACCATTCCATGAATATCAAAGAATGAGATGACCATAACTTTCACAGCAGAATCAACCACTTTTGCTTTTTGCGGGGTTGGTGATGAAGGAGATTTCGACACTGAGCTTTGCTGTTTGCTCTCAGGATCAAAATGATGTAGCCAAGTTTCATCAGCAGTGATTACGTTTGAAGGAAACTCCTCTAACATCAACTTTAACTTATGTTCTAAGCCGCATATTGTTCCTCGCGTGTTACCTCCATTGCAGTGGTAGGCGATACTCAACATGTCTGAACTTGCCTGGTTCTCACAGGCGGGAACCAGGAGTACCAACAATGAAACTACTACGGCGTGTTTGTATCACATTAAGCTAACAGAACATAATAAGATTGAATTTTATTGCGAAAAATTATGACCGTAAAAATAATGATCATTCTTTATTGAACAACCCTCGTACACGTGCACGTGTCTATTTCTCATTCACCAATAAAGCTCCAGTTATTAATGTATTATATAAAGAACTGTTTACCTTTCTAGGGTAAATTCACATATATACTCAGTCCATGTATAGTTAAAAGTAATAATTGTCATCTCATCTGTGTACATGGCGCAGCTTTCTTGTATATAAATAATGTAACACATCTTCTTAGAAAAGTCCATAATAAATTTTCTCTTCTCACGCAAAGAGGTGATTCACGAAGAAAGTGACGCCATCAATTTAAAAGAAGCTACAAAATGAAATATAAATAACAAACTGACAACGACAGTGGCGTTCAGGACTGTTTTAAGTACTAGAGAATGGTATCTGTCTAAGGCAGAGAGTATATCCAATTGCAGCTAAAATTTCTATATCAACTTTTGTACTTGAATACACATGTTGAATATATATGAACAGCTTCAACATAGTCTCCTTGTAACTCTACACACTTCTCCCAGCGATGCTCCCATCTCTGTAACACGTCCAAATAGTACTCGGCGTTTTTCAACATAGTCTCCTTGTAACTCTACACACTTCTCCCAGTGATGCTCCCATCTCTGTAACACGTCCAAATAGTACTCGGCGTTTTTCAACATAGTCTTCTTGTAACTCTACTCACTTCTCGAAGCGATGCTCCCATCTCTGTAACACGTCCAAATAGTACTCGGCGTTTTTCAACATAGTCTCCTTGTAACTCTACAAACTTCTCCCAGCGATGCTCCCATCTCTGTAACCCGTCCAAATAGTACTCGGCGTTTTTCAACATAGTCTCCTTGTAACTCTACAAACTTCTCCCAGCGATGCTCCCATCTCTGTAACCCGTCCAAATAGTACTCGGCGTTTTTCAACATAGTCTCCTTGTAACTCTACAAACTTCTCCCAGCGATGCTCCCATCTCTGTAACACGTCCAAATAGTACTCGGCGTTTTTCAACATAGTCTCCTTGTAACTCTACAAACTTCTCCCAGCGATGCTCCCATCTCTGTAACCCGTCCAAATAGTGTTCGGCGTTTTTCAACATAGTCTGCTTGTAACTCTACACACTTCTCCCAGCGATGCTCCCATCTCTATAACACGTCCAAATAGTACTCGGCGTTTTTCAACATAGTCTTCTTGTAACCCTACACACTTCTCCCAGTGATGCTCCCACCTCTGCAACCCGTCCAAATAGTGTTCGGCGTTTTTCAACATAGTCTGCTTCTAACTCTACACACTTCTCCCAACGATGCTCCCATCTCTGTAACCCGTCCAAATAGTATTCGGCGTTTTTCAACATAGTCTCTCTGTAACTCTACACACTTCTCCCAGCAATGCTCCCATCTCTGTAACCCGTCCAAATAGTACTCGGCGTTTTACAACATAGTCTCCTTGTAACTCAACACACTTCTTCCAGCGATGTTCCCATCTCTGTAACACGTCCAAATAGTACTCGGCGTTTTTCAACATAGTCTCCTTGTAACTCTACACACTTCTCCCAGCGATGCTTCCATCTCTGTAACCCGTCCAAATAGTACTCGGCGTTTTTCAACATAGTCTCCTTGTAACTCAATACACTTCTCCCAGCGATGCTCCCATCTCTGTAACACGTCTAAATAGTACTCGGCGTTTTTCAACATAGTCTTCTTGTAACTCTACTCACTTCTCGAAGCGATGCTCCCATCTCTGTAACCCGTCCAAATAGTACTCGGCGTTTTTCAACATAGTCTTCTTGTAACTCTACACACTTCTCCCAGTGATGCTCCCACCTCTGTAACCCGTTCAAATAGTACTCGGCGTTTTTCAACATAGTCTCCTTGTAACTCTAAACACTTCTCCCAGTGATGCTCCCATCTCTGTAACCCGTCCAAATAGTACTCGGCGTTTTTCAACATAGTCTCCTTGTAACTCTACACACTTCTCCCAGTGATGCTCCCATCTCTGTAACCCGTTCAAATAGTACTCGGCGTTTTCCAACACAGTCTCCTTGTAACTCTACACACTTCTCCCAGCGATGCTCCCATCTCTATAACCCGTTCAAATAGTACTCGGCGTTTTTCAACATAGTCTCCTTGTAACTCTACACACTTCTCCAAGCGATGCTCCCATCTCTATAACCCGTTCGAATAGTACTCGGCGTTTTTCAGCATAGTCTCCTTGTAACTCTACACGCTTCTCCCAGCGATGCTCCCATCTCTGTAACCCGTCCAAATAGTACTTGGCGTTTTCCAACATAGTCTTCTTGTAACTCTATACACATCTCCCAGCGATGCTCCCATCTCTGTAACTCGTCCAAATAGTACTCGCCCTTTTTCAACATAGTCTCCTTGTAACTCTACACACTTCTCCCAGCGATGCTCCCATCTCTGTAACCCGTCCAAATAGTACTCGGCGTTTTTCAACATAGTCTTCTTGTAACTCTACTCACTTCTCGAAGCGATGCTCCAATCTCTGTAACCCGTCCAAATAGTACTCGGCGTTTTTCAACATAGTCTTCTTGTAACTCTACACACTTCTCCCAGTGATGCTCCCACCTCTGTAACCCGTTCAAATAGTACTCGGCGTTTTTCAACATAGTCTCCTTGTAACTCTAAACACTTCTCCCAGTGATGCTCCCATCTCTGTAACCCGTCCAAATAGTACTCGGCGTTTTTCAACATAGTCTCCTTGTAACTCTACACACTTCTCCCAGTGATGCTCCCATCTCTGTAACCCGTCCAAATAGTACTCGGCGTTTTTCAACATAGTCTCCTTGTAACTCTACACACTTCTCCCAGTGATGCTCCCATCTCTGTAACCCGTCCAAATAGTACTCGGCGTTTTTCAACATAGTCTCCTTGTAACTCTACACGCTTCTCCCAGCGATGCTCCCATCTCTGTAACTCGTCCAAATAGTACTCGGCGTTTTCCAACACAGTCTCCTTGTAACTCTACACACTTCTCCCAGCGTTGCTCCCATCTCTGTAACCGGTCCAAATAGTACTCGGCGTTTTCCAACACAGTCTCCTTGTAACTCTACACACTTCTCCCAGCGATGCTCCCATCTCTATAACCCGTTGAAATAGTACTCGGCGTTTTTCAACATAGTCTCCTTGTAACTCAATACACTTCTCCCAGCGATGCTCCCATCTCTGTAACACGTCCAAATAGTACTCGGCGTTTTTCAACATAGTCTCCTTGTAACTCTACACACTTCTCCCAGCGATGCTCCCATCTCTGTAACACATCCAAATAGTACTCGGCGTTTTTCAACATAGTCTCCTTGTAACTCAACACACTTCTCCCAGCGATGCTCCCATCTCTGTACCACGTCCAAATAGTACTCGGCGTTTTTCAACATAGTCTTCTTGTAACTCTACACACTTCTCCCAGCGATGCTCCCATCTCTATAACCCGTTCAAATAGTACTCGGCGTTTTTCAACATAGTCTCCTTGTAACTCTACACACTTCTCCCAGCGATGCTCCCATCTCTATAACCCGTTCAAATAGTACTCGGCGTTTTTCAACATAGTCTTCTTGTAACTCTACACACTTCTCCCAGCGATGCTCCCATCTCTGTAACCCGTCCAAATAGTACTCGGCGTTTTTCAACATAGTCTTCTTGTAGCTCTACTCACTTCTCGAAGCGATGCTCCCATCTCTGTAACCCGTCCAAATAGTACTCGGCGTTTTTCAACATAGTCTTCTTGTAACTCTACACACTTCTCCCAGTGATGCTCCCACCTCTGTAACCCGTTCAAATAGTACTCGGCGTTTTTCAACATAGTCTCCTTGTAACTCTAAACACTTCTCCCAGTGATGCTCCTATCTCTGTAACCCGTCCAAATAGTACTCGGCGTTTTACAACATAGTCTTCTTGTAACTCTACACACTTCTCCCAGCGATGCTCCCATCTCTGTAACCCGTCCAAATAGTACTCGGCGTTTTTCAACATAGTCTCCTTGTAACTCTACACACTTCTCCCAGTGATGCTCCCATCTCTGTAACCCGTCCAAATAGTACTCGGCGTTTTCCAACACAGTCTCCTTGTAACTCTACACACTTCTCCCAGTGATGCTCCCATCTCTATAACCCATTCAAATAGTACTCGGCGTTTTTCAACATAGTCTCCTTGTAACTCTACACACTTCTCCCAGCGATGCTCCCATCTCTGTAACCCGTTCGAATAGTACTCGGCCTTTTTCAACATAGTCTCCTTGTAACTCTACACACTTCTCCCAGCGATGCTCCCATCTCTATAACCCGTTCAAATAGTACTCGGCGTTTTTCAACATAGTCTCCTTGTAACTCTACACACTTCTCCAAGCGATGCTCCCATCTCTATAACCCGTTCGAATAGTACTCGGCGTTTTTCAACATAGTCTCCTTGTAACTCTACACACTTCTCCAAGCGATGCTCCCATCTCTATAACCCGTTCGAATAGTACTCGGCGTTTTTCAACATAGTCTCCTTGTAACTCTACACGCTTCTCCCAGCGATGCTCCCATCTCTGTAACCCGTCCAAATAGTACTTGGCGTTTTCCAACATAGTCTTCTTGTAACTCTATACACATCTCCCAGCGATGCTCCCATCTCTGTAACTCGTCCAAATAGTACTCGGCGTTTTTCAACATAGTCTCCTTGTAACTCTACACACTTCTCCCAGCGATGCTCCCATCTCTGTAACCCGTCCAAATAGTACTCGCCCTTTTTCAACATAGTCTCTTTGTAACTCTATACACATCTCCCAGCGATGCTCCCATCTCTGTAACCCGTCCAAATAGTACTCGGCGTTTTTCAACATAGTCTCCTTGTAACTCTACACACTTCTCCCAGCGATGCTCCCATCTCTGTAACTCGTCCAAATAGTACTCGCCCTTTTTCAACATAGTCTCTTTGTAACTTTACACACCTCTCCCAGCGATGCTCCCATCTCTGTAACCCGTCCAAATAGTACTCGGCGTTTTTCTCTGCAAAATAATTGTTCACGAAGGTGATTGCCTCTTCATTTGACGAAATATCTGTCCTCCGAGCGCAATTTTCAGATGAGGGAACAAAAAGAAGTCGTTTGGGGCTAGATCTGGTAAGTAAGACGGATTGACTAGCACTTCAAGCTGTAATTCATGGATTTTCGTCATTGCAACCGCTGAGATGTGAGACGATGCCTTGTCTTGGTGAAACAGGATTTTCTTTTTCTGCAAAGTGGTCCTTTTTCCACAAGTTCTGCCTTCAGCTTTTCAAGTAATGATGCGTAGTATGCTCCTGTAATGATTTCTCCTCTTTGAAGATTAATTAATATAACTCCATGACTATTTCTCCGCCTTCCCCCAAAGAAAACCATTCGCTATCACTTTCCCAACCGAAAAAATAGTTTTTGCTTTTTTAGAAGCCGGTTCCCCCTTTGTAGTCCACTGTTTGGACTGTATTTTTGTTTCGGGCGTATAATGTAGCATACAAGTCTCATCTACAGTAATTAATTCGGTGCCAAAACTCGGATTAATTGCGCCTAAACTGCGCCAATAGAGCGTTGGAAATGTTTATTCGAACACGTTTTTGGTCTAACGTGAGCAAACGCGGCACCCAACGCGCGGACAGCTTTCTCATGTCTAAATGCTGATTTAATATGTGACAAACGCGTTCTTTTGACATGTTTATAGCCTCTGCTGTCTCTCCCACTTTAATTCGGCGGTCGTCTAGCATCATTTGGTGAACCCTGGCAAGGTTTTCGTAGGTATTTACAGTGTTTGGACGTCCCCAACGTTCAACGTCTCCCAAGCTCTTACGGCCACATATAAATTCAGCTGTCCAAAAGTTTACTGTAGTAAATGATGATGCAGAGTCCCCATATACAGAATCCAACTCATCTTTGATTTGCTTAGGCGTATTGCCTTTTAAAAACAAATATTTAATGACAGCTCGATACTCGATTTTGTTCATTTTCATAAAAGCACTCACATCAACTCACTCAAGCGACTGTTACATAACAACTGAGCGTCCAAAATGGCTGAAACTTTGGTGAGTAGCTGTCAACAGTTGGACAGCGAAATTCCATAGCTTTTATTTACGAGTGCTGCCATCTTCATGTTGAGGTCGGAAACTTATCACACCGCCTTTGTAAAAGTATTTCTCTCTCCAATTCCCTCCTTGAATTGAGTACTTACATGGCATATTGATGCTCAGTGACCTAGCGCTGCAATCACTTGTTATCCTCTTTACTAGAAGAGTGAAATGTTAGTAAGTTGGCGTACAGTAAGTAACGAAACACAAATAGAGCACTTGAGAGCTGTGTGTCTGATATGAAAGGTTAGTCAATTAATTATTATATACAAATATAAATTATCATTGCAGCCGTTTGACACAAAGAGATTTTGATTTCCTTTTCTTTCTCCAGGTTACAATATTCAGTCATGTTATACAGTAAAACTTGCCTAAAACGGAAACCTTATATGTTGGAAAGCTTGAAAAACGGAAAATAAGTTTCGGAATGGAGCTGCTTCCCATATAAAATTATATTCTAATTCGGAAAACAGCCTAATATAGAAACGGTAATATTTTTCTAGAACTGTTTGCGTAAATAATATTATTAAAATGAATTACTTTAAGTGTATGGGTTACAACGTATACATATTTTAAAAAGTGCAATAATTTTGAGGGCGACTAAATGAACCATAAAGTCATTAATCCTTCGAGGGAAAGGGAAAACAAACCGTTAACTGTATGCCACAAACTTCTAATAATTCTGTATGGCATTGTCGAGCTTTGCTATCTCTTACAACCTGAATTTTAATGAAGCATCTCTGTTCGTATTTACTAAACATATTTAGAGCACTAAAGATAACAGCTTACAGTTAAAGGTACTAAAAATGTCTTATTAAATAAAATTATTGTCTTCAAA
This sequence comes from Mantis religiosa, assembly GCA_030765055.1. Taxonomy (NCBI): domain Eukaryota; kingdom Metazoa; phylum Arthropoda; class Insecta; order Mantodea; family Mantidae; genus Mantis; species Mantis religiosa. Next base: position 41,206,987 of record CM060960.1, read on the forward strand.
CTCACAGCTAACTAACATTAGATGCTCTTATTTTTCAATGTTATCAGCTTACATGATTTACCGCTGATAGCGCCAAATGCAGGCAGTGTTGCCACTAATTTTTTAATGACTCCTGTTATAAGTTACTGTCCGGCCGTTGTATCTCCGGCTCTGACGTTTTGCGACTGTAAAAGGTGGAAGGGGAAACCTAATAGTACCAACATACAGTAATGAGCAATTGAAAACATATCCTCAAAATTATCTTTAGAATGAAAATATAGGACTATATTAACTTTAAAACACTGAAATACAATTTACAATTTCATCATAATGCAAGATATTTATTACAACACCACTCTATTCGAATATTTCATTCACAACTTTCACACACACACTAACTGCATCTGTTGGTAGTATTGGGAGTCTCTACATCCGGTGTCGTGGTCAGGAGGTTAAAACTGTCTGCTAGCGCCAATCAGCATTGTCGCTGGTAGGCGTGGCTCCCGAACCCAACACCGTGTAGCCAGCTTAAATGTGTTTGAGCCACGTGGCCTAATAGCGGCTTGCGCTGGTGAACTTTCTTTGGTATATTTTTCGTGCGTGAATTCCGATTTTTAGTGTTCGTAAGTCCTATTATAAACGCTATTATAATAATATGGCTACTGGTTCGTGAAATATGCAAATACGTGAAATATTTAAACTATGCATTGTTCCTCTGCTTGAAATTCCCGCTAAAGAACTGGCAACAGCCTGCTTCCCCCTCTCGAGAAATGTCAGAGCCGGAGATAGAACGGCCGAGGTATAAATCTATATATTGTCGCGAATCCCTTTTTTTACGACTAGCGGCGTACGCGCTAAAATGGTTCGTGCATGGAGAGATAAAGTGCATAAGCAGATAAAGGTCTGCCGAAACAAACTGAGATAAATCAAAAGTTCTGGTGACATCGTGATTGATAGAGATTATTCGGTTTCTAGAGTGTTCTGGAACAGTGTGGGATTATCAAATGAGGTATTTAAGGGATCGACGACTCACAAAGAGTCAGTCGTAAGCAGAAAACAGCTGTAGAGTAATGAGAGCTAATGTTGTATTCATATTCATTTATTGCATCCGTAAATCATACAACTCATGATGTGGAATTGTCAAATTACTAACTACACAAAGAATAGTAACAAAAAAAAACCAAGAATTACAATAAGTTGTTAAGCATAATAACCAAATTAATAATTAAAATTTACATTCCTTTTATTCCTACCCTTTGTCATTTAAATACTCTTCTTCTGAGTAGTAACACTTTTGTAACAAATACTTCTTTGATGTGTTTTTAAACTTTGTGAAGGACTCAATGTTTTTTATTTCAGTTGGCAGTTTATTGTAGATATGAATTCCGTTGAATTTAAAACTGTGCTCATACATTTTCTTTTTATGATAAGTGACATGTAAGTTTGAACTATTTCTCGTGTTATGGTCATGAATATAATTGCTTATTTGAAATTTATCTAAGTTCGTTTTAACCTGTACTATTATTTCTAAAAGGTAAATGCTTGGTAAAGACAATATACCTAATTTTTTGAACATTGCTTACAACTATCTGTTCTCTTTAAATTCATCATAATTCTAATTACCCATTTTTGGATTCTAAATACTTTGATAATGCTACTACTTTTTCCCCATACTGCTATACCATAAGAAATTAATGAATGAAAATTTGCAAAATAGACTATTCTTAATGTATTCAAATTTACACTGTGCTTCAAAATTGACATTTGGAAACAAATGCTACTTAATTTCTTCATTAGACTTTCAATATGTATATTCCAATTTAGACTGTCGTCCATCCAAACTCCTAAAAATTTTGTCTGTCCTGTATATTTAATTTCATTTTCATCCATTATAATTTCAGGTAAATTAACTGACTTATTGATTTTATTATGAAAACCCAATGCCTGACTCTTATCCTTATTTATAACTAATTTGTTTTTTTTGAAACCAAATTGACACTTCTTTCAAATTATTTATTACATTTTCTTTGAGTTCATCATCATTTTGACCTGATATCAGGAGGCTCGTATCATCTGCGAATAAGGAGCATTTTAAAGAATTTTGTGAATAAAGTGCCAAATAATTAATATACAAAATAAACAGAAATGGCCCTTAAACTGAACCCTGCGGAACTCCACAGTTTATGCTAGCAGCTTTTGATTTTATAGTTTTTATTTCCTTTGTAGTTTTATCAACAAACTATTTCTATTATTTGCCTTCGCTCTCTCAAGTAGGAGACAAACCAGTTATTTGCAGTTCCCCTAATTCCGTAATGAGATAATTTCTTTAATAGTATTCCATGATCAACTAAATAGAAAGCTTTAGACAGGTCGAGGAATACTCCAATACATTTTTCTGAATTGTCAAGCTTTTGGTGCACTTCGTCTATAAACTGTATCAGTGTAGTATTAATGGACTTTCCTTTTTGAAAGCCATGCTGCCGTTCAGAAATTACATTAAATTTTGTAATAAAGTTGCACAATCTAATAAAAACCATTCTTTCTAATATTTTGGAAAAGATCGATAGCAGTGAGATGGGTCTAAAATTTTGAACTTCCAATTCTGATCCCTTTTTATACATTGGCTTTATTTTTGCATCTTAAAGCAGTCTGGGAACCTACCTCCACTCAATGATAAATTTATTAAGTGCACTAATGGTTTTACTAAGTGGGCAGAGCATTGTTTTACCAAGAAATTTGAAAAACCATCCAAGTCAGTAGAGCTTTTATTTTTCATGCTTTTTATTATAGTGTGAAGTTCATCTTCTGTTGTGGGTGCAAGAAAGATAGTCGGATATGTTTTATTACTTATTATTTTACCTTCCGTTACTTATGACTCCCCTACAATCAATTTTACATGATTTACCGCTGATAGCGCCAAATGCAAGCAGTGTTGCCATTAATTTTTTAATGACCCATGTCATAAATTAAATATATATATTGACGCGAACCCTTTTTTTTAGGACTAGCGGCGTACGCGCTAAAATGGTTGGCGCGGCTTGTTTACACAAAGGGACTGATAGGCAGACAGTGTGGAGGTAAAGAGCTTGCATAAGCAGATAAAGGTCTGCCGAAACAAACTGCGATAAATGGAAATTTCTGGTGACATCGTGATTGATAGAGATTAATCGGTTTCTAGAGTGTTCTGGAACAGTGTGGGGTTATCAAATGAGGTATTTAAGGGAGCGACGACTCGCAAAGAGTCAGTCGTAAGCAGAAAACAGCTGTAGAGTAACGGGAGTTAATGTTGTAAAGTCTGTTTAGTTAACGCGTGTGCATGTCGGCTTCTGCCTTTGACGAACCCTTATAATCGTTTTACAACCCCCGACCCTCCTCCCAGATCTTTCTGCAAGGTTGCCACCTTTCTCGATACGTCATGGGTATCGTACGAGGTTTCGTCTAAATAAATTATCTTATGTCCATTACTGCAAAACTTTCTTAGTTTTGATATATATATATATATATATATATCGCCAAGCTACAATTCTACTGGTTTCCATAATAACCCTTATCTTATTCAAAGTGCGGTATTTGAAACCCAGCTCCTTTAGGAGACCGCGCAAAGTGCAGTCCCCATAAGGAAAATCACAAATTTCTTGCAAATGTGCAACCAATTCGTCTAAGGTGGGCGCTCTCATTTTTACATAGAATCTATAAATTTCTCGACGAATTAAATCGCGTGTAAAATTATCTACTTTAGAGAAACGTTTCCTTTTGTTTTCACACTTGATCGGCGTCTTTGGCATTCCTTTCGTTATAATATTTCTTACTGTATTTCTGTGAATACCCAGAATTTATCATCAGGTTCATTGCATGACCCCTTACCAAGATTATTTTTCAGCAAATATTTATATGTGTTCAAAACAAGCGCTTGAATTTGCTTAGAAGCAGTTCCCGTTATAACTTTGTTTTTTTTGAGGCTTTTCCAGTAACATAACTCGGCCCAGTTATTCACACTATTGTCTTCACTTTATTTTCACGTGATTGAAAGTTATCTCTACTTCATTTGCATTTATCACTGCATTTCCCTCCTACGGTCTCCACATTGTGACACACAACGAATTTCTGCACGTAATGAAACAGATCAACTGGAAGTTGGAACTTTGGCAACTGAGACTCCACGTAGAGTAGACATGCGACTGTCACTTCGAGAAAATCAGGGTTGCTATTGGTCCTCAACGACAGTGTTCCATTTCTGAAGTGTGGAGATAGATTTATGACGGTCATTAGTGGGCGGGAGGGTCGGGTTCCTTTGACTCGGAACTGCACATGCGTTAACTAAACAGACTTTAAACAGATGTAATCAGAACGTTGATTGTTATTGTGATCGACCTTGAAGATTGTGTTGTGACGTAATGTTGTTACGTGAGAATTGAAAAGTGTATCTCTACGGAAATAAAGAACATTTGAAATGTTGGCAAATTTGACTTTTAATTCTACGAACACACAAAGTCACAATATTCTAAATACTTTAGGTATTAACTTTTCCATAAAAACAATTAGGAGCGTAATTCTCAAAGAAACCATCAAGTGCGGTCGTTAGGCGCCACGGACTGCCGTAAAACACAAGAGATTGTGAACCACGACTTCTAGAAATACACTCTCTTAGGTCTTACCTACACCATGGCTCCCCATCGAAGTTCCTAAATTATGTTTTCCATCTTTGAAAATTTATAAGCAATTAAAGACAGAATGGGATGGGGGGAAATATATACGAGGGTGGGTCAAAAAGTAATGCCTCCTATTTTTTCCCTTAAATAAGTAAGCTATGTGAAAACTTTGAATTTGGCACAATTTCTCAAACCTTCTTCTCCAATCCCCTGCAGTAGTAACTTCATAAGTCAACAGGTGACAGCACTGCATCCTCTTGCAAAATAGCTGACATCGACATTTATATTAGACAGCGTTCTGTGATTGAATTTTTGACTACGGAAGGTGAAACGCCAATTCGAACTCACGAAAGGCTAAAAAAATGTGTATGGTGATGCAACGGTGGATGTCAGCACTATTAGACGATGGGTTCGTCGCTGTAACGAAGCTGAAGGGCAAACACCATTGGCAGATGAAAAGCAAAGCGGCAGTCTGGTGACTGCAGTGACTCCATGCAACATTCAGCGAGTCAATAACATCATTCGTGGTGATCGCCGGGTAACAACAGGTGAATTGTATCGCATTACCTCCCTCAGTAAAGGCAGTGTGATGACTATTATTCAACAACTGGGTTACTCAAAAGTTTGTTCACGTTGGGTACCAGGAATGTTAACCGCCCAAAACAAAGAAACAAGGAAAACAATAGCCTCCGAACACTTGCAGCGCTTCAATTTGGACGGAGAGGAGTTTCTGGAAAAAATTGTTACTGGAGACGAAACGTGGGTTAATTTTTGGAACCTGAATCAAAGAGGCAGTCAATGGAATGGCATCACACAAAGTCACCGAAGAAAAAAAGTTCAAAGCTCTGCGGTTGGCAGGGAAAATTATGGCGACAGTGTTTTGGGATGCAGAGGGAGTGCTTATGATTGATTTTTTGGAGTAGGGATGCACAATAAATTCTGTCCAATACGTCATAACTCTCAAAAAGCTGAAAGCACGTCTTCGCCGAGTTCGCCCAACAAAAACTATGGCGGATGTTCTTGTTTTGCATGACAATGCAAGACCATACTCCAGCCGTTACACCACTGCAGAAATTGAGAAATTGGGATGGCAAGTCTTACAGCCCTGACCTGGCACCATCAGACTTCCATCTGTTCGGGTCACTAAAGGAAGCTCATCGTGGGATTCATTTTGAAGATGAGGAGGCTGTGAAAACGTCCGTGCGTCAATGGCTTAGGAAGCAAGACCGTGTGTTTTACCACACTGGAATACATGTCCTAGTTAAAAGGTGAACCAAAACTGTAGAAAAGGACGGAGATTATATTGAATAGTGACAAATTAATCGTCAATGTTGTAGTTTTCAAGCTATGTAAATTGGATTCAATTTTCTTGGCAATTGAAGGAGAAAAAAATAGGAGGCATTACTTTTTGACCCAGCCTCGTAGATCAATGTGACAAAACTGGAAGAGAAGGCATAGCATGGATGAGAGTAGCAATAATATACCTATAAGGGTTGAGAAGTAATGAGGCAGGGATATGTGAATTTTGTGGAGATGAAGAGAGCACAGTTCATTACCTGATAGAATGTAAGGAGTTAAATTACAGGAGAAAAATATGGGATAAGAAATGGGACAGTGTAAGTAAAGAGATATTGGCGGTACGCATGTTAACGGGGACGGGAGAAAAAAAATAGATGTATAGGAGAATTCTTATATAAGTTAAGAGAAAAGTGGATTAGGGTAAAAGATGCAAAGGTCAGGAAGAAATGACAACAAGCTACTCAGGAAAACCAAAGGCTTATAGTCAGGGGACCTGAGTCAGCGAGTAAATCTTAGCGTCAGCAATTTTATGTAAGAGGCGTGTCCGTAAAATAAGGTTTCCAATTTTATTTAATATAGAAAACATGTTTATTGTCAATAAATGTTACATTGATGTAAGGGCGGAACTTACAGCTTCAACGTAATCACCATTGCGATCGATGCACTTTTGCATGCGCTGTGGCAGTTTTTGTATACCCTTGTCATAGCACTCTCCCACCAAGTTGCGCAGGTAGCGCTCAACCTTGTTTTTCAAAACATCGTCGGTCTGGAAATGTGTTCCACCCAGCTGTGACTTCAACTCGGGAAACAGATGATAAACACTAGGTGCTAAATCTGGACTGTAGGGGGGATGGTTGAAGATATCCCATCCGAACTGGGCCAGGAGATCAGCCTTGCGATAATGCAAAGTTTGGTCAAAATATTGTTAATCGTAGTCTTACTGACTTCAGGGATAAGTTTGCACAGCTCGTGAATGTCACACGCCGATCTTTAAGCATTTCTTGCTCCACCTTTGCAATTGTTTCGGCTGAAACCGAAGGCCGATCAGAACGCTGTACGTCATGGACGTCTGTAGGTCCGTCTTTGAACTCTCTGACCCACTTTCACACGTTTTTGACGTTCATACACTGTGACCCATAGACTTCACATAACTGACGATGAATGCCAGTAGGGGTAGTGTCCTTGGCACTCAAAAAACGGATTACTGCACGCAAAACGCACTTGGTGGTGGAAGTGATAGGAAGCTCCATCGCAAACGGCTGCCCAGCCAAGACTAATGGTTGCAACAAGTTTGTTATGATGGGGATTTGAAGAGGTGAAACCAAGATACACGCCAGTGTTGCCGGATCTCGCGTAGTAACGTTCCTCACCACTCCAGCGCCTTGGAGACATTTTACGGACACGCCTCGTATTTGTATAGGAGGTATAATATAGCATGTTCAATGTTAAATTTATTATATTGAAATTGTAATGGGAACTTTACAAATAAATATCATATTACATCATATCAAATTATGTTTTCAAATTCCAGTCTTCTTATCCGCCTATGAAACTCGGTGATTTGTCAAATTCTATCAGATATTAATTCCAACATCACGTTGAAGAATTGTAAACGTCAACGCAGTACTATGTATACATAAAGCTTTGGTATACGAGTGTATCATAGTATTTTGAGTAATAAAATGTCATTTTGGAACAAAAATCCATAATTTTGAAGTGCTGGTACGATGCTTTTCTGTTTTAAGTTGGCAAACCTGCTTCTAGGATATTCAGAAAGCAGTTTCTTCTCGTAAAATGTTGTAAACAATTTATTTTTCATTTCATTGTCAACTAGTATCCTTCAAGATTATAAACTCATTATAAAACATCATTAGGTCTTTTGGCCACCCCTTCAAAACCAACTTTTTTATCCACATTTCAAATTCTTTCAGATGTGTTACCTAACCTCATTGCAAAATCTGCTATATGTTACATTCCATACACTTGTATTTAATTCATCCATTTTTTTAAAAAAAAATGAATGGGATATTGTTAGATATTTACACACATACACACACACACACACACACACACACACACACACACACACACACACACACACACACACACACACACACACATTGGCACGCGCAGTGATTTTAGAAGTCTTTATTTGGGGGGAAGGTGTCCACGAGCCCAGGGACGTATTTAAGGAGGGGTCCAGGGGTTCCGGACACCCCAAATGTATTATCATTTCAAACCTTTAATAAATATTTGAAATAATACTTAGTTTAAAATAAATCGAAAAAGTTTATTCAAGCTTCTCATCTTAATGTCTCTATTCAATGTTAGGCAGACATGAAGTTACGAGAGCTGTACAATAAAGAATGATCACAACTTTTTTGACAACGTACCTTTATTCATCCTCATAATTTTGATGGCCCTTCTCAAAATAGTCTCCCTGAATGCGATGCACTTGTCCCAGCATTTTTGCCAGTCTTCAAAGACATACTGGTAACCATTTTTTAGAGATCCTTCGAAATCACCTCCGCAGCCTTCACCACTGCTTCTGATGATGGATAATGCCTCCCACGAAGACGTTTCTTCAAGTTAGGGAATAGAAAAAAGTCACATGGGGCTAAATCCGGACTATAGGGAGGGTGAAGGATGCACTTCATGTTGATTTTTACAAGATATTCAGCAACAACATTGGCAATATGCGGCCGCGCATTATCGTGGTGCAGCATCCAGCCTGCTTCACGGAAATGTGCTCTTTTGCCCCTAATATGGACTTGCAATGTTTTCAGGACATCCCTGTAGTATTGTACAGTTACTGATGTGTGTGCAGGTACAACATGCTGATAAACCATTCCATGAATATCAAAGAATGAGATGACCATAACTTTCCCAGCAGAAGCAACCACTTTTTCTTTTTTTGGGGTTGGTGATGAAGGGGATTTCCATACTGAGCTTTCTGTTTACTCTCAGGATCAAAATGATGTAGCTAAGTTCCATCAGTAGTGATTACGTGTGAAAGAAACTCCGGATCTTCCTCTAACATCAACTTTAACTGCATGTTACCTCCATTGCAGCGGTTGGCGATACTGAAGATTTCTGAACTTGTCTGGTTCTCACAGGCGGGAAACAGGAGCACCAACAATGAAACTACTACGGCGTGTTTCTTTCACATTAAGCTAACAGAGTATAATAAGATTAAATTTTAGAACGAAAAATTATGGTCGTAAAAAGAATTATGATAATTCTTTATTGAACAGCCCTCGATTTAAGAGATATACGAAAAGTTACTGCACAGCAGCTGTAGTTCTCGTTAAAATACACAAATAATGTCAATTACAATAATGTATTGCAAAGTTACGTAATTCCAATATATTATAATTTGTTGATTAGAATTCCTAGATACTTACTTAAGGGTATGTAATTTTTAACTTCCAAGATCCTATTCCTATTCTTCAAATGCATCAATCAGTGGTTCGCTTTTTAAATATCTGATTACTGCTTATATCACTTTATCCCAGGTATAAGAACAAAAGAATGAGCAATGTGGAAAGCCTTTCTACAGACAAGACAAAAACAAACTTTTCTAAGAACAATTTGTTGAAGCTTGGGTGGAAAAAGTCATGTGAATATAATATATTACATGTATTTTTATTTTTTATTAACATGATAAAACACATCTTTGATTAATTATTTATTAAAAGCAAATAATTCAACGTAGATTTTTGGATCCCGCCGGAAATTGACTTGTAAATACGTGCCTAATTGTTAACTAATATCCTTCAAGATTATAAACTCATTATAAAACATCATTAGGTCTTCTGCCCAACCCTTCAAACCCAACATTTTTTATCCACATTTCAAATTCTTTCAGATGTGTTACCTAACCTCATTGCAAAATTAGCTATATAATGCCACATTCCATACAAATGTATTTAATTCATCCAGTTAAAAAAAATGAATGGAATAGCGGTATATATGTACACACACATACACACACTGGCACACGCAGTGATCTTTTAGAAGTCTTTATTGGGGGGGGGGGGGAGATGTCCACTAGCCTATAGGTAACAGTTTTACTACATAGATTTTTCAGGAATTGCATTCTTTCTGTTAACTAAGCATTGCAGGAAGTAAAAATGAAGAAATAATTTAATAACATTTCCTTCCAAGTTATTGGTGCTCAAGCATAACGTCATTTTGTGAGGACAAATTATACAAACGCCAAAGAAAGGAGAGAAATTGGAGACCAAAATGGACGTCGGTACTTCCGTAGCGCTCCTCAACGAAAACGAATAAAGGCGGACAGGTTGGTTGTGAACTGTCGGGCGAATCCCGTTACACCTCACTGTGACGTCACAAGTCTTCCGTTACCGACACTCACTAGGTCAGTGTTTCTCTGGTGTTAAGTTGGTAACAAGGCAGTTAACTTGGGGTTTTTTACGTGATTGTAGACTCCGAGGAAATGACTGTATACGCAATTGTAATCTTTTGCACACTTCAACGGTATGTCTAACTTTCATACCGGAGGGAACAACTTCGAATCTAGGTTGGGATGCGTTGGATAAGACCTCATTAACAATGGAGGCGTAACGTTAACATAAACACAGCAAAAGCTGCATACAGATCTTGGCACGGGTTTCTGCATCCGTAAATAGTATGCGGAAACCTTACGAATGTATAGCAAGTTTCAAATGAGATAAATAATATATAATATGAAACATCTTCCAGTCTTTATTAATGAATAAGTTATTTTCAGAACACTCTTATTTGTAAAATAGGTGCAATTATACTCGATTCTCGATATCGCCATTTCTACTTCTATTTTCAATGCAAAATATAATGTTGAGAGAACTGTGTGATATCAATAAAATAGGTACAGATGTTCTTATTTTTAAACCCTACATTATACATTTTAAAGCAAAACAGTTCAGTGTCAAGTGTCAAGTTCACCACTATTCCTGTTACATATGAGTCCTGCTGTACTAAATCGTCTTTCAGAGAAAACTATTGCAGGTGGAATACACAAATATTTAGCAGTTATTTTTTTCTGGAAATTTTGAATTTTTTTCCAGTAATCCGGTACACTTTTTTTTTTTTTTTGACAACGTACCTTTACTCATCCTCATAATTTTGATGCTCCGTCTCAAAATAGTCTCCCCTGAATGCGATGCACTTGTCCCAGCGTTTCTGCCAGTCTTCAAAGACATGCTGGAAACCATTTTTTGAGAGATCCTTCAAAATCGCCTCCACAGCCTTCACCACTGTTTCTGATGATGGATAATGCCTCCCACGAAGGCGTTTCTTCATGTTAGGGAATAGAAAAAAGTCACATGGGGCTAAATCCGGACTATAGGGAGGGTGAGGGATGCACTTCACGTTGAGTTTTGAAAGATATTCAGCAACAACATCGGCAATATGTGGCCGCGCATTATCGGGATGCAGCATCCAGTCTGCTCCACGGAAATGTGGTCTTTTGCGCCTGATATGGACTTGCAATGTTTTCAGGACATCCCTGTAGTATTGTCCAGTCACTGATGTGTGTGCAGGTCCAACATGCTGATACACCATTCTATGAATATCAAAGAATGAGATGACCATAGCTTTCCCAGCAGAAGCAACCACTTTTGCTTTTTTTGGGGGTTGGTGATGAAGGAGATTTCCACACTGAGCTTTGTTGTTTGCTCTCAGGATCAAAATGATGTAGCCAAGTTTCATCAGCAGTGATTACGTTTGAAAGAAACTCCGGATCTTCCTCTAACATCAACTTTAACTGCATGCGAATGTCCTTTCGTTCGGGAATCAACAGTCTTGGAACCCATCGTGCACAGACACGTCTCATGTGCTATGCTTCTGTCACCAACGTGTGGGTCGCACCCAATGAAATGTTCAGTATTTTAAAAAGTGATATTAAGGTAATTCGTCTGTCCTCTCTCACAATGGCAGCAGTAGTGTTAATGTTTTCTTCCGTAAGAGCAGTAACTGGAACACCGGGTCCACCTTCCTTTGAAATTTATTGTCTCCCCTCTTTAAACATTTTAAACCACTTTCGAGCTGTGATGTAGGGAAGAACAGACTCTCCATAGGCCTCCTGTAACATTGTATAGTCCTCAACTGAAGATTTGTTGGGATGAAAGCAGAATTTCAAAGCCGCATATTGTTCCTCGCGTGTTACCTCCATTACAGCGGTAGGCGATACTGAACATGTCTGATTTTGCCTGGTTCTCACAGGTGGGAACCAGAAGTACCAACAATGAAACTACTATGGCGTGTTTGTTTCACATTAAGCTAACAGAATATAATAAGATTGAATTTTAGTGTGAAAAATTATGATCGAAGAAATTATGATCATTCATTATTGAACAACCCTCGTATTTTGTGATTTTAAAATAAAATATAAATTTCAGAATCACTACCGAAGTATCGAAAAAGTACCGAGTGAATTTTCTGTCGAAACCATGCAAGTATCGTCAGTATTGTCACCGTGTGGCGTTGTGCTGCTACCACGGGCAGGAGTCGGGCGCTTGGGAAGGAAAGAAAGAAACAGAGAGAGCTCCGCAATGTTCTGCTCATTGTTGCGGCCGCGAAAGTTCTCGGAAGGTTTGCAGCTTTCTAGAAACAATGGCTGGGGAGGTATAAATGCCCGCAAGGTGTTAGAGTGGCAGTTGTTTGTTGGTTATTGCGACAATCGACGATTGAAGTGTATCACAGTGATCTCATTCATTTGTTTTCGTGCAGCAAAACACCGAGTCAGCCTCCAAGACAGCTGACTGTCAATTTCACTCTTTTTACTGCAGCAAAAGTTGTTCTAAATTTCTGCAAACCACATTTCAAATCCACGCAACCCACACATTCACAGTATAGAGGGCCCATCCCTAGAGCTAATGGTTCGAAATAAACTGGACTGAGATAAGAGAATGAGAATTATGAGAACTCCTAGTGGTTTACCGGAAAAAACACGAGTCACTTGGAGAATTTAATGTCATATCGGCACGTTGGCCATAGTAGCTCAGTGGTTAGAGCGGCTGGATGGAGACCAGAAGATCCGTGGTTCAAATCCCGGCTACGGCATTGAATTTTTCAGTCTGACTCTACGTTTCCATAATTTAACTTACACACGGCCAGTGTGAAAGAACAATTAAACTACATGATTATCCCGAACCCCCCCCCCCCCCCCAAAAAAAGCAGTCGCCATCACATTCCCAGCAGAAAAAAACAGTTTTCTTTGAGCCGCTTCCCCCTTTGCAGTCCACAGTTTGGACTGTGTTTTTGTTTCGGGAGTATAATGGTGTATCCAAGTTAAATAATCGGCGCCAAAACTCGGATTTATTGCGCCTAAACTGCGCCAACAGAGCGTTGGAAATGTTCATTCGAACACGTTTTTGGTCTAACGTAAGCAAACGTGGCACCCCACACGCGGGCAGTTTTCTCATGTGTAAATGTTGATTTAATATGTGACATACACGTTCTTTTGTCATGTTCATAGCCTCTGATATCTCTCTTATTTTAATTCGGCGGTCGTCTAGCGCCATTTGGTGAACTTTGGCGATATTTTCGTCGGTAGTTGCAGTTTTTGGACGTCCCGAACGTTCATCGTCTCCCAAGCTCTTATGGCCACGTTTAAATTCAGTTGCCCAAAATTTCACTGTGGTAAGTGATGGTGCAGAGTCCCCATACACAGAATCCATCTCATCTTTGATTTGCATAGGCGTATTGCCTCTCAAAACCAAATATTTAATGCAGCTCGATACTCGATTTTGTCCATTTTCGTAAAAACGCTTACATCAACTCACTGAAAAGACTGTTACATAACAACTGAGTATATTATATTTGAATTATACAAGTTTTACTGCACTTATCTAAACTGCAAGTTGGTGAAAGTTTTGATAGTTTCATGGCTTCATTCAACAACCATTACTTTAATGACTACAAGAAGTTTTACCTCGCAGGAACTTACATGTTGCTCACCATTGTGTGTTACAGGTTTATTGGACACAATAACAAGCACAGCAGATAGTAAGGATTGTCCAGGAGTATGTGTTCATACCCTAGCCACTCTTATCTGCTATGAGGTGCTAGAAGATGTGGCATGTCCCTCAGCATCGATGCGATGTTGTGTGGAACCACCTCCAGGAAACACTACAGTGCAACCATCATCCAGTACTCATAGGCCTCAGGTCAGCAATTACTTTTACTTAGTTCAGTTCATCTGCAGTGGCACATACCATATACGAGGGCTGTTTAATAAAGAATGATCACAATTTGTTTTTGACAACGTACCTTTACTCATCCTTATAATTTTGATGCTCCTTCTCAAAAAGTCTCCCCTGAATGCGATGCACTTGTCCCAGCGTTTCTGCCAGTCTTCAAAGACATGCTGGAAACCATTTTTGAGAGATCCTTCAAAATCGCCTCCACAGCCTTCACCACGGCTTCTGATGATGGATAATGCCTCCCACGGAGGCGTTTCTTCAAGTTAGGGAATAGAAAAAGGTCCTATGGGGCTAAATCCGGACTATAGGGAGGATGAGGGATGCACTTCACGTTGATTTTTGCAAGATATTCAGCAACAACATTGGCAATATGTGGCCGCGCATTATTGTGGTGCAGCACCCAGCCTGCTTCACGGAAATGTGGTCTTTTGCGCCTGATATGGACTTGCATGTTTTCAGGACATCCCTGTAGTATTGTCCAGCTACTGATGTGTGTGCAGGTACAACATGCTGATAAACCATTCCATGAATATCAAAGAATGAGATGACCGTAACTTTCCCAGCAGAAGCAAACACTTTTGCTTTCTTGGGGGTTGGTGAGGAAGGAGAGTTCCACACTGAGCTTTGCTGTTTGCTCTCAGGATCAAAATGATGTAGCCAAGTTTCATCAGCAGTGATTACGTTTGAAAGAAACTCCGGATCTTCCTCTAACATCAACTTTGACTGCATGCAGACCTGCATACGAATGTCCTTTTGTTTGGGAATCACTAGTCTTGGAACCCACCACGCACAAACACGTCTCATGTGTAATGTTTCTGTCACCAACGTGTGGGTGGCATCCAATGAAATGTTCAATATTTCAGAAAGTGATCTTAAGGTAATTCGTCGATCCTCTCTCACAATGGCAGCAGCAGTGTTGATGTTTTCTTCCATAAGAGCAGCAACTGGAGCACCGGGACCACCTTCCTTTGAAATTGATTGTCTCCCCTCTTTAAACATTTTAAACCACCTTCGAGCTGTGCTGTAGGGAAGAACAGACTCTCCATAGGCCTTCTGTAACATTGTATAGGCCTCCATTGCAGCAGTAGGCGATACTGAACATGTCTGAACTTGCCTGGTTCTTACAGGCGGGAACCAGGAGTACCAACAATGAAACTACTACAGCGTGTTTGCTTCACATTAAACTAACAGAATATAATAAGTTTGAATTTTAGCGCAAAAAATTATGACCGTAAAAAATTATGATCATTCTTTATTGAACAGCCCTCGTATTCTCAATGAATGCGTTGTACAGTATGAAATGACTAGCTTTATCTATATTTACAACAATACCATTTAAAAGACAAAGAAGTCAAGAATAACCCAGAAAATAGGAGAAAGAAGTGTTTACTAGGCTGAATAGTGTGCCTGTATGGGGTTAGTTCTTCTAAGAGTCTGGATGAGGAGCTGAGGTAATCTCACAACATAACCTGCTAGAGGTAACACAACGAAAGCTTGCCAGACAGAGCAGCGCAAAACTTTGGTACCTACAGCTCAAACAAAGTCAGGTTGCCTTGTTCTTGATTGAAGGCCACTAGATTTACAATTCCCCAATCTGATTTTAACGGAGGTATGACAGCTAAGTTATATATCCTAAACCAATACATGAAACATAACCTATAAGCTCACAAAACACAAAAACAATAGATCTGCTCAATAATATATTCGGCTCTTCTTTCCAATATGTGGCATGGTGATTTTTTTCTAAGTCCTTCACACTTTCTATACAACTATGATGTTTAATAGGATTTCTTTAGTTTTTAGTGCAATTTAATGCTGGAGGGCACTCTTTTAACATTACTGAAGTTTATCTATTTATGTACTGTGTATGTAGCTATATTAAAGAATTCAGTGCAGCCAAATTATCCTTGCATTCTCCACTGAATGCAATGCTGCCAAAAGTCTTATTTGTCCCTATATTACACTATCTGGCAAACTACAAAGCACCTAAATTGCACTAATTAGCTAATTATACTAAACACACACAATAACACTAAGGGCTGCATTGCATTCGGAACACAACATCCATGTCCTCAGTAAACCCTCATCATTTAATACCTAATTGAAGGAAGGCCTCCTCATTATTAAAATAAAAGGACAAGTCCATTTTAGTGATTTTTCAAGCCATTTCCCAATTTTCAACAATGTATGTACTGAACGAATTTAAAATAGCACAAAAGTGAATTGAGAAGATATTGACACACTGCTTCACTCACACTGTTTTTTTCACAGGACATGTTTCAAGTGCTTTTACTCTCATCATCAGCTGGTACTTGACTAGTGCAAATTGTAATATTCATATTCATTTATTGCATCCGTAAATCGTACATTCATGATGTGGAATTGTCAAATTACTAACTACACAAAAAATAGTAACAAAAAACAAGAATTACAATAAGTTGTTAAGCATAATAACCAAATAAATAATTAAAATTTACATTCCTTTTATTCCTACCCTTTGTCATTTAAATAATCTTCTACTGAGTAGTAACACTTTTGTAACAAATACTTCTTTGATGTGTTTTTAAACTTTGAGAAGGTGATGTGGAATTGTCAAATTACTAACTACACATAAAATAGTAACAAGAAACAAGAATTACAATAAGTTATTAAGCATAATAACCAAATTAATAATTAAAATTTACATTCCTTTTATTCCTACCTTTTGCCATTTAAATACTCTTCTTCTGAGTAGTAACACTTTTGTAACAAATACTTCTTTGATGTGGTTTTAAACTTTGTGAAGGACTCAATGTTTTTTATTTCAGTTGGCAGTTTATTGTAGATATGAATTCCGTTGAATTTAAAACTGTGGTTTCTTCTTAATCCGTATTGTCAATAGATGGCATGATGTACTTGTCAAAGATGTCCGGTGGTGGAGTTTCAAAATTCATGACTTTATGACGATTTTTGTTAATGAAGATTTTTTCCCACATGGAAAGGTCTATGGGATGATTAACGTATTTTATTAAAGATGTTTCCAAGTTGATGTAATGTCTAGTATTCAAAATATGAAATGCCACTGCTGATTTTTCTGTAAATCTTCATTAACAAAAATTGTCATAGAGTCATGAATTTTGAAACTCCACCACTGGACATCTTTGACAAGTACATCATGCCATCTATCGACAATATGGAGAAAGAGGAAACCACTACAATTTGCACTAGTCGAGTACCAGCTGATGATGAGAGCAAAAGCTCTTGAAACATGTCCTGTGAAAAAACAGTGTGAGTGAAGCAGTGTGTCAATATCTTCTCAATTCACTTTTGTGCTAAGTTGTGCTTCACTGTCTCTACGCTTCTTTCAATTTTATACTTTGGAATCTTAAAATATTTGAAGAACACACACAATGAACAGCCTTCACTTCTAACTAGGTACTTCTGATAAACAGTAAGCCTACTTTTGCAAAGCAATAAAACCTGAAAGCAAACATGATCAGTATTACATAAATATAAATATTTGTTACAAAGGCTTCGCTTATCTTAAGAAATTGGTGTCAATACTTCTTTCTAATGGAGATTGATTTAAAAAACAGATTGTTTTCATCATCAGTCAACTCCGTTGTCAAGGTTTCCGATTACCATGTTTTTCTTATGCTTTTTTTAGTATTACCAACATCTGAAAACGAAACAAACCTAAAAACAGAATCAACTGCTGGTATTTCAAAATTCATTACGCGATGTTTGTTTTTTAAAATAAATATCTTTTCCCAAACTATTAAATCTATCAGACAAAACTGACCTGTGCTAATTGCATCCACATGTCTTTCTGCACAAGTGTTGGACAGATGTCTGGAGCTTTTTTTGCAGAGGTTGGCTACAAGTGTTACACATCTTTCTCATGTTGGTTGCAATGCCAGAACCTGCAGGTTGTCTGCTTGCACATATGTATACCTGCACCTTGGGACTTAGAAAATATTCTCGCGTCATACAAAAGAAAGTTTCTCTATATATTCATTCATTGTGATATGCACATCTCGAGTTGTTATTGGATATCTAGGCCCATGAAATGGACTGTTGCCCTGGAACAGGCGTAATGGTACATATGGTACAAAAATAATGGTCTGTGCATCTGCCACATTGACAGACTTTCGCTGCATCATCTCTATCTTGATATTAAAACAGCAACCTGTGAGATGCAATAAAATGCATACACTCATGTCCTTCTTCTTATAGTCTTATTCATGGGGTATATTTACTATGAAAATTCCTATTAGCGTCGACCTCAAAGATCTTTTGCTACTATGTACTTTCCTTCATTCCCACCTAGTTATTCCTGTTCCCTTCAAGAATTACAGGTCCTTCTTATTGGGTCTTCTCAGATATTTTCTGTCTTCACCAGATAAACCCAGTGTAACAATTCTAGTTCTTCCCAGCACCTCACATTGAAAAGTTTGTGTTCAGCTGATTCTTCTGCAATATTGCATTTCCTACATCAATTGTCTCTTATTATTCCATTCTATGTAGGTTCTTTTTAAGATGGCAGTGTCCAGTCAATAGTCTTACTACCCAACTTATATTTTCCTTGCTGAGTTCCAGCAGTTCTTTAATTTGTTTCTTGTTTGACCTTTGTATTAGATGTTTAGCAAGCCTGCATCCTGGATATATTTCCAGTTTAATTTTTTTTTTTTTAATTTTTTATTTCATCCATAATAACGCTTACATGTTGTCGTATACGTCAAGATAAACAATTGTATACATTTAATTACAATTCGTCCAGTTTATACAAACATTTTTGTATTAGAAACTTGTTTAGTTCATTTTTAAATAATTTACCTTTTTTTTCCTGAATTTGATAGTTTATTAAATAATATTTTTCCCATGATTAAGGGATCTTTATCTGTTGACTTCTTATTTAAATTTATTCTATGGTAATTATTTTGTGTCCTTGCTTCGTGTTTGTGAGAATGTTTATTTAAATTACCCATTTCCTCCTTGCTAACTACAAACATGACTACTTTAGAAACATATAAAGATACTACTGTTAGGATTTTGTCTTCTACAAAGACATTTCTACATGATTCTCTTCTATTTACCTTATATATACAGATTATATATTTCTTCTGCAAAACTAGTAATCTGTTCATGTTAGTCATACAAGTGCTGCCCCATATCTCCACTGCATATTGTAGATGTGAATGTATGATTCCATGATAGGTTAATTTCAGATGTTCACAATTGAGATATTTTGCTAGGTTCCTTAGGTTCCTTTGTACTTATCTTTTTACATATGTAGTCAATATGGTGTCTGAAAGTTAGGTTTTCATCAATAATCATCCCTAAGAATTTTATCTTATCTAATTGCTCGATTTTTTTCACCATTTATTTACATTAATAGGATTACTACTACACCTGTTATTGTGGTGTTGAAACATGACTGCTTTTATTTTTTGAAGATTTACTTTCAGGTTGTTTGTTTCACAGCTAAAGTCAATGGCAATTTTTGAGATAGCTAAAGACGATGTAATAAAAGAAATAGATAAGTTAAAATTTTAAAAATTTAGCGGTTTGGATGAAATCTCAAACGAAATTGTCAAAGCTATAAAGTTGGAAATGGCAGAGGTATTGAGCCATATTATAAATGCCTCTCTGACACATGGAATTTTTCCAGATACACTAAAAAAAGTTATTGTAAGACCAATATACAAACAGAAAGGTGGAAAGTTAGAAAAGGAAAATTATAGACCGATTACACTATGTGGTAGTTACTCGAAGATCATTGAAGGGGTATCTTTAGAACAATTACAGCCTTGCATTAAAAAACTGAACATTATAGCAGAGGAACAATATGGATTTCAAAAACACAAATCCACAATACAAGTGATAGATAAAGTGAATAGCACAATAATAAATGCCTTAAATAAAAGAGAAATAGTTATTGCAGTGTTCATAGATCTAAGTAAAGCTTTTGATTGCGTTAGCTTAGAACTACTAATAGAAAAACTAAACAGATATGGGGTACGAGGAATTGCACAAGATTGGATTGAATCTTATCTAAAAAAGCGAATGCAATGGGTGGAAGTATATTTTAAGAACACAAAGGGAGAAATTGAAAATATTAAGTCAGACTGGGGATATGTAACATCAGGTATACCTCAAGGTTCAAAATTGGGACCATTTTTATTTTTACTTTATATAAATGACCTTTTTGAGTTGATAAGGAAGCATGGTGATACTGTAATAGGATATGCAGATGGTATAACCATAATAATAAATGAATCTACAGAAAGAGAAGTGGAAGATAAAGCAAAGGAAATCCTAAAAATAGTAAAACAATATTTCTTAAACTTAGACCTAATGATAAATTTAAATAAGACTTGCTGGATAAAGTTCGATCTCAAGAAGTTTTCAGCAAATATAAAAATTACTGTTGATGGTGAAAGTATTCCAGAAACATGCCAAACAGAATTTTTGGGGGTAGTAATTGATAAACACCTAGGGTGGAAGCAACACATAGAACATATAATAAAAAACCTAAATAAAGGTATATACGTAATGAAACAAGTTAGACGAACTATGGATAATAAAACCTTAAAACAAGTGTATTATGCATTTATCTATTCACATATAAAATATGGGATATCTTTATGGGGTAATATAAATGCAAAAGAGGTGTTAAACATTTTCAGATTACAAAAGAAAGCTATCCGAATAACTGAAAATGTTGAGAGAAGATCTAGCTGTAGGCAGATATTTAAGAAGCATAATATTTTAACTGTTCCATGCATATACATATATGAAAGCATTAAATATGTAATAGAAAGGAATACATGTAAAAAGAACTGTAGTGTACACTCATATAATGTAAGGAATAAAGCTGACTATTTTAGGACCACACTAAGAGGAACACTAAACAACAGATCATTAGAAAGTATCGGAAAAGACATGTATAATAGATTGCCAGGTAAAATAAAGAATACTAAACTGTGTAATATATAGAATATAAAAAGGTATTTGTCAGAACAAGATTTTTATAGTGTGGAAGAGTACAAAGCAAAAAGTGGAAAATAAACAATGTACATTTTAGTTTCTAAGCAGTGCATATAGTAGACTTTTGGGTATATTTTTATGTTTTTCTTATAATGTAAAATGACGTATCCTCTGTATGAAATATAGGGGGTGAATAAATTGAAATTAAATTGAAATTCCTTTGTATCCATTTCTCTATACAGTGTTGGGCTTGTCTAAAAGAGATACCACATCCTATTGGTTCTAGGTCTTACGAAAGGTTATTCTGACCCTTTTCTTGCCAGTTTATCTGCTTTCACCCATGTCCTGCATTCGAGTATTTGTTGAGGGCATTTCAATGAATTTTGGCACTGAATATCAAATTAGATGATTTTGAAAGTAATTTTATATTAAGCATATTTAATAAACATTTCCATACATGTTCATTCTGTAGTAAGTTAGTCAGTTAAAAAAGGGAGAGTTACCCCTAATTAAAAAAATTAAAAAATGGAGAACAAAGTGAGGAACTATGTGGGTACACTTAACTTTGAGCTTTATACGTAGAAAAATACTTTAGTTATACAGCTCTGACACTTTGTATAAGCTCATCTGCTGGCTGGGTTTCTTGCTCAGGAAAAATATATCTCTTCCTTGGAACGGTAAAGATTAGGGTTATTCAAGTATGAGATAATGTATATAATTTCCATGTTTATGCTGCATGTCTGCAAAATTTTCAGGATATGCTATTGGCAGATGCATATTTAGAGATTTGTCAAAATAGAAGATAATTATACAATATCAATGTGATAATAATTGTTACTGAATGTTTGTTGCACTTGCTGTCTTATGTGCGACAATTTTCGCGAGTATCATATTAAGATTGTTGTAATACTTTTGTGCTCTTTAGTACTATTTAATAATATAGTAAAATCTTGTTAACCCAGACCAGTTTTGAAAAGAAAAAATGTGTTGTTTAGCGTAGTAAATGAAGACTTGTTTTATAGATGACAAATTGCTATTCTTAGTAGGTGCATTACTCGAATTCTCTTGCTAGCGGGCGAATTCATTGCACTCACTCACCTGCTTGGGACCAGGTTGGAAGAGAACCTTTGATAAAATCATGGAAGAAGTTGTGATCTGTTGCATGAAACTAAAAAAAATTGAAGAAAAATAAAAACTAAATGTAGAAGAAGATTTTATAGGTATAAATTATTGATGGCTGTTCCGGTGTTGATGAAGAAGACATTGACAATTGGTTTGCAAATTGAAAATGACAGAGGCTATAAACTGATTGTTAGTGTTGATGAACCTGCTGTGGTTATGACTCATACACAAGCAGCAGCAAATATAGAGAAATTGATGGCTTATTCTGAAAGTCAAGTTGCTTTTTTTTATCATTTTTCCATCATTCTCTAGATAACCGAATTTCCCTTAATTCAGATCAATCCTGGTCCCATTTGATTTGGGTTAACGAGGTCCTACTATATTACTATTATTACCAGTTTTACTGAAGTGACAAAAGTCTTGCTGACTTACCTCAGTGTTTTCCAATACCAACAGGCGGGAAAGGTTGTTCTTGAATCATAATGGGAAATAAGGAACCTACTTGGATTGAACTGTGTAATAAGTTTTCTTATAATCCCTCGGTGAGGCAACTTACCTTCCTCAGGATGGAGAATCAATGATCTCTCCAGCTCCCTTGTCACTGCGATGATGTAGACTTGACTATCTGCCAGCAACTCCGTCAATGAGTGATGAACTCTGTAATGTCAAGCAGTGGTACCGCGCCAGCAACGGAATGGTGGATGGTGGCAACAAAATTGATTTAAAACACTGCTTCACTTTTGAGAATTTATTTTCTCACTGAATTATTACACAGCCAATGTTTTAAAATATGATTTACAAATATCTTTCCTGATTTTAAAGGCGAAGTGAACGCAACAGCGTGCCACTCATCATTTACATATTTTCTTTTGCGATGTGTGTTCGACGAGTCTTTTTACTGATCGCTAATCCGTAGATAAAATTACTTCTGTAACTTGCTGGAACGTAGCAGTCCTCTTGCAATTTAATAGTGTGTCTGTGTCCGAGACGATATCTATAACACGTCTGTCTAAATCGAAAGAACCAGAAGGAATGAGACCTTTCAAAAGTGAAGATGAAATCAAATTAAAATTTTTACTGAACTCGGATTGGTTCATTCTACAATGTCTTGTTGCTAAGGGACCAAACCTTGAATTTGATTGGCTTGACGTCAAAGGCTGAATTTCTGGCAAGTTCCATAACTTGGAATGATAAGATCTAGGCAATCCGTTGCGTCACAAACAAAGCCATCTTGGTTTAACCTTTTCATTAATTTCAGAGGGCCATGTTTGCATTACATCTCCATATATGGAAATTTTAATGAATTTCTTGAATTATATGAAAATTCAGCTTCAGCTGGGAAGAATAATTGTGGCTTGAACACAAATTAACTTGGATTATATATATAATTACCCAAAAACTGAGATACACAAAGTTAATAACATATATAATACCATATGTGAACCACATTTAAAATTAGTACAATGAAAGCTGAGCTATTATTTACAAATGTTTGAAAATTGACAAATTCAATATTTAAGCTTTCTAAAAGTTTCTCTGTTTAGAAATGCTTACATCGTCATATTCATAGCTAAAATCTGCAATCATAGTTACAAGATAAAAATATAATTTATATATTCATTCATTCATTTATTATTTGCTGTAAAAATTACAAAGTAATTCATAGCATTGTAAAAAACAGAAATACAAAACAAAATATTTGTACATTGCACAAGTCATATACTTAATACATAATACATACATATACTTAATACACTGGCTATAAATCATCTAAATTATACAAACATTTATTAATTAAATACTCTTTTAACTTATATTTAAAATATGTTTTTGAGGTTTTAGTTAATTGATGGAAATTAATCATTTCTTCACACTAGCCGTATATAGGCTAAAATTTCTGATGGATAGAGTCAACATGAAAAATTCAATGTCATGGCCAGGATTTGAGCCACGGATCTTCTGGTTTCTGTCCAGTTGCTCTAAACCATTGAGTTACCATGGTCAACGTGCCGTCCTGACATTAAATCCTCCATTTGACTCATATATTTTCCCGGTAGACCACAAGGGGCTCTCGCATCCGAGATACACCATTTGTGAGGACTTACTCTAGTAAGTACTTGAGTCCCAGGCTTCATCACTTAACTCTTATTATTTTAGTTAATTGATGGAAATTAATCATTTCTTCACACTAGCTGTATATAGGCTAAGGTTTTTGATGGATAGAGTCAACATGAAAAATTCAATGCCATGTGAATTTACGAGTAAAAATATACGAGTCAAATGGAGAATTTAATGTCAGGTCAGCACGTTAACCATGGTAGCTCAATGGGTTAGAGCGACTGGACGGAAACCAGGAGATCCGTGGTTCAAATCCCGGCCATAACATTGAATTTTTCATGTTGACTCTATCCATGTTTTTGAGGTGTTAACCAAACTTTTTAAAGCTACTGGTAATCTATTAAATAAGATTGCCGCTCTTGTATTGACATCCTTTTCCATGAAACTTGTATTTGATCTAAAGAGGTTAAAGTTATTTCTTGTATTATGGTTGTGTACTTGACTGTTTCTTATTAATGGTTGCTTTGTTATATACAGTATGGTTCTATAAACATACAGAGAATAAATAGTTAAAAGCTTATTATTGATAAAAGCAGTTCTGCGTGATTCCCGCATTGACTTCTTATATATAAATCTGATGCTTTTCTTTTGCAAAATAAAAAGTTTATTCATCTTGGTTTTAGCAGCACCCCTCCATATTTCTATACCATATGTTAGATGAGGATATATACAACCAAAGTGTATCAATTTCAGCATTTGAACATCACCATAATTTTGGAAATATCTCAGTAAATATATTGATCTACTGATAACATTACATACACACTACATATAGAGGTACATGCCTGTCCACACTAAATACAGCAAACATACTAGCAATAAATTGAAAAAGCTATTTGTAGTCACATTTTTGACACTTTGTCACTTACATTTTTATATTATCAAGGGACTAGTTTCAGAAGCCGTCACTGATTTGTGGGATTTCATTTTTTGTTTTTGAATTTAACAATTTAAATACTGAGCATCCGTAGATGCCAAGATAATATTTTGTTTCTTGAAGATCCTTTTGAATTTATTAAATGTTTTTGGGTGGTACGTGAAACCACTGAATATGCTGTTGCTTTTCCTTTAATGAATGTGGCTTCATATTAAAAGACCTTCTGTATATTTTAACTTAAGGAGCCAGGAGACATAATTCATTTTTTTCTGCATATTATGAGCAGCAGGTTCTGAAATTATTGTATATCATCGAAATTAGAGTTAATATTTTTATTTTTCTTGATTTATTGCCGAGGTTTCAAGCATTCTTGTTTATAATAGAAGAAAAAATACAGCTATGAACTTTCTTGAACTACATTGGTCCTGTTGTGGTAAAAATGGGAAGGGAGAAAGGGAGAGATAGTGACACTATAACAGAATGCTCTTAGACTGCTGATTTGTGGATGAAAATCCATTCTTTCATAATTTATTGTATGATAACATTCATGAATTTTCTTCCATCGATCAGGGTTTAACAGTATTCCATTATAGTATGTCTTTCTCTCCCTCCAAAGTTCACAACAAAATCATTCTGTTTGAGATATACATGGAATTTTTATAAAAATGCTTTTTTATTATTTTTTTATTCGTGGAGCCTTAAAATATTTATTTCCATTAAAATCTCAGATTTTTTTTTTTAATTTACATCCTCCAACCTTAAGTCATATCGGACGATGAATGAAAAGTGGGAAATGATGCTCAGATGACTGCAGGATTCTTAAAGCTTATAGCTATCCACATTTTTCTTTCAGGATAAGGGAAAACTCTAGAAAAAACTTTATCCAGATAACTCATCCTGACCGATATTCGAACTTGGGAGGACCGCTTGAACATGAGGCAGACATGCCTTATGTCAGATTTCAATGTTTAGGTGGAATACAATACTTCCTCTAATATGGATGTTGCTTTTTGTACATAATAGGATCTGACTTATGTTATTTAGTCCATACACTGCATGCTTTCAAGCTGTGAACTACGAATAGTAATGGGGAAAAGCAATCTAAACAAACTTTGATTTAGAAAATTTAATGTCCTACTAGCATGTTGCCACGGTAGCTCAGTGGTTAGATCAGCAGCACCATGGCTGAAAGTTTAGATCGCTCGACTCTTGCCAAGGTGGCTCTGGTTCGATCTCAGGCAACCACAAAGTGAGATTTGTGGTGGACAACATGACACTGTGGCGATTTTTCTCCAGGATTTCTGGTTTTCCCTGACACTTCATTCCAGCAATTGCTCCATTTTCATCTCAAGTATCATCAGTGTCACCACCTGCAATGTTGCATATAGTAAAAGCAGGTGTTAAACATTACACATTTTCAAAATATAAACTTGAAAGAAGCGTAGAGACAGTGAAGCACAACTTAGCACAAAAGTGAATCGAGAAGATATTGTGACGTAGACGGCGAACTCGCGTTGCCGATCGATAATGCGGACTGGCGGTGGTGGCGGGGGGCACGCAAGGGGTGGCACCTCCTCCTACCGCGCGAAGGTGCTCGAAGGCTCCAGAATGATTTCCCCCTCCATAATGGAAGAATCCAGAGGTTTCGGGGCGATCGATACAAGCGAGGCGACGGTTAGTTGAGTGGAGGACGTCGCGGAGTGCGGACGTGTAGTGAGTTGAGTGAGTGACCGTGAGCCGGGTGGACGTGTAGTCGAGTTGAGCGGACGGGTAAAGACGAACTGGCAAGGTTGAATGGTGTAAATTAAATTGCAATTGTGTACGTGCATCGGAACGGTAACGGACAAACTGGTAAATCGTAATTGTGTATAGTAAACTGTAATTGGAATAAGGTGAAAATAAAGAACATTTTTGAGTGGTGTAATTGGACTTTTTATTTCACGAGCCCACAAAGTCACACTGGTGTCAGGAAGCGGGAAGATAACATCACCGAACATTACGACCATGGACGCGGCATTGGAAAAAAAATTGGAGAAGATGATGGAAATGAAGGCCGAATTAACAGAGAAGACGGAAGCGGAAAATAACAGCCTGGCCGCGAAGCTGGAGACTACAAATAACAACCTGGCCGCGGAACTGAAACTAATGAAGACGGCTAACGACAACATCACCGAGAAGATGGAAGAAATGAAGGCCGAATTAACCACAGAAATGAGAGCAGCGAACGACCGTCTGGCCACGGAAATGAAGGTGGCGAACGAGGCTCTCGCCGCCAAGTTTGAGGAACGGTTGGCCGGCGTGAGGGATGACGTCACGAATCTGGGCAAGCGGATGGGTCAAGTAGACGACCGCCTTAATGATTTAGAGGAAAAGGCCGACAACATCGCCAAACCCCTCACCCGCCTGACAGAGGAACACCGACCTTATGTGTGGACGGAGGACGCCGAAGACGCTTTCCAGCACCTGAAGGAAACCCTGTGCAGTGCCCCAATTTTGGGTTTCCCACAACTGGGTGGCGCCTTCATTGTGGACACCGACGCAAGCGACCATTGCATTGGAGGTGTCCTATCGCAGACCCAGGACGGCCATGAGCGGGTGATAGCCTATTACAGCAAGACGCTATCCAAGGCAGAGAAGAACTACTGCGTCACCCGACGGGAGTTACTGGCGGTAGTAAAGACATTGGAGCACTTCCACAAGTACTTGTACGGTCAGCCATTCCACCTGAGGACTGACCATTCCGCCCTAACCTGGCTATTGAGTTTTAAGAACCTGGAAGGCCAGACAGCACGTTGGGTCCAGAGGCTGCAGGAGTACGACTTCACCTCGGAACATCGTAGAGGGACGAGCCACGGTTACGCTGACGCCATGTCCCGAACACCCTGTCCAGAAGAGTGCGGCCAGTGCACAAGAGTGGAAGAGAAGGAGCGTGCCGCAGCAGTCCGAGTAGTTGTGGCAGTGCCTGCTGAAGGCTGGGATAGCGCAGGCCTGAGGAGGGAGCAGCTGGCGGACGCAGACTTGGGGCCACTCTTAAGGGAAGTGGAGGCAGGGACGAGACCAACCTGGGAGGACATCGCACCGAGGAGCGCCACCTACAAGTCGTACTGGGCCCAATGGGACTCGTTGAAGACCAGAGAGGGCGTGCTGTTCCGGGTATGGGAACCACCCGATGGGAAGACGCAGAGAGAACAGTTGGTACTTCCCCGGAGTAAGGTACCGGAAGTCTTGGAAGAAGTGCACGCTGGTACTTCAGGAGGTCACCTGGGAGCGAACCGAACGATTGACAAACTTTGGCAGCGCTACTACTGGCTGAGACTCCGAGCAGATGCTGGTGGTGCACCTGGACCGTCTAACCCGCTACGATGGTGCTGTTCGGGACGACCAGCCTTGAGGAGGGAGCAGTGTGACGTAGATGGCGAACTCGCGTTGCCGATCGATAATGCGGACTGGCGGTGGTGGCGGGTGGGACGCAAGGGGTGGCACCTCCTCCTACCGCGCGAAGGTGCTCGAAGGCTCCAGAATGATTTCCCCCTCCATAATGGAAGAATCCAGAGGTTTCGGGGTGATCGATACAAGCGAGGCGACAGTTAGTTGATTGGAGGACGTCGCGGCGTGCGGACGTGTAGTCGAGTTGAGCGGACGGGTAAAGACGAATTGGCAAGGTTGAATGGTGTAAATTAAATTGCAATTGTGTACGTGTATCGGAGCGGTAACGGACAAACTGGTAAATCGTAATTGTGTATAGTAAACTGTAATTGGAATAAGGTGAAAATAAAGAACATTTTTGAGTGGTGTAATTGGACTTTTTATTTCACGAGCCCACAAAGTCACAATATTGATACACTGCTTCAATACAATACAGTACAATGTTTATTAGCCACAGGAATTCATACAGAATTATAGGCATTGTCAATATAGTTACAGTATTTAACAATATTTACAAATCATCTATGAGGTATTTACAATCTAAAGTTTTCAAATAATTTACACAATTACACTTAATTTTAATGCTTTGGTCAGTTAAAATTCTTCATTGATGAGTCTTCCAATCTTGAACACATGAAACAAGAATAGAAATAGAATACATTAGTATAATTATGCACAACAAACTGATTAATTTATGCTTTACCTGATTTGTATTCTAAGTATTCATTTACTGAGTAAAACTGATTTTTTTTAAAGAAATTGTGTAGCTCTGTCTTAAACTTATTTATAGAGGGTATGCTTTTTAATTGATTTGGCAAGTGGTTGTATAGCTTTAAACCCATGTATTTGACAGAAGTCTCAAATAGTTTTGTTTTATGAAAATAGGTGTGTAATTTGTCTTTATTACGTGTGTTATGGGTGTGTATTTTAGCATTCGTGACATAGTTCGCAGTATTAGTCTTCATGTGAATCAGTAACTATTTCATATATAAACTTGGTAGGGTCAAGATATTCAAATCTCTGAAATGATTTCTGCAGCTTTCCAGTTTTGGAATATCAACCATAATTCTTAATGCTTTCTTTTGTAGCTTAAATATCATCTTACTATTTGTAGTATTTCCCCACAATCGTAGTCCATATGATAGAAGTGAATCAAAGTAAGCAAAGTAACAGGTTCTGAGTGCAGTAAATTCTACTCGAGGCTTCAGCTGATGTAAAACAAAACAAACACGGCTCAGCTTCTCTGCTAACTTTTCTATATGTTTGTCCCAACTTAAGTTTTTGTCTACCTATAGTCCTAAGAATTTTGTTTGCTGTTCAAAATTTATCAATCTGGAGCCAATTCTGATGCAAGGGTTTTTTCTATTTTCTTATAAGCCTTATGCTGAAAATTTAGTGCTATTGTTTTTTCTTCATTTACAAGCAACTTATTGACTTTAAACCAATTTAAAACATTTACTATAGCTGGTGTTACATTTTGCTGAAGGCTATCATCATCCTTTCCTGCAATGAAGATACTTGTATCATCTGCAAAGAGTGTGATTTTAGCATCTAAGTTGTTCATAAGACATAATGAGAGGTCATTTATATACAGTAAAAATAACAGGGGGCCCAGAATAGATCCTTGCGGAACCCCTGATACTACTGGTTTTTTTTTTTTGTGATAACTCATTTTTGATTTATTTTTGGCCTCTTTCTGTGAAAGTGATCTCAACAACCTGCTCTCTCATTTCAAGGTAGGATTTAAACCAATTGAAGGCCACCCCTCTTACACCATATTTATTTAGCTTATTTAACAGAATATTGTGATCTACCATGTGAAAAGCTTTGGATAGATCCAAAAATATGCCCATCCCAACACTCTCACATTGTTTTTTCACAGGACATGTTTCAAGAGCTTTTGCTCTTTTCATCAGCTGGAACTCGACTAGTGCCACCCTAGAACCTACAGGAGAAAAAGAGAAAAAAAAATCAAAAAATTCACCTTCCATCCATCAGCCTATAATAAATTCCAAAAAATCTTCTCAAAACACAATAATTCTTGCACCTCAAAATAGGTTTAATATCAGAAATTTGTTAAAAGCCCCCCCCCCCCCAAAAAAAAAAACTTCAATTACTACCAAAGAAAAACCCGGAATCTCTGAGATCAAATGTGAAACTTGCCCTGAAATTTATATAGGAAAAACAAAAGGAAATTTTGACATCAGAACTGAAGAACATATAAGAAACATTAAAAATGGTGAAACAGATAAATCAGCAGGGGCTTTTCATGTTTTGAATATTAGACATAACATCAACTTGGAAACATCTTTAATAAAATACGTTAATCACCCCATAGACCTTTCCGTATGGGAACCCCACCACCGGACATCTTTGATAATGCCATCTATCAACGATACAGAGAAAGAGGAAACCACTAAAATTTGCACTAGTCGAGTTCCAGCTGATAAGAGCAAGAGCTCTTGAAACATGTCCTGTGAAAAAACAGTGTGAGTGAAGCAGTGTGTCAATATCTTCTGGATTCACTTTCGTGCATTACACATTTTATTTCATTTCAGTGGTTAGAGCATTTGCGTGTAGACTGGAAGATTTGTGGTTCAAATCCCAGCTATGGCATTGAATTATTCAGCACTGATTGTTGCAGAATTTAATATCATACTAGTATGTTGCTATGGTAGCTCAGTAGTTAGTTTTGCATAAAGCAGAAATTCTGTGATTCAAATGCTATGGCATTGAATTTTTCAGCTCTGATTCTACCCTTTCAAGTTTGATTAATTTTTCTGTTGTAGGGTGAGGTTGCGTATATCGCACCACGCCTAAATCGCACCATTTTCTCCAGAAACAGTGCTTCTGTCTGCACCCGCGATCTAGCGGCAGTTTTTGTAAGTTCTATACCTACATGCGCCTGTGCAGTAGTTTGGTGAGGTTGGCTGTGTTCGTTGTGTTGCAATATAAATCTGAAGTTTTTTGTTCATATTTCCGCAGTTTTTCCAACAATCGTCTAAGCATCCTATCTATTGGTAAGTTATTCATCATATTCTTACTATATTTTTAAAGATAGTTGCTTCCTTTAGCTACATTTTTACGATAAAAACGTTCGTTAAACAGCACGCGGTTAGGAGTAGCGGGGTTGAAAGCATAAAATGGCCGCTTTGCCGAAATAGCACCATCATGGGTTGCTCAAATCGCACCACCATTGCGCCATGTTACGAGAATTGATACTATTATAATTCACTTGATTGCAGTTTGTGATGGCGGGGAAGAGAGAATATGGTAAGTGGACGGCAGAACATATGGAGCTGGCAATCAAGGATTACAGTGAGGGAAAAATCAGACTTAAGTCGTTACAAAGTACGAAATCCCTAAGAAAACATTCCTTAGGCATTACCGTGGCGAACTAAGGAGAGGTTTTAAACGTCAGCCACATTCTTCAGTGAATGGAAGAGAAACAGCTCTGCCTGTAGAGGCTGAAAAAGAACTAGAAGTTATTCTTAGTTTTGAGTCTGCACTAATGGGCCTAACTAGAGCAGAAGTGCGAAAACTGGCTTACAATATTTTAGATGCAAATCCGCATATTAAAAATCCCTTCAATCATGAAAGCAAGATGGCAGGTACTAAATGGTACTACTCCTTTATGAAGCGTCATCCTCATCTAAGTTTAAGACAACCAGAAAATGTTAATGTTGCTAGAGCTAAAGGATTCTGCAAGCACAACGTAATGAATTTCTTTGATGCCCTACAAAAGATTATTGACGATAATGAGTTAAACGCTCTGAGAATCTATAATGTTGACGAAACGGGAAATTCAACAGTACAAAAGAAATCTCCCAAGATAGTTGGGGAAAAAGGAAAAGCCAGAGTTTGTCAACTAGCTACAGGAGAAAGAGGAGTAAATACCACAGCAGTTTGCTGTTGTAATGCAGTCGGTAATTTTGTACCCCCAATGCTAATTTTCAAAAGAATGAGATACTGCATAGATCTCAAAACTGGAGCACCCGAGGGCAGTCTAGTCGAGGTATCTGAAACAGGCTACATTAACTCCGACCTGTTTATAAAGTGGCTACGTCATTTTATAAAATTTGTTAAACCTTCTGTTGAAGAGAAAGTCTTGCTTGTGCTCGATGGTCATTCTACACATTCGAAAAACCTAGATGCTATCAAACTGGCTAAAGAGAATGGCATCATTCTTCTGCAGCTACCAGCACACACTACTCATCGCTTGCAGCCTCTTGATGTGTCTTTCTTCATACCTCTGCAGCTGTATTATGATGAAGCTGTAAGGAAACATCTGCGGAAAGAGGAGAGGGTCACTCAGTTCAGTGTGGCAGGTATTTTTGCTGAAGCCTATGCCAAAGCAGCTTGCATGTCTAACGCCATATCTGGGTTCAAAACCACTGGCATTTGGCCTCTTGATAGAAATGTGTTCAAAGACACAGACTTTGTTGCACTTCATCTAGCACCAGCTTCCAACTCAATGGAAGGAACATCAGATGAGTTAATAGAACAAGCTGCCAATGTCGTGGATCCGGCATCAACTGTGGGCAGTTATCAAGAACTAGAAGAAGTAGACCTGGAAAGTAACAGGAATGCCAGGTGTCTTAAGGTTTCAGTGAAACAGATCAGTCCTTTGCCCCAGATCACCAGCAAGCAAGGGAAGCGTTTGTCAAAGGGTGCACATAAAGCAGAGGTGTTAACAGCAACGCCCTATAAACTACAACTGGAAGAGAAAAAAGAGGCTGCAAGTAAAAAGCTTGAGAAATTCAAGAGGAAACTCGCCGACAACTTCGAAAATCCTGACGCAGGAACAAGTGGAAATCAAGAAGGACGCCCAAGAAAGAAAGTTTGCCAGAAGAGGGTAGCATCAACCAAAAATAAAGAATCGTGGTTTTGCTTCATTTGTGAGGAGGATACGATTAAAAATATGGTTCAGTGCCAAACATGTGCAAAGTGGGTGCACGAAGAATGTTCTGGAAACTACAAAGAGGACGTCGTTTTCTTTTGTGACACTTGCCAGTTGTGATATATGACATTTTGACTTAAGCAACTGTTGTATCATTTGTCTGTTTAATTGTTTCATGTGTACTGTGTTGAATGTCAGTAGATTTAAAAGTTCAATTAAATGTTAAGTCAACTGAATTCAGTACTAATTAGCGAGGTGCGATTTTGGCAACTATAAGTGCGATTTTGGCAACAGTTTCCTAAATGGCACCAATTACAAGCAAATTCGTTTCAATGTTTAATTAATATTTCTAACAGATTTAAAAATTTGACAAAATATACAAAGCATGCTTACATACTGACAATTTCAATGGACAATATTTGCACTTACAATTCCATATATTTATAAAGTTATGTTGATGTTTCTATAAACTGGTGCGATTTAGGCCACCTTACCCTATTTATTATATTTATGATACACCTTTTGGCTATAATAGTTTTCTCTTTGAACAACTTTTTCAGATAAAATGTTTAGCAGACTTGTGCATTCCACCAATATTTTATTATGTTAGATTGCAATATACAATCCTATGATAATATTGTATCAAAACATTGAATTTCACCATCTGATTGTTTGTAGCGGAGTTTTCTAACCATAAAAATGCGTAATTTGAAAAACACAGATACCAAAGTGCCATTTTGAGTTCTTTATCATATGTTTAAGAAATTAGAACATAATTTGACATGACTTGTTTTGTTGCAGTCACCTGACCCTCCAGTTAAACCTGAGGCTGCTGCATCTACAATGGTAAAGGAAGACTCTGGTAAGGTCCTCATTAGTATAATTTGCTTTATAACTAAAAGCAAGGAATGTGAATCAATAAATTCAATTCCTTATAAGTTACCTTATTTGCTTCCCCTGATTAGAGTACTCATAAATATCATCTTGAGAGACTCATTTTTATTATTAAAAATGTAATATTAACACATTACTGCCAGTTGTCTATTTATAGGCCTCTATATACAAGGGCTGTTCAATAAAGAATGATCACATATTTGTTTTGACAACGTACCTTTACTCATCCTCATAATTTAGATGGTCTTTCTCAAAATAGTCTCCCCTGAATGCGATGCACTTGTTCCAGCGTTT
Source organism: Mantis religiosa (assembly GCA_030765055.1). Classification (NCBI taxonomy): domain Eukaryota; kingdom Metazoa; phylum Arthropoda; class Insecta; order Mantodea; family Mantidae; genus Mantis; species Mantis religiosa. The sequence continues at coordinate 41,241,721 of CM060960.1, forward strand.
CTGCCAGGCTTCAAAGACATGCTGGAAACCATTTTTTGAGAGATCCTTCAAAATTGCCTCCGCAGCCTTCACCATTGCTTCTGATGATGGATAATGCCTCCCACGAAGGCTTTTCTTCAACTTAGGGAATAGAAAAATGTCACATGGGGCTAAATTCGGACTATAGGGAGGGTAAGGAGTGCACTTCACGTTGATTTTTGTAAAATATTCAGCAACATTGGTAATATGCAGCCACGCATTATCGTGGTGCAGCATCCATCCTGCTTCACGAAAATGTGGACTTTTGCACTTGATATGGACTTGCAATGTTTTCAGGACATCCCTGTAGTATTGTCCAGTTACTGATGTGTGTGCAGGTACAACATGCTGATAAACCATTCCATGAATATCAAAGAATGAGATGACCATAACTTTCACAGCAGAAGCAACCACTTTTGCTTTTTGGGGGGTGGGTGATGAAGGAGATTTCCAAACTGAGCTTTGCAGTTTGCTCTCAGGATCAAAATGATGTAGCCAAGTTTCATCAGCAGTGATTACGTTTAAAAGAAACTTCGGATCTTCCTCTAACATCAACTTTAACTGCATGCAGGCCTGCATGTGAATGTACTTTTGTTCGGAAATCAACAGTCTTGGAACCCATCGTGCACAAACACGTCTCATGTGTAATGTTTCTGTCACCAATGTGTGGGTGGCACCCAATGAAATGTTTAGTATTTCAGAAAGTGATCTTAAGGTAATTCGTCAATCCTCTCTCACAATGGCAGCAGCAGTGTTGATGTTTTCTTCCGTAAGAGCAGTAACTGGAGCACCGGGTCTATCTTCCTTTGAAATTGATTGTCTCCCCTCTTTAAACATACCACAAATCTGTCATTACCTGTAAATGACTGCAACATCGAAGATGTGAGTGAACATAAATTCTTAGGAATATTTCTTGACAGAAAACTAACATGGGCAGGACACATAAATCATATTTGTGATAAAGTAAGTAAAGCTGTATATTTGTTATGTTACTTCAAAAATGTCTTTGATGAAAAAGGGCTTAAAATTATTTACTATGGAGTCATATATCCACATTTATTATACGGAATTGAAATTTGGGGCTGTGCTGCTGCAACGCATATGGGAAGGTTATTTCGATTGCAAAAAAGGGCCATCAGAATTATTTACAATTTGAGTTCCCAAGAATCATGTGGGGAAATATTTAAGGATAAAGGAATATTAACAGTATATTCTCTGTATGTTTATAAAGTAGAAACTTATGCAGTACAAAAGGAAAATCTTAAAAATAGTAATATTCATAGTCATAACACTAGGCACAAGGACGATTTTTTTTTAGGCAAAGCTTTAATAAGAATATTTCCGACAGGGATCCAAATGTGATGGGCTTATTGCTTCACAAAAAGTTGCCAGCACATCTAAGGTCTTGTAAAGGCAAGCAATTCGAGGGTGCTCTGAAGAAGTACTTGTTAACAATAGTTAACAAAAGTTTGTATTGTATTAATGAATTATAATCATTGTACCACATGAATTTATTCCTTAATTTGTAGTACATATGACATGCTGAATTTATTCCTTAATTTTTAATTAAAAACAATTGTATTTATATATGTATTTATATGTATAATGTCAGAAACTGCAAAGTCTATTGACAATAAATTATTAAACCACCTTCGAGCTGTGCTGTAGGGAAGAACAGACTCTCCTTAGGCCTCCTGTAACATTGTATAGGCCTCAACTGAAGATTTGTTGAGATGAAAGCAGAATTTCAAAGCCACATATTGTTCCTCATGTGTTACCTCCATTGTAGTAGTAGGTGATACTGAACATGTCTGAACTTGCCTGGTTCTCACAGGCGGGAACCAGCAGTATCAACAATGAAACTACTACGGCGTGTTTGTTTCACATTAAACTAACAAAATATAATAAGATTGGATTTTAGTGTGGAAAATTATGACCGTAAAAAAACTATGATCATTCTTTATTGAACAGCTCTCGTATAATTTATTTATTTTCTTATTTTATGTGAATTTTGAAGAGTTATTTTCACCATATATGTTATCACTGTTATCTGATTATGTAAACACATTATTGTTCTTTAAAAATTTCCCTATTGCATAGTTTATTCATTTACAACAGTAAGGTGCTAATGACTGCGGTATGTGTGAAGGTACATTTATGCATTTTCCTTATGTTTCCCTCCCAGATTTCTGTAATACCATAAACTATCGATAAAAGTTTGTAATGTCACATCATACAAAGATTCTGCAGCTGCAAGCAATTCTAATGCTGAGAATATGAACTAAAAATCAAGCAATCGGTTTATAGACTGGAACATTTTAGGACACTGGGTGAATAAAAAGGCAAACAAAATATATTGCTGAATTCTATATGTTGAACTAATATATAGCTAGCTACTGTCTCATAAGTGATGTCCTTTTTTAAGAAAAACAATTATTTGAAATGTGTTCTGACAAATTAACTAATTTTCAAACTATACACTGTTAGATTCTATGGTCTTGAGCCATCGTTCAGCGAGGTTCATTATCCCATGATAGTACCAGTCTCTGGTTTTTGATGTGAAGAATTTGGTTACATGGATTGAAAAAGATGATAATCTGATGGTGCGAGTTCAGGGCTGTATGTGTATTTATTTGTATTTATTTCTCATCTTTCTTCTACATACAATTTCATTGATACATTGACATTTGTAACATTTCTTTCACACAATAACAAAATAGCTTATTCACCTTTAACATACCCTTTCTACCTGCTTGCCTCGAGTCTCGGTCTCAATAGACATAACCCCTGGGTTTCCATGTATTGATGACCCTCGTCTCCCTTGATCCCTCGTTCTAGTTTTCCAGCCCTTAATTGTTATTTATTCTTCACCAATCTTAACCACTTCTCCCTAACTTTCCCCAGATATTCACCTATATTTCTTACATTCTTTTCTCCTTTTACCAATAACATTTTTTTTTATTGTTATTACCTCCCCCCATCCCTAAAACTATCCCACTTTTGTTGCCAAATTTGTTCTCTCCACATCTTTGTTTGTTTGCAATAAAGTATACTATGCCAATCTGTATCCTCTTCTCCTCACATTGGGCATTTCCCTGTATCCTTTTTATATCTAATACCTTTCAAATTTCTAACTCCTTTCCTTGCCCAGGCAAATCCTTCTCGCCCTGACTTATTACACACATCTATGTACTTCTCCCACCCCCACACTGTCTTTATTTCCCTATATGTCCTCAATGATCTTTTCTCCCTTACACTGGTAAATATAACTTGGCTATCTAAATCTTCCAGCCTTAATTCTACCTCTTTCCAAAAGCCCCTATAATAATACTCCTCGTTTCTCCAAATATGTCCTATACCTATCTGTTCCATCAGTTCCCTTACATTTTGCGCCCAAGACTCTCCCCATTTGCTTCTCATCTGCAAAAGAAAACATTCCTTGATAATATTGCTTTCCTCCAAATTGGCAACTCTGTATAGATATTTCAATACCCTTGAGACAATTTTAACCCTTGTTGAATGTCTTCCCAACTCTAATTGTGCTGCCCCATTGGGTGAAGCTACCGGTAAGCCTAAAATATATTTACAGAAAGATCTGTTAATTACATCCACCTCTTCCCATGCTTCATCCACTCCCCATATCTCTGCCCCATGCAACATCTTATTTTCTACTATGGCAGTATAGATCCTTTCCAGCCATTTGACATTAATGTCAGGTAATTTCCTTAAACATGCTCTTACAATACTCATGGCCATTTTACCTTTTGCTAGAGCCAATTTTTTCTGTTCAGTCCATCACAGCTCAATCTTATCCCCAAATAATCAAATCTCTTAACCACCTCTATTTCTCTTCCATTTATCTCCCATTTCTCATCTTTAAGCAATCTATAACCTTTCTTAAAAACCATGATCTTCGTTTTCTTTTCGTTAACTTTCAACCCCCATTTTTGGCAATAACTACTTATTGCTTCAATTGCCCTTCTCAGCCCTCCAACAGATATAGAACCAACTACTAAGTCATCTGCAAATAACAACCCAGGGATTTCTTTGTTGTGAATAACGGGTGAGGGAACCCTATTTTTAGCAATCTCCTCTAGAATATCATCTATAAAAAGGTTAAATAGCACTGGACTGAGTTTACATCCCTGCTCTCTATACAATCAGTTACTTTGTTTCCCTGCAGCTTGATGCAGAACTCATTATCGTGATATATTTTGTGCAGTATTTCTATAAATTTACAACTTACCACTTTGTTATTTAATTTTATCCACAATGCCTCTCTATTAATTGTATCGAATGCTTTCTCTAAATCAATAAATGCCATATAAACCCTCCCCCTTTTATTGCTTAAATATTTGTCTATGACTGTTTTGATAATAAAAATATTATCAGTTGTTCTCCTCCCTGGTCTAAATCCTGCTTGGAACTCTGATAGCTTCTTCTCTCTTTCTCTACCCACTTCTATAGTCTATTTGCTAAAATACCTGTAAAGATCTTCCCTATAACAGAGAGTAAGCTTATCCCCCTATAATTTGCTGGGTCGCTTTTACTTCCCTTTCCTTTGTAAATTGGTGCCACCATCCTTATCCTCCACTTCTTGGGGACCTCGCTCATTTCCAATATTTTATTAAATAGCCTTATTACTATTTTTCTACGCATCCCCTCAGCTACCCATACCATCCAAACCTCCCCTGGTATACCATCAATCCTACTGGCTTTGTTGGCTTTTAACTTCCTAATTTGCTCACATAACTCAACGTCTGTAATTTCTCCATCTAGATCATTTATTAAATTCTGGCCTCCCTGGAATCTCATTTCCATTACTTGTAAACAGGTCTGTCCTAATAAATTTTTAAAATGCTCACACCATTGGTCTGAACTTATATCCACATTTCTTGCCCTCTCTTTATGTAGGCTTTTAACTATTGACCATATCTTTTTCGTATCATTACTACCAGTAAATCACATCTTCAAAATTCCACAGGCACACAACATTACTTTGGGACTAAACTGATTCTTTTGAACGATGACTTTAGCATGTTGGTAAAGGTATCAGGGGTATCGAGGTATCAGAGTTTCAGTAATATTAATATAATTTTGAGTCGAACTAATACTAAATGCTCCATTTATTGCTATTTACCTAGAACGCGTATCGTTAGGATCTTCCTTACATCATCAGCTGTTGTCGACTAACACCTTTTCCAAAATGTCTTCAAAGAGCACAATATTACTTTGGCCCCACAGAACAAATTTAGTGTACAACACCTTTTGAAATCACACAATACAAAGGAGATACCCATAGACAAAAAATCAGGTGTGTACTGGATAAACTGCAAAGGCTGTGACAACTTTTACATTGGAAAAACAAAAAGGAACTTAAACATTAGGCTTAAAGAGCATTTTAGGAACATCAGGAACAAAGAAATAGATAAATCGGCGGTAGTGTACCATTTTTGGAAGGAGAATCATGATATAGAACGAGAAATCCACTTATTAAAAAGTGTCCAAGGTCCAGCTGCATTAATCACGTGGGGAAAAGTCTTCATAAAGAAATATGAAAGAAAGTAGTTTAATTTCGACACTACCTTTGATGAAAACCCAAAATTCGTTTATCAAGATACCGACAGAGACGCACCTGTCGCCTCCAATGAGTTCACCAAACCAACATCCATTAGTCGACAACAGCTGATGATGTTAGGAAGATCCTAACGAAACGCGTTCTAGGTAAATACTAGCAATAAGTGGAGCATTAAGTATTAGTTCTACTCAAAATTATAATAATTTTGTGCTTCATTGTATCATAGTCGTTACACATTGGAATTTCAGTAATATACCCATTTTTCATCACAAGTGACAATTTTCCTGACAAATCTATCATCCATGGATTTACAGATAAGCTGACGACAGTTACCCACTCTGTGTTCAGCCTATTGAGGTGTCAGTTCAAGAGATACAGATCTACAGCTTCTATATGATTTTCCAAGTGTCTTAATGTGGCAATGTATGGCTTTGTTTTATGCACCAAGTTCTTCTGAAAACCTCCGGGTAATTTTTTGCAGATTTTCTTGTAAAACTTGGCATGTCTCTTCAACATTCCATACTTCAGGAATGTAATACTTTGGCATTATACATTGAAACATATAGACTCACAGTATATCAACCTCTGTAAAAAAGCAGTGCACAGGGAGGAGGGAAAGTGTCTGGGGAATGGAAACCAAGCAGTGTAGAACAAGCAATTCCCTGTATTATGCCCATATGTCAAAACAGAAGCTCTGTAGCTAAAACTGTTAGGAAAGGTGTCACAGCTTAAGTAGTTTTAAAAGATGTATGAAATACTAAAATAAAATAAATTTCTAGCTGAGTAAAGGTAAAATGTGACTGTTATTGCTGCATTACTTCTGTGTGCTTGCGCAGTGAAGGCGTGCCCTGGAGTATGTGTAGCAGAGCGAATAGCAGATTACTGTGAAGCTGTGCTGAATGTCCCACAATTGTGTAAGCAAGGACTGCGTTGCTGTGTATCTCGTGACTCATTTGGCGAGGGAGAGACGCCACCCAATCTTATCATCATGGAGCGTAACGGAACCAGACCAAGTTCAGGTAAATTTCATAGTCCATCATTTATATTGTGACTTTGTGGGTTTATGAATTAAAAGTCTAGTTTGCAGAAATTCAAACTGCTCTTTATTTCAAGTAAAAAGATGTTTCGTACAACCCTTACAGGCTCTAAAATGACGTAACATACACCAACATAACCTTTAAGGTCATCTGCTACACATCCACAAACAAAAGAATTCTCTATGTCCTATCGGCACGTTGGCCATAGTAGCTCAATGGTTAGAGTGGCTGGACGGAGACCAGGAGATCCGTGATTTAAATCCCAGCTGTGGCATTGAATTTTTCATGTTGACTCTATCTATCAAAGCCGATATACAGCTAGTGTGAAGAAATGATTAATTTCCATCAATTAACTAAAATAATAAGAGTTAAATGATGAAGCCTGGGACTCAAGAACTTACGATAGTAAGTCGCCACAAATGGTGTATCTCGAATGCGAGAGCCCGTAATGGTCTACTGGGGAAATATACGAGTCAAATGGAGAATTTAATATCATGACGGCAAGTTGGCCATGGTAGCTCAATGGGTTAGAGCGACCTGATGGAAACCAGGAGATTCGTAGTTCAAATCCCAGCCATGGCATTGAATTTTTTATGTTGACTCTGTCTATTAAAGTATAATATTTTCAATTATTTTGAATAAAGATAATTCATACTTCCATAGTTATCACTTGTAAATGCTATGAACAATACAATACAAAAAACATTATGAATGCTATTTCAGGAAGCAGTAGCAGTCCCACTGTCCCAAAACTGACCACGCCATCTCCTACCACAACGTCCGCACCACCAGTGCATCGTCCCCCTCTGCGTGCTTGCAGAGGAGAATGTGTTAGTGGACTGTTTGCCTTGTTCTGTGATGACATTGATGCAGAGGCTCACTGTCCAGATGAGGGAAGTTGCTGCATCACTGGAACACCTGCTCCACCACAAAGGGATCCTCCTGCAGCAAGACCATCTGCAACCACAACTGTGGCTACCACTACAACAGCCACAACAAGGTGTATTTAAATCAGAGCTCAGCATTTGCCTATTTTGTGCCTTGCTTTAGAATCATAGATTTTTATATACAGGTTGTTTTGAAATTACACTAAACAAATATAGTCATTTCGTAGTTTATAACTTAACTAGTCTGAATTTTGGTGTCGCAGCTTTAAAATTCTCTCAGGTATAATTTTCTGCAGCATTAAATATTACATTATTTTGTGATTAGGAAGGGCAGGAACCACTGGTGTGCGAACCTCAAAAGTTGTTATTGGGATGCACTGACCACGAAAACAAAAACATTACTCCTAGCTCTTTATCAGTGACCCTAGCCTCGCTTTCAGGTAATAGGGCAAAGGGGAGTTACTTATGAAAAAAGCCAAATAATGACTTGGACGATTCCAAGGTTGCTCATTTTGCTATGATCTTAATTGTACAGTGCTTTCAACCAGTTACTGTAAAACTAACATTTCCTGATTACATAGAAAATGAAGCTAGCTACAGTGAAGCAATAAATATTACACAAATAAAAATATTTGCTACTAAGGTTTTACTTATCTTAAGAAATTTGTGTTAATACTTCTTTTCAAATTGAAATCGATTTCGCAAATAAATCGCTGGCGTCCTCAGTCCATAGATAAACTCCGTTGTCAAGGATACCGGTTAATATGCCTTTCTTATGTCTTTTTAGTATTACCGACATCTGAAAACGATGTAGGTTGGATTAACAACTTCTCCACAGTGCTGTTTATGTGGTAAAGACTATTTAATGAACATTGATCATCTAACCATGTGAAACTCTCCAAAATCAAGATCTAGTCTCCAAATATTGGGAAGCAAGAAGAAAACTGATTTTACTATCAAATTCTGAGCATTAAATACACACATACACACACACATCTGAAAACGAAACAAACCTAAAAATAGAATCAACTGCTGGTATTTAAAAATTCATTATGCTATTATTAATTTTTAGATGAGTCGTATTTATTACACATCTGCTTCACTTTCGTACCTATTTTGAGGACATGTTTCGCAAATCATCGTTTGCATCTACGGCTCTTATGCGACTAAAGCTTGATCCAGTGGTGTGGGTAATTCTGGGGCTGCTGCTGCCATCTGTTGATTTAGTGATGAACTTAAATGTGGGATTCCCTTCTGGCGGGATTTCAAAGTTTATTAGTTGGTTTTTATGTTTTTCTATGTATATCCTCTCCCATATGATGAGTTCACTATGTTTTTGTACGTATTTTAGTAATTCTGTGCTATCTTCAATTTCATGATTTTCAGACCAGAAATGAGCTGCTATTGTGGACTTAACAATATTTTTGTAATTACTTTCTTGGAAGTGTTGAAAACAGTGTTGTTATGATAAATTAACTTTAAAGAGAGTCGATTAAAGACACTAGACAACACTTACTTTTAAAATTTTCCGGAACTAGTTTCAGAGGCTTTGCCTCTATCATCGGCCGGCTCTCGACTGGTTCTCATTGGTGTAGCTGACGATACCTTGTCACAGGTCTCCTCTGGTGGCGGCTCAAGGAACTTGCTGAACAAATCCTTCTGGGGGATGTCGAAATTGAATACTTTGTTCCTATTTTTTGAAATGAAGATTTGTTCCCATGTGGATAGTTCTTGTTTTCCTGATGTATGTTTCAGTAGTTTTGGTTCTGGATTTATGTTGTGGTTTTTTCCCCAAAAATGTGTGGCAACTGCTGATTTTTCTAATTGTTTATATTTTATGTTTCTAAAGTGTTCCTTTGCTCTTGTTTCTAAATTTCTTTTTGTTTTTCCAATATAAATTTGACTACAGTCATTGCATTCAATTTGATATATACCAGATTTTTTGTTTGATGGAATGGCATCTTTGATGTTTGAGCAAATTAGGTTTTTTAAGGAGAAATGGTTGACTGGTGCTAGTTGAATATTTTGTTTTTTGAAGACTTTTTTGAATTTATCATAGGCCCATGGATGGTAAGTGAATTTTTTGAAAATCATATTAGTTTCTGTAGATGAGAGAGTTGTGGTTTCCTTTAGTAGCTTCTTCTTTTTTGCTAAGCTCACTTTTTTGTCCACTAATGATTTGGGAAAGTTATTTTTTTGTGCTATTTCAATTATTTTGTTGTATTCTGTTTTGTATTCTTCTGCTGTGAGAGGGATGTTTACCAGTCTGTGTGCTAAACTATTGAAGATTGCCTGTTTGTGGGATCTTGGGTTGTAGCCATTAGCTTTTATGTAGTTGTCTGTCTGTGTTGGTTTTCTGTAAATGCCAAAGTTTAGTCTGTTTTTATTCCTCATTATTTTTAGATCCAAAAATGGTAAATGCTCGTCTTTTTCTATTTCTACAGTGAATTTGATGCTTTTTTCTTGGATATTTAAAAGTTTTAGTGCATCACTGATATGTACCAAAAAAACATATCAGTGATGCACTAAAACTTTTAAATATCCAAGAAAAAAGCATCAAATTCACTGTAGAAATAGAAAAAGACGAGCATTTACCATTTTTGGATCTAAAAATAATGAGGAATAAAAACAGACTAAACTTTGGCATTTACAGAAAACCAACACAGACAGACAACTACATAAAAGCTAATGGCTACAACCCAAGATCCCACAAACAGGCAATCTTCAATAGTTTAGCACACAGACTGGTAAACATCCCTCTCACAGCAGAAGAATACAAAACAGAATACAACAAAATAATTGAAATAGCACAAAAAAATAACTTTCCCAAATCATTAGTGGACAAAAAAGTGAGCTTAGCAAAAAAGAAGAAGCTACTAAAGGAAACCACAACTCTCTCATCTACAGAAACTAATATGATTTTCAAAAAATTCACTTACCATCCATGGGCCTATGATAAATTCAAAAAAGTCTTCAAAAAACAAAATATTCAACTAGCACCAGTCAACCATTTCTCCTTAAAAAACCTAATTTGCTCAAACATCAAAGATGCCATTCCATCAAACAAAAAATCTGGTATATATCAAATTGAATGCAATGACTGTAGTCAAATTTATATTGGAAAAACAAAAAGAAATTTAGAAACAAGAGCAAAGGAACACTTTAGAAACATAAAATATAAACAATTAGAAAAATCAGCAGTTGCCACACATTTTTGGGGAAAAAACCACAACATAAATCCAGAACCAAAACTACTGAAACATACATCAGGAAAACAAGAACTATCCACATGGGAACAAATCTTCATTTCAAAAAATAGGAACAAAGTATTCAATTTCGACATCCCCCAGAAGGATTTGTTCAGCAAGTTCCTTGAGCCGCCACCAGAGGAGACCTGTGACAAGGTATCGTCAGCTACACCAATGAGAACCAGTCGAGAGCCGGCCGATGATAGAGGCAAAGCCTCTGAAACTAGTTCCGGAAAATTTTAAAAGTAAGTGTTGTCTAGTGTCTTTAATCGACTCTCTTTAAAGTTAATATTTTTGTATCTTAAGTGCCTGAAGTGTTCTTTCTTTCTAGTGCCTATGGGAGAGGATATACATAGAAAAACATAAAAACCAACTAATAAACTAATAAACTTTGAAATCCCGCCAGAAGAGAATCCCACATTTAGGTTCATCACTAAATTCATATTCATATTCATATTCATATTCATATTCATATTTATTCACCAGGAGATTCTTACAGAATTTTGGGCTTTGTCAAAATAATATAAATAATTTAAATATATACAGTTGTAAAAATATTTAACTACACAGTATACATGATAATTCTATAAACATTAGTCCTTTTAACAGTTAGTGTGATATTAATAAAGGTTTGAAAGCTAATACACATCATCTTAAGTCGTAAAATCCACAGGGTGAGGCAGGTCCAGGCGTCCACGTCATCTTCCTTGTTGTATCAGCATGTAGTCTCAAACGTATGTAACAAGCAATTTACAAATTCGGATTAGTGTTATGTCATATAGCCTATGTCACATATACATTACAGGTTTTTTATTTAGCATATATACAAATATTCATCTATATCATAGAAAGCACTATTGATTAAATAATTTTTTAACTGTTTAGTAAACTCTGGACCTGATGTTTGTTTAATATTGAATGGTAATTTATTGTATAATACTTTTCCAATCACAAAGGGATTTTTGTCAAAAAACTTCTTTCCTTTCCCTTCCCTATACATATTGCTTTTGGTTCTAGTATCGTATGTGTGTACATTGCTATTAATCTTTATATCTGATTTTTGTCTGACTAAAAGAATAACCCTATAAATGTATAATGACACCACAGTTAATATTCTTTCACTTTTAAATACTTCCTTACAGGAGTCCCTGGAATTTAGTGAGCATATGGTTCTTACACACCTTTTCTGTAATACAAGTAGCCGCTTTAAATTATCTTTATACGTTGTACCCCATAATTCAATACCATAATTTAAATGAGAGTGTATAATTCCAAAGTAAATCCATTTTAAATGAGTTTTATCCAGATAATGTGCCATATAATTTAGCAAATAAATACCCTTACTAATTTTATTACATACAGAGTTTACATGATTTGTCCAAGATAAATTTTTGTCCATATGTAGTCCAAGGAATAAGTGATTGTCTGATGTTTCTAATTCTTCATTTTCAATTTTAATTCTTATATTACTAGAGAGGAGTTTACTGATTTTAAAATATATTATGCTTGTCTTATCTAGATTATTAACCAGGTTGTTGCTAACCAGAAATTTGAATATTTTATCTGTGCCTGAATGTATATTAGAAATTAAGTTATCTTCAGTTTTACCCCAACAAATAATTGATGTGTCATCAGCATATGACACAGCCATCAACAGATGGCAGCAGCAACCCCAGAATTACCCACACCGCTGGATCAAGCTTTAGTCGCATAAGAGCCATAGATGCAAACGATGATTTGTGAAACATGTCCTCAAAATAGATACGAAAGTGAAGCAGATGTGTAATAAATACGACTCATCTAAAAATTAATAATTTTTCGCTTCACTGTGGTGTTCCAATACAGTTAAATCTCATTATGAATGTTTATTTTTTAAAATAAATATCTTTACCCAAACTATTAAATCTATCGGACCATTTAATTGTTTTAATAATTTCACTTCAGGGTTTATTTCATGGTTAAATGACCAAAAATGATCTGCTATGGCCAATCACGAAAGAACATTTTCGTAACATTAAGTATAAACAAACTGATAAAGCGGCCGTAGCAGATCATTTTGGGTCATTTAACCATGAAATAAATCCTGAAGTGAAATTATTAAAACAATTAAATGGTCCAATAGATTTAATAGTGTGGGAAAAGATATTTATTTTAAAAAATAAACATCACGTAATGAATTTTGAAATACCAGCAGTTGATTCTATTTTTAGGTTTGTTTCGTTTTCAGATATTGGTAATACTAAAAAGACATAAGAAAGGCATACCTATTAACCGGTATCCTTGACAATGGAGTTTATCTGTGAACTGAGGGCGTGAGCGATTTGTTTGCGAAATCAATTTCCATTTGAAAAGAAGTATCAACACCAATTTCTTAAGATAAGTGAAGCCTTAATAGCAAATATTTTTATTTTTGTAATATTAAGGTTTCCTTTTCAGTTACAAATGCTTTATTTAGTATTATTAAACACAGTGAAATAAAATGCTTGTCTTATTGCATAAGGCATTTAGTTTTGGTTAACTTAATTCTTTGATATTGTTCTGTGTTCTTTTTATCATTTAAATCTTCCATCCTCAATCTCACTAACATGAACTTCCCTCTAAAAGGTATAAGTTGCATATGTCCACCAGCTTATTTAGCGTCATGGACTGTTATAACAGAATGTTGGAACATGTTAAACACCTATACAGAAATAGCTGAAAAATATCTTCATTATTGTGGTTTCATAATCAAAAAATGTCTTAATAGTAGCAACCTGGAGTATGTCGATATGTTTACATACAGCTACAGCAGGGGGTATGCTGTGGCACCTACCTGCAAACTTCGATAGTGTGAGGCACACAGCGTTGTTCCTGTAACTGCCTAATCCACACTCATTCTGGAGTGTTTTTATGTGGCTCTCCGTTGTCAAGGAAATCTCGGTTACCATGTTTTTTCTTATGTTTTCTCAGCATTACCAACATCTGAAGACGAAACAAACCTAAAAACAGAATCAACTGCTGGTATGTCAAAATTCATTACGCGATGTTTATTTTTTAAAATAAGTATCTTTTCTCAAACTATTAAATTATTAAAACAATTAAATAGTCCTACAGATTTAATAGTTTGGGAAAAGATATTTATTTTAAAAAATAAACATCGCATAATGAATTTTGACATACCAGCAGTTGATTCTGTTTTTAGGCGTGTTTCGTCTTCAGATGTTGGTAATGCTGAGAAAACAAGAAAAAACATTGTAACCGAGATTTCCTTGACAACAGAGTTTGTTTTTGGTGGACTGAGGGCGAAATCGATTTCCATTAGAAAGAAGAAAGAAGTATTAACATCAATTTCTTAAGATATTTGTAGCAAATATTTATATTTGTGTAAGACAATGAACATTTTCAATGCGTGTCTGAAAATTTTCTAAATTCTGCTTTCTGAAACTGTAAATTTCCCATTAAAATGCGTACTTTCATTTCCTTTGTCATGTGAGAGAGTTTCTCTTTAATAAAGGAAGATGTATATTATCGAGGGCTAGTGCCTCAATCAGTGCTGTAGTTGGGCCAGTACGCTGTACCACCTAAAATTTGAACATGTAAGCATGCCATCTAAATTCATGAAGTGATTGGTTAGAAGTAAAGATAAAATAATGTTTATTGATTGTTCTTAGCCCTAAAATGGAAGGCCAACAGCTTTTATATTAGGAATAAAGAGTCAGGCGGAGCAATTTGCAATTCTTAAGTGACTTTTGGTGAGTACTACCTAAACTTTTTTTCAGTTTGGTTAGTACCACCTGAACATTTTTTACAACTACAGCACTGCCCTTGATAATATAAAAATGTAGACATAGTGTCAATAAACTGATTACAAATAGTATTTTTTGATTAATTTTGACATCACTGTTACTAAATTCCTCCAATCATGCATAAAGAAAATTCAGCATTTTTTCAGCACTAAACTCTTGAGACCATGATATATTTCTGTTTAAGGCATATTTCCACTTAACCAGGGCTCCATTGAAGGCAGATTTTACCATATTATTTATTAATGTGATGTTAGCCGGAATTAATATTTTACACCTCGAGCCAGTATGCCATTGCTGGTAACATGCCTGAGGAAGTTTGTAATACTGGCATTCCTATGCAATAAAAACAAAACAAAAATGATTTTATTATGTAAATAACTTATCAACTATAGATTAGTTATAGTCTTTCTCGCTATGGAACTATTATATTATTACATCATTATATACTCCTTCATCATCATCGTCATTGTCATCATCATTAGAATTTAAATCACCCCAACTACCACCACTGTTGTACATTTTGGGACAAAATTCTGGGTTGGGATGATGCTGTTCTACACCGAGTTGCTACAGGACCTCGGTGTTGGGATGCTGCAACATCCAGTTCTTGGGGCTGGTTCTGGTGCTCTGGGTCGCGATATCCTCTCATTACCCACGGCAGCTCCAGTCGCCACATGAAAACCTCTTACCTTGGGCGTGGTATTGGGAGGGGTAGAATGAAAGTAATTTACTAAATAAATTAAAGAATTTATCAAAATTTAACTGTATTGGAACACCACAGTGAAGTGAAATAATTATTAAATTATAGATGAGTCGTATTTTTTACACATCGACTTCACTTATGTACCTATATTGAGGACATGTTTACATGTTTTGCAAACTATCGTTCGCATCGTCGGCTCTAATGCGACTAAAGCTTGATCCAGTGGTGTGGGTAGTTCTGGAGATGCTGCTGCCATTTGTTGATTTTGTGATGAATTTAAATGTGGGGTTGTCTTCTGACAGGATTTCGAAGTTCATGTGTATGTTTTGCTATGTATATTCTCTCCCATATGACGAGTTTGCTATGTTTTTGTATGTATTTTAGTAATTTGGTGCTATGTTCAATTTCATGATTTTCAGACCAGAAATGAGCTGCTATTGTGGACTTATCAATATTTTTGTATCTTAAGTGCCTGAAGTGTTCTTTCTTTCTAGTGCCTATGTTTCTTTTTGTCCTCCCTATGTAAATTTTTTCTCAGTCTTTACATTTAATCTTATAAATGCTTGACTTTTCGTCTGGTTTTATCTTAACATGTCCTCAATATAGGTACGTAAGTGAAGCTGATGTGTAAAAAATATGATACATCGATAATTTAATAATATTAAATAATTGTTTGACTTCTTTTCAAATATTCCAATTTTAATTCCTTCAGAAGTTAATGTAAACAATCAGAACACAAAATTAATATATGATTATGGAAGTATCGCTATTCCTTTTACAATGATAATGTTTTAATCCTTGTCGATTCTACACAGATTGTTTTGCTTTCATACTTGATATAGTTTCAACATAGAAAAACATTTTACTTCTTTATTCCCCAATGAGTGAGTGAGTGGTGTTTAAGGGCCCGTCGACAACAAGGTCATTTGGGCCTTCCCCAATGATGATTCTATGCAGAATTACATTGTGCATCTTTCCTTGATGATATCTATACATAGAATCACAATTTGCTTCTTTACTAAATGGCATCTAAATATAGAATGAATTTAACTCTAACTGATTTGAAATTATTTAATTGGGTATTGCTATAGCAATTCAATAATTTCTCATTAGTTTACATCATCTTAAGTTCCACACTTTTCATGACCATATTTAGTAATCTTCATAATCTTTTCTTTAAATCATTTTTTAAATAATTTAACCTTGAAACAACATTTCTTAAAAATTTAAACTAATATTATAATCTATCGAAATTTAACTGTATTGGAACACCACAGTGAAGTGAAATAATTATAAAATTATAGATGATTCGTATTTATTATACATCAGCTTCACTTACGTACCTATTTTGAGGACATGTTTCGCGAACTATTGTTTGCATCATCGGCTCTAATGCGACTTATGTATATAGTGTATATGATTTGTATTATGTGTAATAAATAAGACTCATCTATAATTTTATAATATTATAATCGTTAAACACATTAACATTATTCTTTTTTTGCTTCCACCTCTTCAATCACTATTTAACCTTCAATTGTTCTTTTCAATCCTGTTTCCTTTCTATTACAATTTTTAATGCTTTCCAATGAATTCCTTTTTCAGTAAATTTAAAATAACAAAATTAAAATAGTGACAACTTTTTAGGAGATTTGAAATAAAACAATGGTTACAATTTACTAACACTTCATTTGATGATTTTTTTGCAGGCAGCCAACAACAGCAGCCCCAACTCCTGCACTGCCACGTTGTCCTGGCTTTTGCCTTCTTAACATCATGGCAGCTTTTTGTGAGAGACCATCTGTTCTGATCCCACATACATCCAACTGTCAGCGTGGTTCTGTGTGCTGTGACAACACACGAAGTGCAAGTGCTACACCCAGACCAAGACCTCGACCCAATCCACCTGCTACTACCAGCACTACCACCACAACCACAACACAATCTCCACCAGACCATCGTCCGGACTGCCCTGGATCATGCATTGTATCATATCTCTCCTTCACATGCTTCCGTGAGTAACTACATATTTCTTTCTTCTTTTAAAGTCCCTTTCTCCCAAAATGTTAAACTGCATCAAACTTTAACCCCATGAAATTGAACATACAAGAAGAACAAACTGCTTATCTTATCAGGTTCTCATTTTTATTTATATATGTCAGTCAATGTAACTGTTTTAACACTGGCATATTAGGGCAACCGTGCATAGAGCAGAAGATTCATGGTCAAATCACGGCAGTGGTATTGAATTTTTCAGTACTGATTGTATCTTTCAAAATTCTGGGGAAATATATGAGTCAAATGGAGTATTTTATGTACATGTTTAGGCTTTCACAGCTGCATTAATCCAATAGAAACTAGTTCTAGTTGTGAACAGACAAGACTTAGAATCTCTGAAGATGCCCGACGGAGTTACTGGTGAAACGTCAGATATGTTTTCACCGTCTAGACCATAGCCTTCAACCCCAGAAACAACATTCTATGGGAGAATTTAATGTCAGGATGGCACGTTGGCCATGGTAGCTAAATGGGTTAGAGCGACTGGATGGAAACCAGGAGATCTGTGATTCAAATACCGGCCATGGCACTGAATTTTCTATGTTGACTCAATCTATCAAAATCCTTAGCCTATATACAGCTAGTATGAGGAAATTATTAATTTCCATCAATTGACTAAAATAATAAGAGTTAAATGATGAAGCCTGGGACTCAAGTACTGACGACAGTAAGTCGCCACAAATGGTGTATCTCGAATGCTAGAGCCCCTAGTGGTTTACTGGGGAAATATGAGTCAAATGGAGAATTTAATGTCAGGACGGCACGTTGGCCATGGTAGCTAAATGGGTTAGAGTGACCAGACGGAAACCAGGAGATCCGTATTTCAAATCCCAGCCATGGCATTGAATTTTTCATGTTGACTCAATCTATCAAAAATTTTAGCCTATATATGGCTAGTGTGAGGAAATTATTAATTTCTATCAATTCCACATTTTTGTTACATAATTAATTATGAATTATATTTATAATACATATGTTAACTAAATGATAGTAAATTCAATACAATCCAGGTGCAGCCAGAACTTCTGTTTGAGGGAGGTTTGATTGCCTCTTTACAATAGTCTCTTTTTTTTGTTCCATTTATACCCTGCCTTTAACTCCAGTGGTCATATTGGCGGCCATTCTCCTTTGGAACATATTGAAGGTGTTAACTATTTGTTGGGTTTGAATCATTAGATCACACACACATTCACATTCTCATTCATACTTCCAGACTCTGGGGAAGATGGGGAATCACCTTGGTCGGAGAAAAATCCCCACCCACACCCAGAATCGAACCCAAGACTCCTCGCATGGCAGGCAGATGCTCTACTTAGCTCTCAACTTAGCTGTGGAGCCAGCCACAATAGCTTTTTATTTATGTTACTTTGTAATTTTTCCTCTCTCTCTCTCTCTCTCTCTCTCTCTCTCTCTCTCTCTCTCTCTCTCTCTCTCTCTCTCTCTCTCTCTCTCTCTCTCTCTCTCTCTCTCTCTCTCTCTCTCTCTATATATATATATATATATATATATATGCCAAGTGAGTCACCTTCCCCTATTTATTTTTTAATTTTTGACTTAGGCCTTTCTTGAATGCCATCTAATGGATGACTTGCAGAACAGTTTATAGAGGACGGGTAGATAACTCAGTGCAAAAGTGTTGTAAAGCACAGAAAGTAATCACTGTGTATGTTGATTCCAAAAGCATACCCAGACACAGGGAGCTGCAGTAGCAATTTCAGACCAGTTTGCAAACTTTTATTCATTAGCGTACATTCACACACACCTTTAAATGCACCTCTGAAAGAATAACCTATCACATGCATCGTTGACAATAACATTGGAACACAAAATGGCTGATGTACACATCAACTTTAACTGCATGCAGAGTTGCATGCGAATATCCTTTTGTTCGGGAATCAACAGTCTTGGAATCCACCACCTACAAACGCGTCTCATGTGTAATGTTTCTGTCACCAACGTGTGGGTGGCACCCAATGAAATGTTCAGTATTTCAGAAAGTGATCTTAAGGTAATTCGTCGATCCTCTCTCACAATGGCAGCAGCAGTGTTGATGTTTTCTTCTGTAAGAGCAGTAACTGGAGCACAGGGTCACCTTCCTTTGAAATTGATTGTCTCCCCTCTCTTTAAACATTTTAAACCACCTTCGTGCTGTGCTGTAGGGAAGAACAGACTCTCCATAGGCCTCCTGTAATATTGTATAGGCCTCAACTGAAGATTAGTTGAGACAAAAACAGAATTTTAAAGCCGCATATTGTTCCTCGCGTGTTACCTCCATTGTAGCGGTAGGCGATACTAAACATGTCTGAACTTACCTGGTTCTTACAGGTGGGAACCAGGAGTACCAACAATGAAACTACTATGGCGTGTTTGTTTCACATTAAGCTAACAGAATATAATAAGATTGAATTTTAGTGCGAAAAATTATGACCGTAAAAAAATTATGATCATTCTTTATTGAACAGCCCTCGTATTAATCCATATGTATACATTATATTCAATGAATCCTATTGTTTGTTACACCCACATATATGTCGGAACACTAAGGATAAACTACATCATTCAACTTTAAAATGTTCTCTGTCAGACATGATACTTGCCAAAAAATAAAAACTTAGCTGTGAAACAGATCAGTGGTTTAAACTTAGATAGATTTTACACATGCTTAACTTTTCATTCATTGAATGCTAGAATGATAAACTTCTGATACTTAATTTTCCAGGAAATGCTGAGATGACAGAATTATTCCGCTGCCGTAAATCTGGAACTCAGTGCTGTGCACCAAAATCTGTGATTAGAGAGCTTCTAGAACAAAAAAATGGTGTTCATGGCAGTGGTATACAAAACAGAAATGAAACTGTTCCTACACATTATCGTCCACCGCCATCTCATTCACATCATACCTCAACGTCACAATTCTCAGGTGAGAGCAGAATTAAGTATTATGAGCAATTAGAAAATATAAAAATGAGATAACCATTGTGTTATTATAGTACATTTGACAACTGTTTCATCTAGTTTAGTGCAGAGCTTTCAAATTTCAGTACAATGATCATGATGTAATTAATATGAACAAAGGCACCCTACTATACAATATGCGCAAGATATGAAGAGTGCTGGATTTACGGTGTAGTGCGGGCAGAGGGGAAGAAGCGAGAGCTAACACTCTTCTGTTTCTGCAGTGTGGTCAACCTTAGAAAACACAGTTCAGCAAAATAGCGTGTAAGATATCACAAGTAACATTGCATTCTCTGAAAACAATCCTTAGTTTTACCCACGCCAGCTCAATTGCATTCAGATCACAGTTATACGGAGGTAGACCAATAATAATGTATACCCTTTTGAGAGCCATAACATCCACAAATGTTCATACAAATATAAATCATTTTCAAGTAAATGCTGATGTACATTGTCACCACACTCATAACAAGGATAAACTGGCAATTCGAGTGCACCAAACGAGCCTTTATGAAGGAAGCTTTAACTACAAAGTGATAATGTTACATAATAAACTTCCAAATTCATTTAAACAAGCTGCATCATTAAAATACTTTAAGAATAAGGTTAAGAAATTTTTGCATACACACTGTTTTTATACGGTTAATGAATTTTTAGAACTATAACCATGTAAATGAGCACTGGGAGCATAGTACATTCACAAACCTGCAATATTTATATTATGACATTTGTTGTAGTAAATTAATCTATGCAAATACCACATGAAGCCATAGAAAAGCTGCTTACTGTGTATATTGTATGTAATCAATTTGACTTTATGTATATACTGTATTTATACATTTTAACGTGTCTCATAACATATGTATGTTGCCAAGGATGAACTAAAATTCTAATTCTAATGCTAACATATGATTGTTGTAAACTGGTTAGCTAATTAACCTCAAAATTGATCAAAACGAAATATGGCGGACATGATAAAGCTTAGTGTATTAGCCTCTAGATGTCACACACACTATTTTGTGGAACTGTGTTTTTCAAGGTTGACCACACTGCAGAAATAAAAGAGTGTTAGCTCTCGCTTCTCTGCCGGCACCACACTTTAAACCCAGCGCTCAACTTATCTTGCGCATACTGTATGTCATGCTCTCATTCTTAAAGTTAAATTATTTAGAAACTAGATTTCCATTTACTGTTTAAAGCTCTTCTGACCAAAAGTTGATTACATGTTTAGGTCCAGCCATCTCAGGAAGCACGACAACAACACTTCGTCCACCTGTATATAACAAATATGTATGTGGAGTAAAGGGTACAGCAAGAAGTCGAGACAGAGTTGGGAGAGTTGTTGGTGGCGAGGATGGAGATCCTGCAGAATGGTGCTGGCAAGTGGCTCTCATTAACTCCCTCAACCAATATTTGTGTGGTGGTGCACTGATTGGAACTCAGTGGGTACTTACTGCAGCTCACTGTGTTACAAAGTAAGTGTTGTTTTAGTAACATAACATTTCAGGGCTACATAAAACATAATTATTTCTCACAAACTTCACTTATGCTTTTTAAGAAAATTGATGAAATTTCTAGAGTATTCAAGAGACTAGTTTTGCAAATAAATCATTTGCATATGTAAAATATGAAGTTAGTTACAGTGGAGCAACAAATAGTATACAAATATAACAATTTGTAATATAAAACTTCACTTATCTTAAAAAAAATGATGAAAATTTTCTTATTAATTAATGAAGATTGCGATTTTGTGAAAGCTCATTCACATCATCAGCTCAAACATCCTCATTGTCAATGTTACAATCACTAGATGTCACTATGTTTTTGCCAGTACTACCAAAATCTGAAAATGAAATAAACTTAAAAACAGAATTGGCTGCCGGTATTTCAAACTTCATTATGCCCTCCCTCCATGCGCGGCTATATTATAGCATGCTGAGAGACACATCGCTCCAGTCTTGGACTCATGAGCCCTCAAGTTCGTAAACCTGATGACGCCAGACACAGCTTCCAGCGAAACGTCGGATGTTAAACCAATTGGACCACGGCCTAGAATCCCGGAAGATGTATATAATGTAGTAGACAACACCGACCATGAAAGCCTTAGTGAAGTTTGTAACAGATTATTATATTTTACTGTAATATAATAAAATAATAAAGTTTGTAAGAATAGATTGATAGAGTCGACAAAAAAAATTCAATGTCACGGCCGGGATCTACTGGTTTCCATCCAGTCGCTCCAACCCATTGAGCTACCATGGCCAATGTGCCATCCTGACATTAAATTCTCCAGTTGACTCATATATTTTCCCGGTAAACCGCTAGGGGCTCTTGCATCTGAGATACACTGTTCATCGCAATTTACTATTGTAAGTGCTTGAGTCCTAGGCTTCATCATTTAACTCTCATTATTTAAGTTAACCGCTTTGCCAATGGCCATTTAAACCCTTCAGGGGCCGGAAACGGATACCCAATAAACAGAACAAGACATTAAATTGTTAAATGCTGTAAAAATGCATCATAAATACAATTCTGTATTTTCCGTATTTATTAAGTTATTTAAACAAAACAAAAACTGGTTTAAAACCCATTAAAGGCAGTATACATCTACAGTAACAAGAAAGTAGAGACTACATTAATAAATCGTTGAAATTTCACTACTTTTTTCACTGTAGCAAAAGCCATTCTTTGAGCTAAACACACCTAATATTTGAATCATTTTGTTTTGTGTGTATGCGAATGAATGTATGTATAGCTATGCAAGCTACTTCTCCGGTTCAAGTTTAGTTTATTTATGCTATACCAAGCGATAATCATACGAGTATATATTGCGTTACACACACATGCTGGAAAGAAAACTCTCTGTCAGCATCTGTTATTACAGTGTTTCTCAACCAAGGTTTCTGGTAGCCTTATACAGCTGTTTTCGCTCAGTATTTTAGTTATTTATACTCTCTCTGTATTCAGAATGATTTCTTATAGCAATCAAGAAATAAATGAATGGCACATTTGAAATTGTTAATTTCAATGTTAATCATGGCTTATCCCTATAATGTAGCAAATAAATTACCTTGGGTATGATGTGTACAGGCTTCTGATATTACTGTAGAAAATCTGGAAGATTTGTTGTGCGATTATGAAGGAGATGTTTAGGATATACGTAGCAGTGACGTGTACTGATCTACAGATGGCATATTAGCTACTCCATTGTTTGGGGAATTGGCGGGTCAAATATGGGTGATGCGGATCAGCTATTACTAGCTATCCCTCTTTACGGAAAACAGTTAAATAGTAAAGTATTTTTATACCACTAGATGTAACCATGCACAATTGTTTAGTAATTTTCAGAGCTGTAAATTCATGCAAGACATTGATCTACCTGTACTTGCGCGTATAAATAGCTCGTAACCTAATTGAGTATTATAATACTCAGAGGCCTCTTTATACTGGGGGTAAGAAATTCACCATGACATCACCCCTCATACTTGAGAGAAAACACTTTCCTAAAAGGATACCACCCACAACCAAAAAAGTTGTAACCATTTCGAAAATGTGTAGTGTGTTGCGAAAAAGAAGTTCGCAAGGAAACCAATATTATTTGGTGTGAATCTGCAGATGTGCCCTTGGGTGTTTATCCCGGTTTGGAGGTGTACAATTCAAAAAGAAACCTTTAAGGGTACATTTACATCCCTTATAGAACTAATTTAAATTTATTGTAAAATAGGAAGATTAAAATAATTGGTGTTAAATGAGTATTAAATGCATGTATACGCAGGATGTCTATACACGTCCATATCGGTTTGGGGCATTTTAACTTGGACGTCATATGACGTCCATACCGGTGAAAGGGTTAATTGATGGAAATTATTCATTTCTTCACACTAGCTGTATATAGGCTAAGGTTTTGGACTGATAGTCGACAAGAAATATTCAGTGTCACGGCCAGGATTTGAACTACAGATCTCCTGGTTTCCGTCCAGTCGCTCTTACCCATTGAACTACCATGGTCAACTGTCGTCATGACATTAAATTTCCCAATTGACTCATATTTCCCCGGTAAACCACTAGGGGCTCTCACATCCGAGATACAGCATTCATGGTGACTTAAACTTAAATAATAAGAGTTAAATGATGAAACCTGGGACTCTGGTACTTACCATAGTAAGTCACCATGAATGGTATATCTCGGATGCAAGAGCTCATAGTGGTTTACTGGGGAAATATATGAGTCAGTTGGAGAATTTAATGTCAGGAAGGCACGTTGGCCATGGTAGCTCAATGGGTTAGAGCGACTGGAAGGAAACCAGTAGATCCATAGTTCAAATCCCGGCCGTGGCATTGAATTTTTCATGTTGACTCTATCAATCCAATACCTTAACCTGTATACGGCTAAGCTGAAGAAACGAATAATTTCCATCAATTAACTTAAATTTGTAAGAATAGTTTATAGAAAAATGATTAGAGAGAGTCCTGTAAACAAAACACTTCATAATTTTTTATGAATTATAATAATGTTTGTGTTCTCTTACAGCATAGTGCGGTCAGGTGATGCTATTTATGTGCGTGTAGGAGATCATGACCTGACTCGTAAATATGGAAGTCCTGGTGCTCAGACTCTGCGAGTAGCTACCACATACATACATCATAACCACAACAGCCAAACTCTGGACAATGATATTGCCTTACTGAAACTTCATGGTCAAGCCGAACTTAAGGATGGCGTATGTCTGGTGTGCCTTCCTGCAAGAGGAGTAAGTCAAGCAGCGGGAAAGAGATGCACTGTAACAGGCTATGGTTATATGGGAGAAGGTAAACTGCTTATCTTTTCATTAAATTTGTACAGAGACAAATGTTTTAGTTACTTTTACAATGTGCATTGTTTTACTATAGATCTCATAAGTAATGCTTTTAAATTGGGTTTATATTGCATGAACCTAGTCTCGCCATAAATACTGTTACAAGCTTTTGACACATACTGTAGATTCGGTTTGGTACATAAACATTTGCGTGTAAGCACATCTTAACCTTAAACCATTGTTACCTTGTCTTTGAAAGAGGAAGTATTTAGCTCCAGGTTTCACCATGGAATGGGGTATTATGAAAATCATGTAGCCGTATTTGCATTGCATAAAGTCGGAAAATTTGCAAGTGACATTTTCAAGATGCTGCAAAAGCTGAAAATCAGCCGTTTGTTTGTGTACCACACCATTGAGTGATTCACTGCAACTGGGACTGTAATGGATCGGCCGAGGGAGGGTTGACCATGCAGTGTCAGGACTCCAGCAGCACAAAAAGCAGTGGCGGCTAGTGTTCGGAGAAATCATGTGCGGAAGCAGGCTATCTTGTCCCATGAAAATGAACATTTCAAAAAGGACAATGTCCAGGCTTCTATCAGAGGATCTTGGAGTAAGGGCTTATCACCGGCGTAAAGGACATTATCTTGACACATGCCTAAAGAAGCTGAGAGAGCTTAAATGTTGATGTCCCGTACAGTGTTATGCTCAAAATGGTTATCGGAACATCCTTTTCATTGATGAAAAGGTTTTCATATTGTGACTTTGGGGGTTCGTGAAATTAAAAGTCCAATTGCACAAACTCAAAATGTTCTTTATTTCCACCGAATTACAGTTGGAACACTTGCCGATTACACAGAATTACGTAGTGCACACAATTACAATTCGCCAGTTCGTCTGTCACAGGTCCACTCTACACTCACAATTATGTACAACTCCTCTGATGCACGTACACAGTCTTCCAGTCCGTTCACCAGCACAGCGCTCCTCACAGCTGCTCGCCAAGAACTGAACTGAACTGTCCACTTCATCCCTTATATACGCAGATCTCTGTGCCTGGAAGTTTTGCGGCTCAGTGAATCACTGAAGGTTTCAGACTCAATGAAGGAGAGGAAAGAGATGGCTAGTGACGTTTTTCCAAGCGTCCCCTCGTAGCGCTACAAGATAAA
The DNA here is from genome assembly GCA_030765055.1 of Mantis religiosa. Lineage (NCBI taxonomy): Eukaryota > Metazoa > Arthropoda > Insecta > Mantodea > Mantidae > Mantis > Mantis religiosa. The sequence continues at coordinate 41,267,952 of CM060960.1, forward strand.
TGGGTAGGCATGGCCTGAATGCCTCCGGTCGACCACCCTGCTGCTAGCTGGCCGTGCCTTACGATAATTAGGTGACAATATTGAGAAGTCTTTCGATGTGCAAAATGACAGGGGTTATGCATCATGCCAGTAATAAGGTTCCTAAAATTTTAGTTAATTTATGGAAATTAATAATTTCCTCATACTAGCCGTATAAGGCTAAGGTTTTTGATAGAGTCAACATGAAAAATTCAATGCCATGGCCAGGATTTGAACTACGGATCTCCTGGTTTCCATCCAGTTGCTCTAACTGACATTATATTCTCCATTCGACTCGTATATTTCCCCGGTGTAAACCACTAGGGGCTCTCGCATTCGAGATACACCGCTTGTGTATCAATTAACTAAAATAATAAGAGTTAAATGATGAAGCCTGGGACTCAAGTACTTACAATAGTAAGTTGCCATGGACACTACCATACCGCGTTAGTGACCTTTAGCCCCTATTGCTGTAACCTGACTCTTCATATTCTATACAATATCCGCACGTTTCCGCCACGATGTCGCAGCCCTAATCATAACTAAGGCCCATAGCTATTGCATTATTATAACAATTTGTCCATGTTTTGGTATGTGTGTGTGTGCATGTATTTTTTGTTTCTTTTTGCAAATCTTACTATAACTTACACAGATAAGCTCTCTCTAACTCATCCTGTGTTGGTAATTATTACAGCTGGACCCATACCATTACGAGTACGAGAAGCAGAGATACCTATTGTAAGTGATGCTGAATGTATCCGAAAGATCAATGCTGTGACAGAGAAGATATTCATCCTCCCTGCTAGCAGCTTCTGTGCTGGTGGAGAAGAAGGCAATGATGCATGCCAGGTATTACTTGGGATTCAAATTATGTTATAAATGATTAATTTTGGGAAGAGTCGACAAATTATTATTTAAAAATTTTCCTCTCCACTTATGTCTTATTTATTCAAGACTAGTTTCTGGTTTTTTTCAAAACTGGTCCAAGTTATCCAGTCATCTGGGTTAACCTAGAAGGACCGGCTTGTATGGTCTACCGAGAAGAACCAACCCGTCATTTTGATGGGTGCAGTTTTATTTGCCCTTTTTAAAATAGTAAACAAATTTGAATGCCTACCAGTTTACCTAATATTATACAGTTTACCAGTATATAATTTTACTTTTGTATGAAAAATTACATGGGAAAATGAACATTTTAAGCCTAAAAATTAATCCAAAATATATACAATAACCAAAAGTGAAATGGACAGATTCCCTTAGCAAACACATGTGTTTTAACATAAAATTTTGAATACCACAGCATATAGTAGAAAAAACACTTATAAACCTGATTTCGCTCATTCAATGCCACCTGCAGCATCGTAGCACCTTACACACATGTATTCAGTGTTGCTTAAACATGGTCCACAAACATACGTGCTGCATTTGTTACATAAATGCTTGCTCCTATTCTTCCCTCTGCATCCGCCAATTTGGCATGTCTTCCAAATGTTGCTCTGCTGAGGCATTGTGTTAGGAAGTGTATTTTGTACCCTTGTGGATTTATATGCTGAAGGCAACTCTTCTGCTAAGTTATATATGAACTAAAGCCTGTTTACTTTTTCACCTGTTACTTCCTTATAGAGTACCCATGCATAGGCTACCTTCTGCATCCATATTTCACTGTGTACAGTCGAGCCATCTGATTGATGGCGTTAACACCATACGTGGTGTTATTGTAGTACGACACTGATTCTGGTGGCTTTTTAGGATGTTGTTTATTTATAGTAACTGTGTCATGCATTGAACTCAAAAGGAGCACATTTTTGTTCTTTTTCCCCCTGATAGCATGTCAGAGTTATGCCCCTTGACTTATAAAGTACAGTTGTGTGCAAAGGTGCTGTAGCACATTTTGCTGATTGAGGGATTTCCCTGCCCAAAATGCTTGTACTTTTATGCTTCAAACTTTCTGCAAGGCATTTGGTTGTGGACAAATTGTCACATGTAATATTTCTTCCTGCAAAAACAAAGGGCTAGACGCATTGCAACATGCTCTGCAAGAGGAACACCTGTGAGGTGCTGCTCGTCTTTACCCAGGTAAGGAAAACCAGTCACCAGGTACTTTGAATTTGAATCAACTGCAAGCCAAAACTTTATTCCAAATTTGTCCGGTTTATTGCTCATATACTGAATGAAAGAGCATCTAGCCTTGCAAGGAAACATTTAAAGTATAAACTTGAAAGAAGCGTAGGGACAGTGAAGCACAAATTAATACAAAATTGAATCGAGAATATATTGACACATTGCTTCACTCACACTGAGGTCCTCCATCTTGGTTGACAGTATGAAAATAACACTATCGAGATTTGAATGCTTCTCAGACTTGTAGGCCTAATCACTCAAAGTATAAACTTGAAAGAAGCAAGTGTGAGTGAAGCAATGTGTCAATATATTCTCGATTCAATTTTGTATTAAGGAAACATTTGCTCATCCACAGTAATATTTTCACTTGGAATGTAACACTGCATTGAATTGGCAATAAAAGGATTCCAGACATGAGTAGCAGCTGCAAAGTGATCTATACTTAGTCTTTGGGAACGTGTGTCCTTGTCATCAAATCGCATAAACCACAAAATTTCAGCGAATTTGTTTCTGCTCATTGTGTTCCTAAAAAATGGTGGTCCCCAGGTATTCGACCATAATAACTTCAACGGAAAGTTCTTTGCTCCCACACCTCGTAAATACATAAGCGGTAGCACGAATTGCACCACTTGGGCAATAAAGCTTTCTTACTCCTTAACAAAGAGTCCGCAGAGTGCCATAAACCAATCAGAAAGGAAAACAACAACAGATGTGGACAGATCTGAAGGCTATTGTTACACTTCCGTACCTGTCAAAATGAGGGTACCTGTCAAGCTAGACTCTCTAGGAACTGAATTATCTGCTCCGCTCACATCTTTGCTAATGAAGCCACAACAGTATAAGTACTTCATGATGTTTATAAACTCAGTGTTTAAACGTCTGAAATAGTTTAAATTAATATACATCAGATTAAAACATATTTTCTTCCTTCTAGTATTTAAAATATTTTTGTTAAAATTGTGTATTTTTATGTATCAACTCTAACCCTAATATACCACTGTGTAAAATAGGGTTCATAAATCTGGATAAATAAAAAAAAAAAAAATGAGGGATGGCGGTCCTACTAGTAGGAGTTGTTTGTACCTGTTTTTAGAAAGTTCCAAAGTGCTTAATTCTTTGTGGACGTGTTTGTCATAGGTATTTATTAAAAGTTGTAGAACATGGGAAGTGTAGAAAAAAAAACATAAGCAAGAAATGAGTCTTCTAAAGCAGTGCATCCATCAAAATGACGGGTGCAGTCCTTCTAGTGTTTAAGAGGTCCAGATTAACAGAGTTTTACTGTATTTAAGATCTTTTCATGGCAAATACAAGATATACCTTGAATTTTCTTGCAATAGCCTATGAAGTTCTCTTCATTTGGAAGGACTTTTTGATAATTTTGCATAACTGTTAAAGGATATGATATCACAGATAAAAAAGATGGAAATGGCACTATCACCTAATAGACTTTCACAACAAACAATTATCATTACTGTCGCCTTTTTACATTTTTTGGAACAATATAGTCACTATGTAATGGTTATATATTATATTTTGCAGGGTGATGGAGGAGGTCCTCTGGTTTGTCAAGATGACGGCTTCTATGAGCTTGCCGGTTTAGTATCCTGGGGATTTGGTTGTGGACGTGTGGATGTGCCAGGAGTGTATGTTAAAGTGTCGTCATTTATCGGTTGGATCAACCAAATCATTAGTGTAAATAATCTATAGCAGAACACTTACTTTTACTAGTGCTGCAAGATACGTGAAGACACTGAAAGTTCCACTAGATTGTCCTAGATGACAAAAAGTTGCCCAAACAAGTAAGGTTAAAGTGAAACAAAATCAATCAGATCAGTGATCCTGTGCATGCATCTGCTAAATCTGTCATTGTATATACCAGCTCAGCCACATAACACTACCTCTGCAAATGTCTTGGAAACAAAAATAGTAATTTTTTACTTTCACAGGCATGAAGGAGAGGTGAGATTTGTTAAAGTAAATTATATATTTAGAAAACTATACTCTGCGGCAGAACAGCAATGTCCAAGCCCTATAGCCCAGCCTCTATATTGGGTGTCATGAATGGGGTGCAGTAGGGCCGGGAGGGATGTGGTTACTCTACCGAGTTCAGTTTCGTTTCAGTTAAACAAATTAAAAATAAGTTTATATTATATGCATACATTTTTGAATGGGCTGTATAATCTACTTTAGTAAGTCTCTCCCTACATTCACTCCTATAAGAGTCATTTCTCAATTCCTATTTTTACAAGGGCAGATCAAATATAAACGGAAATTACTTTTTTAAATGTATTTAATCAACAAACAAAAATGCTTATATACTGATTAGTTTTCTGGGCTCTTCTTTCTAATATGCGACGCAGAGATTTTTTTCTAAGTCCTTCACACATTTTGATGTTTTTATATACAACCATGATTTTTAATATAATTTCTTTACTTTTTAGTGCAATTTCATGCTGGGGGGCATTCTTTTAACATTATTAACATTTTTTTTATTTCCTTACTGCGTATGTAGCCAAATTGAAGAATTCAGTGCAGCCAAACTGTCCTTGTTTCTCCACTGAACACAATGCTGCCAACAGTCTTACTTGTCTCTAAATTACACTAGCAAACTAACACAAAGTAGTACCTAGATAAATTTAACATTAGTGTTAACGCTGCGTCGATTTTTATGTTACATTTGTTAACATTAATTTTAACATCTGTTGGTAAAATCGGGCACAATTCGCGGCAGTAGCTGAACCAGTCCGCGAGCTCCTACATTTTACTGATTTGTCAAGCCATTTCCCAATTTTCAGCAATGTACTGAACGACTTAAATATTTGAAGAACGCACAGAACAAACCGCCTTCACTTCTAACAGTACAATTGGCACTTTTGCTGGACAGCAAGCCTACTTTTGTAAAGCAATAAAACCTGAAAGGAAACATGGTCAAAACTGATCAGCGCTAAACTCATTCACATGCCCTTTTGCACCGGTGTAGACAGATGTCTGGGGCATTTTTGCAGAGGTTGGCTACAAGTGTTACATATCTTTCTTGTGTTGCCTGCAACACGAGGACTGCAGGCTATCTGCTTGCGTATGCGTAAACATGCACTGTTGGGCTTAGAAAATATTCTCGCGTCACACAAAAAAAGTTTTTCTGTTTTCTGCATAGTGTCCTGCCTTTGATACACATTTTCTCCATTGGATTGACAAGTTTTTGATGCCATCCTTATAGAAAGAAGAAGGATGCATGTGAAACTACAGTTCGGCTGCTCTATCTCCGGCTCTGACATTTCTCGAGAGGGGGAAGCAGGCTGTTGCCAGTTCTTTAGCGGGAATATCAAACCGAGGAACAATGCGTATTTTAAATATTTCACGTATTTGCATATTTCACAAACCAGTAGCCATATCATTATAATAGCAATAATGATAGGACTTACGAACACTAAAAATCGGAATTCACGCACGCAAACTATACCAAAGAAAGTTCACCAGCGCAAGCAGCTAAAGCCACGTGGTTCAAACAAATTTAAGCTGGCAACATGGTGTTAGGTTCGGAAGCCACGCCTAGCAGCGACAATGCTGATTGGCGCTAGCATACAGTTTTAACTTCCTGACCACAACACCGGATGTAGAGACTCCCAGTACTACCAACAGATGCAGTTAGTGTGTGTGAAAGATGTGAACGAAATATTCAAATAGAGTGATGTAATAAATATCTTGCATGATAATGAAACTGCAAGTTGTATTTCAGTGTTTTAAAGCTAATATAGAACTATATTTTCATTCTAAAGATAATTTTGAGGATATGTTTTCAATTGCTCATTACTGTATGTTGGTACTATTAGCTTTTCCCCCTCCACCTCTTGCAGTCGCAAAACATCAGAGCGGGAGATACAACAGCCGGACTGTAGTTGCACAAGAACTCTTCTCCACTTATCAAAGCACTGTCCTCCTAGGTCTTGTTTAAGTGGTCCAAACAAATGGTAGTTGCAGGGCAATAAATATGGACTGTAAGGAGTATATTCCAGAGGTGTCCAATGCATTTTCTCCAGTTTTTCCCGCGTTGAAGTGGCAGTATATGTCCTCGCATTGTCATGGAGAAAAATGGCGTTTTGGATCGGTTATCGGCTTCGCTTGCGATATGCAGCTTTGGCTTCATGTAAAATGTGACAATAATAGGCTGCATTAATTTTGCTTAGTTCGTGAAGAAAATACACTGGCAAAACGCCCGCGGAGTCCCAGAAAACAGTTGCAAGCACTTTTCCATCAGATGGGTGTGTTCTGACCTTGACCTGACCTGCTTCATCTCCTCGCCGCCACTCCATGCTTGCTTGCTTTGACTCTGGGGTGTAATGATACACCCACATTTCATCAAAAATTGCAGTGCAATTCAATAAATCTTCTCCCTGCTCCTCGTAGCGACGCAAGTGTCTCTGACAAACTTCCTGGCATAACGTTTTTTGTTCCTGGTTGAGGGACGAGGAACCTACCTGGCAGACAATTTTTTGTAATGGAGTTCATCTCAGATGATTGTTTGATCAGTTACATAACTTATTCCTAGGGAGAAAATTTTTTTGGATAATTTCATGCACTGATCTTCTTCAATAATGTCACAAATGGCAACATATCTGCAGTAATGCTTGTCTGCAATCTCCCCCTATGAAGTTCATCTTCTACAGCTTCTCTTCCCACCACTAAACTTTTAGCCAACTCATACACTCCAGTCTGCCAAAGTGTTTCTTCCCCAAAGAGTGCACGGAGCTGTCTCAAATTTTCAGATGGTTTGGTGCCTTATTTTTCAAGAAATCTGATGATGATGATGCGTTGCACAAAAGATGTAAGCACCTCTTACTCACTCATGGCATACTGACGCAGCCCCATTCCCTGCAGTGCATGCGCGCAATACCCCCACCAACATACTGACAAGTCTCTCCTAAAAATTATTATCAACAGCAGCATTATATTAAAATTCACATTTATATTTGATCTGGCCTCATATTTCCAAGATACTTGTGGTAGTTCTGATAGGCTTACAGTTAAAGTTTTTCACAGCTATAGGATTCTTGCTTAGAAAAATCACACAAGTTGATTAGAAATAGTTATAATTAAATGCAACTAAAACTAGTAAACATAACAAGGTTGCACTGCATTTCAGAGGTAGTATACTACTGTATAGAAGGTAAGTCTCTTAAGACAGTTTTTTTATACTTAACAAGAAATAAAAAATATGGCTTTGGAAAAAAATAAAGCCTGAAGATCATGTTTAGTGTCAGGTGCTCTATGGCTATTGTTACTCTAGTACTATACGTGCACGTTTTCTTGAGCGCTGATTTTACGGTGTAGTGTGGACAGGGAAGAAGAAAAGGGAGCTAACATGTTCTTGTTTCTGCAATGTGGTCAATCAAGAAAAACACAATTAAGCAAAATAACATGTAAGATAAGTGAAGATATTCACTGCAAAATAATTGTACAGTATGTGCGCGATAAGAGCGATCAGGTTCCAAGTCCTCATTCGGTAAGTTTCATTTAATTCCGTAAACATAGATGACAACTTTGACATTTGAAATGCGCTATACACTGACATCTAGTGGCTAATACGCTAAGCTTTATTATGTCCGCCATATTTCGTTTTGCTCAATTTCGAGGTTAATTAGCTAACCAGTTTACAACAATCGTATGTTAGAATTAGAATTTTAGTTCATCCTTGACAACATATACATGTTATGAGACACATCAAAATGTATACAATATACACAATAAGCAGCTTTTCTATGGTTTCATGTGGTATTTGCATAGACTAATTTACTACAAGAAATGTCATAATATAAATATTACAGGTTTGTGAATGTACTATGCTCCCAGTGCTCATTTACATGGTTATAGTTCTAAAAATTCATTAACCGTATAAAAACAGTGTGCTTGCAAGCATTTCTTAACCTTATTCTTAAAGTGTTTTAATGATGCAGCTTGTTTAAATGAATTTGGAAGTTTATTATATAACATTATCACTTTGTAGTTAAAGCTTCCTTCATAAAGGCTCGTGTGGTGCGCTCGAATTGCCAGTTTATCCTTGTTACGAGTGTGGTGGTAATGTACATCAGCATTTACTTGAAAATGATTTTTATTTGTATGAACATTTGTGGATGTTATGGCTCTCGAAAGGGGACACATTATTATTCGTCTACCTCCGTATAACTGTGATCTGAATGCAATTGAGCTGGCGTGGGCAAAACTAAGGAATGTTTTCAGAGGATGCAACGTTACTTGTGATATCTTCACTTATCTTACACACTATTTTATGGAACTGTGTTTTTCAAGGTTTACCACACAGCAGAAACAAAAGAGCATTAGCTCTCTCTTCTTCCCCTCTGCCTGCACCACACCGTAAATCCAGTGCTCAACTTATCTTGCACGTACTGTATGTCTAATGAAGAGCACCTGGCATGATTCTGAATTACATTACATAAATTATAAACTGTACGCCAGAGCCTATTGACAGTAAGGTTGCAACACAGTGAATATTATTGTGCTAGTCTCTGTGAATACTTTTGTTTCAATTTAATCTAAATGTCTTCCGAGTATACGGTTTTCTTGGAGTGCAAGGAAGAACATTAATAGATGGGTGATCTTTATAGTGATGGAACATCTCGTGCTCACATGAACCAGACTGTTGACCAAGTTTATTTATTTATTATTTATACAAAGCAATAACATTTTAAATTAAGTAAAGTAGTACTACAAAAGTGCTAAAACATTCTGTAGAAAGTAATGTTCCATAATTGTCTTCATTTCATTTTTATACATTAAAAGTTACAGTAGAATGCCTAATCATTTGTTTTGTACCTGAAAATGTTAGTTCCAGTGTCACCGTTCTTTACTTTATATATCTAACGAGTGTCTCAAATGAGTCTCTGCAGTGTACTCGGACGCATATGGGTGTGGTTAAGTTGGTAGCGGAAGTACGGAGAAGGAACACCGACCTTTGAACAACAATAACCGTCCTTCCTTCCTCCTACCACTTGAATACTGCACTGAGAAGGGTGTACATTTATTTATACATTTATTTATTTATTTGTACAGTTTCCATTACAATTTCACTACAATGACTTTAGCATCATACATGCACTTATTACACAGCCTGTACAAATACATGAAATTGCTGACCCTAAGATTTACTCGCTGACTCAAGTCCCCTGGTCATAAGCCTTTGGTTCTCCTGAGCAGCTTGGTGTCATTTCTTCCTGAGCTTCGCTTCTTTTAACCTAATCCACTTTTCTCTTAACTTATATAAGAATTCTCCTACAGGGATAGTGGTGGAAAGGGTGTTAAAATATCGGGCGAGAGTTATGAGTTTAGATGAGCAGAATATTCTGCACCAATGTTTGATATTACAGGAAAGACTAAATCAGAAAGATTCAGGTGTTTCCCTTATCTGAAAGGTGAACATCTGGTAACTCCAAACTCTAGTGGCCCTGGGCTCATTTGAGTATTATTTCACCCCTTTCATACATCGTCCGGTATCAGTTAACATTGGAGTACGTAACACTAACAAACGTGTGCACATGGCAGGGCCTTGAGGTGTATTGACCATCAATGAATAAGCGCTGCAATCGCTTGTAATCTTGTTTACTAGAAGAGCAAAATATTAGTAACCTTTTTGATAGATAGAGTCAATATGAAAAATTCAATGCCATGGCCGGGCTTTGAACCACGGATCTCCTGGTTTCCGTCCAGTTGCTCTTAACCTTTGAGCTACCATGGACAACGTGCCTTCCTGACATTAAATTCTCGAATTGACTCATATATTTCCCCGGTAGACCACTAGGAGCTCTCGCATTTGAGATGCACCGTTTGTGGCGACTTACTGTCATAAGTACTTGAGTCCCAGGCTTCATAATTTAACTCTTATTATTTTAGTTAATTGATGGAAATTGATCATTTCTCCACACTAGCCGTATATAAGCTAAAGTTTTTGATAGAGTCAACATGAAAAATTCAATGCCATGGCCGGGATTTGAACCACAGATCTCCTGGTTTCCATCCAGTCGTTCTTAACCTTTGAGCTACCATGGCTAACGTGCCGTCCTGACATTAAATTCTCCAGTTGACTCATATATTTCCCCGGTAGACCACTAGGAGCTCTCGTATCCGAGATACACCGTTTGTGGCGACTTACTATCGTAAGTACTTAAGTACCAGGCTTCATAATTTAACTCTTATTATTTTAGTTAATTGATGGAAATTAATAATTTCTCCACACTAGCCGCACATAGGCTAAGATTTTTGATGAATAGAGTCAACATGATAAATTCAATGCCATGGCCAGGATATGAACCACGGATCTCCTGGTTTCTGTCCAGTCGCTCTTAACCTTTGAGCTACCATGGCCAACGTGCCGTCCTGACATTAAATTCTCCAGTTGACTCATATATTTCCCCGGTAGACCACTAGGGGCTCTTGCATCCGAGATACACCGGCCATGGCATGAAGTTTTCATGTTGACTCTATGCATCAAAAATCTTAGTGTGAAGTGTAAAGAAATTATTAATTTCCATCGATTAACTCAACTAATAAAAGTTAAATGATGAAGCCTGGGACTCAAGTACTTACGATAGTAAGTTGCCACAAACGGTGTATCTCGGATGCGAGAGCCCCTAGTGGTCTACCGGGGAAATATACGAGTCAACTGGAGAATTTAAAGTCAGGACGGCATGTTGGCCATGGTAGCTCAAAGGTTAAGAGCGACTGGATGGAAACCAGGAGATCCGTGGTTCAAATCCCAGCCATGGCATTGAATTTTTCATGTTGACTCTGTCCATCAAAAATCTTAGCCTATGTACGGCTAGTGTGGAGAAATGATTAATTTCCATCAATTAACTAAAATAAAGGAAATGATATTAAAAATAGGGTTGGGTGTCAAGTGGGAAAACAGGGAATTATTGCAAAGTGGATTTTGGAAAGAACTTAGGTTAAGAACGGAAGATACTGAAAGGCAAGAAATGTTAGGAAGCTTCAACTTGAAAAGCTCACTGAAAATTTATAGAGATATGAAAGTGACGTGGAACAGGGAAAAATACATTGATATTTGTGATAAAGCAGCAAGAGAAGGCTTTGCATGGGACAGAACAGGGGTGGTAAAACTGAAGGGTTTGGGGAAGAGGGAGAGATCTGAAGAAATGTCCATTGTGTCACCAAAAGGATAAAGAATGACATTTGCTTTTAGAATGTGAAGAAACTAGGTTGCTTAGGAAGAAGATAAAAAAGAATGTTCTAGGCTACCAAAAGAAATTCAAGCAATGAAGTTAATGAGTGTAAAAACTAGGAAAAATTTAATTGAAATTGGGAACTTTTTGGGCAAAGTAAGAGCCAAATGGTTGAGGAAGATAAGTAAATATGATGAAGATGAAGATGAAGTTATTTTAGATAAGTTGCCAATAGGGACCTATTACTTCAACAACCTCAGAGTTTGAGTCTATTGAGCCCAAGGGTAACCAGCAACTCAGTGTAGTAAATAAGTATGTAAATGTATAAGAATTTGTAATTGAAATGGAAATAAAGATTACTTAAAATATTAAAAGCAGAAGCATTAACAGTGAAGTATTCTTCATATTTAAGTTTGAATTTATGAGTCACTATGTTTACACTCAGTCTTCACTTACTTGTTGTTGTATAATTGAAACGTTTTCAAGATCATTCGATCTCATCATCAGCTGTTTGGTGAGTAAATGAACCTCCCTCTTCTTCCACTGCTACGGAGCTCCGATCACTCTGCCATCTGGTGTTAGTGGCACTAAGTTTTAATACTTCATTTAATGCCGGGATTTCAAAATTTATAACTTTATCACGGTTTTTGTTTATGAAATTTTTTTCCCAAATATCTAATTCTATGGGTGTACTTAAAGATTTTAACAGTTTAATGTTGTGGCCAATGTTGTGGTTTTCTGTCCAAAAATGGTGTGAAACTGCAGATTTTTCTGTTTGTTTCAACTTAATGTTCCTCTGGTGTTCTTTTTGCCTGGTTAACAAGTTTCTCTTAGTTTTTCCTATGTAGCTTTTTTCACAGGTTTCACAATTAATCTGATAAATTACTGATTTCAAATTGTTGGGGATTGTATTTTTCAGTGGTTTATTTAGCAGGTTCCTCAGACTGAATTTGTTTTGGGGTGCTAGTTTTAAGTTTAGTCTTTTGAAGATTCGTTCAAATTTTCTAAAAGCCCATGGATGGTAGGTGAATTTTCTGTATTGCCAATTTGTGTTACTAAGTGGTGTGAGAGTGGTATTTTTTGATCTTATCTTCAGTTTTTTTTTTGATAAGAAGATAAGATAAGATAAGATAAGATAAGATAAGATAAGATAAGATAAGATAAGATAAGATAAGATCAAAAAATACCACTCTCACACCACTTAATAACACAAATTGGCAATATAGAAAATTCACCTACCATCCATGGGCTTTTAGAAAATTTGAACGAATCTTCAAAAGACTAAACTTAAAACTAGCACCCCAAAACAAATTCAGTCTGAGGAACCTGCTAAATAAACCACTGAAAAATACAATCCCCAACAATTTGAAATCAGGAATTTATCAGATTAATTGTGAAACCTGTGAAAAAAGCTACATAGGAAAAACTAAAAACTAAAAGGAAAAACTAAGAGAAACATGTTAACCAGGCAAAAAGAACACCAGAGGAACATTAAGTTGAAACAACAGAAAAATCTGCAAATTCACACCATTTTTGGACAGAAAACCACAACATTGGCCACAACATTAAACTGTTAAAATCTTTAAGTACACCCATAGAATTGGATATTTGGGAAAAAATATTCATAAACAAAAACCGTGATAAAGTTATAAATTTTGAAATCCCGGCATTAAATGAAGTATTAAAACTTAGTGCCACTAACACCAGATGGCAGAGTGATCGGAGCTCCGTAGCAGTGGAAGAAGAGGGAGGTTCATTTAGTCACCAAACAGCTGATGATGAGATCGAATGATCTTGAAAACGTTTCAATTATACAACAACAAGTAAGTGAAGACTGAGTGTAAACATAGTGACTCATAAATTCAAACTTAAATATAAAGATTACTTACTTACCTACCTATAAGAATTCTCCTATACATCTATTTTTTTTTTTTCACTCATCCCCCTTAACATGCGTAACGTAACTACCTTTTTTGCTCACACTGTTCCATTTCTTATCCCATATTTTTCTCATGTAATTAGTTGACTCCTTACATTCTACCAGGTAATGAACAGTGCTTTCTTCATCTCCACAAAATTCACATATCCCCACCTCATTACTTCTCAACCCTTTTACATATATTATTCCTACTCTCATCCATGCTATGCCTTCTCTTCCAGTTTTGTCACATCGATCTATATATTTTTCCCTACCCCATTCTGTCTTTAATTGCCTATAGAATTTCAAAGTTTTCTTTCCTTCTATACTTTCCCATATATCCTGCCTATATCTTGTACTCTGTTTCTCACTTCCTTCTAAAAACCGCTATAATTTGACTCCTTTGCTCTCCATAAATCTCCCGTACCTAGTGATAGAGTCGACATGAAAACTTCAATGCCACGGCTGAGTATTGAACCACAGATCTCTTGGTTTCCATGCAGTCACTCTTATCCATTGAGCTACAGTGGCTAATTTGCCGTCATGACATTAAATTCTCCAATTGACTAATATTTCCCCGGTAAACCACTTGGGGCTCTCGTATCCGAGATACACTGTTTGTGGCGACTTACTATTGTAAGTACTTGAGTCCCAGGCTTCATCATTTAACTCTTATTATTTAAGTTAATTGATGGAAATTATTCATTTCTGCACACTAGCTGTATACAGGCTAATGATAAGAGTCAACATGAAAAATTAAATCCCACAGCCTGGATTTGAACCACAGATCTACTGGTTTCCGTCCAGTCGCTCAGCCTTAGTCCAGTTCTTAGCCTGTATACAGCTAGTGTGAAGAAATTAATTATCTCCAACAATTAACTTAAATAATAAGAGTTAAATGATGAACCCTGGGACTCAACTGCTTACGATAGTAAGTCGCCACAAACAGTGTATCTCGGATACGAGAGCCCCAAGTGGTTTACCGGGGAAATATATAGGTCAATTGGAGAATTTAATGTCATGATGGCAAATTGGCCATGGTAGCTCAATGGGTAAGAGGGACTGGACGGAAACCAGTAGATCTGTGGTTCAAATCCCGGCTGTGGCATTGAATTTTTCATGTCGACTCTATCACCCACGGGGAATTGGATACCTCCGGCCAGGCTACGGCCGCCCGGAAAGGGTAGGGGGTTGCCTAATAAGTCCCGGGTACTAGCCTGCAGAGCTAGTAGAAGGTGTGGTAGATGTCCAGGCGGCCCCACCGAGGTTTTCGGTAATCTTCCCTGCAGGGCTGATGCACGTAAGTGGCATATCCACTTCCACTCGTCTTGACGTTGTTGTCGATCGGGGCTTTTTAGACTCAGGGTATTGTCCCACAGAAAGAACCCCGGAGTTTTCCATCGCTCCCAGGTAGAAGGAGGCGCGGGTCCTTGGTTCTATGGGTCCAGGACTAATGGGAGTAGGCCTCTGGCGTTAAATAATTAAATGTCGACTCTATCAATCCAATACCTTAGCCTGTATACGGCTAGTGTGAGGAAATGAATAATTTCCATCAATTAGCTCCCAAACCTATCTTTGAAACCATTCTTTCCAATTCCGACCACCAACTAGTAAAGTGAAGTTAATATTGTGTTGTGCTTATGAAGTGATGTCTACATATTGACCATTACCAACTTAACTGATGTGAGCGAGCATGCTAGTGCATTCCCCTCACTGCAGAGAACCATTTCAGACACCCAATATTATCATTTTAAATGTCATAGTAATTTGCTTTCATTTATCATTTACTGTTACTGCTGTTAAATGCTTATTCTGTAATGTTTATCAAATAGTAAGACTTTTGTATATCTTGATTGTTACAAATGTTTTAGTTTAATACCATGAAAACAATAGTAACTATAAAATCTTTTTTAAGAAACTGCGATAATCATTCAAGCCACAATCTTTTCTTGGAATAAAGGGTAAACTTTCTTGAATGTAGAATAGCAAATCATATTAATATTAAGTACAATTCACAATGGCAGCTGTTCTTAAATGCAAGACAATTCAAAAACCATTCCTGCATTTCATTGGCAGTAGAAAATATGATACTAATCTAATTATGTTAATAAAATGTTACTCTTCTCAGTGGCATTATAATAACCCGAACAAAACATATTATTTTGATGTTCTTTAATAGTCTACAGCAATACACTTTCAGCTATGAGAAATTGAAAGTACTTTGTAATGAGTGTACATTGGATTTGTATGCAATTGCATATTTAGTTTGTTTTTTACTTGTGGTTTAGAATTTAAGTTTGGCAGTAATGTTTTGTTTTTCTCTGCTTGTATATAAAGATTTGCAGTCCATATAATTCCTTATTTCTGACTCTGCTTCATATTACAACCACGTCATTGAAGATATAATAAAAGTCTTTATTATACAGGTACCCATGTGGAGTACTGTTCCTTTACAGAACTCAGGAAAATTTAGCAGCAAATTGTAACCTTTCTAGAGTTCAGAAAGTGTTGCCAAATTTTGCTCAGTAACATTTTAAACAGTGGTGAAGCATGCAACACAAAATGTATGCCAAACAATATTCTGACGTTACGGGTTCGTAGAATTAAAAGTTTATTTTGCAGAAATTTAAAATGCTCTTTACTGCAGGAAACAGTAACTTTGTACACCCCTTGCAGCCTCTAAAAATGACGTGACATACACAACAACAATCTTCAAGGTCGTCTCGTTCTCAGCTGCAGGTAAACAAACAAAAGAAATCACTGCAGTACACCTTACAATTACTGCACAGCTGCACACACAACTAACAACTCACTAGCAACTGACTCCGCTTTAACCCTTTGCAGGCTTTTATACCTCCAGTCATTGTTCTAGAATGCAGCTGATCGCTCGCGACACAGCGAGACAAAGACAGAACTATCCAGACATCTCTCTTTTCTCTCTCTCAGCAAGCATTCATTGCTCGCCCATGCCCCGACTGTGGCTTACGGTAGCAGCACAATAATGCCTCAGTGACAATATTTCATTTGCTCTGGAAACGTTTTCAAAATTTATTCACAAACATCCGCGGCACTGTGGACAGTTGGACAGCTGCTGCTTAATGCTCAAGTGACCAGTTCCATTAGCTCATTCAATACTAAATATTTTTGTATTCATGCATTTGTTACCTTGAATACCATGCTTTGTAAGTTTCCGAAAGCAATTGCGACTCCTCGTTAGCTTGGAAGCACTGACAGATTTTGTCACGTGAAGTCTCTGCAGTGTTTATTTTTCTGTTTTATGTGGCACTTTTAAATACAACTCTAAGTATATTTCAATAGCATTAGCAATGGCTTTTTACGTAATTTAGTATTTAGTGGTGACTAGGGCTGCAACATCAGGGCAGGAACGTGCGGATATTGTATAGAATAGGAGGGGTCAAGTTACAGCAGTAAGGGTTAAAGGTCACTGACGCGGCATGGTAGTGTCAAAATGACTATACAGTTGCAAGGGTATTGTATTGCAATCATACTCTATCATGTTTCACACCTGATGTTCATAGTATTTTCATGGCATTGTCAAATACTGCACTTATAGTAGAATAATTTGTAACACAGACTACGTCACTTGTTAGAAGATATGGTCCAACGGGGCCATCTGCATCCAGTGCTGAAACAACCACATTTACGAAAATCGCCCGACATCTGTTGTTTCATCCATTGAAACCCATATGTTGCATTTATTTAGGTTCACTCTTATACCATCAGTGAACTTATTATAACAGGTTTTTACATAGTACTTACGTAAAGTCGCAAGATGTGGAATTGGTTTGTCAGTCTACTTTTCTAAAAATGCACACTACTTTGTGTCCTGTAGTTTATGTAAAGGAATATCGGCAGAAATAAATGCTGCACATAGCTCTTCCTTAAATGTTTGATTTAATGAAAGTATGTCTTGTTGTAGCGATGAATTCTCACATTTTGCAACACAACGCTAATGTGTTGCTGTACTGACATGTCGTAGCACATTACTCGGTTTACTATGAGCTATTGTTTTATTGCAAGGTTTACAATAAAGGTTTACATGAAAAACAGAGAAAACACATTCCTCATACTCAAATATATACTTTTGTAAACCTGTGGACGTTTGTAACCTTTCCTTTGGCATTGTGTTTGCACGAACTCCGTGTGTAGATTACTGTGACTCAATGTACGTGTACCCAACCCTCCCATTGAAATCAGTCCACTACCGAGTGCCTCCCAACAAACGCAACTGCTCCAATGTTGCTGCCCTAGTGATGACAAATAGGAAATTCTTGTGGTTTTAAGTTATTGGCCAAAGTGTGTCAATTGAATACTTTCTCCATGTTAACATAACATATCCCATGGTATGACAGCTCATAGAGGGTCTAGTGCGTGCCAACCCAACTGTCGGCCTCACGCCCACATATGCAAGGTAGGGGTGGGTGATCATCCAACCAATACGGGGAGGAGATGTGGTCAGCATCTTGGCATCCCCCGCCGGAAAGTTGCCTTTCTTGACCAGGGCCGCTTACCCATTGTAAGCTCCTGAAATTCCTCACAATGGTTAGCTGGCACCGGTCCTATACCCGAGACTTAAAATCCTGTGTCGCATTCCATGGTCAGAGAACCAAAGCATGCTGCCTTAGCCGACTACGCCATGGTGCAGGACACTTACAATTCACGTGGTGTGGGCCAGCTGTAGGAAAAACTGGAACGTCTGAGTGGAGAGGGGGAGCAGGAATTTGCCAGCTTGTAGTGTGAGCAGTCTTGCAATGCAAGAAAGGCATGTGTGACTGTACAATAGAAATGGTACTGAAGAGTAGCGTTGTTTGAGTAATGAGGAAGAACTGAATATAATTAAGTGACAAACCCTAAAACTTCTTAATAATGATATCATCATGCAAAGCAAAGGTGTTAAAACATTTATGCATAACTTTAATGAACATATGCATAATACAGTTCCATGTTAAGTAGAGGTTCTTGGGTTATCAGATGTGCAATATTTATAAAATTGCACAGCTAGTAGCCCTACTTAATAATCATCACCATGAAAGCGTCAAATCTTACACAATTGCATGGTTATGTGGATGTCACAAATTACAAAATTGTTTCATTGGTCATGCTTGCTATTTTAGATTACCGCACATATATAAAATTCATTATTCTCTCTTATTTAATGAAAATTATTACTGTCCACCAATACAAAGTAAGTCCCTGAAAGGAATGTGCTGTCTTACATAGTGGGACAAGGACAGTGAATGTGTGTGACAGAGAACACATGCTACACAAGGGGCAGAACCGTTAAAAACACATGTGCCTTATTCACTCTGTACACTAAAACCGAGAAGATCCATTCACAAAAGTAGATGTCAGAATGTTTTTGAATGGTCTGTAACTGAACTGACATGAGGTGTAATAAACTACCGAGGGAGGGTGTAGGAACCTTTCCCAAACCCCCTGCATCTCATTCCCCGGAGACATTCTTTCCTGTGGTATACTATACTTAAGCTTCCCTTGCTTAGAAAGTCACGACTTGCCACTGATCTCAAACCGTGGAGAGTTCCTGCTCAGTATACAAACTTGTGTTTACTGAAAAAGTTAAAACTGACACCTGAGCATTCAAAGAAAATAATCATTGTATACAGCAAAGCAAATTACAATGACTAAATAAATATTTTGTAAGTAGCAAAAAGCCTTTGAACCTAACATTTAAAGTTTTAATACATGTTTAGTGCATATTTACAAAATTATAGGGCATATATACAAATATAATAATTTGTAACTTAAAACTTCACTTATCTTATAAGAAATGATGATAATTCTTATAAATTCTCCGGGATCGCAACTTCATGTAAACTTATACATATCTTCAGCTGGAAACAACAAAGCTGTCGTCATCGTTACAAATGCTAGATGTTAATATGTTCTTGTTAGTACTACCAAAATCTGAAAATAAAACAAATTTTAAAACAGAATCGACTGCCAGTATTTCAAAATTCACTGTGGGATGTTTGTTTTTTAAAATAAATATCTTTTTGCAAACCATTAAATCTATTGAACCATTTAATTGTTTTTATAGTTTAACTTCTGGATTTATTTCATGGTTAAATGATCAAAAATTAACTGCTACGGCCGATTTATCAGTTTGTTTATACTTAAAGTTACGAAAATTTTCTTTCGTTCTGATTTCTAAATTACGTTTTGTCTTTCCAATATAAACTTTATCACAATCAAAACAATTAAATTGATAAATACCAGATTTTTTATTATTAGAATTTTATCTTTTATAGAGAAATGCAATGAATTTTTAATACTATTTAGTTAATTGATGGAAATTAATCATTTCTTCACACTAGCCGTATATAGGCTAAGGTTTTTGATAGATAGAGTCAACATGAAAAATTCAATGCCATGATTGGAATTTGAACCGCGGATCTCCTGGTTTCCGTCCCGTCGCTCTAACCCATTGAGCTACCATGGCCAACGTGCATGTTGAATTTTTCGTGTTGATCCTTTTCATGTTTTTTCCCGGGCATGGCATTGAATATTTCATGTTGACTCTATCAAAAACCTTAGTCTATATATAGCTAGTGTGAAGAAATGATTAATTTCCATCAATTAACTAAATAATAAGAGTTTAATGATGAAGCCTGGGACTCAAGTACTTACGATAGTAAGTCGCCACAAATGGATTATCTCGAATGCGAGAGCCCCTAGTGGTCTACCGAGGAAATATACGAGTCAAATGGAGAATTTAGTGGCAGGACGGCACGTTGGCCATAGTAGCTCAATGGGTTAGAGCGACTGGATGGAAACCAGGAGATCTGTGGTTCAAATCCCGGCCATGGCATTGAATTTTTCATGTTGACTATCTATTTTAATACTATAATTATTTTGAGGAACTAAAGTTATACCAAACTCTTTAAAAAAAATTTTTGAAAATGTTTATCAACCCAAGGATGGTAAGTAAATTTTTTAAAATTATAATCGTCTTTTATTTTTTTAAGGGTAGAAATATCATTAACAGTTTTTTGATATTTTAATTTTTCAATTTTTTTTTATTTATAAAGTCTTTATTAAAACCATTAATTAAAGCAGTATTAATAATAGTGTCACAAATCCCTTTTTACGATTGGTGGCATACGCGCAAAAAAATTTGTGCTGCTTGTTTACACAAAGAAACTGATAGGCAGACAGTGTGGTAATAAAAAGCTTGCATAAGTAGTTTAAGTTAGCGCAAGATAAAGGACTTGCCAGCATGGATAAAGTTTCCCCTTTAGAAAATTCTAGTGATATCTTGATTGTCAGAGAACTGTCGATTTCTTGTTTGTTCCAGAAATCTCTCGAATTTATCAATGAGGTATTTAAGAAAGCGACGACTCGTCAAGAGTCAGTCGAAAACAGAAGTAAACAGCTGTAAAGATACAATTTCTTTCTTGGAAGTGTTGAAAACAGTGTTGTTATAACAAATTAAATTTAAAGGAAGTCGATTAATGACACTAAACAACACTTACTTTTAAATTTTTCCAGAACATGTTTCAGAGACTTTGCCTCTATCCTCAACCAGCCATCGACTGGTTCTCAGTGGTGTAGCTGGCAATATTTTTTCATAGATCTCCTCTGGTGGTGGTTCGAGGAACTTACTGAACAAATCTTTCTGGGGGATGCCGAAATTGAATACTATGTTCCTATTTTTTGAAATGAAGATTTGTTCCCATGTGGACAATTCTTGTTTTCCTGATGTATGTTTTAGTACTTTTGGTTCTGGATTTATGTTGTGGTTTTTTTTCCAAAAATGCGTGGCAACTGCTGATTTTTCTAATTGTTTATATTTTATGTTCTTAAAGTGTTCCTTTGCTCTTGTTTCTAAATTTCTTTTGGTTTTTCCAATATAAATTTGACTACAGTCACTGCATTCAATTTGATACATACCAGATTTTTTGTTAGATGGAATGGCATCTTTGATATTTGAGCAAATTAGGTTTTTTAAGGAGAAGCTAATAAAGGAAACCACAACCTTCTCAGCTACAGAAATTAATATGATTTTTAAAAAAATTCACTTACCATCCATGGGCCTTTGATAAATTCAAAAAAGTCTCCAAAAACAAAACATTCAACTAGCACCAGTCAACCATTTCTCCTTGTGACTGTGTATGTGATGTAATGTGACTACTGTAAGAATAGAACGGAATGTATTTCTATGGAAATAAAGGAAATTTGGAATATCTGCTACTCAGACTTTTAATTCTACGAACCCACAGGGTCACAATATGTTTATATTCTTTATTAAATTCATCTTTATTCATCTTTATTCCAGCTGAAGATGTGTATGAAAACACATGAAATCACGATCCTGGAGAATTTATGAGAATTATCATCATTTCTTATAAGATAAGTGAAGTTTTAAGTTACAAATTATTATATTTGTATATATTTGCTTGCCTCATTGTTAATAGCTTCATATTTTACGTATTTATAGAGCATATTTAAAAGATTTTGACAGCATAAATGCTTGCACATTTTAGATGCATACAAATCCGATGTCTAGCGATGAGGCACATGAACTCCCTTAACTCAGTAGGGGAAAATGAAAGCAAAACCAAAGATATCTGCTCATTTTGGGAGAATTAATGTCACTCTACTCTACAACCTTAACACATGTGATTTTATCCTTGTAATATTACATTTAAAAATAGACCAAAATGTATTAACAAAACATGATAATGCCTGGTTTCATTGTTTTAGGATGGATTCTTTACACTCTGTAAATATATTGCAACAATGTGATATATAATGTTTTCCTCAATTAATGTTTTAGATGGAAAAAAAAAAAAAAAAAAAAAAAATTATTGGTGATATTTGAAACCCAGATGAAATTTTCATAATAGGATATTAATAAAATAAAATTAAGAACAAAATACTTTCTTGTCAATTTTTCATTAAAGTTACTATTGCAATGCAATTATGATGTAATTTTAATACAGAAAATTTTGTAACTAGCACAAAATGTAAATCAGAATATTATATCACATATTTTCATAACACTGTGTCAGTCAGCACCTTGAAGAAAGGAATTAGTCACATTCATTATGTATTTCCTGTAAGGCTTGCACAAATACCATATTTAAAATAATATAATTTGCTTTAATATTATTTGAAATCTCTGGTTAATCTAAAGAGATTCTTTCACATAAAACAAGAAACGTGGCTGGCCCCGTAGCTCAGTCGGTAGAGCACCTGCCTGCCATGCTAGGGATTCGATTCCTGGCAGTAGGGGTGGGGATTTTTCTCCGTCCAAGATAATTCATTTTCCCCAGAGTCTGAAAGTATAAATGAGAGTGTGAATGTGTGCGTGATGGAATGATTAAAACCAACTGAACAGGAGTTAACACCTTCAAGAAAAATTATCCTCGTATGGCATAAGGGGGTTAGCTTTAGATTCGTTCAGATCTTATCTGGAGAATAGAGAGCAATCGGTGGAAATAGAGTATTCTGATAGGGAAACCAGTGAAGTTAAAACTCAGATTTCAAGTAGCGCTATAATGAAATATTGGGCCTCTTTTATTTATAGTGTACATTAATGATTTGGCAGATAATGTAGAAAACAGAACCGATATAAATGTTACACTTTTTGCAGATGATACAAATATTTTTATCAAAGGGGTGAATAAGGAAGGGGCAGATGTACATATTGAAAATAGTCTAAAATATATTCAAAAATGGTTTAGTGCCAATATGTTAATATTGAGTAAGGAGAAAACAGCAGCCCTAAGCTTCTATAATAAAATGAATGGAAGTCAATTGTATCCAAAATTAATGCTGGGACAAGACCAAATACATTACGTACAAACTATCAAATTTCTGGGACTAATACTAGATGAAAACTTAAGTTGGGAAACTCACATAGAGACATTGACGAAAAAACGTAGTAAAATGTGTTTCTTAATGAGGGCATTTACAGGCATGTCGAGCTTGACAGTTCGGAGAATAGTGTACTTTTCATATATACACAGTTTGTTGGCGTATGGTATAATTTTTGGGGGAAATTCTAAAGACAGTATAAAAGTATTCAGATACCAAAAGAAAATAATTAGAATCATAACAGATCTCTCAAGCACAACTAGTTGTAAGCCATACTTCAGTAAATTAGGTATCTTACCACTGCCAAGTATATACATATATGAAACTCTTGTAAATATGAAAGCAAGCCTAAGTTTATTCAAAACAAATTCAGAAATTCATATACACAACACTAGAACAAAGAATAATTTATTTGTGAAGTCACTCAAAACAAAGATGTATGAAAATAGTTTCACATATGCTGGCTTACATCTTTACAATAAGCTACCTGAATCTATAAAAAAGATTCAATAACAACAACAATTTAAGAAATTGTTATTAAACTTCCTTAGAGCCAATAGCTTCTACAGCGTGGATGAATTTTTAAATTTGTAAATATTTAGTTAGCTACCTTAATTATAAATATTGTACTTAGTTTTTAATTTGACGTGTCCTATAACATGTACATGTTTTAATGGATGAATCAATAAATCAAATCAAACCAAATCCAAAGGAGAACGGCTGCCAATATAACCATTGCCATTAAATGGAACAAAAAAAAAAAAATGCTTGGTACTACATGGCAAAGCGAGAAGGCGTATGTGTTATCATAGACTGCTCTCCCTCTCCCTAACTATAGCTATTATTAGAAATAATAATCTCTTAAGAAATTAACACAGCTATGAATACCTGGCTACAATTATAAATAAGGATGGAAAAATAGAGCAGGAAATTTTAAACAGAATAAGAAAGGCCAATTCGGTCTACTATCAGATTAATAATACTATTGTGGAAAAAAAGGAAATAACAAAAGATACAAAAATTATAGTATTTAAAACAATAATACTACCAATTCTATTATATGGAGCAGAGAGCTGGACTCTCCTACAGAAACAAGAAAGCAAAATAACAGCTATGGAAGTGAGATATTTAAGACGAGCTGTGGGGAAGACAAGAAGAGATATGATTAGAAATGTGTCAACAAGGGAAGAGTTGGGTACACACTCCGTTAAAGAAATATTGGAAAAAAGACAACTTAAATGGTATGGACATGTACTTCGCATGTCAGAAGAAAGAAAACCCAAACAATATTTAGAAGCAAGACCAGAAGGTAAAAGAATTAGGGGAAGGCCACGCATGTTGTATCAGGAATACATTGAGAAGTTGGGGAAGGATAGAGGGAAAACCATGACAGAAATGAAGAGAATGATAATGGACTGAGAAAAGTGGAGGAAATGGGTAGAAGAGGCTTGTACTCCACGCTTAACAGCACAAAGGAGTTAGAGAAAAAAGCAGAAGAAATTAATAAATATATTAGGACCAGTAATTCTACACGTTTGTTGATGATTGGCAGTTGATGTTATTGGTGACAATAGTGAAGCAGTCAGTATTGCTACTGAACATAATTAAAGCAAAAAAAGGGTGTAAGGTAATAATTTTTCTTTAAATATTGTACAAAACAGAAAAAAATGAATTTTAGATTAAGTTGAGTCTCAGAACTGATACCTTTGAAATTTTGTATTAGCCCAAGGATGGTAAATTTATTTTTTTATTTCGGAATTGTTTCACACTATATGGTTTTCCAACACAGAGAATAAATTTTTAGTCTTTAAGTTTCCCAGTCCTCAGCATCCCCCTTTGCAATGGTCGGTATTTGAACCATGGATCTCCTGGTTTCCGTCCAGTCGCTCTTACCCATTGAGCATTGAATTTTCATGTTGACTCTATCTATCAAAAATATTTTTTATTTAAAAGAATGGTCCAGATATTCAGGACTTCCAAGTTATAGAGGTCCTGGTTAATGAAGTTTTACTGTATTCATATTTTTATCTAAAAGGAAGTGCTTCAATTTAGAAAGGTTGCTATATTGTAAGATAAGTCTTGCATTATGTCTTCCTTTAAAATAACGATATTTGCTTCTATAAACAAAAGATAATTCTTATAATTTGAATAGTTATACAATAAATAAAAGCGTTGTTAACAGTGAAGCTAATTTCATGTAGAAAGACTAAAATTGAGTCACACCTTTTGAAACTTGTAACTTCACTCACGTCCTTTTACAAAATCAGGAATGTTTTCGAGACTGTTGCAGTCTCAATCATCAGCTGATTAGCGACTCATCACAGTTGGTTGTTGTCTGAATCTCTTGTAATTGGCTCCCTCTCTCGGAAGATTCTTTACATAAGTTCAGTAGACCACTTCATTCCAGAAATGAAAAGCAACTGCCAATTTTTCGTTTATATTTTATGTTTCTACGGTGTTCTGTTAATTCAATTTTTAAATTTCTCTTTGTCAAACCAATATAAAATTTGTCACAGTCTTCACAATCTATCTTAATATGCCTGATTTTTGCAGTTGCTTTTCCTTTCTGGAATGATAACCACCACATCGGAGAGGAGATCAATATACTAAAACCATTTTACTTAATTGATGGAAATTAAATATTTCTTCACACTAGCTATGTATAGGCTAAGGTTTATGATAGAGTCAACATGAAAAATTCAATGCCATGGCCGGGATCTGAAACACGGATCTCCTGGTTTCCGTTCAGTCGCTCTAACCCATTGAGCTATCATGGCCAACGTGCCATCCTGACATTAAATTCTCCATTTGACTCGTATATTTCCCCAGTAAACCTGAAACCAGGAGATCCATGGTTCAAATCCCGGCCATGGCAATGAATTTTTCATGTTGACTCTATCATAAACTTTAGCCTATATACGGCTAGTGTGAAGAAATGATTAATTTCTATCAATTAACTAAAATAATAAGAGTTAAATGATGAAGCCTGGGACTCAAGTACTTATGATAGTAAGTCGGGACAAACGGTGTATCTCGGATGCGAGAGCCCCTAGTGGTTTACCGGGGAAATATACCAGTCAAATGGAGAATTTAATGTCAGGACGTTAGCCATGGTAGCTCAATGGGTTAGAGCGACTGGATGGAAACCAGGAGATCAATGTTTCAAATCCCGGCCATGGCATTGAATTTTTCATGTTGACTCTATCATAAACTTTAGCCTATATACGGCTAGTGTGAAGAAATGATTAATTTCTATCAATTAACTAAAATAATAAGAGTTAAATGATGAAGCCTGGGACTGAAGTACTTATGATAGTAAGTCGGGACAAACGATGTATCTCGGATGCGAGAGCCCCTAGTGGTTTACCGAGGAAATATACCAGTCAAACGGATATTTTAATGTCAGGATGTTAGCCATGGTAGCTCAATGGGTTACAGCGACTGGACGGAAACCAGGAGATCCGTGTTTCAAATCTCGGCCATGGCATTGAATTTTATCATGTTGACTCTAACTATACTGTCACCCAATTATCGGAAGGTACAACCAACTGGCAGCTGGGTGGGGGACAGAAGGCGTTCAGGCTATGCCTACTCTTGTAACTGGTTGGCGCTCGCTGAGGGGGTGGGAGAAAACTACCACAAGTCAATGGACCATCCCTTTCCCCTCCCCCTGACTTCTGGAACAACCAGGATATTTCATCTGACCCAGAAACTTCTGGATTGGCCAGTTGGTCCTATATAAACAACGTGTCGGGCTGGGGAGAGGGAGTTCTTGGCGAGCAGCTGTGAAGAGCGCAGTGTTAGCAAGCGGACTGGAAGACTGCATACGTGTATCAGAGGAGTTGTTAGTCAGCTCTAGGGAGAGTTGTACGTGATTGTGAGTGTTACGTAATTGAAGTGTTATGTAATTGTGTGTGATACATGATCCTGCTGTGATATGTAAGTGAACCAACTGTAATTCGGTGGAAATAAAGAACATTTTGAGTTTGTGCAACTGGACTTTTAATTTCACGAACCCAAAAAGTTACAATATTAAAACCATTGTCAATAAAACTTGAACTTACAACATGGGAAAAAATTTTTATTATAAAAACATTCCACATATTCTAAATTTTGATGTGCCATCAGTGAGTGGTCTACTGAATTTATGTAAAGAATCTTCCGAGAGAGGGAGCCAATTACAACCAACTGTGATGAGGTGCTAATCAGCTGATGATGAGACTGCAACAGTCTCGAAAACGTTCCTGATTTTGTAAAAGGACGTGAGTGAAGTTAAAAGTTTTAGAAGGTATGACTCAATTTTAGTCATTATACAGTAATTCTTATTCTATAAATATTTTATTTTTTCACCAAAATGAGGCTTCTGTACTATTGAAAGGTAAAGAAGTTACCAGTTGGAATGAGCAAATACTCTCTCTCTCTCTAGTACAATGAAATATATGATAACATTTCACTAAGTATCCATGTTAAGAATGAAGAATGTGCCTGGGATGGATCCCACACCTTTGGGGTGCAGATTTTAAGTCCCGGGTATAGGACAGGTGCCCATTCAGCATTGTAAGGAAATTGAGGAGCTACGCTAGGTTAATGAACCTAGACTAGGAAGCCAACTTTCCGGCTGGGGTTGCTGTTATGTTGACTACATCTCCTCCCCATATCAGTTGGAATGTCTTGTATACGTGGGTGTGCGGCCGGCAGTTTGGTTGCAGGTCTGGCCTGCTTGAAGACTGTTACGCTTTTGTCAACATGCTTGCATTTTCTTTAAAAAATATTTTAATGTTGCTCTGTTAAAGGACTGTTACTTCATATTAAAAATGACAGAGGTGATTAATTTATAGATTAATAGTCCTTTTGCCTTATAAATACAAGTTTTCTGAAAACTTCTAGCAAACAGGTAAACAACTGAACTCTTATGCCCGATTTCACCAACAAATGTTAAGACTTAACACGAGTTTAGCAATAGTTAAAACAAAAATTGCATTTCACCAACAAGTGTTAGCGTAACACTCGTGTTAAATCTCATGTTACACTAACAAGCCAAATTTCTAATGTTAAGTCCTTAACAATTGTAAATAGTCAAGATGGCGAGCATGAACTCAGCTGTTGATGTCTATTTGCTATATTTAAGACCGTCTAAATGACATTCATAATAGAGTACGGCCTATGAGGAGAAATGATTATGAGGAACTATCCGAAGAAAATTGTTTTACGGAGGTATAGACTGTCGAAACATGTTGCTATGAAGGTTACTGCGGAAGTACAAGAGAGGTTAGAACATGCATTGAAAGGAATATGGCGATCTCGCCTTTGCTTGAAGTATCAATAACCTTGCAATTTTATAATTCACTGAATTATGTGGATAATACATTGTCCACCTCCCGTCTTGAAACGTTCAAGTCACTTGTCCTTCGCACCTCGTTTTAAATTTATGTAATAATGAGTTAGAATATACATCGAAAGGAATATGACTATCTTGCTTTTGCTTCAAGTATTAATAACTTTACGATTTTATAATTCACTGAACTATATGGATAATACATTGTTCACCTTCCATCTTGAAACGTTTAAGGCACTTGTCCTTCTTCGCACCTCGTTTGAAATTTACGTAATACTGACAAGTTGTTTGGTGCTTGTAGTAGTGACACATGCATTTGAATTAAATTCGTTTCCAATATTTTCCCCGCGACATCTTTCTGTTTTACATTCACTACATCCGTCCTCTTATTTTCCACGATATCCTTACACTTCGTCACCATTTCAATTAACAATTCTTTCTCCGTCGATGAGAAATTTGTCTCACGGCTTTATTTATGATTTTGTTCATCCGCCATTTGTGCAGACGAAAATGAAAACAAAAGCGCATCGGAGTACGTTCAGAAAATTATCCATAGCCTTCTATAGCTGTGATATTTACAAGTTTCTTGGCGTTAACACAGGTTTGTTAACATTTTAAGAAAACAGGTTGGTGAAATGCAAGACATTTAACATTAGTTTTAGTGCTGTGACAATTGTTACGTTACATTTGTTAACGTTGATTTTAACATCTGTTGGTGAAATCGGGCATTAGTATGTGAAAACTTCCAGATCACAAAGAGCAAGGATTGACTTCTGAACTGTTACCATCAGTGCAGCTCAATAAGTTTATGTCACCACCACCAAAGCTGCTGATGGAAGCAAACAATCCCAAAATATTGTGACTTTGTGGGTTCGATGGTACTGCTCGGGACGACCAGCCTTGAGGAGGGAGCAGTGTCGGGGCGACACGCACAAAGGGTTCATTGCAGAGAGATACCGGACGGATAGTGTACCACGGAGATTAAGAGCTTGACTAACAGATAAACATAGCGCGGAGATAAAAGGCATGCCAAAACAGATAAAGTTAGAAAATTCTAGTGACATCTTGATTGTCTTACAGAATATTTGATTTCTTGTTTGTTCCAGAAATATCTAGTGATATCAGTAGTGGTATATATAAGGCGACTTACCAGTGGAGTAGTTGTAAACAGAGTTGTAATGAGAGAGTGGTAATTGAACTGGAAGTTGAGTGAGCTCTTTGTTTCTGATCAACGACCTAGGAAGATTGTATTTGTGTATCTTACATAATTCTGCTGTCATCAGAAGTGTACCAGATGTATTTCTACAGAAATAAAGAACATTTTGAATTTCTGCAACTTGGACTTTTAATTTCACGAACCCACAAAGTCACAATATGTTCTGATTTTACAAAAGTAAGTAAGGTAGTGTAATTGTAACCTGTCTTCCTCTGTAATATAAGGATAATATGCTAGCCTTTGATTTTGAGGTCACATGTTTGGCAGAAGGCGATGAATTATTTTTTGGGTAGAAGTCCTTAGAATGCTTGTTTCAAAAGGGAAGTAAAGACATAGACTTACAGTATATAAAAGAACCTCAAGAGGCCCCTGAGTAAAATTAAGCATCTTTCCTGTCCATATAAAATGGAAAGCTGAGAATCACAGCAGTTAAAGAGTGTCCCTAAATTAAAACTTTGTTTCATTATATTTTTTGTAAACATAACCAATGTTCAGTAAATAGTATCTGACTAATTCACTGCATGGAAGTATCTATCATGTGTTTCAAATAGGAAGAGTTTCCGCCTGTAGCAGATCAGATACATTAGAGCCTTCAGCATTGCCACCTCGTTATCCCCACTCTTTTAATATTTCCCTCTCTCTCGCACACTTGCAAGTCTTCTTGGCGCTAACAGAAACTGAATTTTCGTAAGTTTTATAACAATGCAGTTGTTGAAATCACAATTGCAACTTGGATATTCGTATATTATGCAAATGGTTTAATATTTAATATAAAATTAATTATAGTTTATGAATTACTTATTTTTATAATCCAACGAAAATACCAGCAGTGCATCTGTTTATCTGTGAATGTTACTTACGTTAAGAGATAATTCGTCATTGTCATTGTCTTCATCGTCTGAGTACTGCACATTCATGATGATAGGTTCCAAAATCTCGTTACGTGCTATTTCTTTCCAAAAGTCGTCTTTTTGTAGTTTATCTGATGCCTCACGCAGTTTTCCCAGTCTTGTTGTGTTCCTTATCAATTTCTTAGTGAATAAGTCGTTCAATGTCAGTCAGTTTAAAAATATTATTTCTGTTTGCAACATAATAACTCAATTAGATTGTTCTGGCAATGGTAGGGTGGGGGGGGGGGATGGATCGTGTCTCATTTATCCAGCTGATACACTTTTCCCATGGTTTTTAAACGGAAGAGTAACTGAATAATGCTGCTTTGAACTCTCTAGAATAAATAGAGATTACAAACCATTCATAAACAAAGATATAATATGACCAGACATGTCCTGCCAGAGCAGCAGGAAGTGTATTGTTTCCTCTCATCGAATTTAACAAATACCTTGGCTTATTCAAAGTACATATTTCTTTTATCACATCATGTCAAATGTTTACATTTCAATTTTGAGTAATTTCAAATATACTTTCACGTATATATACCAACCAATAATGATATTCATTACAGAGCGCAATGCATTGCTATAATACAATAGTACTTTATTTGTATTGGGAAAACTATTTGAGCTAAAAATATGGGGATTTTACGGTTATGTTAAATACATTACTCTCTCCTTCCTCATGGATCAGTTTTTGCAAAATCTGAATTTTTGTCTTGGCGCAAATAGTATTTATTAAAGATTGATTAGTTTGGCGCTCGTCACACTTCACTTAGGAGGAATGCAATACGACAACACCGCAGTACTCCGATTGGTTGCTTACCTAGCAGCGCTCAAGGACAAACACCTTCCCATTTGAAACACATACTAATCGTTTAATATCAAGTTTTATTCTACTGCTAGGGACCCAGCTCTGCATGTTTGCAGGGTGAGGAGCGCGGTGAGGAGAGAAGTAAGCTGGTGATGTGTGGCAATGTTTGCATAAACAGATATTATCACTTGATAGTGTTATTGTTCCTTACGTGAACATCAGTGGCGGTGCAAAGAAACTCCGCCCATTTGTTAAGCACAGGTTACATTTTCTTTGGGTCAAAATATCTTTGATAAGAGAAAATGTAGAAGCAAACAGAAGATTTTAACTGAGAAACCTAAAATTATACGTGGTATGAGTATCTTGTATGCATACTTCAGTTTATAAAGGTTTAAGATCCGGAGTTGGCCTGCCTGTTGAAATAATGTGATACTTTTCACCAAAATAACGCGAACTCAAGTACCAATTTAAAAGGCTTCGATCATACACAGTCACTTTTACCTGCAAATTGTGATGCTATTCTTCTTATTGTACTGAAAGCATTAAATCATTCACCATATTACTGTTACATGTGAAGAATTAACACTAAAATGCAAGGTTTGCCGGTTCACTGCACTGGCCACAATCCTTCTATAAACAAATAACTAAAGCCTCGGTTGCCTCGCAAGGTCACTGATGTTATCTTTGATAAGAGTCTTAAAAACTATTGGCTTCAAGTGCAGAAAATGTGGAAGCAAACATAAGATTTTAACTGAGGAAACTAAAATTCTACATGGCCTGAGTATCCTGTATACATACAGTATGTTACAAAAAGGTACGGCCAAACTTTCAGGAAACATTCCTCACACACAAAGAAAGAAAATATGTTATGTGGACATGTGACCGGAAACGCTAAATTTCCATGTTAGAGCTCATTTTAGTATTTCTCTTAAAATGTAAATTGAAATCATTCGTGCAGACAATTGTCAAAATACCCCATTGTGGTTCGTGCACGATGGAGCTCCTGCACATTTCAGTCGAAGTGTTCGTACGCTTCTCAACAACAGATTCGGTGACCAATAGATTGGTAGAGGCGGACCAATTCCATGGACTCCACGCTCTCCTGACCTCAACCCTCTTGACTTTCATTTATGGAGGCATTTGAAAGCTCTTGTCTACACAACCCAGGTACCAAATGTAGAGACTCTTCGTGCTCGTATTGTGGACGGCTGTGATACAATACGCCATTCTCCAGGGCTGCATCAGCGCATTAGGGATTCCATGCGACGGAGGATGGATGCATGTAACCTCGCTAACGGAGGACATTTTGAACATTTCCTGTAATAAAGTGTTTGAAGTCACGCTGGTACGTTCTGTTGTCATGTGTTTCCATTCCATGATTAATGTGATTTGAAGAGAAGTAATAAAATGAGCTCTAACATGGAAATTAAGCGTTTCCGGTCACATGTCCGCATAACATATTTCCTTTCTTTGTGTGTGAGGAATGTTTCCTGAAAGTTTGGCCGTACCTTTTTGTAACATCCTGTATTAAAGTTTTGCGGAAATCTTGTGGAAACTTATTCATTTAGATGAAACTTGGTTGGACAGTAGCCGAGAAGATGTTTTGGCAGATGATGAGGCTTTTGACGTTGACGAAAGATACAATGCAGTCACTCGGTGGGTTTGTAAATGTAGTGAAACTGCTATAAACGCTATATAAGGCAGGAAGCACCAGTTACTATGACCAATGAACCACACCAAAATGGTTGAAGTGGTTGAAAGAAATGTTTATTCCACACATCCCACCTTCTTTAGCTATAATTTTGGACATTGAATCTTTTCTGAAAAGTGCCCAAATAGTCTACCAAGAAAGAGATAGTGAATTTCCTGTAAAAACGTGGCGTTAATTGCAGTGAAGAAATGAGGAAAAGGAATTTATTCCCCTTCTGGAAGCCCATCACCCGAAATCAAATTAAGAAAGTCCAGGAAACAGATCCTGGAAGAAGAAGAAAAAAAAACGAACAGATGGAATCGTGTCGGGTGTTACAGATTACATAATTGTGAATACGGCTACAGGTGATAGGTCCACCAGAGTGACAATAAGCATGTAAGGTGTATATAACTGAATATCAGGGTTTTAGCCCTTTATAACATTTATTACATTAAACTTACACTTATAAATGATATATCAAATGAAAATGGAACTCAATTTTGTTTGTTGACACCAGTGCGCATGTGCGTGCAATGTTTCCGCCGCAATCCGCTAGATAGCGGTAGTAGCAAAGATGGTGACTATTGTGTGTTTCAAATGGGAAGAGTTCTGGAGTCCAGCTAATCAGATGCCGTATCACACTCAGTGTTGCCAGCTCGCTCGCTCGCAGGTACTGGTAGGCTTGTGTTAGCCTGAAGATTGTTGCTGTGTGCCCACCCAGGATATGGTTTAACCACAGATAGGATTTTCTTTTCGGGATGTGTTAGGATGGCTGTTTTTCTTTGAGGATGGTGGATTGAATATGAGGTGGTTTATTGACTCCTCTAGAAGGATAGAACGCTATCTCTAGCACCCTGGCGTTGAAAGATTTATTTTGATTTGAACTGAATTTTAATTGAATTTTGTTTAATTTTGAGACCAACAACTCTTGGTAGATTATGGGAGCTCAGCTTTTGCTGCTGCTGGAAATGCTCCGTGGTTACCTCGGATACCCGCAAGCCATGCGGGGGACCCGGAATAGTCGGCGACGACGTCTGGTGGGATCATAATCACCAAGAGACCGAACCAGGGCACTTCTGTGCAAAGGTAACTGTGTGTATAATTTTGTAGCCCGGCGTCTAATTTCATCCTCCACGTATGGAAGACCCGAGGCTTCATGGAGGAACCTTACTGCAAAGAATCGGCCTACTGAGTAGATGGACCTAAGTCCTCTATTCTGAGCGCGTTGAAGATATGCCAGGCAGGAATCTGCGGCCATGCCCCAGACCTCGCAGGCATATAGCATCAACGGGACTATGAGAGCTCGAAAGAGGTATAGCTTTACGCGGACTGGCATCGATCGAGAACCCAGCATAGGATACAGGGAAGCAATAGCTCCCTGAACCCTCGCCGATAGTTCCCTGATGTGTCGACGGAAAGTCAGACCCTTGTCTAGCTCAACTCCCAGGTATTTGATAGAGGGTACCCATTCTATCCTTCGGCCTCTGAAATGGAAATCCGGGCAGTCTGCGGGGGTGTGGCGCTTGTTGAATAGAATAGCGTGGCTTTTGTCCGGGTTAACGGACATCCGCCAGCGCCTGCACCACTCGTGTGTGAGACGGAGGTGTCTTTGGATCAGTGTTGCCAGCTTGTTACCCCACTCCTTTTATATTTCCCTCTCTCTCTCTCTCTCTCTCTCTCTCTCTCTCTCTCTCTCTCTCTCTCTCTCTCTCTCTCTCTCTCTCTCTCTCTCTCTCTCTCTCTCTCTCTCTCTCTCTCTCTCTCTCTCTCTCTCTCTCTCTCTCTCTCTCTCTCTCACACACACACACACACACACACACACACACACTCATACAACATGTAGGTCTGCTTGGCGCAGACCTAACGGTAAGCAAATTATATTTTACAACCTTTACAATGATGCAGTTGTCAAAATCCAAATTGGAAAAAAAAAAAAACATTTTCTCAAATTATGTATATTTTAAAATACTATAGATAACTATAATTATAGCTTATGAATTGCCTGTTTTTCTAATACAATGGAACTGCCAGTGGCTCATCCATATCGCTGTCAATGTCACTTCCGTTGAGAGACAATTCGTCATTGTCACTGTCTTCATCGTCTGAGTCTTGCAAATTTATGATTATAGGTTCCAAAATCTCGTCACGTGCTATTTCTTTCTTAAAATCGTCTTCTTGAAGGTTTTCTGCTTGCCTCACGCAGTTTTCCCAGTCCTGTTGTGTTACCTCGTCAATTTCTTCGTGAACAAGTCGTTTAACGTCCGTCAGTTTAAAAATATTATTTCTGTTTGCAATCCTCCTTTTTATTTGAGACCACACACACTCTATTGGATTATATTGGCAGTGGTAAGGTGAGAGGCGTGTTACCTCGTGTCCCGTTTCAATTGCAAATTCATCCAGCTGACACACTTTTTCCGTGTTTTTAAACGCAAGTACTCTTTGCAATAACTTATTTTTAGTTTCTTTTTCCGAAAATTTTTTGAAAAACATGTGCACCTTAAAAATAATACTTCGAGCCTGACTACGCAATACCTGCCTTTTTGACTCGCCACTAAATCCACCGCAAAATGCCATTGCACTATTTAACTCTTACTCTACTGTTTGATCTGAACTCTCCAGAGTAAATAAACACTTTTTATCCAGCATTCATTCATAAATATAAGCATACAGCATTCCACAGGCTAACAGGAAATGAAATGTTTACTCTTTCTCGAATTTAACATCTTGACTAATTCACAGTAATTCTTTTATTCGCCATGTCAGTAGTTTAAATTTCAGTTCTGAATAATTAAAAGTACATGTACATACACACCAACCACTTTGAACTCTCTAGAGTAAATAGAGATTACGAACCATTCATAAACAAAGATATAATGTGACCAGACATGTTCTGCCAGGGTAGCAGGAAATTTATTGTTTCCTCTCGCTCGAATTGGATTATTCAAAGTAATTCTTTTATCACGACATGTCAAACATTTCCGTTTCAGTTCTGAGTAATTACAAATATACGTACACGCATACATGCCAACCAATAATGATATTCATTCAGTGCTTACGTCGCGATTTATTGTTATAATACAGGTAATAGTATAAAAATTATTTGTGGTTGGAAAGAGATTGAAAATGGAGGCCAGGGCCTTTGAAACTAGTCTCTCATAAATATATGAAAAAGTAAGTGACGAGTGTCAATAAACCAACCACAAATAATTTTTATATTAATTTTGACGTCACTGTTACTAAATTCCTCCAAACACACAACAGGTAATAGTGTTTTATTTATTTGTATTAGAAAAACTATTTGAGTTAAAAATATGGGATTTTCATGGTTATGTTAGATACATTACTCTCTACCTTCCACGTGGATCAGTTTTGGCGAAATCTGAAGTTTTGTTTTAGCACGAATAGTATTTGATACAGATTGATTAGGTGGCGCTCGGCACACACTACTTAGCGGGAATGCAATACAACACCGCAGGACTGCCATTGGTTGCTCCTAGTAGCGCTCAAGGACAAACACCTTCCCATTTGAAACACATAATAGCAATCAGAAACCGTTTTGTGTTTTGCAGTTTGCAAAGAACGAATCTGTAGTTATTGTGCAACGTGCATTCCGCATAACGACGTACGCGATTGGTTGAACGTCACTGTACCCGAGCGCTGGATAGGCCACAAGGGCTCCGATGACAGGGTTTGCTATCCATGGTCTCCACGTTCTCCTGACCTAACGTCAAGCGATTTTTACCTTTGGGGTTTCATCAAGGATCGTGTGTACGTGCCTCCGCTACCAGCTGACCTCCCTGAATTAAGAAACCATGAATTACTGAATACACACTTATCAACGTTTGGGAAGAACCCGGCTATAGACTTGATGTGTGTCGTTCTTGGTAAAACTGTCTTAGTTGCTTTTTCATTTGACATATCATTTATAGCTGCAAGTTGAATGCAATAAGTATTATAAAGTTTTTAAAACCCCGATATTCATTTATATACACCCTGTATTTTCACTGACACGACTGCTGTGATGTGAAAGTGAACACATAACAATCGCTATGAAGATCTGTGTGTTCCTTCTTAATATTTACCAATATTAGCCGTTTTAAATTAAGTTAAAAATGTAAATGTACACTATAGTAAAAAGATCATCATTAAATAGTGCCATACTACACAACACTAATAGCACTTTAGGTTTTGACATCTATTTGCACTTTTCAGTTTTATGCATTCATTGAAAAAACAAGTGAAACGCTACTATCTGGCCGTACTCCTCTCCCCTCTCTAGTTGCCATTCTTATTCAAAGTAAACTTGCGCGCATTCCTTACAGCCACACAGAGTTGGGACTCCTGCAGTACCTTTAGTGAATGAAACTGACTTTTTAGTTAATAATCTACTCTATTAATTTTAAAACGATACTACTTTGTTCACCAAACAATTACGAATTCAACAACAATTACACGAATGCTAAACTTCATGTAACGGGCCACAACTGGCTGGCCCCAAGCGTTGAATGGAATAAGGGTGGTCTGTTCAATAAAGAACGATCATAATGTTTTACGGTCATAATTTTTCGCACTAAGTTTCAGTCTTATTACATTCTGTTAGCTTAGTGTGAAACAAACACGCCGTAGTAGTTTCATTGTTGGTACTCCTGTTTCCCGCCTGTGAGAACCAGGAAAGCTCAGACATGTTCAGTATCGCCTACCACTGCAATGGAGGTAACACGCAAGCAACAATATACGGCTTTGAAATTCTGCTTTCGTCTCAACAAATCTTCAGTTGAGGCCTGTATAATGTTACAGGATGCCTATGGAGAGTCTGTTCTTTCCTACAGCACAGCTCAAAGGTTGTTTAAAATGTTTAAAGATGGGAGGCAATCAATTTCAAAGGAAGGTGGACCCAGTGCTCCAGTTACTGCTCTTACAGAAGAAAACATCAACAATGCTGCTGCCATTGTGAGAGAGAATCGACGAATTACCTTAAGATCACTTTCTGAAATACTGAACATTTCATTGGGTGTCACACACACGTTGGTAACAGAAACATTACACATGAGACATGTTTGTGCGCGATGGGTTTCAAGATTGTTGATTCCCGAACAAAAGGACATTCGCATGCAGGGTTGCATGCAATTAAAGTTGATGTTAGAGGGAGATCCGGAGTTTCTTTCAAACGTAATCACTGCTGATGAAACTTGGCTACATCATTTTGATCCTGAGAGCAAACAGCAAAGCTCAGTGTGGAGATCTCCTTCATAACCAACCCCAAAAAAGCAAAAGTGGTTGCTTCTGCTGGGAAAGTTATGGTCATCTCATTCTTTGATATTCATGGAATGGTTTATCAGCATGTTGTACCTGCACACACATCAGTAGCTGGACAATTCTACAGAGATGTCCTGAAAACATTGCAAGTCCATATCAGGCGCAAAAGACCACATTTCCGTGAAGCAGGCTGGATGCTGCACCACGATAATGCGCGGCCACATATTGCCAATGTTGTTGCTGAATATCTTGCAAAAGTCAACGTGAAGTGCATCCCTCACCCTCCCTATAGTCCGGATTTAGTCCCATGTGACTTTCTAACTATTTCCTAACTTGAGGAAACGCCTTCGTGGGGGGCATTATCCATCATCGGAAGCAGTGGTGAAGGCTGAGGAGGCGATTTTGAAGGATCTCTCAAAAATGGTTTCCAGCATGTCTTTGAAGACTGGCAGAAACGCTGGGACAAGTGCATCACATTCAGGGGAGACTATTTTGAGAATGACCATCAAAATTATGAGGATGAGTAAAGGTACGTTGTCAAAACAAATATGTGATAGTTCTTCATTGAACAGTCGTCATATGAACAGGAGCAAGGTAGGTATGGGCAGATGACTGGCAAAGTGTGTAGAGGAAAGAGGAGTGACCGCCTTTGGCGACAAAGGAAACTGGCAAGGTTGTCGTGTACAACACTGCGAGCTGCAAGTTTCGGTAACCATTGACAATTGTAGCGTCCTTAATTATTGTTTGTAATGATTATTACAGTTGAGTAAAATGCAAACTTATTATTATTTTTTTTTTTTTTTTTTTTACAAATTAAAAAGCGCCTATAAGTTGCGTGATGTTATCGGTGGGGCCTGGCCCCTTTGACCTTTAATCACAGTCTGCCCCCTGTCTTATACGTTGAAATTTTGAAAATCTAAGATGGGTTCTGAATTATGCTCGTTTTCAACTTTCATATGACGCTGAAAACTCAAAGTTTCTTTTTGTCCCAGAACGCCATAGATACCAAATTTATAAATACCTAAGTTTTTATGTTCTATATAATCAGAGACAATAGTTTTTGTTTTTTAGCGATTCTTTCGCGAATTTTCACGAATTTTTCCGGTATTTCGAGAACAATATATTCTATTAGTGATAAAAGAGAAAATTTCTATTTTTAGTCTTCATAGAAAGATTTACATTTATTACATAAACATAACTTTAATTTAACATTCATGCCTTCATAGCATGAAGCTAGAAGTCGTGAGAAAAATGTTAACAGATTTAAGGAAAGCAAGATAAAATGTAACACTTAACAAAGCCAATACAGTGACATCATCATGCATACTGAAATATGAGGCGGTCTGGCCCGTAGCGAACCACGTCGAGCCCTCCCTTGTGCTCAATGCCTCACAATTAAGGATTGTTGGCATGCGGGGATTAAGGATAAGGAGTTTAGAGCCGGTTCGAGGTGACTTGTACCTCTTGCGTGAGAACTCTCATCTGAACTTCAGAGAGTGTGTGCATGCTGAGTAGTCGTGGGTTGAATGAAGAAGACACCTCGAATTTGGCAGATGAAAGTTTACTGTTGTCCCTTAGACTGCTTTGCTCGCCACTGTAAAGTTGTACGCGTGGTTGCTCTGTTCAGCGTCACTGTATCCCGCGTCAGTATTGTGATGTGATGTGTAGCACTGCGTAGTTGAACTATATATATATATATATATATATATATATATATATATATATATATATATATATATATATATATATATATATATATATATTACTCTTTGCACTAATTCTTTGCACTGGAACGACTGTTAAATACTACTTTTTTCTTGGTGCATGGCGTGGAAGTGTATTTGTTAGACGGCGCCGAATACGCGTCCGTATCACGTAAATCACAGGACCGAAGTGCTGTTACAAGAAAAACCTACATTCAGCCATTACTTTGTATTTCCCGCACTCTAGGTATTTTTTGGAGTTTGAAAAATCACGTGAACTAATATTAATTTTCCATTGGCTGGTACCTATCCCCACTTTCAATCAGTGTCCAAATTTTCCAGTATTGGACCTAATATCAGAGTCACTTTCTCTAACGGCCCGCTTGCTAAAATTTATGCGTAAGCATGCGCTCTGAGCGTTGGTCAAAATCTTAAAGCCTGTTGTCAGAAGCAAGCATGGGATTGTAACAATGGGTTGATTTGCGACTATGTGGCACCAATGAAATGAAATGTGTAGTGTTTAACGCCCGCTTTTACTACGTGCGGCACCGCAGGCGGTGACACTGATGATACATGAGATGAAGATGGAGCATCGGTGGAATGAGATGGCGGGGGAAACCGGAGGTCCCGGAGAAAACCCGCCCCAACGCCGTGTTGTCCACCACAAATCTCACTTTGCGGTCGCCTGGGATCGAACCCGGGCCGCCTTGGTGAGAGCCAAGCGGTCTAACCACTGAGCCACGGCGTGGCCTTGTGGCACCAAGTTCGCCTTTAGAGCAAGACAGACAACAGAGTAGGGCTGTTTGTTTACACGGATTTGCAAAGGGAGTTTACTGACCTTCGAGTGTGGCCTTGTCACCGTGCCCGTGTTTCGAATATATGCTCACGTTATGACATCTATTCTGGTATATGTCATTTATATATATTTGTTGGTTTGTTTATGTTAATGTCTTTCTGATATAAAGTTATATGTCGATTCAGTGTTCCTAGCTGACAGGGGCTGCGTCAAATAACAACTAAGCGGTGCAATAATAAACTGACACCACAGCATTCGACCGGTCCGTGATACTTGAGAACTGTTTGTCGTATGCTAACTGGAAATGTTATTTATTGGATAGCACACCGTGCATAGCAAAAACTCCTATTATGCTGACTAAAGGTACTGATAAGGTACTGTAGTTCTAGGAAGCTACTCTCTTACATTACATTAACATGAAAATATTGTTTATCAGGGCTTAAGAATGTGTTCCGAAATGCTCGAAAGTTAAAAAATGAACACAAACAATACCTCACTGAAAACCACCCAGATTTAGAAGCTAAAAGTTTTCCCATTGCCTGTACTGACATGCTGGTCTATTATGTGTTTCAAATGAGAAGGGTTCTGGAGTCCAGCTAATCAGAAGCCGTATCACACTCAGCGTTGCCAGCTTGTTACCCCACTCCTTTTATATTTCCCTCTCTCTCGCACACTCATACAAAATGCAGGTCTGCTTGGCACTAGATGTAAGAGTAAGCGAATTATATTTTACAAACATTTACAATGATGCAGTTGCCAAAATCAAAATAGAAAAAAAACATTTTCGCAAATTATGTATCTTTTAAAATACTATAACTATAATTATAGTTTATGAATTACCTGCTTTTCTAATCCAAATGCGGGACACACTTGTTTTACCTACACCACAAGCTTCAGCAGTAAGCCGTTGAGCATTTTTGAAATCGAGCTGATTTCTATATTCCTCATTGCCCAATTTTTTTTAAGAACGTGTACACCTTAAAAACAATACTTCGAGCATGACTTCTCAATACCTGCCTTTTTGACTTGCCACTAAATTCAACGCAAGAAGCCGTTGCACTATTTAACTCTTATTCTACTGTTGTGTAAAGAACAACTGAATGATATTGATCCGAACTCTCCAGAGTAAATAAATACTTCTTATCCAGCATTCATTCATAAACATAAGCATACAGCATTCCACAGGCTAACAGGAAATGAAGTGTTTTCTCTTTCTCGAATTTAACACCTTGATTTATTCACAGTAATTCTTTTATCACGTCATGTCAGTAGCTTAAATTTTAGTTCTGAGTAATGAAAAGTATATGTATATACATACACACCAACCACTTTGAACTCTCTAGAGTAAATAGAGATTACGAACCATTCATAAACAAAGATATAATGTGACCAGACACGTTCTACCAGGGCAGCAGGAAATTTATTGTTTCCTCTCGCTCGAATTCGATTATTCAAAGTAATTCTTTTATCACGTCATGTCAAACATTTACGTTTCAGTTCTGAGTAATTACAAATATACGTACACGCATACATTCCAACCAATAATGATATTCATACAGTGCTTACGCCGCGATTTGTTGTTATAATACAGGTAATAGTGTTTTATTTATTTATATTAGAAATATTATTTGAGCTAAAAAATATGGGCTTTTTATGGTTATGTTAGAAACATTACTCTCTACCTTCCACATGGATCAGTTTCGGCAGAATCTGAATTTTTGTCTTAGCGCGAATAGTATTTCATACAGATTCATTAAGTTGGCACTCCTAACACAGCACTTAGCGGGAATGCAATACGACAACACCGCAGGACTCCCATTGGTTGCTGGCCTAGTACCGCTCAAGGACGAACACCTTCCCATTTGAAACACATAATAGCTGGTTTAATTCAGTAGTTTACATTGCCAGCTATTGTGATGCAACTGTCGATTTCTTTTCTAAAAGAAAAGCTTTCAGTTCCAGCGCAAAATCTGTTAAATGATCATTTTTGCGATGCCAAGGGTTGCAATGTTGTAAAGGTATAGGCAACATTTGTTTCTGAAAGTTGCAGATTGATAACAGATTCAATAATAGAATTTTAGTCTAAACAAAAGCCTGTGCCTCATCTTGTTTTATCCCGAATTAACTCACTGACATCCAAGTGTGAAATATTAGAGAGTGGTCACTTTGGAAACAGAGTAAGTGCATTTGTAGATCATACCATGGATCCCAGTGTTAGAGAAGCAGTAGAAGAGAATCTAAAAGTTTGCTGCCGTATCACTTTGTCTAAATTAAACTCCTTTATGGCAAAAGAAACTAATGATATCATTTGTTTGAGCCTTTTAGGCTAGTTACTAAATCAAGTATAGGTGATTTAAATCATGTAATGGCAGCGTTTAAACAACTAAATACATTTAAAACCAGTGGTATTACTTGTGATTCCGATTTGCTTCTTTGTTACAAAGAGCTTTGTGACATTGTTGATGGTAACGATAACAGATTAGATGTAGTAACAGCACTCTTGGCATTGAAGGCAAAAGCTGGTTCTTGCCGCAGTTTCTGTGAAAAGTCCCTTCAATGTATTTGGTTGCCCATGTCAAACACTAACGGTGAGATATTTTTCTCTACATATAACTTAGTAGCGACAGACAAAAGAACAAGTATGAAAAG
Organism: Mantis religiosa; assembly: GCA_030765055.1. Lineage (NCBI taxonomy): Eukaryota > Metazoa > Arthropoda > Insecta > Mantodea > Mantidae > Mantis > Mantis religiosa. The sequence continues at coordinate 41,311,407 of CM060960.1, forward strand.
CGAAAATATCACAACTTGCTGTATGCTGCAGTTTGGCGATGTGTATTGTGTGATATTTGATTTTATTCATGTTACCTATTATCTGCTGATTTCAAATAAAATGTTTTAATTTGAAAAAAAGAGATTTTAACACTTGTGCTACTCTAGTTACCTGTTACTTTTCATTTGAGCCATGTCGTTACTCGTCACAATATTTCGAACGCTTCTAGGTTATACGAATGTATATATCATATTTGTTTTGCAATTCAGGTAAGTGAATTTACAGTGTAAATGTATAAGTTTACTGCAGTCGTGGCTTTCAATTTGATAAATAATGGCTTGTAATGTGCAAGTTGTGATGCATTTGAAAGTATTCGAGTATAAAAGAGTAAAATTTCTTATGTTACCATGCTTTCAAAGAAAGCAAAGATAACTGATGTAATATACGCTTCTATATGTGGACTTCGAAGTTTCTAAACAAGTGAATAACTGCGAGAGTTTGTGTGTTGTGTTTTGGAAGTGACGTGGTTAATACGCGTACGTGTGGAGCCCAGGATTATCTGTTATTTTATCCAACAATATTATATTATTCTGTATTATATTATAGTCCTCCTAGGACTCCTTTAAAATTAAATATATCATTTCGAATTTTACTTTCATGTATAATGAACAACGTGCTCCTCATTTACATATACGTTTTTCGATTGTTCGGTGTCGCAAAGAAACAACAAAGAATCAACGCCAAGGTAACCTGATATAAGTGTACAGAAATATCCAATTCAAGGTAAAGTCCTGAACAGAAATTGTGGTGAAATAAATCTCTTCCTGAACGTTAAATAAAACAAAGAAAAATAGTTAAAATAAGAATGCAAATATAAGTAAAAATTAAAATAATAGATGAAGGTAGTTCTTTACAGCTCGAAACTGTCTACGGCTGTTTTGATAGAAATGTCTGTTAGCATAACACTTTGGAAGACATAAACATTTCCGAAACAACACGCTTGTAACAGTCTGATGATACTTTAGTGGATGTTCCCTTTTAATACTTCTATATCATCAAATAAAAATACGAGGAAATAGAACTCTGGAGCGTAGCATGTGTTTCTTAGCGTGGCGTACCTCCGTTACTTGTTTACTTGGCTGAGTGGTCAGCGTACGCACTTCCCAAACCGGAGTTCCGAGGTCGATACGCAACGAGGGGGTTTTATTTTTATAATTTTTTATTTTCAAAATAGATTTCAAAATTTTTGCATCAGGGACATTCTTTAGACTCTGCAGGTCACGAATTAGTTTAAATTTTTGTTCTAACCCTACTGGTAGTCAAGTTACAGCTCTCTAAAGTCGGCAATCGTAAACTTTGACACGTCATAAAACGAAAATAAATAGGAATTTTGAAAAACTAAGACCGGATTCGTGATCTTGGGATTCTAAACTATAAGTATACCAAATTTCATCAAAATCGGAGACGACAATTTCCAAAATTCCCGGCTGAAGGCCTGTTTTGGCCGTTTTTAGAAAAATAAAATAATTAATTTCTCTGCTTCTGAACAACATTTTGGAAATCTCAAGGTACCAAAAAATCGGCAAAAAAATTAGCTTTCCGTGAAAATTTGTTCGGCGACTCTATCTTTATTCGTTCAAAAGTTATTAACATTTAAAGTTTTGAAAAGAGCTCAAAAATTGAAGTCTTAAGCAAGGGCGATTTTTGGGTTTTCGAAAAAAAATTTGAGTTAGAAGTGTCATCTGAAAGCTGAAGACGAGCTGAATCCAGTCCCGGTCTTAGATTTTTGATATCTCAATTAATAAAGGCGCTATGACGTAAAACGTGATTCAGTTGCAGGCAAAAAGAGCAAAAATAAGCGGCAGAAGTCAGTGAATACTTCGTGTCTAAGCAGAGAATTACGTAGGTAGTGAAAAAATCTTAAGGTAAGCAGCAGGATTGAACGCGGAACTTCCACTCGCCAGCCAGCGTTTTTATCCACTCGGCTATACAGCAGTTAAAGCAAACCGTCAAATGTTTCTCCTTATATCAGATATAGCAGTTATCAGGTACTCAAGTTTCTCTGTTTAAGTTTAACGATACATCTGCTAACATGAATAAAATCATATTATAAATAAATTCATATCAAACCTCAAAGTTTCGAAACGTTTAAAGATATATAGTAGTTGTGACGAATAAGACAATCGTTTCGAGTTTACCCTGCAGAGCATATAAGAAGAATATTTTCTATGGCATATGTTGTGAGTTGTTCATCAGCCGAATGGTTAGGGTAGTGGCTAATACCTCAAAGGGTTGTAGGTTCGATTCCTACCGCCGAGAAATAGGCTTTTTATCTTTATAGTTCTTTTAAAACAGACGATAAATATCAAATTAAAAGAAATACCAGTACCAAGACTTGTGGCGTGGTGGTTAGAATGACCGTCTGTGGCACCGGCGTCCTGGGTTCGAATGTACTCTAGTTTTTCATCTATTCAATTAAAGATTGAGTTTTTATTCCAACACTACTCTAGCGAAATAAAAGGAATATTTTAACCTATCTTGTTCTAAGTTGTTCCTTGGCCGAATGGTTAGTGTGGTGGAAAGTAACCCAGAGGGTTATAGGTTCGACTCCTACCGCTGAGAAATATGTTTTTTTTATGTGTATAGTTCTTTTAAAACAGACGATAAATATCAGATTAAAAGATAAACCAGCAACAACGCTTGTGGCGCAATGGTTAGAGTGATCGACTGTCGCGCAGGAGTCCTGGGTTCGAATCTCCTCAAGTTTTTTCTCTATTCAATTAAACTACAGTACAGTCGAGTGTTAAGCCGATTGCTTTCTTGTGCGAGGGCCCCGGTTCGAGCCTCAGAGAAACATTACGTTTCTATTCTATTGAGATCCTTCCGGACGTCCAAACACAATAAAGGTTGGCAAATTGCAGCGACAGCTACTGGAGTAGAGTTGGAATAAAAACTCAATCTTTAATTGAATAGAAAAGAAACTTGAGGAGATTAGAACCCAGAACTCCTGCGTGACAGTCGGCATTGCGGCACAAGCGTATATTTTAATTTGATATTTATCGTCTGTTTTAAAAGATAAAAACCTATTTCTCGGCGGTAGGAATCGAACCTGCAACCCTTTGGGTTACTAGCCAGCAACCTAACCATTCGGCTACTACACCATCGGTAAAATTACTTCTCCTATAGCGCTAGAGTACCGTTGGAATAAAAACTGAATCTTTAATTGAATAGAGAAAAAACTTCAGGAGATTCGAACCCAAGACTCCTTCGCGATAGTCGGTCACGCTAACCATTGCGCCACAAGTGTTGTTGCTGATATCTGTTTTAATCTGATATTTATCGTCTGTTTTATAAGGACTATAAAGATAAAAAGTCTATTTCTCGGCGGTAGGAATCGAACCTGCAACCCTTTGGGTTACTAGCCAGCAACCTAACCATTCGGCTACTACACCATCGGTAAAATTACTTCTCTTATAGCGCTAGAGTACCGTTGGAATAAAAACTGAATCTTTAATTGAATAGAGAAAAAACTTCAGGAGATTCGAACCCAAGACTCCTTCGCGATAGTCGGTCACGCTAACCATTGCGCCACAAGTGTTGTTGCTGACATCTGTTTTAATCTGATATTTATCGTCTGTTTTATAAGGACTATAAAGATAAAAAGTCTATTTCTCGGCGGTAGGAATCGAACCCGCACTCCTTTGAGTTATTGGCCACCACCCTAACCATTCGGCTAAGGATCAGCTTACAACACATGCGGTTAAAATATTCCTTTCATAGCGCTAGGGTAATGTTGGATTTAAAAACTCAATCTTTAATTGAATAGAGAAAAAACTTGAGAGTTTCGAACCCAGGACTCCAGGGTGACAGTTGGTCGCGCTAACCATTGCGCCACAAGAGTTGCTGCTGTGAACTGTTTTAATCTGATATTTATCGTCTGTTTTAAAAGGGCTATATAGATACAAAATGTATTTCTCTGCGGTAGGAATCGAACCTGTAACCCTTTGGGTTTCTAGCCAGCATCCTAACCATTCGGCTAAGGAATGGCTTACAACATCATCGGTAAAATTATTCCTTTAATAGCGCTAGGCTAGTATTGAAATACAAAGTCAAGCTTTAATTGAACAGAGAATAAACTTGAAGAGATTCGAACCCAGGACTCCTTCGCGACAGTCGGTCACGCTAACCATTGCGCCACAAGCGTTATTGCTGATTTATCTTTTAATCTGATATTTATCGTCTGTTTTATAAGGACTATAAAGATAAAAATTCTATTTCTCGGCGGTAGGAAGCGAACCTGCAATCCTTTGAGCTAGTAGCCACCACCCTAACCATTCGGCTAAGGATCAGCTTGCAACACAATCGGTTAAAATATTTCTCTTATAGCGTTAAAGTAGTGTTGGATTTAAAAACTCAATCTTTAATTGAATAGAGAAGAAACTTGAGAGTTTCGATTCTAGGACTCCTGCGAGACAGTCGGTCACGCTAGCCATTGCGCCACAAGCGCTGTTGCTGGTTTTTCTTTTAATTTGATATTTATCGTCTGTTTTAAAAGGACTATATAGATACAAAAGTATTTCTCGGCGGTAGGAATCGAACCTGCAACCCTTTGGGTTACTAGCCAGCACCCTAACCATTCGGCTAAAGAATGGCTTTCTACAACAGCGGTAAAATTATCCCTCTTACAGCGCTAGACTAGTGTTGGAATACAAACTCAACCTTTAATTGAACAGAGAATAAACTTGAAGAGATTCGAACCCAGGAGTCCTCCACGAGTCGGTCACGCTAACCATTACGCCACAAGCGTCGTTGCTTACTTTTCTTTTAATTTGATATTTATCGTCTGGTTTAAAAGCGCTGCAACGATAAAAACACCTATTTCTCGGCAGTAGGAATCGAACCTGCAACCCTTCGGTTTGTTAGTTACTACTCTAACCATTCGGCTAAGGAGTAGCTTAAAAACATTCCGCTTATAGCGCTAGAGTGGTGTTGGAATAAACGCTCGATCTTTAGTTGAATAGAGAAAAAGTATGGACAGACTCAAACACAGGACTACAGAGCGACAGTCGATCGCTCTAGCCATTACGCCACAAGCGTTGTTGCCTTTCTCTCCTTTAATTTGACATTTATCGTCTGTTTTAAAAGCGTTATAAAGATAAAAATACCTATTTCTCCTCAGTGGGATTCGAACCTGCAACCCTTTGGCTTGTTAGTTACCACCCTAACCATTCGGCTAACGAGCAGCTCACAACAGACTTAGTAAAAATATTGTTCTTATGTGGTCTGGAAGGTAAACTCGAAACGATTATCTATTATTCGTCACAACTACTATATATTTTTTTAAAAGTTTGAAACTTTGAGGTTTGACTTGAATTCATTTATGAATTGATTTTATTCATGTTAGCAGATGTATCGTTAAACTTAACAGAGAAACTTGATAACTGCTATTCTTGATATAAGGACAAACATTTGGCGATCTGCTTTAACTGCTGTATAGCCGAGTGGATAAAAACGCTGCCTGGCGAGTGGAAGTTCCGCGTTCAATCCCGCTGCCTACCTTAAGATTTTTTCACTACCTACTTAATTCTCTGCTTAAACACGAAGTATTCACCAACTTGTGCCGCTTATTTTTGCTCATTTTGCCTGCAACTGAATCACATTTTACGTCATAGCGCCTTTATTAATTGAGATATCAAAAATCTAAGACCGGGACTGGATTCAGCTCGTCTTCAGCTTTCAGATGACACTTCTAACTCAAATTTTTTTTCTCGAAATCCCAAAAATTGCCCTTGCTTAAGACTTCAATTTTTGAGCTCTTTTCAAAACTTTAAATGTTAATAACTTTTGAACGAATAAAGATAGAGTCGCCGAACAAATTTTCACGGAAAGCTAATTTTTTTGCCGATTTTTTGGTACCTTCAGATTTCCAAAATGTTGTTCAGAAGCAGAGAAATTAATTATTTTATTTTTCTAAAAACGGCCAAAACTGGCCTCCAGCTGGGAATTTTAGAAATTATCGTCTCCGATTTTGATGAAATTTGGTATACTTATAGTTTAGAATCCCAGGATCACGAATCCGGTCTTAGTTTTTCAAGACTCCTATTTATTTTCGTTTTATGACGTGTCAAAGTTTGCGACTGCCGACTTTACAGAGCTATAACTTGACTACCAGTAGGGTTAGAACAAAAATTTTAACTAATTCGTGACCTGCAGAGCCTAAAGAATGTTCCTGATGCAAAAATTTTGAAATCTATTTTGAAAATAAAAATTTATAAAAGTAAAACCCCCAGCTGGGGGATCGAACTCGGAACTCCGAATTGGGAAGTCCGTACGCTGACCACTCAGCCAAATAAACAAGTGACGGAGGTACGCCACGCTAAGAAACACATGCTACGCTCCAGAGTTATATTTCCTCGTATTTTAATTTGCTGTTTTAGAAGTATTAAAAGTGAACATCCACTAAACTATCATCAGACTGTTACATGCGCGTTGTTTCGGAAATGTTTATGTCTTCCAAAGTGTTACGCTAACAGGCATTGCTATCAAAACAGCCGTAGACAGTTTCGAGCTGTAAAGAACTACCTTCATCTATTATTTTAAGCTTTACTTATATTTGCATTCTCATTTTATTTAACGTTTAGGAATATATTTATTTCACCGCAATTTATGTTCAGGACTTAAAAAACGAATTAAAAAACGTATATGTAAATGAGGAGCCCATTGTTTTTTATTCATGAGAATAAAACTCGAAATAATATATTTAATTTAAACGTAGTCCTAGAAGGATAACATAAAATTGTTGGATAAAATAACAGATAATCCTGGGCTCCACACGGAATGTCACTTAATCATGTCACTTCCAAAGCACAGCATATAAACTCTCGCAGTTATTCACTTGTTTAGAAACTTCGAAGTCCACATATAGAAGCGTATATTACATCAGATAACTTTGCTTTCTTTGAAAGCATAGTAATATAAGAAATTTTACTCTTTTACACTCAAATAATTTAAAATGCATCAACACTAGCACATTGCAAACCTTTATTTATCAAATTGAAAGCCACGACTGCAATAAACTTATACATTTACACTGTAAATTCACTTACCTGAATAGCAAAACAAATATGATATATACATTCGTATAACCTAGAACCGTTAGACATATTGTGACTATATCTCAGAAGTTTGATGTATCAGGTGTAAAACTTTATAATAGATTACACATGGCGAGGAATGACTTTTAAAGCAAGGGAAGCTCCAAATAATAGTTTTTATTAAAATAGGAGAGAATAATGACTCAAAGAACTAAGGCTACTCTTCAGTACTCTTTCTATTGCACGCCACATGTAGCCCTTCTTGTATTGCCAAGGCTGGTCAGCATATTCCTGCCTCCTCTCTACACTCAGACGTTGCAACTTTTCCTACAGCTGGCCCACACTGCGTGAACTGTTAATCTAACATAGAGAACGTATGCAATTCACACACTTTTGCTAGTAACTTAAAACTTTACCAGAATTTCTTATTTGTCACCACTAAATACCAATATACGTGGATTACTATTGCTAATGTCATTTAAATATACTTACAGTTGTATTTAAAAGTGCCAACGATGTTTGTGACACAGCCTTGTTACAAATAGCCCCATATTTCAGAAAATAAAATTATAAATAATTTTGTATCACACAAATTATTACAAATAATTTATTACATTCATTGCACGCAGCCCACCTGCTTGGGACTAGGTTGGAAGAGAACCTTTTATCAAGTCACTGCAAAAGTTGTGACCTAGTTGTGTGCGTGACTTATCAGAAAACAAGATTGAAGAAGAAGAAATAATAAGCGAGGAAGAATATTTTATAGACATTCTTAAAAATATGGTGGCTGTTTCTATGTTGCTGAAGAAGGCATTGACAATGACAGAGGTTATAAACTGATTACAGATGAGGACATTATCGCATTAAATAGTGTTACTGAAAATGAAAACGAAGAGTATTTAGTGTTGATGAACCAGCTGTAATTATGACTAGGGGGCGGATTTTGCCCTATTTGCCTATTTTATGCCTTTGTTCATAAACGTAAGCTTTTAAGTTATAAGCATGTTTCCTACAACTATTAGCCTAATTTCTTAGTTTTATAGTGCCTATATATGCCTATTTCACACGTTTGTGCATATTCTGCTAATTAGTGCCTAAAACTGCCTTTTTAAGTAATTTCTTCTGCTTATTATTTGTGACAATAACATTTGTATTTGTTGGTTTCAACGTGAAGTTTTCGGGGAAGAGGAATTTCTTGCTGATGCACATTGGATATACAAAAAGGGGTTTATTAAGGAGACACGTCTGTGTAAATTGGTCTTACTTACAATATCAAATTTAGCTTTTTGTCTTAAAATTAATATTGTGACTTTGTGGGTTCGTGAAATCAAAAGTCCAGATTACAAACACAAAAAATTGCACTTTATTTCGGTAGAAATACGCTTGGTACACATACACAATACAACATACAAGGTCAATAAACACAGCTGTTTACCCGCACGCGTTCGTCTTTTCGGCGAGCTTTTATCTCCGCATTGCACTGCCGTCTCTTTGATCTGGCTACCCGCACCGCCTCCAATCAACAATGGCCTGGCGACAATATAGACATACTTCAATAATATAAAGTTCTTTTTCTAGTGGCACTACAGAAAACATCACATGACTATTTAAATAACCTTACCCCTGTATTGTAGCTGCTATTACGTAATTTTAACCTCAGATTTCTCAGATTCCATATTTTCTACATTTTCCTAACTTCAAAATTTTCCACAGGTTGCAGTTTTCTAGTAATCTGTATGAAATTCTAAACATTCCTGTAAGGACAACTCCATATTAAGTGTAGCCATTTACATTTGTTGTGTTTTTGTTATTTGTATTGAAAAGGATCATAATGCTTACTTCTTACTGAAAACGCTTAGGAAAATAAAAATTGTTAATTAGGTATGATTATTTTTTTTCCCTTCGTTGATATGGCGAAGATAAATATTTCACATAGGTACACGTCATTAATAGGTTAAAATGGGTGCAGAAACTTATACCCCAAGCATTAATTTTTAAAATTACAATACGTGGTACATTTTGAAAATCGCCTTTAATTTAGATATTAACTGTTAATTCCTCAGAAATTATTGTAACTAGAAAGCTGAAACTTGGTATTATTCCATTCTTGATCGATCAGAAAATTAAATGGTATCTATAAATCTGAAACAAATCTAACAAAAGCTTCAGATATTTCAATTTTCACCCTTAAGCCCCAAACCTATGTTTTTTTTTTTTGACACCGTTAATTACTCCACACCTTTCTGGACATTATGGTTCTTACTTAGTGAAGTGGATTTATATGTATTTTAATTATACGACAATATTTGTTATTTTAACTTGCTGTGGAGCCATTTATGAAATTTTGAATAAATGTAGAACTATTTCGCCTAGAGAACCACAAAATAGTATATGTTTAGCGAATTTGTTGCAGCATATGTTGCGATGATTGTCATTTTGTTATAGTGCATTTTAGGAGCAATTTTACTAAAACTGTGTATTTCTAAGTGTTTACTTAGCAAATTTTCAGTGTCTATTTAAGTACCTACTTTGCCCATTTTTAGTGCCTTTTTGCCTGCCTATTTCACACATTTTTAGTGCCTATAAATCCGCTCCCTAGTTATGACCCACACACAAGCAGTAGCACACATAGGGAAACTTATGCTTTATTTCGATAGACAATCCGAAACATTGACAAATGAACTCGTAAGCGATACACTAAACTGAGACAGCAGAAGCTCGCGGCCTATTTTACTACTGCCTAGCTTGTAGCTATATCGTATACAGTGCAAATACATAGGTTATTACAGAACATGCAGTGAATATGTGTTTTTAGATGAAAATGTGCCGATAAAATATTTCGTGATGTTGTACGAGGGTCGGTTGGTAAGTCCCGGGCTTTACATAGAGATGGTGCCACTGGGCAAGTTTGACGGATAGCATCATATAGTTTAATTCTAAACTGGCTTTTACTCGTAGTTACAGGTCAATAGCTTGTTTAGTTTTGAATGACAGCATTTCAAACAAGACAAGTGTAGAGGTTTCACGAAAATGGAGGATTTGGAAAAACGAGCAGTGGTTAAATACTTCCATTTGAAAGGTTTAACGCCTAAAGAACATCTTCTTACCTGGCTCGAAGCGGTAGACTCGCTTACGAGCCCCAAGATAAGGCCACAGCTTTCGCGGATCATTTGGAAAGCCAATTCGAGGCGAGGGAGGACCCCCAGGACGAAGACTTCACTGACCTCGTGGAGGCTGCTATGGAAGACCTCTATGAGGAGCCTCAGCGGCGCCATGAGGCGATCCATTTCCCAATAGTCACCCCAAGGGCGGTGACTGCTTAAATCCGCAAATTGAAACCGAATAAATCCCCTGGACATGATGGCGTTAGCGCTCTCATGCTCCAGCACCTTCCCAAGAGGGCCGTCATCCACAAGACGCGGATCTTCAATGCGTGCCTCCACCTCCGGCATTTTCCGGCTGGCTGGAAAGAGGCGAGAGTGGTGTGCATCCTGAAGCCCGGCAAGGATCCGGTCTTTCCGTCTAGCTACCGATCCATAAGTCTTCTCCCGACCATCTCAAAACTGTTTGAGCGGTTGCTCCTATCCCGCCTGACCCCTCTTTTCGAAGAAAGGCAGCTCCTACCCGATCACCAGTTTGGTTTTCGTCATGGACACTCCACGACCCTGCAGCTACTGCGTCTGGCCGAGAGGACAGCCCTGGGATTCCAGGAAAACCTCAAGACAGTCGCGGTGCTGCTAGACGTAGAGAAAGCCTTTGCCACAACATGACACCAAGGCCTACTGTACAAACTCAGGGAGGCCAATGTACCTCCTCCCTATCTCGCCCTGATTAGCAGTTTCCTCAGAGACCGCACGTTCAGGGTGAGAGTGGAAGGACGGCTGTCATCTATCAGACCCATAGCCGCGGGAGTCCCGGAAGGCAGTGTACTGTCCCCGTTACTCTTTGCGGCCTACATATCTGATTTCCCCTTAGAACCACAGACTGTTGAGTGCCAATATGTCGACGTCCTCATAATGGCGCGTAACAAAAACCTAAGATATTGTCATCCTCCGCTGCAGCGCCAGCTCCGAGCCATTGGCCGTTGGAGTGAGAAGTGGAGGATGGCCATTAGCCCCGAGAAGAGCTCCGCTCTTCTCCTGGCTAAGGTCCAAGCTAGGCGACCGGACTGGTCGCTGAGGTTGAGGCAGAGGCAAATCCCCTGGGTTCCCGCTGCCAAATACCTTGGCGTCCACCTCGATCGCGGCCTTACCTACGCTCCTCACGTCCGGGTCAAAGCCGGACAAGGGCATGCAGCACTCAGGCAGTTGTACCCTGTACTAAAATCCACCATGCCAACGCACCTCAAACTACGCCTGTATCGAGCGATTATACCGCCCCTGATTCTGTACGGCTGCGAAGTCTGGGGATCATCGGCTCCGACCAATATTCGCAGACTACAGTACGTCCAGAACAGGGCACTGCGCATGATCTACGATACCGGGAGGAGATTCCCGTCCCACATCCCTCAGACCTACTCCGGAGTCCCGTACATTGTGGACGTGGTGCGGGAGAGATCCCGTACCATCTACAATAAGCTAGACTCCCATCCCAACATCCTGGTGAACACCCTTGGCCGTTACGACCACAGGGTTCCTCGCCGCTGACCAAGCTACCGGTTGCCCAAAGATGCTTTGGGTAACCAGAACTGAACAGGGCCACATTCCCCTGACTTCAAACCCCCAAGCCCAGAAATGGGCTTGGTAAGTCCCATACCTGAACACTGTTCCTTTCCCTCTAGCCTGTTAAGCGGACTGTGCTCAGATGCCTCCCAAGAAGGCGGAAGAGTGCAGCCAGCACTGGGCGCACAACCCCCCCACGGGGCAACAGCGCGCACAAGGCTAGACATATCACTGCCGAAGACAACCGCCTGAGACAAAGACGACTCTATTATACTGCCCAGATAAAGACGCAATAAGCGGCTAGATGCTGGGCAGCAAACACTCCGTCCAGATAAACCTGGACGACTCGATTCTTCTGCTGCTGCCGAGAACATCTAGAACATTAGGATTGAATATTGTCATGCGCTTATAAGTACAGTGCGATCCATATAAACCTGAACCATTTCAATAGACCATAATTTTTGAACCAATAATAGGACACACCTGCAACTTTGGGAGAGTATAAAACACAATTGGGAAATTACATTACACTATTTATATCTCAGAGAAAATGTTGGCGGTGTCCCCCACCAGCATCTATACATGTTTGCACTCGTCTCACCATATTCTCTGAAGTTTTACGGAGATGATATCGAATTGAGAGAAGGTTACTTCAAGCAAGATGGAGCAACGTGCCACACATAATGATACTATGGAACTTGTAACCAGTTTCTTTGGTAATCGAATAATCTCAAAGGGTCTGTGGCTCCTTAGATCACCTGACCTAACCTCACTGGATTTGTTCTTGTGGGGGTATCTAAAAACAGTGTACACGGACAATTGATGTTCTGAAGGAATCCATTCGAATCGAAATAAGTAACATGGGCGAGGATACTCTCCGTAAAACTTCCGAGAATATGGTGAGACGAGTGCAAACATGTATAGATGCTGGTGGAGGACACTTCCAACATTTTATCTGAGATGTAAATATTGTAATGTAATCTCCCAATTGTGTATTATATTCTCATAAAGTTGCACGAGTGTCCTATTATTGGTTCAAAAGTTATGGCTTATTTAAATGGTTCAGGTTTATATGGGTCGCACTGTGTGCATCGGGGGAGTGTGGGCTTCGTCCCTCTGGTTCGTTTCTTGCTCTGCACTTCGTTTTGTTGTAAAACATGACATTTTCTTCACTTTACAGCTTCAGTGAAATTTGAAAATTCTAATCAGATGTGTCCTAAAAAGTAAAAGGAAAGAAACAATTTTTGAGTCGTACTATGTCAGATATAAGTACAATTTAATTCTGTCAACTTTTAGGAATATAACGGAAGTGCGAAATCAGTACCTTACCAGTCAACCTCTCGCATGTATGTACAGTAAAGCCTCGTTAATCATGGCTTCTTTAACCCCGACGTCCGGATAATCCGAACAATTATTTTAAATGTTGCTTAGCGCAGAGTAAATAAAGACTTTTAGTTAATTGATGGAAATTAATCATTTCTTCACACTAGCCATTATAGGCTAAGGTTTATGATAAAGTTAACATGAAACATTCAATGCCATGGCCAGGATTTGAACCATGGATCTCCCGGTTTCTGCCCAGTCGCTCTTACCCATTGAGCTACCATGGTCAACTTGCCGTCATGACACTAAATTCTCCATTCGACTCGTATATTTCTCTGGTAAAAAAGGAAGCCTGACCCGGTGCTCTTATGGAAGAAAACATCAACACTACTGTTGCCATTGTTAGAGAGGATCGACGAATTACCTTAAGATTACTTTCTGAAATACTGAACATTTCATTGGGTGCCACCCACACGTTGGTGACAGAAACATTACACATGAGACGTGTTTGTGCGTGATGGGTTCCAAGACTGTTGATTCCCAAACAAAAGGACATTCGCATGCAGGTCTGCATGCAGTTAAAGTTGATCTTAGAGACAGATCCGGAGTTTCTTTCAAACGTAACCACTGCTGATGAAACTTGGCTACATTATTTTGATCCTGAGAGCAAACAGCAAAGCTCAGTGTGGAAATCTCCATCACCAACCCCCAAAAAAGCAAAAGTGGTTGCTTCTGCTGGGAAAGTTGTGGTCATCTCATTCTTTGATATTCATGGAATGGTTTATCAGCATGTTGTACCTGCACACACTCCATAACTGGACAATACTACAGGGATGTCCTGAAAACATTACAAGTCCTTATCAGGCGTAAAAGACTATATTTCCGTGAAGCAGGCTGGGTGCTGCACCACGAGAATGCGCGGCCACATATTGCCAATGTTGTTGCTGAATATCTTGCAAAAATCAACGTGAAGTGCATCCCTCACCCTCCCTAAAGTCTGGATTTAGCACCGTGTGACTTTTTTCTATTCCCTATCTTGAAGAAACGCCTTCGTGGGAGGTATTATCCATCATCAGAGGCAGTGGTGAAGGCTGCAGAGGCAATTTTTAAGGATCTCTCAAAAAATGGTTTCCAGCATGTCTTTGAAGACATGTTAGAAATGCTGGGACAAGTGCATCTCATTCAGGGGAGACTATTTTGAGAAGGACCATCATAATCATGAGTGAAGGTACGTTGTCAAAAAAAAAAAAAAAAAAAAAAAAAAAAAAAAAAAAAAAAAAAAAAAAAAAGTGATCATTCTACAGCCCTCGTACTAATTGCTAAAAGTATGATGGCATTCACAAACAAAATTCTGATGTGTGCTGCTGCAACTTGAGATTCACGCTGGGTACAGTAAACATGGACTCGCACTTCACCTGCTACCCTAGAACTGAGCATCTCCAGGCGAATTACGTGTATACCATTTCGTCACTCAACGTCAGACCTCTCTGGTTCTACCATCCCATGCGTGGACACTTTAAAATGCAAAAAAAGTAATTTTGGTTATATTTTTAATCCCTCCTCATATATGGAAGCTTTATCTTATCCTCTTCTTGTATGTTGTGAGATATTATGGCCTAGTTTACAGCTGGATTACTTCTGTTTTGTGTTATACTGTGGGGCCTTGTTTAATAAACCGAAGCAGTAACCAAAGTCTGCTGAAAAAGGTGAAGATGCCTTTAATCAAGTTGACAAGATAAAGTTATACACAAGAGTGCTAACTTGGAATACTGCTTTAATTATATCCATTTCATACACACTGCACTCTAAAATTTACAAAAAATCATTAGAACACTTGTCAACTTTTAAAAGCACATTTACTCCACTTACTACTTTATTTAAGAGGAGCCAATGTGTTTTTTATTAGTGTTTTAATGTTTTTTAACATTTTATTAACATCTCCCACAGTTATTAACATATTAACACTTATTTTTATCATCAGTTGTACACTGTGTTCTCTTAATAGCAAATTGTGCAATGTTTTATTTAATGTCTATTCCAAATTCAGATTCTGCGACGTGGCAAGCACAGAAATATGCACAGGAAATACAATTTATAAAAGAATGAATATCCTCTGTTCATTCAAAGGTGCTTCTTTGTATGTTCACAGATGTAGCATTTAATAAGTAGAGTTTCATTTTCTTCACACATTTCTTCTCTTCATGCCATACTGAAAGCAAAAGAAAACCAGTTTAAATTGTAAAACTTTGTTAAACTCAAATTAAAATACAAATAAAAACAGTCTCATGGTTCAGTCTCAAACAAACCGAGACTTCTGTCATTTTCTGAGGGGTATGTTTCCACGGCAATGTCCCCTTCGCTATTGCTCTATACTCTGTTTCATATAACCTTGCCCCGCTGACATGTATCACTCCGCCTTCAACTACCTTCCCCCTCGTCCTAATTGGCTAATGCTTTCGCGCCATAGGCCATAGGCGGTGCCTTCCCGTCACATTTAAACCTGCAGTAAACGTCATAATAACTGCCGGGATGATAAATAAAATCATACAAATAAGGATATGAAGGAATGCAAAAATACAAGTTTATAATGAAATGAGCAAGTTGAAACTAAGTGACTGAGCAATGTAACTGAAACAAGTTTATAATGAAAGGTTTTCGGCCTTTTCCACTGGGATTTTTTAAAACCCGCACACATACCTTGCAAAACTGCTTGTCTTTCAGTCTTAAAAGTCGTGTCACGCCATACCTTACTTTTCGTATGTTCTTCGTTCTCCCAAGTCTGGTCAAGGTAGTATATTTTGCGACTTGTGTCTTGGTACAGTCTGACTGTCCTTAAATAACGTCTTCGCCACACAGCAATATCGCCTCTGTCTTTTAGCACATTTTTCTTGCCTCTTTTTTCAATCACAAACCCCAGCTGTATAAGCAATCTGCTGAAATTTGGTGAATCTGCATCCTCATTTACAGCAGATGAAATTTTATTTATGTGAGGGAGTTCGTTTCTAAAGAAAAAACTATACACATGACGACACACAGCACTTTTCACATATTTTCTCCGAGCATGCGCTTTTGTTTATTCCTGCTTTTGCCTGGAGTGGTAAGTTTTCCTATTTTCTCAATTTCACATCGCGATGTTCCTACGGATCTAACACTCACACCTGTAACTTCATAGCACAGCTGTTCGACTTCTCTCACTGACAAAGACGGATTCTTCTCTATGAGTGCATTAAACACATGCACCGCAGTTCTTTTTTCGCCTGTTTGTAAAGATTTACCCTTGCGATACTTCAGCGAAAAACTGGCGGTAGACTCTGCCATTATTCATATAAGTACACGCGCAATAAACGATCAATAAAATAATTTAGCTTTCGCACTAGGCACAACAACCTTCGAATGCCGACATATGACTAATCCAGTTCAAAACAAGGTCAGTGATAAAAGTCATATAAACAAATATGTACCGCTAAATCACGTGCTATCGTGTCATATGCTTGAGAGCAAAGGAACCTCCTCTTTACCTCGCTTTAGAATTAACATGCATTTCAGATAAATCAACTGTGTTGCATAATATATTTAATTAAAACAGTTACGAAAATATAAATTTGACAATTCTCTTTCAACACATATAGTTATATACAGATATATCACCATGTTAAATAACGAACTAATTTTTACCGCACGACAGTCTTTACCACAACAGCAGCCAATGAGAGGTGATTAGGTCACGTGACCGGTAAGAGATACTGGGCAAGCTTACATGAAACAAGGATTAGACAGTAAGGTCCAGCACCCTCTTTTCCCTTCACCAACAAGCTGAAGTAAGAGGGGTAATGCATTGCTATGTTACACTGATTGCAGCATACTTTCGTTTATTTTCAACTTTACTGTTGCTGTTATTGTTGCTTAACGATTCTAGCATTAACCATAATGGACTTGCGTAATTCATAGGAAATGTTTGCTATTCCACATGTTGCTAAACAGCTGATGTTGTCTAATACAATATAGCAATGCAGCTCCATCACTTTTGTGCTTCTAAGTGAGCTGTCAGGAGTCTCAGCTTATTTAAATGATACTGTAATAAATGTAACAACTTAGGCTTTCATGGCCAGCATTAATCAAGTAAGATGTAGAGGTTTCCAGGCTTACTGGCCGTGGTCTAGTAGGAAAAAATGAAGTTCCTGACATTTTACTCATACGTGTGTCGAGCATCTTCAGAGGACTCATGGCAAACTAGAGTGGCTCTGGCATAATGCACCTGTTATATATAGGCGGAAGAGAGACCGCCTACTTCCTAACACATAAGCAACTTCCTACAGCTAAGCAACTGTTGGTTGGGACATACTGAAAAATCTGCTGTTGCTGAACATGCCCTTCTGATGGGACATGATATCAAGTTCCATGAAACAGAGGTTCTCGACAACAGCCCAGCATCACACCAGACTTTATTGGGAGGCTATTGAAATCTTCAAACACAAACATAATTTTAACAGGAAGGAAGAAGCAGCATGTTTGCACAAAACCTGGTTTCCAGTGTTACAAAACACAAGGACAAAACCATTCACATGAGCCGGACAAACAGAGATGTAGGCCTAGCAGCCGTCATGTGACTGGCGGACGTGCAGCCAACAAGAGGGAAGTACAGTACGTGCAAGATAAGTTGAGCGCTGGATTTACGGTGTGGTGCGGGCAGAGGGGAAGAAGCGAGAGCTAATGCTCTTTTGTTTCTACAGTGGAGTCAACCTTGAAAAACATAGTTCAGCAAAATAGCATGTAAGATAAGCGAAGATATCACAAGCAACGTTGCATCCTCTGAAAACATTCCTTAGTTTTACTCACGCCAGCTCAATTACATTCAGATCACAGTTATACGGAGGTAGACGAATAATAATGTGTCCCCTTTCGAGAGCCATAACATCCACAAATGTTCATACAAATATAAATCATTTTCAAGTAAAAGCTGATGTACATTACCACCACACTCGTAACAAGGATAAACTGGCAATTCGAGCACACCAAACAAGCCTTTATGAAGGAAGCTTTAACTACAAAGTGATAATGTTATATAATAAACTTCCAGATTCATTTAAACAAGCTGCATCATTAAAACACTTTAAGAATAAGGTTAAGAAATTTTTGCATGCACACTGTTTTTATACGGTTAATGAATTTTTAGAACTATAACCATGTAAATGAGCACTGGGAGCATAGTACATTCACAAACCTGTAATATTTATATTATGACATGTCTTGTAGTAAATTAGTCTATGCAAATACCACATGAAACCATAGAAAAGCTGCTTACTGTGTATATTGTATGTAATCAATTTGACTTTATGTATATACTGTATTTATACATTTTGACGTGTCTCATAACATGTATATGTTGCCAAGGACGAACTAAAATTCTAGTTCTAACATACGATTGTTGTAAACTGGTTAGCTAATTAATCTCAAAATTGATCAAAATGAAATATGGCGGACATGATAAAGCTTAGCGTATTAGCCACTAGATTCATATTCATATGTCAGTGTAGAGTGCATTTCAAATTTCAAAGTTGTCATATATGTTTACGGAGTTAAACGAAACTTACCGAATGAGGACTTGGAACCTGATCACTCTTCTTATTGCATGCATATAGTAGGCGAATTCTCTCCCACCTATATATAATAGTTGTGCTATTCCGGAGCCACTCTAGTTTGCCATGAGTCCTTTGAGGATGACATATTACATTCTTCACTGTTAAAATTATTCAAAGAGGGTGCGACATGAAACTGATTAGAAGTTTCTCTAGTACAATCTGAGAAAAAGCAAATATGTATTCTAATCAAAGATTCTAAATGTAGGATCAATTGAGCATTGTGGTTCTTCTAGCGAAAGCTAGCAGTTTATTTATGTGCAGCTGATCATTGCTTAAAAACCACAGTAAAAACAACAAAGAACAAACAAACAAACAAATTCGAAGCAGGTGGAAATACATCAATGGTTCAGTTACAAACAAATTACATCCCAGTGTACAAAATACATTTTTCATTTTGCTACTGATATACATTCCGTTCTTGAGTTATTGTGAACCTGTCTCTATAATCCACCTGCCCTTGAAAGGAAATTGATATAGTAAAACCTGCCATCAATGGACCTCTGATTAAGCGGAAATGTCTTAATTGGAAATATTTCATGGTACTATGAATTTCAGGGCAGAAAATATGTTTAATTCCCAGTATTACATGGAAACTGTCTAATGCAGACAATGGAAATCACAGTATACATTTTAACGGAATATTTCCAGTTCTGGAATGCAGAGTTTAGAACATTTTCAGGCACTGGGTGAAAATGTGCTTTGCCTGCTCTATGTACGTGATGTTTCAGTTGAAACATAATCATACTGCTGCTACCTGATCTATCTAGAAGGGGGTTGTGCTAATGATGATACAAGCACTGAGAAACCTATTGCTGTCACCCTTCACTACATAGTTAGGCCTAACAATACACCTATAAACTTTTGACATTACAGATGCAGGGCTTTCCAATGCAGTGATTTACAGTTTAGGAATTTACGTTTTTCAAACACTTCCATTGTCGCAGACGCAATGCACTTAATATCACAGGAATATAATGTTTGCATATCAGTTCACTTAGCAGTTATGAATGCTTTCAGTTCTCTGCACACACGAGTTGAGAACAATGTTGCATTGCTCGCATTATGTCTTCCTCTAGGCTTTTTCTCCAACATACTTTAGGTAGCTTAGGTACAGCAGTTGTTATAAATTTCTCTATAACTGCCTAAAGAGAAACAAACTCTGGAGATGGGTAATAGAATGTGGAGTTTTCGTTCCTTTTGAATATTAGATTTACAAGGAATGCTGTACACTTGGTGGTAGACACTTTAGTAAGACAGGTGGCACAAGAGAATTAGGCCCCTATTTTTTCAACTCTTAAACCTCCTATATATGCCAGTGATAAGTAGACTGTTGCATGAAACGAGGCTGTTTAGGAAGGAAAGAAAACAAACTAAGTAAGTAAACAGTTACGACTCATCTATAAATTAATAGTTAAAAGCAGTTTAACAATATATGTTAGTAGGTCTTATAAGACGGAAATTCACATTATCTTTAATGTTGTTCAATTTGCCCAATATTGCGATTATTGTGTCTGGAAGATGTGTTGCAGTGTACAATGGTGTCTTTTATCAATAATTGAATTTATTTATGAAAATTATTGGTTTCATAATAAAGTAATCTTTCTTCATTTGCTTGCTGCTTGTTTACAAATTCTTTGTGCCTTTTATTTGCTTGCCATAATTTAGGTGTTATTCTCCCTTTCCAATCTCTTTAATTTGGAAATTATGTCTTCCTCAATCTGAATTGCAGCGCAGTTATAAGTACGTGCCTCTGTGTCATGATCCAGAGCATTAATATCAGCAGCACTGTTGATGCTTTCTCTGCTAGAACTGCGTTTCCGTTTTCTGCTTTCTGTGTGTAAGCGTATTTTTGAAATTTGTCATGTTGATGTTGCTTGTTTCACTAATTTATAATCTAGATAGTTCGGAAAAATGCTTGGAATACTTCGTGTTTTCAGAAGTTTAATTTTACAGCCTGGCTTATAGTCATCCTCAGTAAAATGCAAACTGCACACGACTGTTGACTTAGATTTATCATTTACCACGAAATTAGAGCGCGATATAGCTTTTAGCCGTTGTTTATGTAGTTCTTCTACTGGAAATTCATGGAAACTGATCCCTTTTGATTTTCCTTTTCTAACTTTTACAGAACGGTACGCAACAATACACCATTTGAAATATAAAGTATTGAGCTCATAGTTTTTGCTATGCTGTTTGTTGTAATTATTGCTACTACTGGTGTTATAATGATAAAAATAATAAAAATAATATAATATGTAATTCTTACATTTGGAGCATTACTGTGCTCATACTTATGATTACTTATATTATCTCTTATTTATACCCAGTTTTCTTGTTCGCTTACTTTAGATTGGTGTCAACAGCACTTCATGTAAAATTCACTTTCAATACTAATTGAGACCATAAAATTTGTTCATCTGTCACTACAAAACTAAATGTCGGCAAGGCCACTAATGGCTACAAGGGGATACTTTAGGGGTCAGCTTTGAGAGCTCCAAGCGGCAAAAAGGGCAAACACCACTCAGTCGCTTAAATGCGTAGGAATCCAACTGAGTGCCGAGGCTTTAAGGGATGTGAGCGGGTTATGGCTATAGTCACCATGGCTTCGAAAACAGTAATTATACTAGATCTTAACATGAGAGTGAAAGTGATTTATGCTAGTGAAAGAGATAAATTGAGTGTAAAGCAAATCACGCAGTTGTTCAATGTAGGCAAAACTCAAGTTGACGAGCTTCTAAAGCAGAAAACGGAAATTCTGAGGTGGTGGGAAAATTGTGCTGATGGGAAAATAAAAAGAGAACTGGAAAAAAATTTTAGATGGAACGATGCATGTTGTTGAGCCATTTTTCAAAATATGTCTTATTCTGCCACCCTTTGCTGCAACAGCTGATGCACGAAGATATACCTCATGGTATGGTCTTGCACAGATATTCTTCGGAAATGTTTCACCATAATTGAAATAAACTATTCAATTCCTTATTAAATATACTGATTTTTAATTCAGGTTGAAAATGAACCAAACACATTGAAATATAACTGAATGAATAACTTTATAAACATTGATTTCCTTTACAATATTAAATGAATTCGATTTCCCTCACACTTATAAGGTTTTGGCTTCATAACTCGACAACTTCCATACCCAGAACAATGAGAACATTATTTGCCTCTTTACTTGACATCTATACACAGACTTACTCTAACTTTGGCTAAGCTGATATTATTGAATTTGCCGCTGCTATGGAAATTCAATAATTTCTCACTGGTTCATGTCCTTTCGTGAGCAATTTTTCATTATTACATTAGGAAATGTACATGATCTTTTATTTAAATTATATTTAAACAATTTAACATTCAAATAACATTTTTTATAATTTTAGGCTATTATTATTATTATCATCATCATCATCGTTAAACACATAAATATTATTAAATTTTAGATGAGTCGCATTTTTTAACACATCTGCTTCACTTTCGTACCTATTTTGAGGACATGTTTCGCAAATCTTCGCTTGCATCTACGGCTCTTGTGCAACTGACGCTAGATCCAGCGGTGTGGGTAATTCTGGGGTTGTTGCTGCCATCTGTTGATTTAGTGATGAACTGAAATGTGGGATTCTCTTCTAGCGGGATTTCAAAGTTCATTAGTTGGTTTTTATGTTTTTCTATGTATATCCTCTCCCATATGACGAGTTCACTATGTTTTTGTACGTATTTTAGTAATTCTGTGCTATCTTCAATTTCATGATTTTCAGACCAGAAATGAGCTGCTATTGCGGACTTATCAATATTTTTGTATCTTAAGTGCCTGAAGTGTTCTTTCTTTCTAGTGCCTATGTTCCTTTTTGTCCTTCCTATGTAAATTTTTTCACAGTCTTTACACTTAATTTTGTAAATGCCTGACTTTTCCTCTGGTTTTATCTTATCAGTATTATTACTGTGAAGTAGGTTTTTAATGTTGTAATTGTTTTTTGGTGCCAATGTTATATTGTATTTCTTGAATATTTTTTGGAACTACTTTGATGTCCGCTCCCTCTTCCCTAGCATTCCATTAGACAAACTTTTGATTCAACTGAAAAAATGGCTAAATTCTATAAACCTGGATGCCAATGCAATAGAAGAATATGTGGCAATGACTGAATTATGTATACATCAAAATTATTTTGTCTTCGATGGAAAATATTACAAACAAATTTCAGGACTAGCTATGGGAAGCCCGCTATCACCATTTTTGGCCAATCTATACATGAGCTTTTTCGAAACACATATTACTAAAGCCTTCCCTCATATGTTTAAAACATGGTACAGATACGTAGACGACATCTTTGCAATAGTGCCCTACAAACTAATAGATGATGCTTTGAAACTACTCAACCTGCAAGAACCCAGCATACAATTCACAGTAGAAACTGAAGAGGACTGTACTCTACCTTTTTTAGACCTTAAAATCAAAAAAGGCAATGAAAAACTAGAATTTGGCATTCATAGAAAAGCAACACACACAGATAATTACATCAAAGCAAATAGTTTCAACCCAATTCCACACAAACATGCAACCATCAACAGTCTGACACACAGATTAGTAAATCTACCTCTCAGCCAGCAAGAATATCAAAACGAATACCATCAAATCTTAAAAACTGCAATTAAAAATGGATATGGAAAAAACCTTGTAGATAAAAAACTAAAATTATTCAAACTTCAAAAGAAATTAAAACAGATCACAGCTCTCAGACCAATAAAACAAGAAACTAGATTTGCTAAATTTACTTACCACCCCTGGGCCACAAAAAAGTTCCAAAAAATATTCAAGAAATACAATATAACATTGGCACCAAAAAACAATTACAACATTAAAAACCTACTTCACAGTAATAATACTGATAAGATAAAACCAGAGGAAAAGTCAGGCATTTACAAAATTAAGTGTAAAGACTGTGAAAAAATTTACATAGGAAGGACAAAAAGGAACATAGGCACTAGAAAGAAAGAACACTTCAGGCACTTAAGATACAAAAATATTGATAAGTCCGCAATAGCAGCTCATTTCTGGTCTGAAAATCATGAAATTGAAGATAGCACAGAATTACTAAAATACGTACAAAAACATAGTGAACTCGTCATATGGGAGAGGATATACATAGAAAAACATAAAAACCAACTAATGAACTTTGAAATCCCGCTAGAAGAGAATCCCACATTTCAGTTCATCACTAAATCAACAGATGGCAGCAACAACCCCAGAATTACCCACACCGCTGGATCTAGCGTCAGTTGCACAAGAGCCGTAGATGCAAGCGAAGATTTGCGAAACATGTCCTCAAAATAGGTACGAAAGTGAAGCAGATGTGTTAAAAAATGCGACTCATCTAAAATTTAATAATTTTTCGCTTCACTGTGGTGTTCCAATACAGTTGAATCTCGATACATAAATATTATTCTTTTTCCTTCATTTCTACCTATTCAATCACGAGTTTACCTTCAATTGTTTCTTATTCTTGTTCACTTTCCGCTTTCACTGACTTTTCTTGAATATTAATATTTTAACTCTATATAACATGAAATAAATAAATAATATAATTTTGAGTTAAACTAGCACTCAATGCTCCACTTATTGCTAGTATTTACCTAGAACACGATATCACCTCCAGAAGTTCACCAAATCAACATCCATTAGTTGACAACAGCTGATGATGTTAGGAAGATCCTAATGAAACACATTCTAGATAAATACTAGCAATAAGTGGAGCATTGAGTGCTAGTTCGACACAAAATTATATTAATTTTGTGCTTCATTGTATCATAGTCCTTACACATTGGAATAAATATTGATTTTTTTGGGGCCAAATTAAAACAACTGTTACAGAACTTGAGCAGTGAAACCATCACTGGTTGGATTGCTCAATTACCTTAATAATCAAGGGATACAAACATAAAAACATAGCAAATGGTGACGAGACAAGATTATTTTTCCATGTGTTACAGAGTAAGTCAACGGGAGGAAAACTGTCCAAGGAAAGATTGACAGTTTTCCTCTGTCATTTTATATCAGGTGAAATGGAAAATCATCTTCGTTAAATGGAAATATGTCTGTAACGGAAATGTTCGAGTGCCTATTTGACTCTGCTGAAGACTGGGTTTACTGTATAAACAAACAAAGCATGTCAAATATTGGTCTGCAGATTGACTATGCCCTGGGTGGGGCATATACAATTTCTGAAGAAACATGATTCTAACCTGAATCACAAGGTTGGCCTAAGTGTACTCAGCAGTACTTATTTCTGAACAATTGCACAACACTGCCGTTTTGTTGGAAAATACACTTTCTTTGTCAATGCAACAAAGAACATGAGAAACAGTTATCAGATACTTCCCTTACCTTCTCAGAAAAATTTACAAATCCAAACAAAAACATTCAGTATAATAATATTTCATCACTTTCCAAAAATTTCCCTTTGGAGTGTTTCACATATTCATTTTGATCACTCATAGTAATTGTTAACCATAGTTTGGAATGGAACTACGTAGTAATCTGTGGCTGATGCACTCAGCATTTATTTTTTTCCAGTTTATATCCTCCAACGTTAAGTCATATCGGACGATGAATGAAATGATGCTCAAATGAGCCGGGGTAAATGGAGCCTAGAGTTACCTGTCATTTGTCTATCAGGATAAGGGAAAACCCCAGAAAAACCTTATCCAGGTAACTCATCCTGACTGAGATTCGAATTCGGGACCTCTTGAACGTGAGGCAGACACGCTACCATCTACACTACCAAGGCGGGCATGTACCCAGCTTGCCACATGTTTTTGTTTACATCAGTTTCCCTTCTAATCCTAGTGTCAAATAAGCTCACCCCATATCTCTTAATGCTCATGTGAATTAATCACCTCTCACTGGCTGATATTGTGGTATAGACTGTTGTGCAGAAAAAATGAGTTCATTAATTAACATGACATATCTTAATATGTTCAAAGAGAATTGTCTTATACGAAGGTCTGCGCAGGCCTCACATAGAGATGGCACCTCTGGGCCAGTTTGATGGATAGCATCATACAGTTGGCTTGTATCCGCAGTTACAGGTCAATAGCTTGTTTAATTTTTGAATGACATTTTAAACACGACAAGTATAGAGGTTTCCAAAAATGGAGGATTTGGAAAAAAGAGCAATGATTAAATACTTCCAATTGAAAGATTTAATGCCTAAAGAAATCAAGGAGGAAATGGACAGTACATTCAGAGACTCTGTGCTTTCATGTGCAATGATTGAACAGTGGGTTTCAGAGTTTAAAATGGGATGTATGGGCACTAGTGATAAGCCTTGCTCTGGACACCCTGTGGAAGTCACAACTCCATAGATTCAAGATGGGTGCCATGTTCGTTGACACTGATCAAAAGTTGCAAAGAAAAACTGTTTCTGTTAAGAATTTGGAGCTCTACTGTAAAAATTCCAGTGAATTATTGAGATGGCTTATTACCATGGATGAAACTTGGAACCAACTCCAAAAAGGCAAAGTAAATTTTGTCAGCTAACAAGGTTATGGAGAGCGTTCTCTGGGATGCACAGATAATTATTTTTACTGATTACTTGGAAAAGGGTAAAAGCAACACTGGTGACTACTACACAAGCTTACTGCAATGTTTGAGTGATGAGGTGAAAAGAAAATTACCCTATTTTACAAAGAAAAAAAATCTTGTTTCTTCACAATGCACTGGCTCATCGTTCAGTCATTGAAATGGGGAAAAATGTGAACATTTAAGTTCAAATTGCTTCAATGTCCTATTTGCCAGATCCAGTGACTACCACCTGTTCCCAGGCCTCAAAACATTTCTTGGACAATGAAGATTTCACAGCAAGTAGCAAGTCATTGATAAATAAACAGCTATTTTGAGGGACATTAAATCACATTACAGAGATGGTTTAATTAAATTAGAACACCGATATTGTTGAGAAATAAAGAAAAAAAATTGTTTATTGTGAGGACCAGGACTTATCACCTGACCCTTGCTGGTCCTTTTCATAAGTGCATGAATTAAATATATTACATAATAGAGTTAATTTATCTAGAATGCATATTAATTCTTAACACGAAATAAAGAGGATCCTTTGTTTCAAACTTGCCTCTCGGAATGACTGATGATAGCATGTGTATTTATTGGTAGTTGTGATACAGTTGTTTGTATTATTTTTGTCGCTAACCTTGCATTGAACTGGATTTGTCATACATTACCATTCAATGTGTGATTTGAGTTACTTGTATTTTTGTATGCCTTCACATCTTTATTTGCATGATTTTATCTATCCTCCTGGCAATTATGATGTTTACTGCAGGTTTTCACATGGTTGAAAGCAATGCCTACGACGCCAAAAGCATTAGCCAATTAGGGCAAAGGGGAAGGCAATGGTATGAGGGCAGATACATATCAGCAGCGCAATGTTATTTGAAACAAGGTTGATAGGATTATACTTTTATTTCAAAGATAGCAAAACAAGCAACATTTCATCACATTATTTTAGGAAGAAATAGTCAGCAGATTATATATGCAATAGATTTTAATACCTGGCCATTCTTCTGCTGAAAACTGTGTAGTATTTTTTATACTGTAGTTCAACACACCTTTCTATATTTTGCACCAAAACCTTCAATCTCGCTAGATAATAGTATTATCAAAAATTTACGACACATGTAGTGAACTTGCAAGCTCAATCAATGAACTTAATTCCATGGAAATAATAATTTCTTTCATACTAGCCATGTGTAGGCTAAGGTTTGGATGAGTAGAGCCAGACTGAAAAATTCAATGCCATAGCTGGAATTTGAGCCACAGATCTTCCACTCTCCGTGCGGTTGCTCTAAACCACTGAGTTACTATGGCCAACATGTTGACATGACATTAAATTCTCCAACTGTCTTATATGTGGTTTAACTATGAAGCCTGGGGCTTAAGTACTTACTGCATATTAAGTCACCACAAAAGGTGTAGGTCTCATAGCAAATGAGAACCTCTAGAAGTCTACGGGAAACATATGAGTCAGTTGGAGAATTTAATGTCATGTTGGCATGATGGCCATAGTAGCTCAGTGGTTTAGAGCAACTGCATGAAGAGCAGGAGATCCGTGGTTCAAATCCTGGCTATGGCATTGAATTTTTTAGTCTGGCTCTACTCATCCAGAACTTAATCAACTTAGTAAATGTGACAAACAGTTACAACCGTAAGTTTGAGTGCTTAACGGTTACCAGTAAAGATAAGCGGTAACTATATTTTAATATGAACAATATAGATACAGACTTAACATTTATTATTTGATTCAATCTGGGGTGTTTCTCTAGCTGTGTCAACACTTTGATTACTATGTTTATAATTGCACTTGCTTCTACATTCCTGCACATATATTCAGTGCAGATATGAACCAAGCTATATATGATTATGTATATAAACATTATGTAATTCATAAATAGCAAAGAAACATACATTACTGTCAACATAAAACAACCGAAATTAAACATATAAGTTAAATATTTTTGTATCATATTAGTTAAAACACGGCAGTGACATTTTGATATGTGAGGTTGCTGCATAGGAGAGATATCAATGGCCCAAACATACATTATCTATAATCAAAATATGCAGATAATCTCACTTGGTTACATAGTTGTAGCAAAGCATATAATAGATATTTCTCTTATCATATTATTGTGTTGACAATGCTACTAACAATCTTTTTCAGAGAAATTTAATAATTCTGTAACAAGTTGAATAATTAACTCCCAATAAGCAACACCAATGCAATGAATGATGGCAGACATATTTTGGTAACCAACTTATTAATCTCAGAAACTATTTGTAGTTGGTTTATTAACACTCGTCACTTACTTGTATATATTAATGAGAGACTAGTTTCAAAGGCACTCGCCTCCATTTTCAATCTCTTTCCAACTGGCATCTGTTGTCTACTCTTTCTGGTGGTGGAACTATGAACTTCTTAGTCAAATTATCTACTGGTGGGATTTCAAAGTTCATTACGCAATCCTTATTTTTCCATATGAATATGTTCTCCCATGTTGTCAATTTATTTTGGTTTATCACTCCTTTTAATAATTTTGGATTTGGATCAAAGTCATGGTTTTCATTCCAAAAGTGAAATGCTACTGCTGACTTATCTTCTTGTTTCAATCTGATGTTTCTAAAGTGCTCTTTGACTTTGGTTTTTAGATTTCTTTTAGTTTGAACTATGTAGCATTTTTCACAATTCTTACAACTTATCTGGTATATTCCGGATCTGTTAACTGATGGGATTTCATCTTTTGTTTTTGAATTTAGCAATTTTAAAATTGAGTGTCTATTAGTAGGTGCCAAGGTGATATTTTGTTCCTTGAAGATCTTTTTAAATTTATTAAGGAAGCAACCACATTTACAAAAGAAAAAGAAAGCAACAGCATATTCAGTTCATTCACATATCACCCAAAAACATTTAATAAATTTAAAAAGATCTTCAAGGAACAAAATATAACCTTGGCACCTACTAATAGACACTCAATTTTAAAATTGCTAAATTCAAAAACAAAAGATGAAATCCCATCAGTTAACAGATCCGGAATATACCAGATAAGTTGTAAGAATTGTGAAAAATGCTACATAGGTCAAACTAAAAGAAATCTAAAAACCAGAGTCAAAGTGCACTTTAGAAACATCAGATTGAAACAAGAAGATAAGTCAGCAGTAGCATTTCACTTTTGGAATGAAAACCATGACATTGATCCAAATCCAAAATTATTAAAAGGAGTGATAAACCAAAATAAATTGACAACATGGGAGAACATATTCATATGGAAAAATAAGGATCACGTAATGAACTTTGAAATCCCACCAGTAGATAATTTGACTAAGAAGTTCATAGTTCCACCACCAGAGAGAGAGCAGACAACAACAGATGCCAGTTGGAAAGAGATTGAAAATGAAGGCGAATGCCTTTGAAACTAGTCTCTCATAAATATAAACAAGTGATGAGTATTAATAAACCAACTACAAATATTTTCTGAGATTAATTTTGACGTCACTGTTACTAAATTCCTCCAAACACATATAACCAACTTATTACTTCAATAACTATTAATGAAGTAAGTAAAACTTATGTGTTTGCTACTATGGTAATCATTATGGAGTAACTACAGGTAGACTGCAACAAACTGCCGTCAGTGTGCGCATGCGCAAGGAGAACCTTCTCCCCTTCTCGCCATCTAAACATCACGCGACTCCCACCCCTCCCTCCCTACCTGTATGCGACAGAATGCAAACCACACAAAATGAGTATATTTTAATACTCCAACTCCAGCAGATCACGGCATAACAGCCCGGAAATAGCTCTTAGTTATACTGACTCCGGCCGTGAAAGCCTACGCTCTCTTATTTTAATACTGTTTTGATTTTCAAAGTTAACAGAAAATAATTACATCAGACATAACCTCACAATCGATCAACAAATAGATAGAATCATAGTTTCTTTAAACCCTCAGGAACAACGCAGTGATTCGGCAGAAAATGCGAAGAGTGACTATAACAGTGAATGAAACATGACTAGTGCAGCCCGCACAATGGAGGAGAGGCAATCTGAAATGACAATAAAGGGGGGAAACTAGAGGACTCCAGTATTGGTAAGCCACGCCACCAACAGCATTTTGTTCACGGTCTAGTTATAGTTACTTTGTATTTGTTATTTTTATAATGTCTCCATAACTTCTAAAACCATTACAATGCAACTGTTTGTTATTATCGACCTATCATTATAACTCACCTGTCAATAAGGGATGCTCGCATTGTTGTTGCTATCGCCGATGGTTGTGCCTCATTCAGTTTGAATATGCTCTCAATAACAGAAATTTCTGTGGATGTTGTGTCCATACCACAGAAAGCAGACCAATCATTTACTACCATTCCTGCTGCTATCACATCGGAGCCTCTGTTCACAGTGCCAGCCTGAAAGATAAGTAACTTACAATAGTAAACTACCAGAAATATGCCAACTGAAAAGAAATTGTGTTAAGTACTAAATATCTTATCAGCTGGCATTGCATTATTCTACATTTATTCAGGACTAGCTTCAACAGCAGATGTTAAATTTTTAACAAAAAACATAATTGATTTACCACTGAAGTTATTATAATGTTGGTGTAAACTTGTGTTAAATTTCATGTAGAAATTGCTGTACATTTGTGTTAAGATGTACATCAAAGTGTGAGTGTCTACTGTTCAGAATTCAATGATAAAATCATTCTTCTTTTTCTTCTTCTTGCTTTTTGTATTCAGAGACCAGATCTTGATTTTTGAAAATTTCACAAACAGGTGATCAATGTTCATTAATTAAATTATAGATGAGTCGTATTTATGATACATCAGTTTCACTTACGTACCTATATGGAGGACATGTTTCATGAACTATCGTTCACATCATCGGCTCTAATGTGACTGCTGTGCGGTTGCATTAGAGCCGATGATGTGATAGATAGTTTGCGAAACATGTCCTCAATATAATCCTTGTTTCACGTAAGCTTGCCCAGTATCTCTTACTGCTCACGTGACCTAATCACCTCTCATTGGCTGCTGTTGTGGTAAAGACTGTTGTGCGGTACAAATTAGTTCGTTATTTAACATGGTGATATATCTGTATATAACTATATGTGTTGGAAGAGAATTGTCAAATTTATATTTTCGTAACTGTTTTAATTAAATATATTACGCAACACAGTTGATTTATCTGAAATGCATGTTAATTCTTAAACGAAGTAATGAGGAGGTTCCTTTGCTCTCAAGCACATGACACGATAGCACGTGCTTCAGTGGTACATATTTGTTTATATGACTTTTATCACTGACCTTGTTTTGAACTAAGATTAGTCATACATCGGCATTCGAAGGTTGTTGTGTCTAGTGCGAAAGCTAAATTATTTTATTGATCGTTTATTGCGTGTGTACTTCTATGAATAATGGCAGAGTCTACCGCCAGTTTTTCGCTAAAGCATCGCAAGGGTAAATCCTTACAAAAAAAAAAAAAAAAAAAAGAATTGCGGTGAATGTGTTTAATGCACTCATAGAGAAGAATCCGTCTGTCAGTGAGAGACGTCGAACAGCTGTGCTCTGAAGTTACAGGTGTGAGTGTTAGATCCGTACGAACATCGCCATGTGAAATTGAGAAAACAAGAAAACTTACCACTCCAGGCAAAAGCAGGAATAAACAAAAGCGCGTGCTCGGAGAAAATACGTGAAAAGTGCTGTGCGTCGTCATGTGTATAATTTTTTCTTTAGAAACGAACTCCCTAACATAAATAAGATTTCATCTAATATAAAAATTATTTGTGGTTGGTTTATTGACACTCGTCACTTACTTTTTCATATATTTATGAGAGACTAGTTTCAAAGGCCCTGGCCTCCAATGGAGGCCAGGGCCTTTGAAACTAGTCTCTCATAAATATATGAAAAAGTAAGTGACGAGTGTCAATAAACCAACCACAAATAATTTTTATATTAATTTTGACGTCACTGTTACTAAATTCCTCCAAACACACATCAAGATTTCATCTGCTGTAAATGATGCAGATTCACCAAATTTCAGCAGATTTCTTATACAGCTGGGGTTTGTGAATGAAAAAAGAGGCAAGAAAAATGTGCTAAAAACAGAGGCGATATTGCTCTGTGGCGAAGACGTTATTTAAGGACAGTCAGACTGTACCGAGATACAAGTCGCAAAATATACTACCTTGACGAGATTTGGGAGAATGAACACACGAAAAGTAAGGTATGGCGTGACACGACTTTTAAGACTGAAAGACAAGCATTTTTGAAAGGTATGTGTGCTGGTTTAAAAATCCCAGTGGAAAAGGCCAAAGGCCTTTCATTATGAACTTGTTTCAGTTACATTGCTCCGTCATTAAGTTCCAACTTGCTCATTTCATTATAAACTTGTATTTTGCATGCCTTCATATCCTTATTTGTATGATTTTATTTATCTTCCCGGCAATTATTATGACGTTTACTGCAGGTTTAAATGTGACGGAAAGGCACCGCCTATGGCCTATGGCACGAAAGCATTAGCCAATTAGGACGAGGGGGAAGGTAGTTGGACGCGGAGTGATACATGTCAGCGGGGCAAGGTTATATGAAACAGAGTATAGGTACGTAAGTGAAGCTGATGTGTAACAAATATGACTCATCTATAATTTAATAAATGTTTTGCTTGGTGTTCCAATACAATTTAATTTTGAAATGTTCATTAAGCTAAATTTGGAAAATGGCTACCACAAATCAAGCTGTTAATATGGAGTTAGGATTAGGATTTACTACAGAGGGGATTCTGCACGTAGACCAATCTTGGTCCATTGTGCCCATGCTCCCAAGTGGGGCATCCCTGAGAGGAAGGATGAGTCATGAGGAGACAGAGGGCAGCCCTCCCTCTGTCCTCCTAGACACTGGAAGTGGATTTTGGAGCCACACTACTTTACTTTTGCAGGCTGGGTTCACCAATTCATCTTCCTGGGAGGTCTGATTCGAATCGGAAAATGAGTAGGTGTGTTGCTATCAGCGTGTACAGTACCTATGGTGAACGTCTCCTCTATGCTTATTAGTATTTGTTGTAAATTCTGTCCTTTCATGGTCATCTCTGATCATGTCTTCTTGAACATATTTGCTATATCGCGTCTCACACTTAGAAGACAGTACAGGTCTTATGGGGCACCCTCTTGCCACATGAACTATATATACAATCGCAACTTCGGCTTCAGCAGCGACCGGTCTGCCAGTTTAATATTGTACTGTAAATGATACACTATTAATACGGAACTATCTACACTGCTATTAAATTCAATTTTAAGATTCAATTTATGTGTGCATGATTTTATTTTATTTTTTACTCCTTTTATTTGTTACTTTAGTAGATCAAAACACAATTTTGCAGACAAAAATATATATGGATGGGGTTCTTAGAGGACCTTTCATTCCTTCTTCTTCTTTTTTTTCTTTTTTAATTTACATCCTCCAATGTTAAGTCATATCGGACGATGAATGAAATGGGAGAAATGATGCTCAAATGAGCCCAGGGTTCATAGAGCTTAGAGTTGCACGACATTTGTCTTTCAGGATAAGGGAAAACCCCGGAAAAAACCTTATCCAGATAACTCACCCTGACTGAATGAATGTGTAGTGTTTAACGCCCGCTTTTACTACATACGGCACCGCAGGCAGTGACACTGATGATGCATGAGATGAAGATGGAGCACCGGTGGAATGAGATGGTGGGGGTAACCGGAGGTCCCGGAGAAAACCCGCCCCAACGCCGTGTTGTCCACCACAAATCTCACTTTGCGGTCGCCTAGGATCGAACCCGGGCCGCCTTGGTGAGAGCCAAGCGGTCTAACCACTGAGCCACGGCGCACCCTGACCGAGATTCGAACTCGGGACCTCTTGAATGTGAGGCAGACATGCTACCCCCACGCTACCGAGGCGGGCTTTCATTCGTTCCTTTTTTATTCTATATACTAATGTTTCTGAACACCCGATAGCCTTAGCTGTTTCTTTCACTGCCTTACTGATACTAATTTTACTTGAAAAGTAACATAAGACTTTCAATACTAATGGACGGTCCTTACTTCTTATTTTTTTTTTCTAATTTACGTCCTCCAATGTTAAGTTATATCAGACAATGAATGAAAGGGTGAAGTGATGCTCAAATGAGTCTGTGGTACATGGAGCTTAGAGTAACCCGACATTCGTCTATCAGGATCCTTACTTCTTACTTTAACAATATTTCGTCTCTTCTTAGATTCCCCTTCCATAATTATAACTATTTAAAAAACTGTTAAATAGCTTCATGTAACACTTCACAATCTTGCACACGCTATAAACATACATATAGGAACTCTTTTTGCAAACTATTCACTTTTACGCATCACATTGCCTTCTCTTTGCTAAGACGAGTGGCCTGGTTTGGCTCACGCCTGTCACCACTTTGAACAGAGAATGCCTTTTGTTTATTTGATATATACGACGAATGCAAGACGTTAGACGATTGTGGTTTCTTTTAAAAACTGCCTTCAACCCTCCTTTACATTTCTGTCACTTTGTCCCCCGATGCAAACCCAATAACAAAAAAGTTTCTCACTCCCTACATTTTCCAATGCGTATATATAACATTTTCCGAAATTGCTTAATATAAAAAATTATAACACTCGTCTGATTTAAGATGGAGAAGTCAAACCCGGCAGGTAGCAGCACTGTAGTCTTCTCTGCCTGAGAAAATTTTTTTGTAGTATTATAGCGGTAAGCTTTATAGTTACTGCATGATGAACATACAAATAGCAAATATCAAACTTTTAGCGAAAAACAAGCATTTTCGAAAAATTTGAGCCCATAGAAACACAAAACGACTGTAAAAATGACATAATCTGATAGAGAAAATATTCTGCATAAGACAGTGTGTTCAAAGCTGCAAATTATTATAAATAATTATTTATACCAGGTTATTATCAAGCTGGCAACAATGTGAGGGTAGAAAAGGACAAAGCTAATGAAAATTCGCAAGTGTTAGACAGAGAGAGAGAGAGACATATCCCATTTACTTCCATACTGTCTTTTAAGGTTCCCATAGGGGAGGGGATCTGTCCCCTTCAGCTGCTTTAGTGCGAGCGCTGCAGACCCTTAGCACTCATGGTACCTCTGATGTTACTAGAGGAACCTCGGGCCGAACATTCGAGCCCCTCCCCTGAATGGGAGTTGTTCGGATTGGGTTGGACTCGAGGGGGCAGTGTGTTCCTGTAACCCATAGGCAATCGGGTACCTCCAGCCAGGCTTCGGCCACCCCCCTCCGGGTTGCCTAAAAAGTCCCAGGTACTAGCTTGCAGAGCTCGTAGAAGGTGTGCTAGATCACCAGGCAGCCCCACCGAGGTTTTTCGGTAGTCTTCCCTGCGGGGTTGACACACATAAGTGGCGTATCCATTTCCACCCGTCTTGACGTAGTCGTCGATTTGGGGGGGGGGGGGGGGGCCTTTTTAGATTCAAGGTATTGCCCCAAGGAAAGATCACCGGAGTTTTCCATCGCTCCCGGGTAACAGAGGCCGGGGTCTTTGGACTTTCAGGTAGACCTCACTGAACATTTGTCTTTTAAGGTTGTGACAAGGTATATTTCTAATGAACCAAAGGACTCATGGCACATTTACTATTCTACACTGTTTCCTAAAGCTCCAAGGTAACAAAATAACTACGAACAAGAAAAACTATTTGATTCTGTATACTTACAACAAGTGGTACTTGAAGCAGGGATGATAGTTCATCCAAATCTTGTACTTTTGTGTGTGGATGTACCAGGCCTCCTTGATTCGAGAGCACACAATAGGAACCCACTAATACGTTTGAGGCAACCGTCTGCCGGAAAACTTCCACATTTAATGTATCTGTTAAAATTTCCTCTGTTTCCTGTAACAGAAAAAAAGCAATAAAACACAAACTTAAAGTAAAGCAATAAATATTACAAATTTAATATACACATCTGAAACTGAATCAAAGTAGTGGGCTCATTAATATTATACTCAAAACATTCTACAAGTACTGTATTTCATTTTATAGTTAAATCATATATTCTGAAGCCCAAGCACTTATTGAACATCTGTTAAGTGCGTAGCGTCATGAAATAATATTTTTGACAATATTAACCCCCCAGGAGCCTACTGCGGTAGGTACGGGAATTGGCAATCCCGGGGTCCCGAGCCAAATCACTCGATTGGGTGCCTCTGAATGGTGAGAGAGCTAATGCCAACTGACCAGAGAAGGTCCACATCTGTGTTTGACCCTAATCTAATAAAAGTAAATTAAATTACAGTAAAGTCAAAGTTAAGTCAAAGCAAAGCCAGAGCAGGACCGGAGGTGGGCTGGATCCTAGCCAGAGCCAAGTTAGAGAGCATTTAGAATAAAGTTAGAGTGAGGTTAGAGTGAAGCCAGAGCCAAGCCAGAGCAGGACCGGAGTGGTGACCGAAGCCTAGCCATAGCAAAGCCAGAGCTAGACCGGAGCAGGGCCGGAACCTAGCCTGAGCCAAGCCAGAACCATGTTAGAGTGAATTTAAAGTGAAGTTAGAGTAGGTTAGAGTGAAGCTGGAGCAAAGCCAGTGCCAAGCCAGAGCGGGACCAGAGCGGTGACCAGAGTCTAGCCAGAGCCAAGCCAGAATGAAGTTATAGTGAGGCCAGAGCGAAGCCAGAGTGGGACCGGAACTTAGCCAGAGCCAAGAAAGAGCGAAGCCAGAGTGGGACCGGAACTTAGCCAGAGCCAAGAAAGAGTGAAGCAAGAGCGGGACCGAAGGTGTGCAAGAGCCTAGCCAGAGCAAAGTCAGAGCCAAGTTAGAGTGAAGCCAGAACGAAGCCAGTGCCAAGCCAGAGCGGGTGACTGCAGCCTAGCCAGAGTTACATTAAAGAATGAAATTATAGTGAGACCAGAGTGAAGCCAGAACTTCCCAGATAGTTC
The DNA here is from genome assembly GCA_030765055.1 of Mantis religiosa. Lineage (NCBI taxonomy): Eukaryota > Metazoa > Arthropoda > Insecta > Mantodea > Mantidae > Mantis > Mantis religiosa. The sequence goes on from CM060960.1 coordinate 41,348,604, forward strand.
TTGATCCAAAGGCACACATCACATAAGCTGACCATTATATGCGAGAACATACCTGGACTAAAAGTTGATGTGTGTGGTTAGTAAATGAGTTCACAGGGAACATCTGTAAGATATTGTAACACAACCTTTTAAGTTTCTCTTTCCATTGGTACTAGTTTTGTTTAGAAACTTTCTTTTGTGTGGCACGAGAATATTTTCTAAGTCTAACGGTACACGTATACACATGCGCAAGAAGACAACCTGCAGTCCTTGTGTTGCAGCCAACATGAGAAAGATATGTAACACTTGTAGCCAACCTCTGCAAAAATGCCCCAAACATCTGTCCTACACCGGTGCAAAAGGGCATGTGGATGCGATTAGCGCGGATCAGTTTTAGAAAATGTTTCCATGTTTCCTTTCAGGTTTTACTGCTTTACAGAAGTAGGCTTGTTGTCCAATTATACTGTTAGAAGTGAAGGCTGTTTGTTCTGTGCATTCTTCAAATATTTAAGATTTGTTCAGTACGTTGTTGAAAATCGGAAAATGGCTCAACAAATCAGTAAAATGTATGAGCTCGCGGACCGGTTCAACTACTGCCGCAAACTGTGCCCGATTTAAAATCAACGTTAACAAATGTAAGGTAAAAATTGTCACAGCGCTAACACTAATGTTAAATTTATTTAGTTACTACTTAGTGTTAGTTTGCTACTGTAATTTAGGGACATGGAAACTGTTGGCAGCATTGTGTTCAGTGGGGAAACAAGGATAGTTTGGCTGCACTGAATTCAATATGGCTAAATGCGTAGTAAGGAAATAAACAATTAATGATGTTAAAAGAACGCCCTCCAGCACAAAACTGCACTAAAAAGTAAAGAAACTATATTAAAAATCATGGTTGTATGTAAAAACATAAAAAAGTGTGAAGGACTTAGAAAAAAATCACCGCGTTGCATATTAGAAAGAAGGGCCCAAAGTTTTATTAAACACAAGTTATAAGTGTTCGAAACCCAAAAGTTCATCTGTGGCAACCCTGAATTTATTGCATTTGTGCACACATAACAATTTGAATTTAAGCATGGAGATGATAGAAAATATTTGAGTTTGATTTATGAGTCACTATGTTTACACTCAAACTTCACTTACTTGTTGTATAATTGAAACGTTTTCAAGATCATTCGATCTCATCCTCAGCTGTTTGGTGATTAAATGAACATTCCTCTTCTTCCACTACTATGGAGCTCCGATCACTCTGCCATCTGGTGTTAGGGGCACTAAGTTTTAATACTTCATTTAATGACGGGATTTCAAAATTTATAACTTTATCACGGTTTTTGTTTATGAATATTTTTTCCCAAATATCCAATTCTACGGGTGTACTTAAAGATTTTAACAGTTTAATGTTGTGGCCAATGTTGTGGTTTTCTGTCCAAAAATGGTGTGAAACTGCAGATCTTTCTGTTTGTTTCAACTTAATGTTCCTCTGGTGTTCTTTTTGCCTGGTTAACAAGTTTCTCTTAGTTTTTCCTATGTAGCTTTTTTCACAGGTTTCACAATTAATCTGATAAATTCCTGATTTCAAATTGTTGGGGATTGAATTTTTTAGTGGTTTATTTAGCAGGTTCCTCAGACTGAATTTGTTTTGGGGTGCTATTTGGGAAAAAATATTCATAAACAAAAAACGGTGATAAAGTTATAAATTTTGAAATCCTGGCATTAAATAAAGTATTAAAACTTAGTGCCCCTAACACCAGATGGCAGAGTGATCGGAGCTCCGTCGTAGTGGAAGAAGAGGAATGTTCATTTAGTCACCAAACAGCTGAGGATGAGATCGAATGATCTTGAAAACGTTTCAATTATACAAGTGAAGTTTGAGTGTAAACATAGTGACTCATAAATCAAACTCAAATATGAAGAATACTTCACTGGCAATTAGAGCACATGTTGTGTTTTTAAGTCAAGCACAAGAAAATTTATTCTTTTAAATTAATACATTTTTGAGCAGGATTATATCAGCTCTACGTTCATCATGGGCAAATCCTTCTTTATTTCAGGAACTTTAAGAGAAACTTAAGCAGCCATTAACGTTAGCAATTTTAGTTCATTTCTCATATTTAAATATTAAATGAAATTACCCTATCCAGATCAGGATGAACAAGAGCAACATAGTCGTTGCATGTCACGACATTCCCCAGAGCTGAAAGCCTCTCCTCCACCCGTTGTACTCGAACTTTGTCTGGTAAAGAGTTACGCAAGTGCTGCAATTCTGTGTCTGTTGTGGAATTTGGTACAAGCAAGCCATTTTTGTTACCTGTAATGAAAAGGAGGCATGCAACATGATAAACAATACAGCATTCAAACACATTAGATATGAACTTAATAACATATCTTGAGAAGTAATATATGTGCACATTTTCTTGAGCACTTGGGTCCCAAGCCCTTATTCGGTAGGTTTTGCCTAATTCTGTAAATACAGATGACAACTTTGAAACATGAAATGCACTATACACTTTGACATCTAGTGGCTAATATGCTTAACTTTCACACGTGCACTGTTTCATTTTAAGCAATTTTAAGATTAATTATTAGCTAACCGGTTGAGCAAGTCATATGTTGTGGATGTTATGGGTCTCAAAAGGGGACACTATTATTTATCTAGATCTGTATAACTGATCTAAATGCTGCAGCGAGAATTTTTATTTGTAGTTAATTTCTCTCCATCTTAATCAGCCACACGTTCGGGCGCCATATGAAGCAAGATTTCTCTGTTGTAAGCACAATTCTTTCCTCATCTTGTGTCAATTTATGCAGCTATCAGTTTCTTCAGGTCATCAATTGTATCGTCTGAATTGCATTTTACTTGACATTTTTTTCCTATTCACAAATATGTGTAATGTATATAAAGAGTTAATAATAATTACTCAGAAATATCAGATAAGCTAATGCAATTGCGATAAATATATAATTTGATTGTTGAATCTTGATTGAATTTTACTTGACAGGCTTTCTCAATCATTGTTGGTTATTTCCAGCATATTGATAAATCCTTACTTCCTTAATAGTTTCCGTTAATCACATAAAATTACTCACTCCTGCATGTCCACTCATCACTATCAAGATTACAGAATATCTCTTTCAGAAGATTATTGATTTTTCTTTACAAAACTTTTATGTTCACTGCGACATTTTTCCATCCTCACGAAACAAGATTACACAACATATATCTCTGAAGATTATTGATTTTCTTCCCCTAGCAACCGTTCATCATTTTTTTATATTGTCATTACATGGCCCACTAATAGTCAGATCAGAAAACAAAACTCATTTCAAACAAAAACTACCGTTACAATGCAATTGAGCTGGTGTGGGCAAAATAAAGTATTGTAACGCGAGCGCTGGAACACCCTGTGAAGCAGCTGAAAGCGGGAGACAGGGAAGGTTCGGTTAGCCACGCCCTCGCCTCGTTTGTCTTATAGTGGTGACAGGGACGACTGGGGAAAGAAACATAATTGTGCGGTCTGTTTCTCCTTCACCTGTGTTCCAAAAATTACGGGATCGTTCATCATCTGGAAACGTCGAGAAAACGGCGAGATGCCTATAAAAAGGGCTGCAGCTAGTCAGTCAGTCAGTTGGTTGGTTAGTGTGGAGTGAGGACAGTTCTTGGTGTAAGAAGGCAGTGTTAGTCAGTGTTTGACGTGCTAGCGAAGGACGTGTTAATGAACGAGAAGACTGTGCGTGCATCGGAGTTTACGTAAATGCGAGTACAAGGAAATTGTAACGGACGAACTGGTGAATTGTAATTGTGTGCAGCACGTAATTCTGTGTAATTGGCAAGTGTTAAACTGTAAGTCGGTGGAAATAAAGAACATTTTTGAGTGGTGAAATTGGACTTTTTATTTCACGAACCCACAAAGTCACACTGGTGTCAGGAAGCGGGAAAACAACATAACATCACCGAACATTACAACCATGGAGGCAGCATTAGAAAAGATTTTAGCGGAACTGAAAGAAATGAAGACGGCCAACGACAACATCGCCGCCGAGTTGAAACAAATGAAGACGGCCAACGACAACATCACCGAGAAGATGGAAGAAATGAAGGCCGAGTTAACCACAGAAATGAGAGCAGCGAACGACCGTCTGGCCACGGAAATGAAGGTGGCGAACGAGGCTCTCGCCGCCAAATTTGAGGAACGATTGGCCGGCGTGAGGGATGACGTCACGAATCTGGGCAAGCGGATGGGTCAAGTAGACGACCGCCTTAATGATTTAGAGGAAAACCGGCCTTATGTGTGGACGGAGGACGCCGAAGACGCTTTCCAGCACCCGAAGGAGACCCTGTGCAGTGCTCCTATTTTGGGTTTCCCACAACCGGGTGGCGCCTTCATTGTGGACACCGACGCTAGCGACCATTACATTGGAGGTGTCCTATCGCAGATCCAGGACGGCCATGAGCGCACAAGAGTGGAAGAGAAGGAGCGTGCCGCAGCAGTCCGAGTAGTTGTGGCAGTGCCTGCTGAAGGCTGGGATAGCGCAGGCCTGAGGAGGAAGCAGCTGGCGGACGCAGACTTGGGGCCACTCTTGAGGGAAGTGGAGGCAGGGACGAGGCCAACCTGGGAGGACATCGCACCGAGGAGCGCCACCTACAAGTCGTACTGGGCCCAATGGGACTCGTTGAAGACCAGAGTGGGCGTGCTGTTCCGGGTATGGGAGTCACCCGATGGGAAGGCGCAGAGGGGACAGTTGGAACTTCCCCGGAGTAAGGTCCCGGAAGTCTTGGAGGAAGTGCACGCCGGTACTTCAGGAGGACACCTGGGAGCGAAACGTATGATTCACAAACTACGGCAGCGCTGCTTCTGGCTGAGACTCCGAGCAGACGCTGGTGGTACACCTGGACCGCCTCGCACGCTACGATGGGGCTGTTCGGGGCGAACAGCTTTGAGGAGGGAGCAGTGTAACGCGAGTGCTGGAACACCCTGTGAAGCAGCTGAAAGCGGGAGACAGGGAAGGTTCGGTTAGCCACGCCCTCGCCTCGTTTGTCTTATAGTGGTGACAGGGACGACTGGGGAAAGAAACATAATTGTGCGGTCTGTTTCTCCTTCACCTGTGTTCCAAAAATTACGGGATCGTTCATCATCTGGAAACGTCGAGAAAACGGCGAGATGCCTATAAAAAGGGCTGCAGCTAGTCAGTCAGTCAGTTGGTTGGTTAGTGTGGAGTGAGGACAGTTCTTGGTGTAAGAAGGCAGTGTTAGTCAGTGTTTGACGTGCTAGCGAAGGACGTGTTAATGAACGAGAAGACTGTGCGTGCATCGGAGTTTACGTAAACGCGAGTACAAGGAAATTGTAACGGACGAACTGGTGAATTGTAATTGTGTGCAGCACGTAATTCTGTGTAATTGGCAAGTGTTAAACTGTAAGTCGGTGGAAATAAAGAACATTTTTGAGTGGTGAAATTGGACTTTTTATTTCACGAACCCACAAAGTCACAGTATTCTGAGGTTGCAACATTGCTGGTGATATATCAGCCACAAATCTGTGCAAACTTTCAATGCTATAGAAGCATTCTCTTCTGTAACCACGACAGATTGGGAAGGATACTGCAAGAAGGTCCAAGATTTGGAAACGATGGTGTAACAGAAAATGCAATTCATGAAATTATCATCAACACATCAAAGGATACCAGAAATGAAAGTGACGTACCTGACTCGAAATCAAAGAAACACAAAGTGAATGAGTATTTATAACTGTCATAATATTTGTTTTCTACTTTTATATGTTTCATAAATAGTAAATATATAAATATACAGCTTATCAGATATCAGAGTTCAATTTACTGTTAGTCCACACATCTCACACTTGCAGCACATATCTTCACTTATCTTACTCGTTATTTTGCTGAACTGTGTGTTGACCACACTGCAGAAACAAAGCAATAATCTTGGCAGGGATGTTCTGTAATCGTGCAGGATCAGGAGGTTTTATGTAATAATTGGAACTGTTTTTGCAAAAATAGTACTAAGAGTTTATCGATATGCTGCAGGTGGCCTGCAATTGACTAGGAAAGGAAGTTCAAGTAAAATGTAATCCAGATAGTACAATTAAATTATTTGTTACAAAATTTGACTTCTCCGAAACTTTATTCCGAACCACGCCTGAAAATCAGAAGTCGCATGACTCTTATTTAATCAAACACAATCATCAAGAAACAACTCAAAATACAACGAATTAACCCTGTTATATCTGGCTTCTCGACTTGGGTCTTTGAAACAGTCAACGTGCATCCCACCTCAAACATAGAAATCCCGCTACAACCTTTTAATAACGAATCACTAGTCGGGAAGTAAGCTAGCTGCATTATCGACACGCGAGTGTCAAAAGAGCGGTTCCATTACACAATATAAATTGGAGAACTTTTATAAAGGAAAATTAAATGATAGAACATAAAGCCTAACCATGCAAGTTATTAAAAAACAAGTAGGTGACTCAGCGATTCAAACCTATCAAGGAAGAACCGCCCCTGCTGGAAATGCAGCACAGTCTGTAGTTCCTTCTTTAGTTTAGCAGTGGGACAATCAGACGGAATGGTCCAGCAACTTTTAATATAATCATAGAATGCGATGCTTTATACCTTTGTGCCTTCTTTTTGGTCCCATTATTATTATTCCCCCTCTTCCTGTACCACACCATAAAAGCAGCGCTTAGAAAATGTGTGCATAGTACATATGCTTCTTAAGGATACTGTGGAACAGTATAAAATATGAATTTTTATTACTTTCTCACCACATACCTAGTAGGTAGAGAAAGCTTCCTGAGTTACCAGCCGTGCTCTATGGCCTTCAAGAAGGCCATAGAGCAAGCATGGCTGCTAGCTTGAGCAATTTTATAAATATCACATGGCTGGTAAGCAGAAAAGCTCTAATTAATAATCGTCATGAAAGCTTCAAATCCTACAGATAGAGAAAGTACTATAAATGCACATTTTCTTGAGCACTGGATTTACGGTGTAGTGTGGGCAGAGGGGAAGAAGAGAGAGCTAACATGCTCTTATTTCTGCATTGTGGTCAACCAAGAAAAACAATTCAGCAAAATAATGTGTAAGATAGGCAAAGATATGCACTGCAAATATGATATGTGTGGACAAACAGTAAATTGAACTTAATAATAAGCTGCATGTAGTAGTAGTTTTATTCATCCGTTAAGTCAATACAATGACATTGGATACGTCAATACAAATAATATAAGTATAAAAAATAAGTTGCATCAAGTGTAATTAATAAGATCTAAGCATAAACTCATAAATATATATATAGTTGCATGGCTCTACAACTACACAGCATTTAAAATGCATCACAAATATATACAATTATATGGCCAGCCACAGTGTATCTAGAAATTCCTTATATCATAATATGAATCACTTAATAAAATTTCTTTCAACGATAGCTTGAAATACCGCATGGATTTTATGTTTTTCAGATTGGCCAGTAGTTTATTATACAGAGTGACTGCTGAATATCTAACTCCTTTGGAATAAAGTGTAGTTCTATGTGTTATTGTTCTTAAGTCTGTTTTACCTCTGGTGTTATGATGATGTATTTGATTATTTGTGGTGAAATTTTCAAGGTTTTGTTTTGTATAACATAGCAAACAGTATATATACAGACTGGGCAGAGTCAAGATTTTCAATTCCTTAAAGAAGTTCCTGCAGGAGTCATATTTTTTTCCTGACATTAGGCATCTAACAATCCTTTTTTGTACTTTAAAAACCAAGTGACTGTCTTTACTATCCCCCCAAAACATAATGCCATACCTCATTAGACTTTCTGCATATGCAAAATATAAGGTTCTCATGTCAATTGCATACAACTCATTTTTATTACTCTTAATGAGAAGTAGAATTTATTTAACTTTATTACTAGATATTTTATGTGTGCTTCCCAGTCTAAATGCTGATCTGTCCATACTCCCAGAAAATTTGCTTCTGTCTTATAAGAAACACATGCACCATACAACTTGATGTCAGGTTTGCCAACATTTTTATTTTGTTTGTGGCGAAATGATATTGCTGAAGATTTGTTTGTATTAATAATCAATTTGTTTTCAGCAAACCAAGTTTCAATTTTACTGGTTATGTGTTTTGCATTTTCATTTCCCTTTATTATAACATTTGTGTCGTCAGCAAACATAGTCACTCGAGTTGGATTTAAATAATTTGGGAAGTCGTTTATGAATATTAAAAAGAGGACGGATCCTAGTATGAATCCCTGGGGAACTCCATATTTAATTTTTTCATTTTTGAATAGTGATTACGTACGACATTCCGCTCATCGACATTTGTGATTTCCACCATTTGTTTCCGATTTTTTAAATATGATTGGAACCAATCCCATACTATTCCCCTTATCCCATAATAGTACAGCTTTTGTAACAGAATTTCATGATGAATCATGTCAAATGCCTTGGTTAGATCTATTAGTAAGCCTGTACAGTTATTATCATTGTCAATAGCCTCCAATATATGATCTGTAAACTCAAAAATTGCTGATGTTGTGGATTTTCCTTTACAGAACCCATTTTGTGCAGGGTTAACTACATTATGCTTCTCCAAAAACGAACTAAATCTTACTAGCATAGCTTTTTCTACAATTTTGGATAAGGCTGGTAAAATCGATATAGGCCTGTAGTTTTCGACTTTTTCTCTATCACCTTTTTTGAAAACTGGTTTTACTTTGGCAATTTTAAGTACATCTGGAAATTGTCCGGCTTCAAAAGATTTATTAATTAAATAACTTAGTACTTTATCCAAAACACTATTGCAGTATTTGAACACTGTTATAGGTACCTGATCATGTCCTTCACTTGGTTTATTTTTTAGAGATTTCAGTGTTGTATTAATTTCTGCCTCTGTCACCGGTGTTAGAAACATACACATTCCAACTGAGTTTATGTGCTCAATATTTAAATTACAAGGCTGATTCCCAACTAATCTCTCCACCATCTCGCTATAGTAAGTTTGAAATACGTTGGCTATTACTTGAGGATCTTCAGGCAGTGAACCATTTGGTAATCTAATAGATATGTTCTTAATCCCATTACTTTGCTTTAAATGCTTTTTAGTTATACTCCACATGGCTTTTTGTTTATTCTCAGCATTATTGATAAATTCACTATTATACTGCTTTTTTGCTTGTATTAAAACTTTATTATATATCTCTTTATATTTCTTAAAGTATTGTTCTAAGCCCGGATCAGTACCCATTTTCCTCAAAGAATTCAAATATACTTATATACTTGCTATTTATGAAACACAAAAGCAGAAAACAAGTATAATGACAGCTATAAATACTCATTCGCTTTGTAATACTTTGATATCCAGGGCAGGTTGCATCAATTTCATCGCTGGTATCCTCTGATGTGAATAATTTCATCAATTGCATTTTCTATTACACCAACGTTTCTCCAATATTGCATTTCCAGCTCTTGGACCTTCTTGCAGTATCCTTCCCAAACCGTCGCTTCTATAGCAAGTTTTCCCAAATTTGTGGCTCTCAAGTTAACATTACATCCTCTAAAAAATTTATTTTTGCCCATGCCAGCTCAACTGTACTCAGATCACAATTATATGGATGTAGACGAACAATAGTGTGTCTCCTTTCGAGAGGCATAACATCCACAACATACATCTTCTCTTATATTTTTTGTGAACTGGTTAGCTAATAATTAACCTCAAAATTGCTTGAAATGAAACGGCACAGATGTGAAAGCTTAGCATATTAGCCACCAGATGACAGAATGTATAGCGAATTTCATGTTTCAAAGTTGTCATCTGTGTTTACGGAATTAGGCAAAACCTACCAAATGAGAACTTGGGACCGAGCACTCAAGAAAATGTGCGCGTATAGTATTGTATCCGAGTTACAGTTGAGTATTATGATTTCACCAGGAAAAACATGTTTTGAGCCACCGTCATTAAAAAAAAAAAAAAAACTTTATTTTAAAAAACAGTCTATGATCAGCTTAAATAAAAATAAAAACTTGATAAATACCATACCATACTTGGTATTTAATATCTTTCAAAGATATAATATGAATATTTTCAAGAAAATCATCCCACCTTAAATTGATCTTAACATGGAACATTTTTCTAAATAGTACAAAAGTGAATCGAGAATATATTGACACATTGCTTCACTCACACTGTTTATTCACAGGACATGTTTCAAGAGCTCTTGCTCCTATCCTCAGCTGATACTTGATTAGTGCAAGTTGTAGTGGTTTCTTCTTTCTCCGTATTGTCAATAGATGGCGTGATGTACTTGTCAAAGATGTCCGGTGGTGGAGTTTCAAAATTCATGACTCTATGACGATTTTTGTTAATGAAGATTTTTTCCCATACGGAAAGGTCTATGGGGTGATTAACGTATTTTATTAGAGATGTTTCCAAATTGATGTCATGTCTAGTATTCAAAAAATGAAAAGCCACTGCTGATTTTTCTGTTTCACCATTTTTAATGTTTCTCATATGTTCTTTAGTTCTGATGTTAATATTTCTTTTTGTTTTTCCTATATAAATTTTAGGGCAAGTTTCACATTTGATCTCATAGATTCCTGGTTTTTCTTTGGTAGTGATTGAATTTTTGGGAGGGCCTTTTAACAAATTTCTGATATTAAACCTATTTTGAGGTGCAAGAGTTATGTTGTGTTTTGAGAAGATTTTTTGGAATTTGTTATAGGCTGATGGGTGGAAGGTGAATTTTTTAAAAAGTTTTTTTCTCTTTTTCTCCTGTAGGTTCTAGGGTGGTGGTTTCTTTTATTTTCTTAGCTTTGTTGAGTCTGTTAACTGTTTTTTCTACTAAATTTGGGTTGAAACCGTTGGATATAGCTACTTTTTTTATGTGTAGGTATTCTTCTTGATAATCTTCTCTGTTTAGTGGAAAGTTGATCATCCGAAAGATTAAACTGTTGAAAATGGCATGTTGGTGTTGTTTTGGGTTGAAACTGTTGTTCTTAATGTAATTATCTGTGTGTGTCGGTTTCCTGTAAATACCAAAAGTGAGTTTGTTGTTCATTTTTTTGATCTTGATGTCCAAAAAGGGGAGCACACCATCCTCTTCTGTTTCCAATGTAAATTTTATAGCTGGATTTTGTATATTCAAAAGTTTAAGACCATCTTGTATGAGTTTTTTAGGTACTATTGCAAAAATGTCGTCAACATAGCGATACCACACTTTGAAATAATTTGGAAAAGCTTTTGTGATATGTGTTTCAAAAGCACTCATGAATAAATCTGCCAAGAAGGGAGACAATGGGTTGCCCATAGCTAGGCCCGTTTTTTGTTTATAGATCTGTCCATTAAAGCTGAAAAAATTTTGATTGATACAAATTTCTGTAAGTTGTGAAAGTTCTTCTATTTCTTCAGGTGTTATTTGTATTGATTCCAGCCATTTTTTGAGAAGTGGAATAAGCTCATTTTCTAAATGTTTGATTTTCTCAGAAATGGCTTTAACAAGTTTTGTTAAAATACATTTAAGTTACATGATTTTGGAGGAATTTCGTAACAGTGACTATCCAAATTAATTCGTAACACTATTTGTAGTTGGTTTTTCACACTACCTCACTTACATTTTAGTTTTTTGAGGAACTAGTTTCAAGAGTTGTATCCATTTTCAACCTTTGAGATTTTTGAGAAAGCCCACACTGACTTTTTGTTCACTGAGAGCAAACGTGGCACCCATCACGCTGATAGCTTTTTTATCTCCAACTTATCGTGTAAAAGATGAATTGCTCCCATCGATACACCTATTAGCAATCACTGACTGATACTGTACTTTTTCAATTTTAGCAAAAACACGAACAACTTATTTAAATAAATACGTAAAATATGAAGCTATTAACAGTAAAGCAAACAAATATATACAAATATAATAATTTGTAACTTAAAAAATTTCACTTATATGAAATGATGACAGTTTTCTTATAAATTGATTAGGATTGCGATTTCTTGAATATCTTATTCACATTACGTAGAAAATGAAGCTAGCTACAGTGAAGTAATACATATTACACAAATATAAATATTTGTAACAAATGCTTCGCTTATCTTAAGAAATTGGTGTTAATTCTTCTTTCTAATGGAGATTAATTTGACAAACAGATTGTATCTTCAGTCCATAAATGAACATACAAACAATGGATACAAGTTATGGACTACAAACAATCTATTATTAATTTTTAGATGAGTCGTATTTCTTACACATCTGCTTCACTTTTGTACCTATTTTGAGGACAGGTTTCGCAAATCATCGTTTGCATCTACGGCTCTTATGCGACTAAAGCTTGATCCAGCGGTGTGGGTAATTCTGGGGTTGCTGCTGCCATCTGTTGATTTAGTGATGAACTTAAATGTGGGATTCTCTTCTGGCGGGATGTCAAAGTTCATAAGTTGGTTTTTATGTTTTTCTATGTATATCCTCTCCCATATGACGAGTTCACTATGTTTTTGTACGTATTTTAGTAATTCTGTGCTATCTTCAATTTCATGATTTTCAGACCAGAAATGAGCTGCTATTGCGGACTTATCAATATTTTTGTATCTTAAGTGCCTGAAGTGTTTTTTCTTTCTAGTGCCTATGTTTCTTTTTGTCCTCCCTATGTAAATTTTTTCACAGTCTTTACACTTAATCTTGTAAATGCCTGACTTTTCCTCTGGTTTTATCTTATCAGTATTATTACTGTGAAGTAGGTTTTTAATATATCGAGATTCAACTGTATTGGAACACCACAGTGAAGCGAAAAATTATTAAATTTTAGATGAGTCGCATTTTTTACACATCTGCTTCACTTTCGTACCTATTTTGAGGACATGTTTCGCAAATCTTCATTTGCATCTACGGCTCTTGTGCGACTGATGCTAGATCCAGCGGTGTGGGTAATTCTGGGGTTGTTGCTGCCATCTGTTGATTTAGTGATGAACTGAAATGTGGGATTCTCTTCTAGCGGGATTTCAAAGTTCATTAGTTGGTTTTTATGTTTTTCTATGTATATCCTCTCCCATATGACGAGTTCACTATGTTTTTGTACGTATTTTAGTAATTCTGTGCTATCTTCAATTTCATGATTTTCAGACCAGAAATGAGCTGCTATTGCGGACTTATCAGAGGAAAAGTCAGGCATTTACAAATTAAGTGTAAAGACTGTGAAAAAATTTACATAGGAAGGACAAAAAGGAACATAGGCACTAGAAAGAAAGAACACTTCAGGCACTTAAGATACAAAAATATTGATAAGTCCGCAATAGCAGCTCATTTCTGGTCTGAAAATCATGAAGTTGAAGATAGCACAGAATTACTAAAATACGTACAAAAACATAGTGAACTCGTCATATGGGAGAGGATATACATAGAAAAACATAAAAACCAACTAATGAACTTTGAAATCCCGCTAGAAGAGAATCCCACATTTCAGTTCATCACTAAATCAACAGATGGCAGCAACAACCCCAGAATTACCCACACCGCTGGATCTAGCGTCAGTCGCACAAGAGCCGTAGATGCAAACGAAGATTTGCGAAACATGTCCTCAAAATAGGTACGAAAGTGAAGCAGATGTGTAAAAAAATGCGACTCATCTAAAATTTAATAGGTTTTTAATGTGGTAATTGTTTTTTGGTGCCAATGTTATATTGTATTTCCTGAATATTTTTTGGAACTTTTTTGTGGCCCAGGGGTGGTAAGTAAATTTAGCAAATCTAATTTCTTGTTTTATTGGTGTGAGAGCTGTGATCTGTTTTAATCTCTTTTGAAGTTTGAATGATTTTAGTTTTTTATCTACAAGGTTTTTTCCATATCCATTTTTAATTGCAGTTTTTAAGATTTGATGGTATTCGTTTTGATATTCTTGCTGGCTGAGAGGTAGATTTACTAATCTGTGTGTGAGACTGTTGATGGTGGCATGTTTGTGTGGAATTGGGTTGAAACTATTTGCTTTGATGTAATTATCTGTGTGTGTTGCTTTTCTATGGATACCAAATTCTAGTTTTTCATTGCTTTTTTTGATTTTAAGGTCTAAAAAAGGTAGAGTACAGTCCTCTTCAGTTTCCACTGTGAATTGTATGCTGGGTTCTTGCAGGTTGAGTAGTTTCAAAGCATCATCTATTTGTTTGTAGGGCACTATTGCAAAGATGTCGTCTACGTATCTGTACCATGTTTTAAACATATGAGGGAAGGCTTTAGTTATATGTGTTTCGAAAAAGCTCATGTATAGATTGGCCAAAAATGGTGATAGCGGGCTTCCCATAGCTAGTCCTGAATTTATAAATTCTATAAACCTAGATGCCAATGCAATAGAAGAATATTTGGCAATGACTGAAATATGTATACATCAAAATTATTTTGTCTTCGATGGAAAATATTATAAACAAATTTCAGGACTAGCTATGGGAAGAATTAGAAGAAGAATTAACACCAAGTTCTTAAGGTAAGTGAAGCCTTTGTTACAAATATATTTGTGTAATCTTATTCACATCATCAATTTTAAAATACTTCCTTTCAGACTGAGATTATTATATATGTATACTTTGATACATTAAACAAGGAGTAATGATTCAGAACACATTTGGCTTACAAATATAAATTTCAAAGGAGAACCAAGTTTTATATTATGTTATATAGAGCCAACATGAAAAATTCAATGCCATGGATTTGAACCACGGTTCTCCCAGTTTCCATCCAGTAACTCTAACCACTTGAGCTAAGACGGCCAACTTGCCGTCACGACACTAAATTCTCCATTTGACTCGTATATTTCCCCAGTAGACCACTAAGGGCTCTCACATTCGAGATACACCATTTGTGGCGACTTACTATCGTAAGTACTTGAGTCCCAGGCTTCATCATTTAACTCTTATTATTTTAATTAATTGATGGAAATTAATAATTTCTTCACACTAGCCGTATATATGCTAGTGTGAAGAAATGATTAATTTCCATCAATTAACTAAAATTATCAACCCATTCTTTAGCAAAAAGCTAACTGAAACTCAAAAGCATTCTTACCAACACACATTCTCCCAATAATTCGACATCCAGATAGGGAGGCATGTACCACTGGTACTGTGTCTGCTAACTCGGCTTCAAACACACTGAAATATAAATTATATCAAGTTACTTTACAAATCCTGCCATGACATGCACATCTAGAAAGGACTGTAAGCTAATCTGAATTCAAATAATTATTTCCACTTCCTACTTACAAGTATTCTGACATTCTAATATTTACACAATACTTCAATTGAACTATTGAAAACAATTCACCAAAAATATGAGAAACTTTCCTAGTAACAAAGGGTCCTTTGATAAGTCTGGTAAATTTCCACAAAGGGATGAACATTTTTTGTTGCAACTTTGTGGGTGGTAAGCTTGATTATTCAAAAGATTGTGCAGAAAATTTGAATGTGCTACAACATAAAGTTCATTGTTGACAGCTCTCTGACCTGGTCAGTGTGATAGCTGCGATTGAAAATGGAAAAAAACAGAGTTTTGTGCTGTTAAACATTTCATTTGAAACGCTGGACTGCCACACAAGTCAAAACTGAATTGGATGAGGTTCACGTGTACTCTCCACCTGTTCAGAATTTCATACGGATCTTTGCAATATGATGGTAATTTAAAATATTCCCTTAAAAAAATTAAAGTGTTAGCTTTAGGCATTTTTCTTTGAGACATCAATAATTCAATACCTAACGAATCAACTCTGAGGAAAAGCTATCTTTCTACTTTCTACAAAAATATGTTGAAAAATATAGTATCCACTATTGACAATAACATGATATAGGTTTCCATCGATGAAACAACTGACAGATGGGAAATACGTAGCCGATGTTATTGTTGGTACTCTGAAATATGATAAGCTTGGTGAAGTGTTTCTCCTAACATGTGAAGTCCTTTAAGAGGTAAATCATTCAACTACTGCAGTGCTATTTGAAGATGCAATTCATTCATTAATTCATTTATTATCTGCTTAAAAGAATACAAAACATATTCACAGCATCGTCAAGTTAAATATGTGCAATCAGAAAATCACATAGTTTAATATTGTGATTTTGCGGGTTTGTAGAATTAAAAATCCATGTTACAGAAGTTCAAAATGTTCTTTTTTTTTTTTTTTTTTTGCACAGAGATACACTCTGTTCAATCCTTACGTAACAGAATTATGTCACATACACACAGTCTACCAAGGTCGATGATCACAACAAACGTTCTGATTACCTCTGTTTACAACGCTCGTGTTACACAACATCTGTTCACGACTCCCGCGACTCACTCTTGGTGAGTCTTTGCCTTCTTAAACACCTCATTGATAAATTCTAGATATTTCCGGAACAATAAAGAAACTGAATAATCTCTATCAACCAAGACGTCACCAGAAATTTCCATTTATCTCAGTTTGTTTGTTTCGGAAGACCTTTATCTCGCACTATCTTTAACTGCTTATGCAAGCTCTTTATTACCGTGAAACATTATCAGTCTGTTATCTATTTGCGTCGAAACTGTTATATTGCCGCGACAATATCTACATAAACAAGTTCTAAAATAACCTAATTACAATAATAAATAATAAACTATACACTATTACACTTATATTATACAAATACTATTTATTTAGTCAATATTATCTAAGATATTAATCAATAAAATAATAGCAACCTTCCATACAACATTTCTTTAATTTTTTCTTGGAGAAATGGTTGACTGGTGCTAGTTTAATGTTTTGTTTTTTGAAGACTTTTTTGAATATATCATAGGTCCATGGATGGTAAGTGAATTTTTTGAAAATCATATTAGTTTCTGTAGCTGAGAGGGTTGTGGTTTCCTTTATTAGCTTCTTCTGTTTGGCTAAGTTCACTTTTTTGTCTACTAATGATTTGGGAAACTCATTTTTTGGTGATATTTCAATAATTTTGTTGTATTCTGTCTTGTATTCTTCTGCTGTGAGAGGGATGTTGAATGCAGTGACTGTAGTCAAATTTATATTTGAAAAACCAAAATAAATTTAGAAACAAGAGCAAAGGAACACTTTATAAACATAAAATATAAACAATTAGAAAAATCAGCAGTTGCCATGCATTTTTGGGAAAAAAACCACAACATAAATTCAGAACCAAAACTACTAAAACATACATCAGGAAAACAAGAACTATCCACATGAGAACAAATCTTCATTTCAAAAAATAGGAACAAAGTATTCAATTTCGACATCCCCCAGAAAGATTTGTTCAGCAAGTTCCTTGAACAGCCACCAGAGGAGACCTATGGCAAAATATTGTCAACCACACCAATGAGAACCAGTCGATGGCCAGTTGAGGATGGAGGCAAAGTCTCTGAAACATGTTCCAGAAAAATTTAAAAGTGTTGTTTAGTGTCATTAATCGACTTCCTTTAAATTTAATTTATTATAACAACACTGTTTTCAACACTTCCAAGAAAGGAATCACAATATACTATTATTAACGACAAAGTATAAACTTGAAAGAAGCGTAGGGACAGTGAAGCACAAATTAGTACAAAAGTGAATCGAGAAGATATTGACACATTGCTTCACTCACACTGTTTATTCACAGGACATGTTTCAAGAGCTCTTGCTCTTATCATCAGCTGATACTCGATTAATGTAAGTTGTAGTGGTTTCCTCTTTCTCCGTATTGTCAATAGATGGCGTGATGTACTTGTCAAAGATGTCCGGTGGTGGAGTTTCAAAATTCATGACTCTATGACGATTTTTGTTAATGAAGATCTTTTCCCATACGGAAAGGTCTATGGGGTGATTAACATATTTTATTAGAGATGTTTCCAAGTTGATGTCATGTCTAGTATTCAAAAAATGAAAGGCCAGTGCTGATTTTTCTGTTTCACCATTTTTAATGTTTCTTATATGTTCTTTAGTTCTGATGTTAATATTTCTTTTTGTTTTTCCTATATAAATTTTAGGGCAAGTTTCACATTTGATCTCATAGATTCCTGGTTTTTCTTTGGTAGTGATTGAATTTTTGGGAGGGCCTTTTAACAAATTTCTGATATTAAACCTATTTTGAGGTGCAAGAATTATGTTGTGTTTTGAGAAGATTTTTTGGAATTTGTTATAGGCTGATGGGTGGAAGGTGAATTTTTTAAAAAGTTTTTTCTCTTTTTCTCCTGTAGGTTCTAGGGTGGTGGTTTCTTTTATTTTCTTAGCTTTGTTGAGTCTGTTAACTGTTTTGTCTACTAATTTTGGGTTGAAACCGTTGGATATAGCTACTTTTTTTATGTGTAGGTATTCTTCTTGATAATCTTCTCTGTTTAGTGGAAAGTTGATCATCCGAAAGATATATCAACGCTGCCGATATATCAGAATTTTGACCCACAGGAATTCTTTTACATGCAGGCATAGCTACTGACATGGGACTGTCACTTTTGGTTGAAAGAAATAAGCGGTTCATTGATAAGAAGCAAATTCTCACTTCCTGTTCAAAGAATTCCCTAAGAGAACAGAAAAATTCTCAAGCTTGAATATGCAATGTAACACCCCGACCGTAAGCTTTGGGCCGTGAATACTTGGTGTACCTCTAATCCTACTACCACTACGACTCTTGCTTCCATAACAATGTATTTTAATTGTTTTCACAAAGTAGGCTAAAAATGCACAATGCAACTGAACACTCAAGCAAACTCTGTTTCCTGCACACAACTAGCGATAACTGACCTAAGCATGTGATTCAGCAGTGTAACCAATCTGGCAACCTTTGTTTAAGTTTCTATAGCAACGAACTTCCCCTCTTATCTGTCGCGTCTCTTGCTTGATGACCTTCACATATCTTATTTTAAAAATCAGACCGTAGCTTCTATTTTCTCTCTTCCTCCTCAACTTGTTTTGACTCATTGGGGAACTTGGCTCAATGCTGCCACGTATTATTGTACCAATTATGATTTTTCTTTAGAAAAAGTAACTCAAAATTTTGATTCTTCTAATTCAATATTCATTAAGATTGTGCAAGATATATTTTCTTCATTGACCTTGGCAGCAAATTTGGCATATATAAAGTTGAACTTCAGTCAAATATCAGGAAACTCATATGCCTAGAAATTGTAGGATTTTCATTAAAAATTGTGGAAGAAATTGAAAGTGAATTAAAGCAAGGAAAAGGTAAAGTGGCTGACAAAATTACTGCTTTGGTATCTAATACAGGTTATATACCCTTTCGAAGATCAGTGACTTTCTTTGTGGGGTTGAAGCAAAGTTTGAAGAGTCTGAGCTGGAATTTCCTCCAGATGAATTAACTTATTTAAAATATGCACATATAACCCCACGTGATGTGAAACAGATATAGGAACATTCTGTCTGAGAATAGAAGAGGTTTTCAATTTGACAATCTAAAAATGTACATTGTTGGAAATAATCATTTCTTCCACACTAGGCGTTTGTAGGCTAAGGTTTGAATGAATAGAACCAGATTGAAAAATTCAATGCCATAGCCAGGATTTGAACCACAGATCTCCCGCTCTCCATGCAGTTGCTCTAACCAACTGAGCTACTATGGCCAACATGCCGACATGACATTAAATTCTCCAACTGACTCATGTGTTTCCCGGTAGACCACTAGGTGTTCTCATATGCTATGAGACACGCACCTTTTGTGGAGACTTACTATGCTGTAAGTACTTAACTCCCAGGCTTCATAGTTAAACCACTATGTTATTCAGGTAAACTGATGGAAATAATAATTTCTTCCATACTAGGCGTCTGTAGGCTAAGGTTCGAATGAATAGAGCCAGACTGAAAAATTCAATGCCATAGCCGGGATTTGAACCACATATCTCCCGCTCTCCATGCAGTTGCTCTAACCAACTGAGCTACTATGGCCAACATGCCGACATGACATTAAATTCTCCAACTGACTCATGTGTTTCCCGGTAGACCACTAGGTGTTCTCATATGCTGAGACACGCACCTTTTGTGGCGACTTACTATGCTGTAAGTACTTAAGTCCCAGGCTTCATAATTAAACCACTATGTTATTCAGGTAAACTGATGGAAATAATAATTTCTTCCATACTAGGCGTTTGTAGGCTAAGGTTCAAATGAATAGAGCCAGACTGAAAAATTCAATGCCATATGAGTAAGTTGGAGAATTTAATGTCATATCAGCATGTTGGCCATAGTAGCTCAGTTGGTTAGAGCAACTGCACAGAGAGCAGGAGATCCATGTTTCAAATCCCAGCTATGGAATCAAATTTTTCAATCTGGCTCTACTCATTTAAACCTTAGCTTACACACGGCTAGTGCGATTATTTCCTCCATCAGTTTACCTGAATAACATAGTGATTTAACTATGAAGCCTGGGACTTAAGTACTTACAGCATAGTAAGCTGCTAAAAAAGGTGCAAGTCTCATAGCATATGAGAAACATACGAGTCAGTTGGAGAATTTAGTGTCATGTCGGCACGTTGGCCATAATAGCTCAGTTGGTTAGAGCAGCTGCACAGAGAGTGGGAGATCTGTTTTTCAAATCCCGGCTACGGCATTGAATTATTTCAGTCTGGCTCTATTCATTCAAATGTTCATTGTCATTCAATGTAATGTTGATATACATAAAAACTAACCCTCAGGTATTTCTCTTAATTATTTTAAGTTACAATAATTATTATTCTCTAATTTAGCACTTTTTAAACTTAAAGATTCCATTAAAAACTGAATTAAAAAGTAGAGAAGATATTTTTTCTGCAGAAGTGATTAAAAATGTTTATGTATGAACAGTTACTACTTGTTAATTTAAGTTTAATTTTCAATTAATATAATATGATTAATAAATTCATTAAATTATAATGGTCATATTTTTTTACTTTTAGGGTCATAAAGAGTTGAATATTTTCCATTTTTTAAATCATAGAAATCTGCTATTTACATATGATGTACCAACAGTAGAGTTCCTTTTAGTTCCTGCTAGATTCTAGATTGAAAGCCTAGAGGCTCTGAATCTGTGCGTGGTCAGAAGTGGTACAGATCCATCATATATTAATACAAACTTATGGTCATCTCTTTTAACTTCTATGTTTTTCTATGGTCAGGCATATGCCACTGCACCATTTAATCTTATAAGGACAACATTTTACAATAAAAAATTATTGAGAAAAAGACAGTATATGTGTGAAACAATTCAGCACAGTATTTAAGTTTAGGATGTGAAGAAATTCTGGAAATAACATCCCTAAAAAAATCAATCCTCAATATATGCAAAACTAGCCCTACCCAGCATAAGCTAGTCATGATGTAAATGAATAACTATGAACAAGAATGAATATTTACACATATATGAACAATTAAGATACAATTAAACAAAAGTTTTATGAATTTCAGCTGTTTAATCAAATGCATCATTTTCATTTCATTTAAATTTACCACATACATTTATCAAAACTTTGTTTTGTCAAACTATATTACTTTTAAAATTATAGTATATTAATATAATAAGAGTTAACAAATGACTATTACAAGACAGGTTTGGAGTAAAACAAATTAAGTAGTAAAGTTACAAAAGATAAATATAATAACAATGTTGTCAGATTCTGTAAGTCTTAGAGCAATTTATTGAACACAGTAGTTGCTTTGTAATTGTACCTCTGAGTACAATTGTTGCTTAAATTGTTTCTTAAACGCTTGTTTTCTTAACTTGAATAACTCTCTAGTGTCATAGTTATGCAATATACATTAACAGTAATTTTGTATTGTTATGAGCTAAATGTAAATACTGATGTATATGAACTCAATACTGAAACTCATGGTGACTTAAGATTGGGATTATGCCTGTATCTAAAAAGCAAATTTAGGTGGTGAATTTTTATTAGGAAACAATAGCATGATTTTATGAGAATCTAGACTTTGTGCATGTTTGCCTTATGTAATGTTTATACATCTGAAAAGTGAATGAATCTGAGATTGGTAACACCTTTTAAAACGTAGTGAGAAAGATTCAGACCTTAATGTAACTTAGTAAATGGAGGATAAGCCAATTAGGTTTTACCTAAAAGCCAATGACAGAAGTAACCTTTTTCATAATCTTATCTTATCATGAACTACAAACTTAAATAACAAAAAATGTTCACCTCTTATGTAAGATGACTATTTACAATTAAGAGCGAATGTTGTTTTATAATTTGGGTATGTGAAAAATTATAAGCGTTAATCAAAAGCAATATTTCGTTGTCCTTAAATTCGAGAACAATGTTGTAACCTTAAACCTAATTTATGTGAGAAATGTAGGGAATTTTTTACCTGTAAAAATTTTCAGATCCTCCAATTGCAACTAAGCAATATGCATTTGTGAGTTTAGAAAATACGCCCACCTCGTTGTTATTCTCAAATTGCACACGCACAGCCATGATAAAAATTACTTAATTATTTCTCTAAGTGTATGTTACTCTCGCGAGATTAAACCCTTAATACTCTTTATAAGAAACAAGCTTCACGTGTAGAGAGAGTTCACACCCCACCACTATAGTGAGAGATTACGCTGGATTACGCTTTTCTGGATTGCAACACATCGCAACACATCGTGTAATGCTTTTATCTATCGATAAAAATTATTAAGAGTGAAAACAATAGGAATTTTTTTTTAAAAAAAAAGAAAGGTTTTAAATTTAGCAAGCTTAAATGAAGTACTCAATAGAACTTATTTTGAGATTTTGTTTTACAAATTGTGAATTAATTATTCTATAGCTTAGCAGTTGGCTACCTTGTACTTAATTTCTACGAAACGCATTCCTCGATTATTAGCATTTTTCATACGTCATTTGTTTTCTTTGGGCAACGGTTGGTGTTGCAGTTGAGTGTGCAAGAGGCAGTTTTGAATATATGGACTTAGGAATTTTGATATCATCATACATACCAAGAAATAACTTTTTAAGGCGTTTTCTCCAATTTTAGGTAATTTACTGAATAAGTTTTATATACGAACTATTAGTGTAGCGTATACCGTATTTAAATAATGCATTTCCCAACATAACCTCAAACGATAACTGATATCGCTTATGGAGATGACGCATGCTTTTGAAGCTAAATAACTGCTCTTAGTTTAACAAGAAAATTTAAGAAATGAGAGTGAAATGCAAATCAGATGATCCATTGTATTTTCCGGATAAAAAAAAACCCATGTGTATATGTTTAGGGATATATTATATTATCTTTATATTATCACCGAAAATGATGTTATTAATACAGATAAACTATCGTTACTCATTCATACATTTAGCAGTTGGTATAATGATATAGAAGAATGTAGAATGAAGAGCACTTCATAGGCTATTCCCAGAAAAGTTATTCCAGTTTCCGTATAGATAACGGTAACATTTCAGTATAGCCAACGGTTACTAAAGCTTGAGAAAGATTTGAATGTTAGCAATTTCAGAATTGGTACATGTTAATCCAGAGTTAATAGGAATAGTTGGCGATCATTGGGCTTTAGCTATACTGATGTGTCTACTCCTCTGCTTATGAAAAGCATTCCTCGGCCACCAAAGCTGCTTGAGACAATCAAGAGTATTTCACTATACTTGTTCATTACGTGTATACCATATAATTGTTCACTATTTACGTTAGAGTTTATGAAAGTTACTTTAATCATAGGAAACCTAGACTGTACATTTCATTTGTCATGGAAATATCCGAAATATGTAATTTAATTAAAATGTTAGAATCGCTTTTGAGAAAAATAAAAACGTTCGAAAAATGTTAATATAAAGGATACTTAGGGATTATTTTTTCACCCTTTGAAGAAACTGAACTTAAATATTATGTTTGGTATTCAACCAAAAAACTAAAAATGTGCCACCAGTTCCATACTTAAGTTGCTGAAATCATCACATAACTCGTTTTAATTCTGAAAGCAAACTAGCTGTGCCGTGGCTGGATGGTTAGACTGCTCGACTCTCACCAAGGTGACCCGGGTTCGAACCCAAGCAACTGCAAAGTGAGATTTGTGTTGGACAACATGGGACTGGGGCAGGTTTTCTCCGAAATCTCCGGTTTCCCCAACATCTCATTCCGACAACATCTCATCTCTCCATCTTCATCTCACGTATCATATCACTGCCTGCGGTGCTGCATGTAGTAAAATCAGGCATTAAACACTACCTACACACTGAAAGCAAAGCTATTTACACAGAAGCATGAAAGACCACTTAATTTTGCTCAGAGGCCTGTTTTTGGAGCTTGAGGTTCCTTTATGTGTGGTAAATCTATAGGTACCAACAGCTTTATGGATATTCTTTAGAACATGTCCCGTAAGAAATTTTGTCCAAGTCCAACATTGTAGGCACACACAAGGTCTGACGGAACCTGTTGAAATGGACTCGTAGTGCTCCTGACACGGTTATTGGCATAAGCTTCTGTTGCCAACCTTTCCACCAACACCCCAAGCATCTGTTTTGCAGATGTTCGAAACTTCACAGGTGTACAGCACATGTGCCATTGTTAGGAAGGTAGCAACTTAACTGAAAAATCTGAAAATGAATATTCCACCAGGGCCCTGGCACTCTGTGAATAAAGTTATTAGGTGGAAGTTGTATCTGAAACCAATGGCTCGCTTTACAAGTTTTATTAATCTTGCGCCTTTATGCAAAGACGAGGAAAAGTGTATGTAGTTTCTGTATCACAAAAGTTTATTAAGAACAAGAATGTTGTGCTGCGAGGACGATGTGTCCTACATCAATCAAAAATACACAGCACTGTTTAAATGTTCATTGACTACAGCTTTGTTTTTGATTTTTATTATTATTATTTTTTTTTTGTGATTTATGTCCAATGTTAAGTCATATCAGACGATTCTTTTTTAAATGTAGATAAGGGAAGACCCGGCATTGCAACAAATGATAGCGTAGTTGTTGGATCAATGTTGGCAGTGTTTAAAGTTGTCTGCTATTGACGTCGGTGCATGCCACTTTGGCAGGTTCCATCAGCCCTCATGCGTGCCTCCGATGTTGGACTTAGACAAAATTTCTCACGGTACATGTTCTAAAGAAGAGCCCAGGTTTACTTCCCTTCTGAAGGAAGCCATGCAAAGAACTTAGAAAAGGCCTGATAAAACCTGCAACCTCGGGAACCAGAGGCTAGCATTTTACCTCTATACCACAGAGGACGACAGAGTTCATTTACATTCATCTTTCAGGATAAGTGAAAACTACAGAAAAAACCTTATCCAGGTAACTCTTTCTAGCCGAGATTCAAACTTGGAAGCTCTTGAATGTGAGGCAGATATGCTACCCTGCTCCCCCACTACACATCACAAGGGTAGTTGTAAAGTTATTTTCGTCCCTAATTCAAATTAATATTTCATACCTTCTCTCCTAAAGTAAAACAGATTTATTTAATTATGTTAAAATTAATTTTCTCGCAAAATAAATGCATAGTATCAGTTAAAACTAGTTTTAAGTAATTACAAGGGGCGTCCAGAAAGTAAGTTCTGTTTCAATTTATCTCCACTGCAGCGCTGCGATTGCAGTTCCGCACATGCGTGGTAGACGCTCTGTATCAAGGAGAAGAAACGTTCGCCATTGTAAGATCGCTGTCAACCGTACGCTTTGTTGTGCTTGTTTACAATGTTGGTGTTGATTGAAAATCCCGCCGCTTGTGAAATCAGATCTATGATTCGTTTTCTGAATGCTAGGAAAGTGAAAACAAACATCCTACAGGGATTTGGCTGGGACGTGTTTGACCATCCCCCGTACAGCCCTGACCTTGCTCCTAGTGACTTTCATCTGTTTTTGCATCTCAAATCTTTCCTTGGCAGTCAACACTTCGACAATGACGAAGAACTGAAAGAAAATGTTTCCAACTGGTTGAAGACATAGGCAGCAAACCTCTATGAAGAAGTTATACAAAAACTTGTGCCTCGCTATGAAAAATGCCTGCAAAATTCGGCAATTTTGTGGAAAAGTAGTTTAAGAGTTGTAGAATTTTGTGCAATAAATAATTTTTCCGTATCTGTACACAATTTAATTTTATTACCAAATAGAACTTACTTTCTGGACGTACCTTGTATTAGAACCAGTTCTAAAGATCATCCATTTAAACGAGGTTTAGCAGATTTTAGGTTTTAATGGTAGCACAAAAGTCATAACTCTGGTAGCCTAGTTTTAGATTTTAGAATAAATGTCTACATCTTAAGTTTTTGACTGAATATTGTTCCTTTTTAGTTAAAAGTTACCACGGAAGACTCTAGCAGCATGCCTGTCAGGAAAGGAACATTGAAACGTAGATCTACAACAAAAGTAAATGTTGGAGGACCCAGCAAAGTCAGTAAAAAAACTAAATGTAAGTAGCACATTATGATGGTGGGAAAATAAAGTACTATATTTGTGACCATACAAAACCCATTTCAAAGTCATAAATATTTATAAAATTATGGATGAGTCATATTTATTACATATCAGCTTCATGTGCGTACCTATATTCAGGACTTGTTTTGCGAACCATTGTTTGCATCATCAGCTCTAATGTGACTAAAGCATTACCTCCGTACAGAGAAAAGCATAAAAACCAACTAATGAACTTTGGAATCCCACCAGAAGACAACCCCACATTTAAATTCATCACAAAACCAAGAGATGGCAGCAGCAACGCCAAAACTACCCACACCACTGGATCAAGCTTTAGTCACATTAGAGCTGATGATGCATACAATGGTTTGCGAAACATGTCCTCAATATAGGTACATAAATGAAGCTGATGTGTAATAAATACGATTCATCTATAATTTATAATTATTTTGCTTCACTGTGGTGTTCCAATACAGTTAAATTTTGATATATCATAAATATTTGTTTAAAATTTATAAAGTCTGAGTTTTAAAATGTGCAATTGGCTTTCACATTCTGTCTAAAGCCCACAGAATTTTGGATTAATTTCTAAAGAAAATTGCAGAAAATATTTTACAGAGGAGGTAATAGTTTATCCATATGTGGGGCTGGAGTAACCAGAATGTGGGTAACCAAAACAGTTATTTCATAATATGAAATACCCCTTTAACTTCTCTATTTTCTTGAACAAATTTGTACTAGAAAAATAATAGGACTCATTTTGTGTAATGAAACAATAAGGTTTATGCTACCTGTTTGAGAGATAAGGATTTTAGTATTTCTCCGCTAGCACATTTCAGTGGCAACTCTTGTTTCTCTCATGCTGTGAAGAGAACCCTCGATCAGGCTACCATATAATTAAAACTGAGATATTCTGTACTTCACATATCAAAAATTTTCTTTCAACTCGATTTGCCTCCACATGAAGACATTGTCAAGAAGTTGTTGAAAGGCTAAAACAAAAATAAACATAAATCTGTAGTAGCAGCACATTTCTGGGTTCATAACCACAACATAGAATAAAAAACCCAACTACTAAAACCGGTTCACATGAATCACGAATGGAACAACTGGGAAAATAATAGGATAAGTCAAAAATTATCTGCAGTATAACTATAACGTTTCTTACACTGGATATACTGAATTCTGTCTTAGGATACTTCATTGTTATGATGTTGCGGTCCTGTTACGTAAGTTTGATCGTCATTCCACCATTTGTCTTCCTTTTGTTGTCGATAGATCATGGCTGCTCCGTTAGAAGTTTCCATCAGAGAGGAACAATGATCAGTGATCCGATATTTGTGGTCAGCAGGTGTATCAGGCACCAAAATACATGCAAGGCTTTTGGCACAATGCGGGAACAGTGTCTTGTTACATTGGAGTATCTAAGAGTGTATTGACAAATTCAAAAATGGTTGCTAAAGTGTTTTTTTTTTTTTTGTAATTTACGTCCTTTAACATTTTATGCCATATCGGACAATGAATGGAATGGGTGAAATGATGCTTAAATGGGCCCAGGATACATGGAGCTTAGAGTTACCCGACATTCGTCTTTTAGGATAAGGGAAAACCCCGAAAAAGACCTTATCCAGGTAACTCACCCTGACTGACATTCGAACTCGGGACCTCATGAACCTGAGGCAGACATGCTACCATCTACACTACCGAGGTGGGCGCAAAAGTGTTGTGCACGAGGAAGGCACTGGACGACCAGCTATGGCCACAACTGATGACAACATTGAGCTTGCACATGACATGGTTCTGTTAGACAAGTGACTATTGTTGAAGTTTGATGGATTTTAGCTGCTGATATGCCTTTCGACCACAAAAATTGAATCACTGATTGTTGTTCCTCTTTGGTGCAAACTTCAAGTGGAGTGGACATGATCTGTCTGCAATAAAAGAAGACAAATGGCAGAATGACGAGCAAACTTTCTTAGCAGGACCGCAACATCATAACAATCAAATACCCTAAGACAGAATTCAGTATGTCCAATGTAAGAAACGTTATAGTTAAGTTGCGGATAATTTTTCACTTATCCTTGTACTTATATAAAGAAATTTGAAACACATTCACTGAATTACGTTAATTGATGGAAATTAATTGTTTTTCCACACTAGCCGTGTGTAAGCTAAGGTTTTAGACATTCAGACTGAAAAATTCAATGTCATAGCTTGGATTTGAACCACGGATCTACCAGACAGTTGGAAACTTTAGTGTCATGTTGGCATGTTGGCCATGGTAGCTCAAGGGTTAAGAGGAAACAGGCGGAGACCGGCAAATCCGTGGTTCAAATCCCAGCTATTGCATAGAATTTTTCAGTCTGACTTTTCTTCAAATATTTAATGAATTTTGACATTCCATCAGAAGAAAATATTTTGCTTGGCCTCATTGAATCACTGCCAGGTGTCTTGTCTTCAGAGAACCATCATCAGCCGGATCACCAATGTTCTAGGCAGTTCTAGCACCAAACTTCTTGATAATGCCTTCAAACGCATTGAAAGAAAATCTGTGGTATTTGAAGTCTAGTGTGTCTCAGTCAACTCATTGTATAGTTTTACCTATTATATTACTTCACAGTGTGAATTCCAATTAGAGTTTTCAAACTATCGATTATCATGTATTTTAGTGACTCTTTAAGTTTTGTAGTTTGGAAAGTAAATAATAATCCTTAATGTTGTTTCAGTATGCCTGATAAGGCAGGAGCCAGAGAGAAGGCCTGGTGTTGTGCTTACTGTTGGTGCAGGTGATACTGGTCAGTTAGGACTTGGTCCTGATGTAATGGAGAAGAAGCGTGCAGGACTAGTGTCAAATTTAAAGGATGTGGTGGCCATTGCAGCAGGTGGCATGCACACTGTCTGCCTCACGGAATCTGGAGAGGTAATTTTGTTAAAAATAGTTTTGGAATTTATGTTAGAAATTCTTTTTTGTGACATGGATAAGGGGTATTGAAATAAAAACAAAGGAAAAAGTGTTTTCCACTAGACTGACAGTAGTTGTAATATGAGTTTCAGTTTCAGGAAGCTGCCAATTATGCTTTGTGTTGTGATTTATTTCCTAGTGTATTTTTGTTTGTTTCAGGTTATAACATTTGGCTGCAATGATGAGGGAGCACTGGGCCGGGATACAAGTGTAGAAGGTTCAGAAACAGAACCAGGAAAAGTTAATTTGGATGATCTAAAAAGCAAAGTAGTGCAAATAACTGCTGGGGATTCTCATACTGCTGTCCTTCTGGAAGATGGGCGTGTTTATGCCTGGGGCTCTTTTAGGGTAAAGACACCACTTTTTTACTAAGTTAAAAATGGATACAACAGTGTATAAGGTTTTGGCAGATGTAAACTTGTTTTATGCCATAGAAATCTGGGAAAGCTGAGAAATAAGTAACAAAGTAGATCATGAGAGAATGTAAGCTTTCATGGCCGGAGTCAATATTACAAAGAATTATTTCCAGCTTGTTTTGCCATGGTCTGCTGGGTAAGAATGTCCACACGTTTCATTCACCGCAGTTGTGGACAAAATATATGGACGTTCTTATGCCAGCAGACCGGAAATAATTCTTTGTAATAAATGTAAATCACAGTTATAAATTTTTTGCCAAGAATTATGGCTACAAGGAGCAGTGCCAGGAGAAGTAGCTTTATTAGAAACAGGGAAGAGGAGTAGTAAAGATTCATAATTTAAGTATAGGGAAAACATTATATAGTAAAAGTGCCTTCAACTGACCCCTAGTTAAGCGAATATCTGTTTTAAACTGAAATATTTCATGGTCCCATGAATTTAGGGATAGAAAACATGATAATTCCTTTTATTAAGCAGAAACTATCTTATGCGAACAATGGAAATCAAAGTAAGTATTTTAATGGAAAATTTCCAGTTCTGGAATATAGATTAGATTAGAAAATGTTCAGGTACCCAGTGAAAATGTGCATTATCTGCTGGATTTACAGCGTGGTGCGGGCAGAGGGGAAGAAGCGAGAGCTAATGCTCTTTTGTTTCTGCAACGTGATCAACCTTGAAAAACACAGTTCAGCAAAATAGCGTGGAAGATAAGCTAAGATATCACAAGTAACGTTGCATCCTCTGAAAACATTCCTTAGTTTTGCCCACGCCAGCTCAATTGCATTCAGATCACAGTTATACGGAGGTAGACGAATAATAATGTGTCCCCTTTCGAGAGCCATAACATCCACAAATGTTCATACAAATATAAATCATTTTCAAGTAAATGCTGATGTACATTACCACCACACTCGTAACAAGGATAAACTGGCAATTCTAACGCACCAAACGAGCCTTTATGAAGGAAGACATACAGTACAACATAGAGATTTATACCGACGGAAGCAAGATAAATGGAAAAGTTGGAGCAGCAGCAGTAATTTTCCAAAATGGGGAAGAGGTTAAAAAGCTCAAGTATAAACTCGGTGAGTGCTGCTCCAATAACCAAGCAGAACAGATAGCAATTCTAGAGGGACTTCGAGCAATAGCCGATAACAGCTTAGAGCTTACAGTGGGAAATAAATTAGGCATAGTGAACACAGACAGCCAGATTACAGTGGACCTTCTTAAGAACAGTCAAATCCGAAGCAAAATAATAGAAGAAATAAAGGCCAAGATCAAGCATCTGTAGGACAACGGCTGGACCATCCACATAAAATGGGTAACGGTACACGCGGGACTACGCGGGAATGAAATAGCAGACCAGACGGCAAAGGAGGCTGCACAGGAAGACAACGGGGAGATTATCTACAGCGAGATACCTAGGACACACATAATCAAGGAGGCAGAAGAGAAAGGACTGCGAAGGTGGCAAGACCAATGGGAGAACACAACAAAAGGAAGAATCAGCAAAAAGTTCTTCCCTTCTGTGCAAGAACGACTAAAAATGAGGATCCCACTCAACGGACAGACTACTGCCATCCTAACTGGACATGGGAAGACAAGGGACTACTACAACAGATTCAAAATATCGGAAAGTGCAATGTGCAAATGTGAACTACAAAACCAAACAGTGGATCATTTAATATACAACTGTCCTCTTCTGAACAGTGAAAGACTAGAACTCAAACAAAACATTAGACTGAGGGGTGGACAGTGGCCAGCAACAAACAGTGATCTAATCAAGCACTACCAAAAACAATTTTTAAAATTCATAAACAAAATAGACTTTGAAAAAATGTAAAAGCATAACCAAAAATTGTATCATATAATGAGAACTTGTAACACTTGTAAAAATTGTAATTACTACAACTCGTAATAAGTTTAAGGAATGCATGTAGTGTTACGATGTAACGGAGCATGCAGTGTAATAAATAAATAATAAAAAAAAGTAACTACAAAGGGATAGTGTTATACAATAAACTTCCAAATTCATTTCAACAAGCTGCATCATTAATTTAAGAATAAGGTTAAGAAAGTTTTGCAAGCACAGTGTTTTTATACAGTTAATGAATTTTTAGAACTATAACCATGTAAAGGAGCACTGGGAGCATAGTACATTCACATATTATGACATTTCTTGTAGTAAATTAGTCTATGCAAATACCACATGAAACCTTAGAAAAGCTGCTTACTGTGTATATTGTATGTAATCAATTTGACTTTATGTATATACTGCATTTATACATTTTGACGTGTCTCATAACATGTATATGTTGCCAAGGACGAACTAAAATTCTAATTGTAACATACGATTGTTGTAAACTGGTTAGCTAATTAACCTCAAAATTGATCAAAACAAAATATGGCGGACATGATAAAGCTTAGCATATTAGCCATTAGATGTTAGTGTATAGCACATTTGAAATTTCAAAGTTGTCATCTATGTTTACGGAGCTAAACGAAACTTACCGAATGAGGACTTGGAACCTGATCGCTCTTATCGCGTGCATAGTGTACATGACTTTTTAGTTAAAACATACCTATATAGCTGCTACCTGACCTATGTAAGAGGGGGATGCGCTGATGATGGTACAAATACTGAGAAAACAGTCATGTCAACTTTCACTGCCTAACATTACACCTCTAAACTTAAACAAAGATGGTGGTTTATTTCCTAGAGTCACCATGGCTTTGTAAATAAAAATTGTACTAGATATTAACACGAAAGTGGAAGGGATTTATGCTAGTGAAAGAGATAAATTGAGTGTAAAGCAGATCATGAAGGTGTTCAATGTAGGCAAAACTCAAGTTTACAAGATTCTAAAGAATAAAGCAGAAATTCTGAAGGAGTTGTAAAATTGTGCTAATGGGAAAATAAAGAAGGAACTTAAGGAAACTGAAAACCAGGATATAGTGTGGGAGTGGTCTGTTAGTGCTTGGGCAAAAAATCACCACATATTGGGGCCTATGTTACAGAAATATGCTAAAAAGGTAGCTGAAAGACTGGCAAGACTGAATACAAAATATCTATTGGATGGTTGTAGAGTTTCTGCAAAATAATCAGATACATTTTAACAAACTATTTGTTGAATTGAATGACATTAAAACTGAAACCAGCTCTGGATTACTAAATTACCTTCAATAATTAAAGGATACAAATCTGGAAACATAGCAAATGGTGACGAGACAGGATTATTCTTACATGTGTTACCAAAAAGTCATTGAGTCCTGTTCAGTTCCACTTAAGACAGATTTTACTACATGTAAGTATTAGATTACATTATTTTATAGTTAAAAAACAGCTTGCATTTGTTGCATCTGTGATATTTTACATATTTTCCTATATCTTTTAATAGGATGCTTCGGGAAGCATGGGTCTTACTTCAGCTGGTGTGGAAAAGAAACCTGTGGAAATGTTACCAGGTATAAAAGTTATAAAAATAGCCTCAGGTGTGGATCATCTGGTTATGCTTAGTGAAGAAGGGCAATTGTACACTTGTGGCTGTGGTGAACAAGGGCAGCTTGGACGAGTGTCAGAGCGAGGTGCTAGTCGAGGCAGCAGGCAAGGCATGGGTAAGTCAAATAAAAATTTCTGTAAGCATGCACTTAAGAGTTGTTTAAGGAAGACAACTAAACTTATGATTTTGAAAACTTAGTTAATGTTAAGCACTCATATTGTTGATGGTTTACATGTAACAGGAAACATGGGAGAATAAAGAGGTCAGAAACATTTTGAAATATGAATTTGAGTAATTTTTCAAATATGTTGGGAAGTCAGTAATAGTAAGCTATCAGAAAACTATGAAAGGGTAGAGCCAGACTGAAAAATTCAATGCCATAGCCGGGATTTGAACCATGGATCTTCTGGTTTCCATCTAGCCGCTCTAAACCATTGAGCTACTATTATGGCCAATGTACCAATCATGACATTAAGTTCTCCAACTGACTCGTGTGGCACGTTGGCCATAGTAGCTCAATTGTTTAGAGCAGGTGGATGGAGACCATAAGATCTGTGGTTCATATTCCAGCTATGGTGTTGAATTTTACGCCAGAGTAACTGACCTCCACGACAAACTCGTGACTGCAGACGACGGACCTCACATCACAACAAGAGCAAGCTACCTCCTCCTTTCGAACGCTTACTAACACCATTTCATCTCTGACCAAGCAACTACAAGACGCTATACAGGACGCCATCAACCAGAAGTTCAATGACTTACAGGAACACATCAGCAGCTCTCACTCTCAGACCAGGACGCACATAGACCGACTCAATCACAAACTCCTTGAACTTCAGATCGCTGCTGCTCCCACACACCCCGAAACCCTGCGCGAATACTTCTCTGAAGTATTCGCGCGTTTTGACCTCCTAACGACAGCTGTATGCACTGAGCGACCGGCGCGCCATAGCCGCCGCTAAACTAAGCACCATTGGTGCGCAGCGACCCTAAATGAATAAACGA
The DNA here is from genome assembly GCA_030765055.1 of Mantis religiosa. Taxonomy (NCBI): domain Eukaryota; kingdom Metazoa; phylum Arthropoda; class Insecta; order Mantodea; family Mantidae; genus Mantis; species Mantis religiosa. The sequence continues at coordinate 41,382,808 of CM060960.1, forward strand.
TACTAATCATTTAATCCCTCCTTCTATACCCCGGCGATCCATCCAGGGCCTCTCCGGTAATGGCTGGACCGCCGGACACTACCCTTTCCTGCAACGTGCCCCTCTGGCACCTGCGCCCTTACCACCGTTACTAACGGGGATGCTTCCGTGGGACCCCGCCACTTCTCTCCCTTTACTCTCTGCTAAAGCCTCGTTTATAAAAAAAAAAAAAATTCAGTCTGGCTCTACCCTTTCACAGTGCGTCCTACACACGGCTAGTGTGAAAGAACAATTAATTTCCATTTCAGAAAACTGGGAAACTTTTGCATAGATCCTCATATTGTGGGTTTTGGAAAATGAAGATACAGATGCATTGAAAGCCTAGAAATTGAATTATTATTCCAATGTGCAAGGACTATGATACAATGAAGCACAAAATTATATTAATTGAATTATTAACTCACTTTCTTTGTTAAATACAAATTTTGAAAATTAAATTAATTGATGGAAATTAATTGTTCCACCATACTAGCTGTGTATAGGCTAAGGTTTTGGATAGATAGAGTCAACATGAAAAATTCAATGCCATGACCGGATTTGAAACACCGCTCTCCCGGTTTCCATCCAGTCGCTCTTAACCTTTGAGCTACCATGGCCAACATGCTGTCATGACATTAAATTCTCCAATTGAGTCATATGTTTTCCTAATGTATGCAATTTCTGTGGCATACAGTTTCAATTATTTTAAATGTGACACTTTATTTTTCTACAGGTCATTTGTTAACGCCAGCACAAGTAACTTTCAAGCCACGACAGAAACCTACATTTGAGGATATCTGGGCTGGTTCCTATGCAACTTATGCAAAGGAAAAGTCAAAGGGAGACATTTATGTGTTTGGTCTGAACAATTATTATCAACTGGGTAAGTGATTCATGTTTGAAGCTATTTCTCTTTTAGCTCATTAATTGATTGCATAACTAGCCATTGCAAGTACTGCAGATATGGTGGATAAAGCATGATGTGCAAATGATATAAGATAAACAAATCTGCTTCATTCAGTAGTTTTTTGTTGTTCATGGTGAACTGAAATGAACTTCTTGGCTGAAAGATAGGGTAGTATATGATGGTGCAACATATATTTAAATTGGTTGCTGTGCAAGGAGTATAAATATCAATTCTAAAGAACAAAGGTCTGAATTTTATTGCAATTAGTAGTAATAACTGAGTTACTTCACAATCTGGTTTTTAAAAGAATATACGTGAAGGTCATCTGCTTCTCCATGTGGGGAGCTGCAAAGTTGCCAAGAAGCATATAGCAAGTTACGCATATCCCCTTCTTTACCCTCACAATATGCGAAACATAAACAAGCGTTCAAGTTTATCTCACTTCAGCAAAAACATGTACATTTAATCTGTATTAGCCTACTTTAAGAACAGAAATTAATTGTTCGCAATACCATTTACCGCATTGACAGGTGTGAGGTTTTTAAATGACTTATTAACAAGTCTATCAATTGCCATGATTGTACCAGTGCCACTGGTGTGCTGGAATATTGATCCATAGTAAATCCATTGATATGGGCTATCACTTTTAAACACACTTAAAAATCATCGGCCCGATCTGGGTTTGAATCCATGATCTTGGGATTGGTAAGCCAGTTTCTGAGCCACCCAGATCGATTTCATAGGAGTTTAACTTCCAGTTCTGATCTTTGTCTTGGGCCATGTTTCCTCAGTCTCCCTCTAATCCTACTGCCACTAAATCTTGCTTCCATAACAACGTATTTTAATAGTGTTTTAACAAAGAGGCTAACAGCACACAACATAACCGAATGCTCAAGCAAACTCTTGTTTCCCACACACAACTAGCAATAACTGACCTAAAGAATAAATGATGCACCAGTGTAACCAATGTGGCAACCTTTGTTTACATTTCCATAGCAATGACCTTCCCCTCTTATCCGTCATGTCCCTTGCTTGACAGCTGTCATGTATCTTCTTTTAAAAATCAGACTGTAGGTGATAGTATAAGAAAATCTGAAAATATGGAAAGAGAAATAAGTTGAAGTATTATAAGGGACGTTCAGAAAGAAACGAGCCGGAGTCTGGAATGCGCAAACTGGTGACAAGATGGTAATATCATGACATGTGTAACAAAGTGTTGTTCTGACCAGAGCGTGGAAGTTCACAGCCCATCTATACCTTGTTTCACGTAAGCTTGCCCAGTATCTCTTAACGGTCACGTGACCTAATCACCTCTCATTGGTTGCTGTTGTGGTAATGACTGTCGTGCGATAAAAATTAGTTCGTTATTTAACATGGTGATATATCATTATATGTTGGAAGAGAATTGTCAAATTTATATTTTCGTAACTGTTTTAATTAAATATATTACGCAACAGAGCTGATTTATCTGAAATGCATGTTAATTCCTAAACGAATTAAAGAGGAGGTCCCTTTGCTCTCAAGCACATGGCACGATAGCACGTGATTTAGCGGTAGTGATGACATATTTGTTTATGTGACTTTTATCACTGACCTTGTTTTGAACTGGGTTAGTCATGCATCGCCATTCGAGAGTGCGGGAGCTAAATTATTTTATTAATCGTTTATTGCGCATGTACTTATTATATGTATAATGGCATAAATTATTTTATTGATCGTTTATTGCGCATGTACTTATTATATGTATAATGGCAGAGTCTACCGCCAGTTTTTCGCTGAAGTATCGCAAGGATAATTATTTACAAACAGGCGAAAAAAGAATTGTGTTGCATGTGTTTAATGCACTCACAGAGAAGAATCCGTCTTTGTCAGTGAGAGAAGTCGAACAGCTGTGCTCTGAAGTTACAGGTGTGAGTGTTAGATCCGTAGGAACATCGCGACATGAAATTGAGGAAACAGGAAAACTTACCACTCCAGGCAAAAGCAGGAATAAACAAAAGTGCGTGCTCGGAAAAAAAATACGTGAAAAGTGTTGTGCGTCGTCATGTGTGTAGTTTTTCTTTAGAAACGAACTCCCTAACATAAGTAACATTTTGTCTGCTGTAAATGAGGATGCAGATTTACCAAATTTCAGCAGATTGCTTATACAGCTGGGATTTGTGAATGAAAAAAGAGGCAAGAAAAATGTGCTAAAAGACAGAGGCGATATTGCTGTGTGGCGAAGACGCTATTTAAGGACAACTACACTGCACCGAGATACAAATCGCTAAATATACACGAAGAACACACGAAAAGTAAAGTATGGTGTGACACGACTTTTAAGACTGAAAGACAAGCATTTTAGAAAGGTATGTGTGCTGGTTTAAAAAGTCCCAGTGGAAAAGGCCAAAGGCCTTTCTTTATAAACTCTTTCAGTTTCATTGCTCAGTCATTCTGTTTCAATTTGCTCAGTTCATTATAAACTTGTATTTTTGCATGCCTTCATATCCTTATTTGTATGATTTTATTTATCTTCCCGGCAATTATTACGACATTTACCGCAGATTTAAATGTGAGGGGAAGGCACCGCCTATGGCCTATGACGCGAAAACATTAGCCAATTAGGGCGAGGGGGAGGGTTGTTGAACGCGGAGTGATACATTTCAGCTGGGCAAGGTTATATGAAACAGAGAGTAGAGGGCATGCGTGCACGTTATGTGACTATACAAAGCTAGCAGCAGCATGCATCAATCGTCCAATGCTGCCAGTCGCATTGCAAACCGTGAAATGGAGGCGTCAAAATTAGAGCAAAGAGGTAATGTTTGTTTTCTGACAGTGGAAGAAGTAGTAGTAGTAGTATGATTTAGGGGCGCACAAGTGGAAGGAGTAGGGGGAATGGACATTCATAGACAAATGTCACAAGTGTCCAGCGAACACTGCATGTCCCTTGCAAGGGTCAAGGCATGGCACAAGCGTTTCAGGGGAGAATGGGTGTTAGCCTGTGATGCACCGTCTGGAGCACCACACTGCATTACCGATGACATCGTCCAGCTGGTTGATGCACTCATTACCCAGGACCGCCGAGTGACAGTGAAAGCCATAGCTGCTGAGGTCGGATTGAGCATTGGAAGTGTTCACACCATCATGAGGGAACAACTGCTCTTATGCAAAGTGTGTTCCCAACGGGTGCCCCACAGTCTTCAACCACACTAGAGTCTTGGTCATCTGCAGTGCCATGCTAGATAAGGGAATGAGTTCCTGGCACAAGTGGTGGCTGGAGATGAGTTATTTTGTCATCACTCCGAACCAGAATCAAAACAACAGTCTCCAGTGGAAGCATCCAGGGTCACCACCAAAAAAAGCCAAGGCCATCCACACAAGTGCAGGAAAGATTATGCTGACCTTCATTGACCAAGATGGCTCCCTTCTGATAACACTTCCTGCAGCAAGGGACAACAGTGAATGCCCAGCATTACTCGCAATCCTTGACTAACCTTTGCCAAGCGATCAAATCAAAATGACCAGGCCATCTCGCCCGTGGGGTAATTCTGCTCCACAACAATGTAAAGTCTCATATGGCCAACACAGTCGCAGCACTCCTGCAGAAATTCAAATGGGAAGTTTTCTGACACCCTTTATACAGTCCAGACCTCTATGCCTGTGATTATGCCATTTTTGGTCCCCTTAAAAAGGCTCTGAGGGGTAAACAATTCACCTCGGATGATGGCGTCCAGCTGTATGTGCGGAACTGGCTCACATCGTAGCCCAGGGACTTTTATGTGACAACCATTTACTGTCTTGTGTCACAGTGGGACAATTGTCTCAACAGCCAGGGACAATACTTCTAACATACAGGTACTGGTTTCTGTAATTACGTCTCCGGCCTTTTTTTTAATGCACTTTATAAAATACTTATTGAGTCATACTTTATTAAAAAAAGAAAAATAGTTTTAATAAAGTATGAAATTTGCTTCATTTTTAACAATGCTTGTAATCATAACTATAAGTTTGAAGTAGTTTGTAAAATTTGGTGTAAGTTTTGCTGTCAGTAACCAGTTGCTTTATTCAACATTTTAATCCTCAAATATGCCACAGTAAAATATATTTGGTGTTCATTTTTCTGTTGTTCCTTTTTTAGGACTGCCATTGCCAAATTCATCTGAAGTTAAAGTTTATTTTCATCCTACAATTTCAAGTGGATTTGCTGGAAAACAGTGGACACAAATAGCTGCCGCTGAGCATCACTGTATTGCTCTTGATAGTGAAGGTAATGCCACCAAAGCTTGTTTATTTAAGTTTATTGATTTATTTATATAGAAAGTTATAATTAGCAAACTACCATAGGTTGTGACTGTCCTTTTCAAGTGAGGCAGTAAGTAATTACAGAGAATGTTGCTTTAACTTTACTTAGAAGAGAGAATAACATACTTATGCCATATTTCACCAACAGATGTTAAAATCGACGTTAACAAATGTAACGTAACAGCGCTAACACTAATGTTAAATTTCTTGCATTTCACCAACCTGTTTTCTGAAAATGTTCACAAACCTGTGTTAACGTCAAGAAACTTGTAAATATCACAGCTATAGAAGGCTATGGATGAGTCGTATTATTTTCTGAATTTACTGCGATGCGCTTTTGTTTTCATTCTCGTCTGCACAAGCTGAAAAATGGCGGATGAACAAAGTCATAAATAAAGATGTGAAACAAATTTCTCATCGATGGAGAAAGAATTGTTAATTGAATTGGTGACAGTGTAAGGATATTGTGGAAAATAAGAGGACGGATGCGGTGAATGTAAAAGAGAAAGATGTCACGGGGAAAATATTGGAAACAAATTTAATTCAAAAGCATGTGTCACTACTACAAGCACCAAACAACTTGTCAGTATTACGTAAATGTAAAACGAGGTGCGAAGGACAAGTACCTTAAACATTTCAAGACAGGAGGTGGACAGTGTATTATCCACATAATTCAGTGAATTATAAAATCGCAAAGTTATTAATACCTGAAGCAAAGGCAAAATCGGCATATTCCTTTCGATGCATATTCTAACTCACTATTACGTAAATTTAAAACGAGGTGTGGAGAAGGACAAGTGACTTGAATGTTTCAAGACGGCAGGTGGACAGTGTATTATCCACATAATTCAGTGAATTACAAAATCGCAAAGTTATTAATACTTGAAGCTAAGGCGAGATCGTCATATTCCTTTCGGTGCATGTTCTAACTCAGTATGAGTTGCCTGCCAGACGCGAAGGAAGACGGACGCGTAAGCACATGCGCTCGCGACCGAAGATGATTGACGTGCAAATGTATAGAATTAGGATCGGCGCTTTTAACGCATTTAGAATGAGCCAGAAAACTCAGCAGGGATCTTCTGGTATATGTCTAATAAGTATATGGTACATCTTAGTGATATGGGCTTTGTTAATTATTGGGGGAGTGGAACTAAACCCCAGACCGACAATGGAGCAACTAGCCGCGACGCTAGAAAATATCACAAAAGAAATAAAAGAAATGAAGGAGATGGAAAATAGAATTAACAAGAAGATTGGCAAACAGTTTAACGGGATGTTAACAGCATTAGAGAAATTTGACGAGGAAGTAAAGGAAGAAATAAAAGAATGTAAAGACAGACTAACCCGATTGGAAAATTTAGAGGAAGGGAATCTGAAACTAAACCTGATAATATTTGGATTAGAAGAGAGAAGAGACCGACGAGTATGGCAGGATGTAGAAAAACTGAAACTAAATATGGCAGGTTGGGAGATAGTGGATTGTTTTAGAATAGGAAGATTTGGACCGAAACCAAGACCAATAATAGTGAAAGTAGCATCAATGAGATTCAAATGGGAAGTGTTGAGGAACAGTAAACAGTTAAAAGGCATTAAAATATTTATTGAGCAAGATTTGGGTAAGAAACAGCGCAAATTGAAATCTTTAGCTTTATTGGAAATGAAGAAAGCAAGAGCAGCAGGAAAACGGGCATATTTAAAAGGTGTTGATTTGTGGATCGATGGTGTGAAGCAGGAACTTCGTCAGCACTACGTTACATGGGAGGGCAACTACATTTTGAGGGCAAAAGATGACAGGAATGTTCAACTGGCACGTGGTCGAACTACGGAAACGGAGCATACGTCACCTGCGAGGAAGTCAGAGTCAACGTGCTGACGAGGGAAAGAGAAGATACATCACCTGTGATGTCACACGTACGGACCGAACACAGGACCGAGTGAGTCGAATCACAACAGCTAAATGACACGCAAGGAGATCAGCTGATGGGGGAAGCTTATACCGCGTCAAGTAGTTTGAGAACGGCTGAGATTGAGCAGAATTTAGGCGACTTACAAGTGGTCTCAATGCCATCAGGAAGTATCCTGGAAGTGAAAGACCGTGTGCGCACCAGGAGCCAGATGAACTTAGAAAGGTGGAGGTTCAAAAGGAAAGATGAAGCATAGGGATTCGCATTATCCATTGGGGGTTGGAATGTAGACGGGCTTTGGGAGAAAGTGTGCAGTGGGGAAATCTATAATGTGCTAAAAACTTGTGATATATTAATGGTTGTGGAAACCTGGATAGAGAAAAAAACTAGTGTAATAATTCCAGGATTTGACTTTTGTAGCATAAGTGGGATGAAGAACCAAAGGAAAGGCAGAGCTTCAGGGGGTTTAGGCTGTTTTATAAAGAAAGATAAATGTCTTAAGGTGAAAGAAGAAAAAGAACTGTCAAGTAGATCAGTGTTATGGATCTCCATAGGGGACATGTATCAAAATGGGGGAACTGTCTGTATTGCTACAGTGTATAACCCACCTACTGTATCAGAGTTCTATGATCCAAATGTGTTTAGGAAACTAGGTTGGGGTATAGAAATGTTGGAAAATAAGTATGGGAAAGTTGAAATAATAATTGTAGGTGATTTAAATGCAAGAATAGGGGAACACCAGGTTAAGTGGATTAATCCAAGTGATGAAGCTAAGAAGGAACTTGAAATAGAGATTAGGCATAGTAAAGACAAAGTTACCAATAATGAAGGGAGGAAACTTTTAGATTTCTGTGAGGAGAATAATCTTATGATCTGTAATGGTCTGAAAGCGGGTGACAAAGAAGGGGAATTCACTTTTGCTTATAAAAATGGCCAAAGTGTGGTAGATTCAAAAGAGAAGTAACTGGGGTGGATCTTGGGCACATAAAATGTATGACTTGCTGAAGCAGATAGGTATGGGTCATTCTTGGATAAATGCAGAGTATGGGTATAGAGGTTTCTGGAAAGAAGTTAAGCTAAGATTAGAAGATATTGACAGACAAGACATTTTTGCCAATACAAGTGACAAAAGCTCACTGAGATTATATAGAGAAATAAAAACAACCTGGGGGAGGGAAGGATATATAGATATATGTAGTAAGTTAGGGCGAGAAGGTTTTGCTTGGGCGAGAACAGGAGTGAGAAACTTGAAAGGTATAGGTCAAGAGAGGGAGCTAGATAAATGTCCATTGTGTGGAGAAGAGAATGCAGATTTCCATTGTATATTAAATTGTAGTCAAACAAAGGTATGGAGAGAGCAGGCTTGGCTACGTAAATGGGACAATTTGGGGGGGTGAAGTAGTAATGAGAAAAATGTTGTCAGTAAAAGGAGAAAAGAACAGGAGAAATATAGGGAATTATTTAGGGAAAGTTAAAGAGAGATGGCTAAGAACAATTAAGAGAAAAATGTAGAGTGGGATAGGTGAAATGGCAGAAACTGTAAAAAGGAGCAGAGGGCCTCCAATACACAAAAACCTAGGGTTAGGTGTATGGGGACTGAATTATTTTTCAATGGTGGGCAACATGATAGGATTTTCAGGATTTAGGAATATATGGCATATTTCAGTATAGATTTTATAATTGTAATCTTGATTTTGTATTTCCATTTGTTAATGTAAAAGGAAATAAATTACAAAAAAAAAAAAAGTATAACGTTAATTTAAAACTAGGAACGAAGGGCAAGTGACTTGAACGTTTCAAGACGGGGGGTGGACAATGTATTATCCACAAAATTTAGTGAATTATAAAATCGCAAGGTTATTGATTCTTGAAGCAAAGGCGAGATCGGCATATTCCTTTCGATGCATGTTCTAACCTCTCTTGTACTTCTGTAGTAACCTTCATAGCCACATGTTTCGACCTATACCTCCGTAAAAAATTTTCTTCGGATAGCTCCTCAAAATCATTTCTCCTCATAGGCCGTGCTCTATTATGAATGCCATTTAGATGGTCTTAAATATAGCAAATCGACATCAACAGCTGAGTTCATGCTCGCTATCTTGACTATTTACAATTGTTAAGGACTTAACATAAAAAATTTGGCTTGTTAGTTTAACAAGAGATTTAACACGAGTGTTAAGCTAACACTTGTTGGTGAAATGCAATTTTTGTTTTAACTATTGCTAAACTCATGTTAAGTCTTGACATTGTTGGTGAAATCGGGCATTAATATGTTTTGTATAACTGTATTAGGAATTATCCCTCTCTGAACTGGTTATTTCCAGGTTTCCCCAGTCGTGTTAATGCTATAAAAATGTTAGTTTAATTAAATATTAGTTTTATTGTATTTTTGCTATTAAATTTTGCAGGTGTTGTACATGCATTAGGTCGTAAAGAATATGGGCGTTTAGGACTTGGGAAGGACTGTGAAGAAACCAAAGAACTTACTGTTATTCCTGCTCTGAAGAAACATAAATGTACTTTTGTTGCATGTGGTAGTTCTGTTTCCTTTGCTATCACAGAAAACGGTAAGTATTATTATTTAAATTCTATATTTATGGAAAACTGTTTTATATATGTGTAAAATGGGTAAAATAAATACAATACAAGGGCGGTTCAATAAGAACCCATGTTAGGAATAAAGATGCCAGTATTTTCAAACATAAATTATTTATATCGAGATTTAACTGTATTGGAACACCACAGTGAAGCGAAATAATTATTAACTTATAGATGAGCCGTATTTATTACACATTGGCTTCACTTACGTACCTATTTTGAGGACGTGTTTTGCAAATCATCGTTTGCATCTTCAGCTCTTATGCGACTAAAGCTTGATTCAGTGGTGTGGGTAATTCTGGAGTTGCTGCTGCCATCTGTTGATTTAGTGATGAACTTAAATGTGGGATTCTCTTCTGGCGGGATTTCAGAGTTCATTAGTTGGTTTTTATGTTTTTCTATGTATATTCTCTCCCATATAACATTGGCACCAAAAAAAATTACAACATTAAAAACCTACTTAACAGTAATAATACTGATAAGATAAAACCAGAGGAAAAGTCAGGCATTTACAAGATTAAGTGTAAAGACTGTGAAAAAATTTACATAGGGAGGACAAAATGAAACATAGGCACTAGAAAGAAAGAACACTTCAGGCACTTAAGATACAAAAATATTGATAAGTCCGCAATAGCAGCTCATTTCTGGTCTGAAAATTATGAAATTGAAGATAGTATCGAATGACTAAAATACGTACAAAAACATAGTGAACTCATCTTGAAACATAAGTGCACGCACACATATACACACAGAATAGGAGGAAGAAAGGATGGTCTCTTCCTGCTTGAAGGTCAGTGCTCCTCCGTATTTCCACTACCAACTTAACCACACCCATATGCATCCGTACACTACTGAGACTCATTTGAGACACTCGTTATTTGCAAAGATAGCCACTTGAGTTCTGTGAAGAACATATTTAATGTGGGTAGTGTATTATGTTATTAATATTTATTATAGTTTATTATTATTATTAATTGAATTTGTTATACTTTTAGGACAATTATATGGCTGGGGAATGGGAACTTCAAATCAGCTTGGAATGGGTGATGACGACGATGACATTTATGAGCCACGTCTGGTGCAAGGCAAGCAGTTAGAATCAAGATCAGTGATTAGTGTCAGTGCTGGTGGGCAACACACAGTTATTCTCGCTGCCACTACTGATAATTGACACTTTTTTTAAGTTATAAATGCCAAAAGAAGAACATTATACTGCTATAGCAGTATTAAACTTTGTTATGAGAGTGTGTTCAGGTATGCCTGTGTGTGTGCGTGCACACAGCATGTGATTTTTAAGCCACAGTGATGTCATTGCAGAAAAAAATAATGGACCATTTAAGTGTATTTAAATAATTAAAAGTGAAAGACAGCAGCCACAATTAATACTTTGTTAACATGATGAGCTAGTATTTGGAGTCCATATTTACAAATGTCTCTTAGCTAGAAACCAAACAGAAGTATAATCACTTGCCTGTTTTTTATTAGAGATTTGCTTCTGAGACTATGTACCATAAATACTAAGCATAAACCGTCAATCATTCTGTAAGCAGGTAACATTTAAGATAACTGTGAAAGATAGAATCAGAACTGAACAATTCAATGCCATAGTGAGAATTTGAATGACTATTCTATGAGTTGCATTTTATCTCAATGATGACTTACAGTTTGTAAGTACTAAGTCCCAGAATTTAAGATGCTTATTATAGTTTACATTTATAACAAGCAAAAAATCTGGGTTATCCAAGAAGGTTCAAAAAGATAATAAAAAGCATGTACCTCATCAAAATATTCTTAATGGATTCCAATGTGTAAGGACTATGATACAATGAAGCACAAAATTAATATAATTTTGAGTCAAACTAGTACTCAATGCTCCACTTATTGCTAGTATTTACCTAGAACGTGTTTCGTTAGGATCTTCCTAACATCATCAGCTGTTGTTGATGTTAGGAAGATCCTAACGAAACGCGTTCTAGGTAAACACTAGCAATAGATGGAGCATTGAGTACTAGTTCGACTCAAAATTATATTAATTCTTAATGGAGTTTAGAAATTGTTGTTGACACACTTTCACCTAAAAAAAGATATACTGATGTGCTGTAAAGCCAATGTATTTTCATGGTATACAATATAGCTACAAACTAGTTGGTAGTAAAAAAGGCAGTGAGCTTCTGCCATCTCAGTGTAATGTATTACTTATGAGCAGCACTGTCTCGCATCCAGTTTAACATTAGAAGTTCATTTGGTAATGTTTCGGCTTGACTCTCGAAATAAAGCACCAATTTCTCTTATTATTTAAGTTATTTGATGGAAATTAATCATTTCTTCACACTAGCCGTATACAGGCTAAGGTATTGGATTGATAGAGTCGACATGAAAAATTCAATGCCATGGTTCAAATCCTGGCCGTGGCATTGAATTTTTCATGCTGACTCTATCAAACCAATTTTTCTGTTTGCTACTGCTTGTGCGTGGGGTCATAACCACAGCTGGTTCATCAATACTGAATCAAAAGCACTGCAATCAGTTTATAACCTCCATCATTGTCGATTTGCAGGCAATGATCAATGTCTTCATCAACATTGGAACAGCCTTTGATATTTTTAAGTCTTTAACATTTTCTTTCATACTTAATTTTTTTTTTTTTTTTTTTTTCATCAATTTTGTTTTATGGCAAGTTATATACATCAGGTCACAACTTTTTCCATGACTTTCAGTTACTCTTCCAGCCTGGTCCCAAGCGGTGGGATGAGTGCATTGAATGAGTGCATTGGCAAGAGAATTCGAGTGATGTACCTACAGAGATTAGCAATTTATTGTCTGTAAAACAAGTCTTCATTTACGACACTAAAAAACATAATTCCCCCCCCCCCCCCCCAAAAAAAAAAAAAAACTGGTCTGGGTTAACAAGGTTTTGCTCTATTTACAAATTATAAGGGGTATCATTGGGGTATGTGATTTCATATTTGAAATTTTCTTGCGATTTACCAACAAAATGCAAGTATTGCAGTATTTAATATCATACCAGCATGTTGCCATGGTAGCTTAATGGTTAAAGTAGCAATTCGTAGACCAGAAGATCAGTGGTTCAAATCCTAGCTCTGGCATTAAATTTTTCAGTTCTCATTCTTCCTTTCAAAGTTTGCCTGCACACAGTCTTGTGTGTGTTAGAACAACCAATTATCAACTGGCCTTATAAATGAAAATTTAAGACAGCTATTTGAAGTCTGTAAATCTTTGATATTTACATCATTTTATTTTAGAAAATAGCTGCTATATATTCATTTGCAAGGAAATCGCTAGATAAAAATTAGGCCCTAGAATGGAAGTTGTTTCGCCGCAGCAATAAAATGCTGGTTATAGTTATTTTGGTACGTTAAGTTTACTTTAATAAGAATGATACAGGAGCTGAAAATGAAAATTAAAATTCAAGGTGATAGGTGCAAATGACCTTGCTGTTGATGGGCCTTTATATCCCACACACTAACTCACTGAAGATTATCATCCATATTTAATTGTTATAAATTAGGCACTTTCTTTTAATTGTTATGCACCTTTATGAAAATTTTTATGAACAAGTGACCAGAAAAAGTCCATAGTTTGATATTGTAATGTTAATTTTTTATTTGGTGTGCTAAATGTCTTCATTGATTCATTAATACCCTTCCTAGTGTGTTATCAGTATTGCTAACAACAGCATATTGTAATTTGTAATGTTGAGACTACCGAGTAAGCAGTTTTGTAATGAAAGTTGGTGTCAAACAGCCAACTAAAACAATCAGAGTTTAACAGTAATGTTATATCTGAATTAATAAACTAAGCTGGCATATAAGTAAGGAAATATTTCTGTGCAGTATAGCTTTTGGTTTTGTTAAATGTTACACAAGAACCTAGATTATCTGGCTCTGAATCCAGTTTAATTTTTGTTCCTCAGAGTACAAATTTGAAACAAAGAACTGTACATACTGTTTACAAAATAAAAGAGTACAGTACTGAGTTTGTGCCAAAAAAAGGGTATTTTTCTTATTCATGCCAAAACAAATGTTTGTGTAGAATAGTAATTTACATTCATTTAATACCATATTTCATTGCATAATCGTCACGTTTTATGCTTTTTGCAAAACGTAAAAATGTGTGCCACCATTATATGAAAAATAAGTTATTTAAGACTGGCAGTATTTCTTTTCAGCAACTTATGCCATTCGGAGTGTATTCAAAAATGGTATAATTGAGCTTTTTGTTGTTGCAAAGAAAGATGAAAAGAGGGTAAATAAAAGTACCATGGGTTGCTGAAACCATTATACAAACATCTAACCTTTAAAAGAAAAAAAAAAGTGGATAGTATAACTTTGGAACTAGTACTTCATGCTCCAAATATTGCTAGTGTTTACCTAGAATGCATTTCGTTAGGACCTTCCTAACATCGTCAGCTAATGTCAATTCAGCTGACGATGTTAGGAAGGTCCTAATGAAATGCATTCTAATCTCTGTTTCATATAACCTTGCCCCGCTGACTTGTATCACTTCGCGTGCAACTACCTTCCCCCTCACCCTAATTGGCTAATGCTTTGGCGCCATAGGTCATAGGTGGTGCCTTCCTGTCACATTCAAACCTGCAGTAAACATCATAATAATTGCCAGGAAGATAGATAAAATCATACAAATAAGGATATGAAGGCATGCAAAAATACAAGTTTATAATAAAATTGACCAAGTTGAAACGAATGAATGAGCAATGAAACTGGAACAAGTTTATAATGAAAGGGCCTTCGGCCTTTTCCACTGGGATTTTTTAAACCAGCACACATACCTTGCAAAAATGCTTGTCTTTCAGTCTTAAAAGTCATGTCACATACTTTACTGTTCATGTGTCCTTCATTCACCCAAGTCTCGTCATGGTAGTATATTTTGCAATTTGTATCTCGGTACAGTGTGATTGTCCTTAAATAACGTCTCCGCCACACAGCAATATCGCCTCTGTCTCTTAGCAAATTTTTCTAGCCCCATTTTTTCATTCACAAACCCCATATAAGCAATCTATACAGACTAGATCTGCTGAAATTTGTAAATCTGCATCCTCATTTACAGCAGACAAAATTTTATTTATGTTAGGGAGTTCATTTCTAAAGAAAAAACTATGCACATGACGACGCACAGCACTTTTCACGAACTTGCTGTGTTTATTCCTGCTTTTGCCTGGAGTGGCAAGTTTTCCTGTTCTCTCAATTTCACATTGCGATGTTCCTACGGATCTAACACTCACACCTGTAAGTGAGAGCACAGCTGTTCGACTTCTCTCACTGACAAAGATGGATTCTTCTCTGTGAGTGCATTAAACACATGTACCACAGTTTTTTTTTTTTTTTTTTCGCCGGTTAGTAAAGGTTTACCCTTGCAATGCTTCAGCGGAAAACTGGCAGTAGACTCTGCCATTATACATATAAGTACACACGCAATAAACGACCAATGAAATAATTTAACTCTTGCACTTGGCACAGTACACCTTCGAATGACAATATATGACAAATCCAGTTCAAAAACAAGGTCAGTGATAAAAGTCATATAAACAAATATGTCACCACTACCGCTAAAGCCCGCCTCGGTAGCGTGGTGATAGCATGTCTGCCTCACGTTCAAGAGGTCCCGAGTTCGAATCTTGGTCAGGATGAGTTACCTGGATAAGGTTTTTCCGGGGTTTTCCCTTATCCTGCAAGACAAATGTCGGGTAACTCTAAGCTCTATGGACCCTGGGCTCATTTGAGCATCATTTCACCCATTCCATTCATCGTCCGATATGACTTAGTGTTGGAGGACGTAAATTACAAAAAGACTACTGCTAAAGCACAAGTCATCTGAAAGGCAGGCTTGAAAGCAAATAACGAACTAATTTTTACCACACAACAGTCTATACCACAACAGCAGCCAATGAGAGGTGATCAGGTCACGTGACCATTTAAGAGATATGGGGCAAGTTTATGTGAAACAAGGATTAGGTAAACACTTGCAATATGTGGAACATGGAGTACTAGTTCACTCAAAATTACATTCATTTTGTGGTTCATTGTATCATAGTCCTTACTCATCAAGAAAAGTGGATACTTTGGATTACTGAACTAAAACTCATTTATAATACTGCTGAATCGTATGTATGTTTTAACTTGAGTTGATATTATTGAACAACTGAAACTCAACACCCTTTATTATGCAACTCTTCAACATATGCTAGCACCTCGGTATCACTTCCTAGGAACTTTCTGGTTTTAGGGCCACAATAAGAGTATCTTGATTACCTTGTGTATTGTCACTTTATGCCAATTTCTTAGTTATTTCCTCACTGAAAACTCTTTCTGTTCCATGATTGTAGTCACTCTTGGTTTAAAACCTGCCATATAATTTTGCATTTCCACACTGATGTTTTACAGAATAAGCACTTGTTAGAGTCACTATAGAAATTGTGAAGTAGATGGTTATTGACTTGGAACCATGTTTAAAACAGTTTGTACTGCTCACCACTCCATCTGTTTCTGCTTCGTCATGTCTGATTCTAGTGCTAAACTAATCATATTCATGAATGGGCTAGGCATTGATTTTATCTTCAGTGATGACCTTACAAACAGAACTAGTGGCTCAGCACTACCCTCTCCCATGATCTTACAGAATTAATGGCACACATTGTTACAGTGATGGCACATTATATTTCAATATTTCTGAATAGTGAACATCTGGGTTATTAACCCTTTCACCGATATGGACGTCATATGACGTCCAAGTTAAAGTGCCCCAAACCGATATGGACGTGTATAGACGTCCTGCGCATACATGCATTTAATGCTCAGTTAACGCCAATTATTTTAATCTTGCTGTTTTACAATCAATTTAAATTAGTTCTATAAGGAATGTAAACGTATCCTTAAAGGTTTCTTTTTGAATTGTACACCTCCAAACCTGGATAAACACCCAAGGGCACATCTGCAGATTCACACCAAATAATATTGGTTTCCTTGCGAACTTCTTTTTCGCAACACACTACACATTTTCGAAATGGTTACAAGTTTTTGGGTGTGGGTGGTATACTTTTAGGAAAGTGTTTTTTCTCAAGTATAAGGGATGATGTGGTGAATTTTGCTACCCCCTAGTATAAAGAGGCCTCTGAGTATTATAATGCTCAATTAGGTTACGAGCTCTTTATACGCGCAAGTACAGGTAGATGAATGTCTTTTACTGCTCTGATAATTACTAAACAACTGTGCATAGTTACATCCAGTGGTATAAAAGTACTTTTTTTTACCATTTAACTGTTTTCCGTAAAGAGGGATAGCTGGTAATAGCTGATCCGTATCACCCATATTTGACCCGCCATTTCCCCAAACGGAGTAGCTAACATGCCAGCTGTAGACCAGTACACGTCACTGCTACGTATGTCCTAAAGATCTCCTTCATAATCGTACAACAAATCTTCCAGATTTTCTACAGTAATATCAGAAGCCTGTACACATCATACCCAAGCTAATTTATTTGCTACATTACGGGGATAAGCCATGGTTAACATTGAAATTTAACAATTTCAAATGTGCCGTTCATTTAGTTCTTGATAGCTACAAGAAATCTCTCTGAACACAGAGAGAGTATAAATAGCTGAAATACAGAGCGAAAACTGCTGCATAAGGCTACTAGAAACCTTGGTTGAGAAACACTGTAATAACAGATGCTGACAGAGTTTTCATTCCAGTGTGTGAGTGTGTGACGCAACATATTCTCGTCATATTATCGCTTGGCATAGCATAAATAAACTAAACTTGAACCTGAGAAGACGCTTGCGTAGCTATACATACATACTATGGCTCGTATACACAAAACAAAATGATTCACATATTAGGCGCGTTCGGCACAAAGAATGGCTTTTGCTACAGCGAAACAAAGTAGTGAAATTTCAACAATTTATTAATGTAGTCTCTACTTTATTGTTACTGTATATTTATACTGCCTTTAATGAGCTTTAAACCAGTTTTTGTTTCGTTTAAATAACTTAATAAATACGGAAGATACGGAATTGTATTTATGATGCATTTTTACAGCATTTAACAATTTAAATGTCCTGTTCTGTTTATTGGGTATCCGTTTCCGGCCACTGAAGCGTTTAAATGGCCATCGGCGAAGCGGTTAATGCAGTGATTATGCATTGAAATACAATAGTTTGTTTCCAGATTATCTGCATTACGCCTCCAGCCACCTGGCCTGAATAAACAAGGTTCTTGCATGTTAATGTAGCGATGATAAATCATTTTATTTGAAAATATAAGACTGTGTTTAGAGTATGTGAAGCAAGTAAGATTTGTTTTATTGTTTACTTTACCAGCAAACATAGTTGCAGTACATACCAGCTTTTAAATTGTCATTTTGTGCTGTTTATTCATATTGAGATTGGTTTAATTATGCAGTGTGTTTACGCATAATAACTATTAGCTTTTTAAGTTGATTTTGTTGGAGAAATTGTAAAGCTGTAGTTTTCAAAATATTGCAATGTTTGTAAAGAAAAAAGTGCTATTTAATATGGTTATGATGTAAAATGTGTGATTTGTTCAATTATTTTTTTAAGACTGCCATGTTACACACATGTACAGTTGTGTGAATGTTAATAAATTAAACCACACTCAAACATATTTTTATTTAATCACCCACTAGCTTGTGAGGATAATACAGGGTTACCACAAATGACTAGTTTCACTGAACACAAGTTACACACGTTCAAAACTTGAAATATCATTCGTGGTAATGCTGCATTTAACACCAGAGAAACCTAAGCTTTTAAAATTCCTTAGAAAACCACATTTGGAAAATTTTCATGCACGAAAATTAACACAATTTATTAAGCTTTGATATTTCATATGAAAAGGATCTGACTGCACTACAACCATCCAAAATACTAAGTAGAGCTCTTAGAAGCACAACAATCAATTTAAACTGATGAAGACAACAGTCACTGAAGCATGCATCAGTAAGTTCTGGTGTACAAAGAGAAGTTAAGAGTAATAAACATGTCAATTTTTTGCTTAAAAATGTTAAAATAATTTCTGTTTCTTCCCCCCCGCCACCCCCTCTTCCCCCCAAAGTATGCGTAAGTCCCAGTAACCCTTGGTCTGCAGTCTTACACAGAGAGACAGCAGGTCAAAACATGGCAAAAGAAAATCTGAGAGATGGTAAAATAATCACATGATAACAATTCCTCTATGATGCGATAACATATGTTTGATAAAGACAAGCATGAAAGTTGGATTAAATTTAAAGGGAGTCGATTAATGACACTAAACAACACTTACTTTTCAGCTGTTTTTTACTCCGTACGATTAGGTGGTATGATTTTCACTTCTTAAAGACTTGTTAGCCTAATATTGCAATTACTTTCTTGGAAGTGTTGAAAACAGTGTTGTTACGATAAATTAAAGTGTCATTAATCGACTCCCTTTAAATTTAATTTATCATAATAACACTGTTTTCAACACTTCCAAGAAAGTAATTGCAATGAAAGTTGGAGTTGGTCAATCCAAATTAAAGAATGTCACAAAATGATCCAACAACTTCAAAAACTACAGAAAAGAATTATATTACAGTGGATACCTGCACATTGTGGAATTGCTGGAAATGATTCAGCTGATTTTCTTGCCAAAATAGGTGCAAATTTAATTCAGAACAAAAGTAAAAACTTACCCTTTACATCCATAAAAAGATTAATAAAAAACAAATATAAAAACAAATAAAAGCAATCAATATCTAACAAAGCCAAAGATAAAAAATGGAACATATTAATTAAAAATCTAGAAATTATTCCAGAAATCCCACGTAAAGCTGCAGTAGCAAATTTTAGATTACTTACGGAACGTGATTCTTTGGCCAAACACTTACACAGAACAGGAATTTATACAAGTCCAAATTGTCCTCTGTGCAACAAAGAAGAGGAAATGACTGAAGAACATCTTCTAACCAGTGAAGCCCTACCTGGCGGACCCATTACACAGAAATATTGGAGAGCAAGAGAGCTAATGGATTCATTGCCAAAGCCTAGCATTTGAAAACAATAACATATTATAACAATGCATTGCGACGTAAGCACTGCAATGAGTATCATTATTGGTTGGCATGTATGCGTGAACTTATATTTAAAATTACTGAGAACTGAAACGTAAACATTTGACCTGACGTGATAAAAGAAAAATGTACTTTGAATAAGCCAAGGTGTTTGTTAAATTTGATGAGAGGAAACAATACACCTCTTGCTAGTCTGGCAGAACGTGTCTGGTCACATTATATCTTTGTTTATGAATGGTTCGTAATCTCTATTTACTCTAGAGTTCAAAGCAGCATTATTCAGTTACTCTTACATGAAAAAGTGTATCAGCTGGATCAATGAGATGCGATCCACCTTTTCCCCCTTACTACTGCTAGAACAATCCAATAGAGTTCATGTGGGCTCAAATTATGTTGCAAACAGAAATAATATTTTTAAACTGACTGACGTTGAACGACTTATTCATGAAGAAATTGACAAGGAACTCAACAAGACTGGGAAAACTGTGTGGGACATAAGATAAATTACAAGAAGACGATTTTTGGAAAGAAATAGCACGTAATGAGATTTTGGAACCTGTAATCATAAATTTGCAGTACTCAGACTTTGAAGACAATGACAATGACGAATTACCTCTTAACGTAAGTAACATTCACAGCTATACAGATGCACCACTGGTATTTTCGTTGGATTAGAAAAATAAGTAATTCATGAACTATAATTAACTTTAAACTAAATATTTAAAAGATTTGTGTAATATACGAATATTCATGTTGTAATTGTGATTTCAACAACTGCATTATTATAAAACTTTGGAACATTCAGTTTGCGTTCCCTTACATCTAGCGTCACGAACACTCACCAGTGTGCGAGAGAGAGGGACATATAAAAAGAGTGGGGATAACGAGGTGGCAACGGTGAAGGCTCTAACGCATCTGATTGGCTGCAGGCGAGAACTCTTACCATTTGAAACACGTAATAGATAAATCAATGTGAATGCATGCATTAATATAACGTGAAACAAACATATGTAAGCCAATCTCTGGTGTGGAGATAATGTGTCCATCTTATATTCAAAATGTCTCGAGTTCAAATCTTGGTAGGGTGTGTTATCTGGGTTTTTCTGAGGTTATCATCTCTCATCTGGTGGTTTCTTTCAGGGTAGAAGTGTCTGGGAGTCTCGGCGGTGCATGATGGTTTCACCTTTAGCGGGATGGACTTTGGCCTCTGAGCCGGCCTACTGGGCCATTCAGAAATGCACCAGGTGGGATGTCGGTTGTGCAAACCTGCTTGAAGTATCCTGTTCCGGGAAGGCGACTTCTGGTCTCCGAACCAGCCTCGTGACTGTTTTGTGGCCACAGTAGGTGGGATGACGATTGTCCTAAACCTACTGCCCCAGAGTTTCTATCTGATAAAGTGTAGGCACTTCACCCTCTTTACTGTAATGACTCCTTGGGGTTGGCTGCCCTCTGTCTCCTCTCACCTCATCCTCCCTCCAAGGGTACCCCACTTGGGGCATAGCTACAAAAGATCAGTCTGGTCAAGGTGCCAGATCCCCTCTGGACAATCCAATCCAATTTGCATCAAATTACAATCCCATGATCTATGAAAAGTTAAAAAATGAACTGTCAGTGATTTATCACAATGGTACATTCAAACATAATCCTTCAGTCAGTAAACTCAGTTTTTTCACACAAGACTTCTTTGAGAAAGCTTGCTTTTGTGAAGTATGCAAAAAACTGCAAAATGTACTAAAACTAGAGTTTCAACAGCCGAGGCAGAGAGAAGTTTCAATACATTGAAAAGTATTAAGCCTTTTCTTAGGAATGTTATGGGCCAAGATAGGCTTAATTCCTTGGCTGTTTGTTCCACCCACAAAGAGGAAATTGGTGAAATCCCTAACTTCAAAAACAGAGTAATTGAAATGTTTCCGCCTAGAAGAATAGATGTGCTCAGATCTTGCACTAACAACACTGCCATTTGATGAGTTCCTATTTATCTTTTATTATTAATTACCTATTTGAATTAAATTTAAAGGGAGTCGATTAATGACACTAAACAACACTTACTTTTAAATTTTTCCAGAACATGTTTCAGAGACTTTGCCTCTATCCTCAGCCGACCATCGACTGGTTCTCATTGGTGGATACTGAACTAAAAGAAGAGGACACACTAGTCTCGTTTAATGTTAAATCACTGTTTCCCAGCATACCAGTTAATCAACTCCCACCGTTGATAGAAATGGCTCAAATCACTTGGAATGGCATCACCTGAAATTTCAGACTACATCAAACTAACCAAATTATGCATAGAACAAAATTTCTTTCAGTTTCAAACAAAATATTTCCACCTAACTTCAGGTTTAGCAATGGGCAACCCCCTATCACCCTTCCTGGCCTATCTGTACATGAGTGCATTAGAAATAAGGATCACCAAAGGTTTCCCTTGGATGTTCAAACTCTGGCAACTCTGTAGATGACATCTTTGCAATAGTACCAAAAAAACACATCAGTGATGCACTAAAACTTTTAAATATCCAAGAAAAAAGCATCAAGTTCACTGTAGAAATAGAAAAAGAGGAGTATTTACCATTTTCGGATCTAAAAATAATGAGAAATAAAAACAAACTAAACTTTGGCATTTACAGAAAACCAACACAGACACCTACATAAAAGCTAATGGCTACAACCCAAGATCCCACAAACAGACAATCTTCAATAGTTTAGCACACAGACTGGTAAACATCCCTCTCACAGCAGAAGAATACAAAACAGAATACAACAAAATAATTGAAATAGCACAAAAAATAACTTTCCCAAATCATTAGTAGACAAAAAGGTGAACTTAGTAAAAGAGAAGAAGCTAATAAAGGAAACCACAACCCTCTCAGTTACAGAAACTAATATGATTTTCAAAAAATTCACTTACCATCCATGGGCCTATGATAAATTCAAAAAAGTCTTCAAAAAACAAAACATTCAACTAGCACCAGTCAACCATTTCTCCTTAAAAAACGTAATTTGCTCAAACATCAAAGATGCCATTCCATCTAACAAAAAATCTGGTATATATCAAATTGAATGCAATGACTGTAGTCAAATTTATATTGGAAAAACGAAAAGAAATTTAGAAACAAGAGCAAAGGAACACTTTAGGAACATAAAATACAAACAATTAGAAAAATCAGCAGTTGCACACATTTTTGGGAGAAAAACCACAACACAAATCCAGAAGCAAAACTATTAAAACATACATCAGGAAAACAGGAACTATCCACAAGGGAACAAATCTTCATTTCAAAAAATAGGAACAAAGTATTCAATTTCGACATCCCCCAGAAAGATTTGTTCAGCAAGTTCCTTGAACCGACACCAGAGGAGACCTATGACAAAATATTGTCAACTATACCAATGAGAACCATTTGATGTCCGGCTGAGGATAGAGGCAAAGTCTTTGAAACATGTTCCGGAAAAATTTAGAAGTGTTGTTTAGTGTCATTAATCGACTCCCTTTAAATTTAATTTATCATAACAACACTGTTCTCAACACTTCCAAGAAAGGAATTACCTATTTGAAGTTTAAATATAAATCATTTTCAAGTAAATGCTGATGTACATTACCACCACACTCGTAACAAGGATAAACTGGCAATTTGAGTGCACCAAACGAGCGTTTATGAAGGAAGCTTTAACTACAAAGGGTTAATGTTATATAATAAAGTTCCAAATTCATTTAAACAAGCTGCATCGTTTAAACACTTTAAGAATAAAATTAAGAAATTTTTTCATGCACACTGTTTTTATACGGTTAATGAATTTTTAGACCTATAACCATGTAAATGAGCACTGGAAGCATAGTACATTCATAAACCTGTAATATTTATTTATGACATTTCTTGTAGTAAATTAGTCTATGCAAATATCACATGAAACCATAGAAAAGCTGCTTACTGTGTAAATTGTATGTAATCAATTTGACTTTATGTATATACTGTATTTATACATTTTGACGTGTCTCATAACATGTATATGTTGCCAAGCACGAACTAAAATTCTAATTCTAACATATAATTGTTGTAAACTGGTTAGCTAATTAACTTCAAAATTGATCAAAAACGAAATAGGGCGAACATGATAAAGCTTAGTGTATTAGCCACTAGATGTCAGTGTATAGTGCATTTCAAATTTCAAAGTTGTCACCTATGTTTAAGGAGTTAAACGAAACTTACCGAATGAGGTCTTTGAGCCCAATTGCTCTTCTTATCGCGTGTATATAGTATATTTCTATGGGATTGAAATGTTTCTCCACAACAGACTGGATTCTGGCTTATTTAGTGTATGATTTGGGGCAGGCATCAGTGTGTTAATCCATTCACGGTGGTTTGGTGTGGTAAAGAACAGGAAAAAGGTTTCCTAGCAAGATGTTCAACTAAAGTACTGGTTTACTTAAGTGACAATATATTTATTATTCTTTCTTTAAAATAAGATTCAAATATTTTAACAGCAGAAAATTGGTAAATGTTGAATTATGCAAACAAACAAAATAAACGAGGGTAAGCTATAATTTACGCAGTAGTTTCATATAACTTATGCAGAAAACAAATTCTCTTTTACTCAAGATAAATGTGTTCAGCTTTTTTGTATATCTTTTATGTTTTGGAAGACTGAAAGGCAAAACTTATATGACATTACGAACTGCTAGCTATATATCTGGAAATATCTGGCATCTTGACTAAAATCATATCGTCAATACGGTCTTCCTCACTTGAGTGGCTCACATCCAGTTCGCTTGATGAAACAGATTGCTCCCAGTATTCTGACTCTGATTCATCAGAATGGTGTCCTGAATTTCCATCCTCTTCGTCATCAAATAAAATACAGTCATAGTCCTGTAACAAAATGCATTGAGAAGTAAACATAACAGAAATAAGGCACATATCAGAATTATGAAATAAAATCTTATCATAAAAGCAAGGAACACTCACTGATTTTAACTGGACTTTAGGAGATATGTCCTATTGATGTGATGGGGACTGCTCTTGGTGAGAAATTACCTTGTGATTGATGTTTGTGCTGCCATGTAGCCATCTCAGTATGATGTTGCCATATTTTCTTATCTGTTTGTAGTGGCAATGCTATGCATGAAATATAAGATTTTTTTTTCTTTTCCACTTTTACTTTTTGGGGGTTGGTGATGAAGGAGATTTCCACATTGAGCTTTGCTATTTGCTCTCAGGATCAAAATGATGTAGCTAAGTTTCATCAGCAGTGATTAGTTTGATAGAAACTCCAGATCTTCCTCTAACATCTACTTTAACTGCATGCACTGCAGTCTTAAGGTTTATTGTACTGAGATATAACATAGTAAAATTCTCATTACAGCATGTAACAAAAAAAAAAAAAAAAAAAAAAAAAAAAAAAAAGAAAAGAAAAGAAAACAAGGTCGTCAAAAATTTGAGAAAACATTATTTGCGGATATAGGATAAAAAAGATTATGTGAACATACGAGGGCTGTTCAATAAAGAATGATCACAATTTCCTTTTGACAACATACATTTACTCATCCTCATATTTTTATGGTCCTTCTCAAAATAGTCTCCCCTGAATGCAATGCACTTGTCCCAGCATTTCTGCCAGTCTTCAAAGACATGCTGGAAACCATTTTTTGAGAGATCCTTCAAAATCGCCTCTGCAGCCTTCACTACTGCTTCTAATGATGGATAATGCCTCCCACGAAGGCGTTTCTTCAAGTTGGGGAATAGAAAAAAGTCACATGGGGCTAAATCCAGACTATAGGGAGGGTGAGGGATGCACTTCACGTTGATTTTTGCAAGATATTCAGCAACAACATTGGCAATATGTGGCCGCACATTATCGTGGTGCAGCATCCAGCCTGCTTCACGGAAATGTAGTCTTTTGCACCTGATATGGACTTGCAATGTTTTCAGGATATCCTTGTAGTATTGTCTAGTTACTGATGTGTGTGCAGGTACAACATGCTGATAAACCATTCCATGAATATCAAAGAATGTGATGACCATAACTTTCCCAGCAGAAGCAACCACTTTTGCTTTTTGGGGGTTGGTGATGAAGGAGATTTCCACACTGAGCTTTGCTATTTGCTCTCAGGATCAAAATGATGTAGCTAAGTTTCATCAGCAGTGATTACGTTTGATAGAAACTCCAGATCTTCCTCTAACATCAACTTTAACTGTATGCAGACCAGCATGCGAATGTCCTTTGTCTGAACTTGCCTGGTTCTCACATACGGGAACCAGGAGTAACCAAAAATAAAACTTATTCGGCTTGTTTGTTTCATATTAAGCTAACAAAATATAATAAGACTGAATTTTAGTACGAAAAATTATGACCGTAAAAAATTATGATCATTCTTTATTGACAGAACAGTTGGAAAATAGGAAATCACAGCACATGTTCAAAATGGCCTTCACTGTGTAGCTCCAATGCATCTGTCAACCCGCTGTCACATGGGCTCCCTAATGTGTTGAGTTGGGCTTGGAGAATTTCATCTTGTCTGGCACAGTGCTGTAGTTTGAAACAAATGTTTAGGCAGTACTCACCAAAGGTCACTTAAGAATCGCAGTTTGCACTGCCTGACTCTTCATTGTTATACCAAGAAGCTTTATGCTTAATGGCTAATATAAAAACTGTTGCCATTCCAGTTTAGTACTAAGAACAAACGATAAAGATTAGTTTTTTCTTTAATTCTATCGCTTCACGAATTTAGATGGTACACTTACAATGTGTTCAAATTTAAGGTGGTATGGCATACCAGCCCAACTACAGTATTGGTCTGGTAGCCTTCCATAATACGAGCACAAAGAGTCTCTACATTTGCTACTGGAGTTGCATAAAAAAGAGATTTCAAATGTCTCCACAAATAAAAATCTAGTGGGTTTAAGTGAGGCAAGATGGAGGCCACAGAATTGGTCCACATCTTCCTAACCACTACCAGGAAACCTACTACTCAGAAATAAATGGACAGAAAGCCTGAAATGAGTACCGGAGCCTAACAAGCATACTACATCCTGTACTGTAGCATAATGACAGTAACGTTGAAATGCATCACCGTCACCCATTTTAACCAGACATAAAAGCGAATTATGTAGAAAATGAAGCTAGCTACAGTGAAGCGAGTGAGTGAGTGTGTGGTGTTTTAGGGCCCGTCGACAACAAGGTCATTTGGGCCCGAAGTCAACATTAAAACCTAAAAGCTACACTAATTAAGCTAAAAAGGTAAAATAAAATAAAAACGCTCAACTATTAAAAGTACATAAAAAACTCATCCCAGTACTAATAATTTAAAAGCTCTAAAATTAATAAATATAAAATCCAAGTCAGACTTGTTTATTAAAACCGATTTCCGCAACAAACCGCAGTGCCTTAACCACGGCCACTGGGTCGTCCCCTAAAACACCGAGCAAGTTAGTCCTTGAGCCCAAAGACTGGCGAACACGGGCATACTGCGGGCAATCCAGCAATACATGCCGCACAGTGAGGCGTACTGTACACGGAGCACACACAAGGGCCGGTTCCCCTCTTAACAAATGGCCATGAGTCGCTCGTGTGTGCCCAATTCTCAGCCGGGTGAGTATCACCTCGGCCTGCCGGTTATCCCTGCAGGAAGTTAGCCAGGGTTGTACGCTCTCCTTTATTGCCCGGAGTTGTGTGCCTTCCAAAGCTGTCCAGGATTGCTGCCAAGCAGATAGGAGTTGGCGACGGAAAAAACGTTGCACATCCTGGTATGGCACCGTAGTTGTTAAACTCCGGGGCAAACGGCAAGCGGACTTAGCAGCCGCGTCTGCCTCCTCGTTCCCGGAAATGCCCACATGGCATGGGGTCCAAGTAAAAACAAAATTGTGTCCGCCACTGAGCATTTGCGAGATCTGGGCCTGTATTTTTAAAACAAGGGTGTGAGCGGCAGTGTGCTGTTGCAAGGCCTGAAGAGCACTTAGAGAGTCAGTGCAGACGATAAAAGAGCCAGGAGCTAACTTGCAAATAAAAAGGAGCAAATTGAAGATGGTATACAGCTCTGCGGAGAAAACTGAAGTGGAGTCCAAAAGGCGAAATTTGTGAGCCTCACCGTTAATGAAGAACGCGCAACCCGTAGTGCTACCTAGCTGATACAGTGAAGCAATGAATATTACACAAATATAACAATTTGTAACGAAAGCTTCACTTAACTTAAGAAAATGGTGTTAATTCTTCTTTCTAATTGACATTCTTCTTTCTAATTGATATCGATTTCACGAACTCTTGTCCACATCTTCAGTCAAGGAAAACCACAGGAGAAAACTCGTTGTTAAGGAAGTTACTATGTTCTTATGTTTTTTCATAAGAAGTTTTAAAAAGTATTAAAAGTATTAGTTTAAGTGTTAAAAATTCTTTTGAACTAGTTAAAAAGAATTGACAGTGTTGTATTATCTAAGACTGATAAACTTGTTTTTTTTGATGTTACTGCCTTATTTCCTAGTATTCCTAGAGAAAAACTTTTAATTTATTTAAAAAAGTGGTTAAATACAATAAATTTACATGAGGACTTAATAGTTGATTTTGTTAAACTTACTGCTTTTTGAAAGCATAGAGCCAAATTGAAAATTTCAATGCCATAGGCGGGATTTAAACCATGGATCTTCTGGTTTCCGTCCAGCCGTTCTAAACCATTGAGCTACTATGGCCAACATGCCAACATGACATTAAGTTCTCCAACTGACTCATGTTTTTCCCGGTTAACCACTAGGAGTTCTCATAAACACATGAGACAACTACCTTAATGACGACTTACTATGCTGTAAGTACTTTAAGGCCCGGGCTTTATAGTTCGGACCACTATTAGGTACAATTAATGAAAATTAATTGTTCTTTCACACTAGCCGTGTGTAGGATGCACTATGAAAGGGTAGAGCTATGTCTTAAAGAAAATATATTGCAAATTCACTTATCATCCTAAGGCTTTTAATAAATTTAAAAACATTTTCCATCATTCTCATATACAACTAGTTCCACATAACAAATACAGCATGAGAAATACACTAAATCACCCGTTCAAAAACACAAGTCCGGTCAACAAATTATCAGGAATTTATAGTATAAAATGTGAAGATTGCCATGAAATATATATTGGAAAAGCAAAAAGAAACTTGGAAACTAGGAAGAAAGAACACATGAGATGCATAAAGTACAAACAGACAGATAAATCAGCCACAGCCCATCATTTTTGGTCAAAAAATCATAATATTTCTAAAGAAATCAAACTTTTGGTACCAGCAAAAAAGTATTGGGAATTAAGAGTTTGGGAAAATATACACATTTTTAAGAATAGAAAGAGTGCCATGAATTTCGAAATACCAATAGTGGATGACGTCATTCAACTCGTTGAACAGCGCCAAGAGAGGGAGGCGGTCACTTGAAGAACTAGTCAAACATCAGCTGATGATGGGGTCGCGTGGTCCTTGAAAGATGTCCTAATTCTAAATGTAAGTGGAGCTAAAGTGTTTTTATAGTTGACAAGTGGTTTAAAAAGGTTTTATTGATAAAGCTCCACTGTTTATAAATTTTATAATTTTAACAAACAGTATACTTTAAATTTCGAATTGCTGCCTGAAAACTCTCTTTGGAAGTTCATCTCACAGTCAACAGATGCCACCACAGACAACCAGCTCACTTCAGGAAACCAAGGATCCAACCAGTCGGATAACTGCTGACGATGGGGACAAACCATTCTCCAAAACATGTCCAAGTAAGGATAATTTAAGTGATGTTTGTGTTTGAATTACCGACTCATTACTTTCAAATATTTGTAGTAGGTTTTTTGATACTTCGACACATTTTTATGTATAAATCCATTCATGGAAGTGTTGAAAACAGTGTTGTTGTATAAATTAAATTAATTAGGAGTCGATTAATGACACAACAACACTTACTTTTAAATTTTCCCGGAACTGGTTTCTGAGGCCTTCCCTCTATCTTCAGCCGGACATCGACTTGTTCTCATTGGTGTAGCTGGCAATATTTTGTCATCGGTCTCCTCTGGTGGCGGTTCGAGGAACTTGCTGAACAAATCTTTCTGGGGAATGTCGAAATTGAATACTTTGTTCCTATTTTTTGAAATAAAGATTTGTTCCCATGTGGACAATTCTTGTTTTCCTGTTGTATGTTTTAGTAATTTTGGTTCTGGACTTATGTTGTGGTTTTTTTCCCAAAAATGCGTGGCAACTGCTGATTTTTCTAATTATTTGTATTTTATGTTCCTAAAGCGTTCCTTTGCTCTTGTTTCTAAAGAACAGAATTTCTTCCAGTTTCAAACAAAATATTTCCATCAAATTTCTGGTTTAGCAATGGGCAACCCCTTATCACCCTTCCTGGCAGATCTGTACATGAGTGCACTAGAAATAAGGATCACTAAAGGTTTCCCATGGATGTTCAAACTCTGGCAAAGATATGTAGATGACATATTTGCCATAGTGCCAAAAAACACATCAGTGATGCACTAAAACTTTTAAATATTCAAGAAAAAAGCATCAAGTTCACTGTAGAAGTTGAAAAAGACGAGTATTTACCATTTTTAGATCTAAAAATAATCAGAAATAAAAATAGAATAAACTTTGGCATTTACAGAAAACCAACACAGACAGACAACTACATAAAAGCTAATGGCTACAATCCAAGATCCCACAAACAGGCAATCTTTAATAGTTTAGCACACAGACTGGTCAACATCCCTCTCACAGCAGAAGAATACAAAATAGAATACAACAAAATTATTGAAATAGCACAGAAAAATGACTTTCCCAAATCACTAGTAGACAAAAAAGTGAACTTAGCAAAAAAGAAGAAACTACTAAAGGAAACCACAACCCTCTCAGCTACAGAAACTAAAATGATCTTCAAAAAATTCACTTACCATCCATGGGCCTTTGATAAATTCAAAAAAGTCTTCAAAAAACAAAACATTCAACTAGCTCCAGTGAACCATTACTCCTTAAAAAACCTAATTTGCTCAAACATCAAAGATGCCATTCCATCTAACAAAAAATCTGGTATATATCAAATTGAATGCTGTGACTGTAGTCAAATTTATATTGGAAAAACCAAAAGAAATTTAGAAACAAGAGCAAAGGAACACTTTAGGAACATAAAATACAAACAATTAGAAAAATCAGCAGTTGCCATGCATTTTTGGGAAAAAAACCACAACATAAATCCAGAACCAAAATTACTAAAACATACAACAGGAAAACAAGAACTGTCCACATGGGAACAAATCTTTATTTCAAAAAATAGGAACAAAGTATTCAATTTCGACATCCCCCAGAAAGATTTGTTCAGCAAGTTCCTCGAACCGCCACCAGAGGAGACCGATGACAAAATATTGCCAGCTACACCAATGAGAACAAGTCGATGTCCGGCTGAAGATAGAGGGAAGGCCTCAGAAACCGGTTCCGGGAAAATTTAAAAGTAAGTGTTGTTGTGTCATTAATCGACTCCTAATTAATTTAATACATTTTTATGTTCTTAAGGATAATATAATTTAATTGCCAGTAACACATTACCATCATCAATTCTCAGAGCACACCCCAGGTTTTCAGCAACCAAATAACTTGAAAGCTGATCTCGCAGTCAATATGCAGCTGATGATGTGATCTCATGCTCACAATGCATGTTCTGCGCAATAAGTGTATGAAGCTATAATGAGTTTAATTGAGTGTATTCTGAGCTGTATACATATGTTTACTTACTCTGCATTCTGTAGCTAGAATAGGACTCAGAATATTTCCTGTAAGGTCCAATTTATTCAAATGTGACAGTTGAATTAATGCTGCAGATGAGATTGACTCCAGTTGATTGTCGGAGAGGAAGAAATATTTAAGCGCCTGCTGCAACAAATTGCTGTATTAGAAAAAAGTATTGAATTTTCTTAAAATGCTAATTGCAATGATTCAGAATTGACTCTCAAATTACTGGATATCATTATACATTAGGCTGCCTCATAAATAATGTTGGATTTACATTGTGTTTGTAGATGCTTTTATTTTTGTCCATACTATTTATGACGTACCCTTAAGGGGGGTAATATGAGAAAATGTTCAAAAAATCTATATTTTTTTTTTTATTGTTTTGTAAAATAGTATATAGTGTTAGCTATCAAACACCAAAATATTATGACTGTACGTGGTCTGTATGTACCTTTAAAAAATTAAATGCCCTAGTGTTGCTTAGTAGCATAGTAGCAACACATAGTCTTCCATCAGCTGTCTTGGAATCTATAAAGCCCACCTACCAATTCTTAGCACACCCAGACTTGCTAAAAAATGTCTCTATGGAGAGAGACAAAACCCAAATGAAAGTCTCAACAGTTTGATATGGAAAAGGTGTCCCAAAACATCATTTGTGTCTTCCATAGTGGTGAAAATTGCTACATTTGATGCTGCAATAGTGTTTAATGATGGGAATGTTGGCAGAAAGAAAGTTATGCATCAGTTAGGGTATCAACCTTGTGTGTTTATGGAGTACCGACAACATTCGCATCGCTGGTGCAGAAAGAGCTATGAAATTAATGCAGAAAGAAGCAAGACAGAAGAGGAAATTAAAAAGAAAGGCTGAAGAAGACCAGAATGAGGATACAGACTATGGATATGGGAAGTTCTGACTTAAAATTAAAAGGCAAACTAAATAATACTTATTGTATTTTTTAATTGCCTTTCCCCGTAACTTGCATTTTCTACAACTTCAACCCATTTTTCTCTCAAACTACATCTACAGTGATGCAATTTAGCACACAGCTTTCTTATGCTACAATGAACATTTTGTTGGTTCTAGAATTTAAGATTAAGCTCCAGATGGAATGTGATGATACAAAATATATGAAATTATTTTAATTTTTAAAGGATGCATATGATTAACATTTTTTTTTAAAATTCTACAGAGCTTCAATAAGAAATCTATATCCAACAAATTCATTTTTAGTGTGTTTTAAAATAACATACCAAATTTCAGAAAGATAGCATATGTGAATTTTGAAAAAAAATGGGCTTAAGTTTGTAAATATCTCTGCATATAGAAAAAATATGTAGCATTAGTTATAAACAATGGAAAATTACGAAAAAAATAATGCATATTAACTGTATTATCGTAAATGAGTATATTAAGTTTCACTTCTCTAACTTGAAAACTTTGGATGTTACGGCTATTTATGTAAGATCCTGAATATTTGCATACGTCCCCCCTTAAAGAAGCAGCCACATTCACTAAAGAAAAAGAAAGCAACAGCATATTCAGTGGATTCACATACCACCCAAAAATATTTAATAAATTCAAAAAGATATTTTAGAGAACAAAATATCATCTTGACATCTGCAAATAAATACTCAGTAATAAAATTGTTAAATTCAAAAACAAAAAATGAAATCCCACCAATCAATAGTGTCGCAAGGGATCATTTTGCAGAAGCGAGCTGGCACGAAAAGAAAGAGACAGATAGCGTTCAAGCCACCCCACTTGTGTGATTGGTTGACACTTGCTGAAGGAGCTGGCAGAGAGAGCAACAGAGGGAGAAAGAGATGGTGATGGTCTGGATGATTCTCACCTCACTGCAAGGGTCCGTGAGGCTTACTTTGGCTTCCTGTGACGTCGTCAGGTTTTGGGAAACTTCCAGATACTGTGATTGGTGTATACAGTGGCCACAAGTGTCACCTCGTACCTCCTACACAAATACATGAAATTACTGACGCAAGATTTATTTGCTGACTCAGGTCCCCTGGCCATAAGTCTTTGGTTTTCCCGAGCAGCTTGTTGTCATTTCTTCCTGACCCTCGCTTCTTTTGTTCTAATCCACTTTTCTCTAAACCTATATAAGAATTCTCCTATACATCTATTTTTCTTTTCACCCATCCCCATTAACATACGTAATGTCACTACCTCTTTACTTACACTGTCCCATTTCTTATCCCATATTTTTCTCTTGCAGTTTGTTAACTCCTTACATTCTATCAGGTAGTGAATAGTGCTCTCTTCATCTCCACAAAATTCACATATGCCTACCTTATTACTTCTCAACCCTTTTAGATATATTATTCCTACTCTCATCCATGCTATGCCTTCTCTTCCAATTCATTTCCTAGTAAACAGATCCGTTACTGGAGCAGATAAACAGTTCAAGCCCCTCTGCTCTTCATTTCCCTCTAGCCTTCTTGTCATGGGCATGCAGTACACTGAATTTGTTTCACACTCATTTAGAAGATTATCATCTGTTTAATTTCAACCTCATTTCTTATGTGTAATAAATTATGAAAACACTGAAGCACTTGAAATAAATATTGTGACTTTGTGGATTCGTAGAATTAATTTACCGAAATTCTAAATGTTCTTTATTTCCATAGAAACACACTTGTCAATTCTCACATAACAACATTACATTACATATCACAATCTATAACACCAAGGTCGATGACAATAACAAACATTAGCTCTCGTTACAACGCTTCACAGCTGAATCTGTTTAACTCACTGTTTTTCAACTGCAACTCAACTCTTGGCAAGTTGTCGCCTCTTTAAATATCTCACAGATAATTTCTAGATTATTCAAAAATAAACCAGAACCCGAACAGTCTCTACCAGTCAAGAAGTAACTAGAAATTTCCATTTATCTCAGTTTGTTTGTTTCGGCAGACCTTTATCTGCATGTTATCTTGTCTGCCGGCACTTGGTTTTCACACTGCCCGTCTATCAGTTCCTTTTATGTAAACAAGCCGCGCAATCGTAGATACGCATTCGTGACAATATCAACAAATTATTTGCATCAAAAAACAAAAACTGATACTACTGTGGAATAATAAATCTTGCCGAAAGAAAGCTCAGAACTATGGAATTTAATAGGTCTTTACTTTAAAGGCTAGATTGAACTTCTGTCACAACAAATTTGAAGTAAAGTTTTGCTTAAGAACCAATATTACTTATGAGGCATCAGTTATATTTTTACTGTTGCTAATACAACTCAGGAAACAAATAAATTGGCAGTAATACTGGTAGACTCAGCAATATGGGTAGAGAAGCTAGACAGAACAGCTCATATTCTTTACTAGAGAATAAATACCTGAAAGACTTAGCCTATTAATTTAGGATTAAGTAGCCTATTTTCAAATTGCAGCCAGAGAAATATAATTACTTGATAATAAAATACTTTTTTGAAGATAGAAGAATTTTGCGGGCTCAGGAACCGTGGTCTGATGGAGTTGGAACATCCATACGTTTCGTTCACGTCTGCGGTGAACATCATCAATGGTGGCGTGGTCTAAGTCTTCTGGCTGAAGTTTCAGTCACAACTGTGAATGTTGTGACTGTTGTGACTGAAACTTCACCCAGAAGACTCAGACCATGCCACCACTGATGATGTTCACCACAGATGAGAACGAAACGTATGGATGACCACGGCTCATGAGCCAGGAAAATTCTTCTATCTTCAAATTAGACTCCGGCAGTGAAAGCTTATGATTATTCAATAAAATTCTTACCGATAAATTTTCAAAAATTGGAGGCAGTTCTCTAATGGCATTTAAGCTTAAATTAAGATGAACTAAGCTTGTTAAATTACAAAATTCCTTTGGTATTTCTGAAATTTTATTATTTTCGAGTGTCAACCACCTGTAAAATAAAAAAAGAACAATAATAAAAGAGAACTAAAAATATATCTTGTCTAAGAATTTAAAGTAAAGAGTAACATTAAATGTATTTAATATTTTGTACTTTAAAAGATGCAATAATTCTCTTCAAATTTAAAATAAAATAGTATTAAACTATAAATTAACATTTGAATATTAACTGTAAGCTGTACTTCTTAATGATTAATGATGTCATTAGTCGGAAACTGGCCAATGGTTGAAAATCAGCAACTATATGAGTAGAACAAAGAAAGATGTTTTTCTTCTCCCTTTCTCGTCAATGCTGACGTTAAAAGGCGCCTGGATTCCCTCAGAGCGAGGGAGTCGAAGCATCTGACCTGGGATGAAATCAGGGTTGAGGGGTGGGCCCAACGCCTGAGATGAATGACTGATGGAGCAATTGGTGGAATGATGGTGGGGGAAACTGGAGTACCCATAGGAAACCCACCCCAGTGCCATGTTGTCCACCACAAATCCCAACAAAGAAAGATTTACCGTACTTAATGGCTTTCTACTGATAGTTAAAATAGCCCAAAGAAAAATTTAACCCTGGTTTGTCTAACAAGGGAACTATCACTATGCTTGTACCTGTATTCGCTTGAGAGTTTGATGGCATCATCTCTGCTCTCTGTGTGGGATGTATGCCAAAAATCGGGTGCGAAGTATAGCTGGAAGTACCTTACAAGAAGAACCTTACAACTACATTTCTCTATGCCCTCGTTACCCATTGTACCACATACAATAGAGGGAGAAGTGTTGTCATGGAGACTTGCTTACATTTGTCGTTTGTCTTCAAAGTTTCAATTGTGTATGTGTAGTGAGTTAACTGCATGTGTTACATTCAAACATGGCTGGATATTCATTTCCTGAACAGGCAGGAATGATTTTTATGTGAGGCTGCAGAGCTCTATCAGATGGGAGTTCCCAAACCGAAGACAACTGAGTTATTCAAACGTTGTCACTGTTTATCGTTGCCTTGCTGATACAAGAACCATTGCACAATGGACTAATCGAGGAAGACCAAGTGTTGTTTGTATGTGAAATGTGAAGAACAAATTTTACAGTGTCAAAGACGATCCAGGTGTCAGTTAAAGAGAATTGGCTGTGGCATCTGGTATATCTCACAGTACAGCATGAAGGATGAATCCTTCCCCCCCCTCTGATGACCAGGGAGTTACCGAGCTGTCCCGGAAGTGCGCCCAGCGCTTACGTGGGGCTTTCCATAGGGCAAGACCTAGCGACTAACAAGCCCCCCCCCCCACCATCTGGTCCGAAAACACAAGACGGGATGAAAGTGGATACGCCACTTACGCATGCCAACCCCAAAGGGGAAGGCTACCAATCAACCTCGGTAGGGCCACCTGGTGATCTAGCACACCTTCTACTAGCTATACAGGCTAGTATGCGGGAATATATGGCTTCTCTCAACCCTGTCTGGAGACGTACTCGATCTTCCACGGGTATCGGGAAGCACTGTCCCCCTCGAGTCCAGCCCAATCCGAACAACTCCCATTCAGGGAGGGGTTCGAATGTTCGGCCCAAGGTTCCTCTGGTAACGTCAGAGGTACCATGAGGGCTAGGCATCCGCAGCGCTCGCACAACAGCAGCTGAAGGGGACGGATCCCCTCTCTAATGGGAAGCATGAAGGATACTTCAAAGAAGCTCCTGTATCCATATCATATTCAATATTTGTAGGGCCTTTCACCTGCTGATTATCTACCATGGGAGAACTTTTGCCATTGGTTTTTTTAATACAAACAGCCAATCCATTGTTTGTCTTGTCAGTTTTGTTTATAGATGAGGCAACGTTTGGAAGAAATGGAATTAATAATTTCCACAATGTACACATATGTGCAGATCGTAATCCTTATGCTGCACTTCAGGCTAGATATCAGCAGTAGTTTAGGATTAATATGTGGGATAGAATTGTAGACGACTGTCTGGTAGGTCCAAGCATTCTACCAGCACGTCTTACAGGTGCTGTCTACAGGAACTTTATCCAGAACAGTGCTTCAGACTTATTTCAAGAAGATGTGTCACTTCAAATAAGCAAAAAAATGTGGTTTATGCATAACATGGCGGTCACAACGTTACTTTATGGATGTGAAAACTGGGTACCTACACAAAGAACCATCAGCAGAATACAAAGTTGTGAAATGAGATTCTTGAGAAGAACAAAAGGATGTACAAGAGAAGATAGAATCAGAAATGAAAATATAAGAAATGAGTTACAAGTGGAAGCTATCACCTCAAGAATGGATAGGGTACAGAAGAAGATGGTTTGAAGAATGGATGATAAAAGACTGCCAAAAGTAGTTTTCCAATATAGTCCTAAAGGAAAGAGGGACGTAGGGAGGCCGAGGAAAAGATGGAAGGAGACACTGTGAAGACAGAACAGGCGAGAGCCTAATCCAAGAAGAAGAAGAAGAAGAAGAAGCAGAAGGAGAAGGAGAAGGAGGAGAAGGAGAAGAAGAAGGAGAAAGAGGAGAAGGAAAAGGAGAAAGAGGAGAAGAATAAGGAGAAAGAGGAGAAGGAAAAGGAGAAAGAGGAGAAGGAGAAGGAGAAAGAGGAGAAGGAGAAGGAGAGAGAGGAGAAGGAGAAGGAGAAAGAGGAGAAGGAGAAGAAGGAGGAGAAGGAGCAGGAGGAGGTGGAGGAGGAGATGGAGGAGGAGGAGGAGGAGGAGGAGGAGGAGGAGGAGGAGGAGGAGGAGGAGGAGAAGGAGCAGGGGCAGGAGCAGGAGGAGGAGGTGGAGGAGGAGGAGGAGATGGAGAAGGAGCAGGAGCAGGAGGAGGAGGAGATGGAGGAGGAGATGGAGGAGGAGATGGAGATGGAGATGGAGAAGGAGAAGGAGAAGGAGAAGGAGGAGAAGGAGAAGGAGAAGAAGAAGAAGAAGAAGAAGAAGAAGAAGAAGAAGAAGAAGAAGAAGAAGAAGAAGAAGAAGAAGAAGAAGAAGAAGAAGAAGAAGAAGAAGAAGAAGAAGAAGAAGAAGAAGAAGAAGAAGAAGAAGAAGAAGAAGAAGAAGAAGAAGAAGAAGAAGAAGAAGAAGAAGAAGAAGAAGAAGAAGAAGAAGAAGAAGAAGAAGAAGAAGAAGAAGAAGAAGAAGAAGAAGAAGAAGAAGAAGAAGAAGAAGAAGAAGAAGAAGAAGAAGAAGAAGAAGAAGAAGAAGAAGAAGAAGAAGAAGAAGAAGAAGAAGAAGAAGAAGAAGAAGAAGAAGAAGAAGAAGAAGAAGAAGAAGAAGAAGAAGAAGAAGAAGAAGAAGAAGAAGAAGAAGAAGAAGAAGAAGAAGAAGAAGAAGAAGAAGAAGAAGAAGAAGAAGAAGAAGAAGAGAAGAAGAAGAAGAAGAAGAAGAAGAAGAAGAAGAAGAAGAAGAAGAAGAAGAAGAAGAAGAAGAAGAAGAAGAAGAAGAAGAAGAAGAAGAAGAAGAAGAAGAAGAAGAAGAAGAAGAAGAAGAAGAAGAAGAAGAAGAAGAAGAAGAAGAAGAAGAAGAAGAAGAAGAAGAAGAAGAAGAAGAGAAGAAGAAGAAGAAGAAGAAGAAGAAGAAGAAGAAGAAGAAGAAGAAGAAGAAGAAGAAGAAGAAGAAGAAGAAGAAGAAGAAGAAGAAGAAGAAGAAGAAGAAGAAGAAGAAGAAGAAGAAGAAGAAGAAGAAGAAGAAGAAGAAGAAGAAGAAGAAGAAGAAGAAGAAGAAGAAGAAGAAGAAGAAGAAGAAGAAGAAGAAGAAGAAGAAGAAGAAGAAGAAGAAGAAGAAGAAGAAGAAGAAGAAGAAGAAGAAGAAGAAGAAGAAGAAGAAGAAGAAGAAGAAGAAGAAGAAGAAGAAGAAGAAGAAGAAGAAGAAGAAGAAGAAGAAGAAGAAGAAGAAGAAGAAGAAGAAGAAGAAGAAGAAGAAGAAGAAGAAGAAGAAGAAGAAGTATGATGCAACTCTGGTACAT
Organism: Mantis religiosa; assembly: GCA_030765055.1. Taxonomy (NCBI): domain Eukaryota; kingdom Metazoa; phylum Arthropoda; class Insecta; order Mantodea; family Mantidae; genus Mantis; species Mantis religiosa. The sequence continues at coordinate 41,422,181 of CM060960.1, forward strand.
CTTAATTGCATTGTTCAAGATATGCTGATTGGTGTCTACCATCGTTTGGATAGGTAGAGGAGGACCAGTTTTAAGGCCTGCACATTCTCTAACCCCAGGTCCTTTGGATTTTCATCTCTGAGGACACCTTCAACTACGGTTTATGAACCCAAATGAAGAGACTTTACCTACGTGTCATGGAAGCCTGAGAAACTACTCGACACCATCTCGGAGCTTTTGAAAGGGTTCAACAGTTCTTGATTTGACGAGTGCAGGCATGTCTAGAAGCAGGAGGACATTTCAAGCATTTATTATGAGTTTTATCCGATATGAATGTTCTGTTGTATTGAACAGCTACTAAAGAAAAACAAAGGATTATGGAGCATACGCTCATGTAAACTTTTTTCTTTTTTATAGTGTAAGGAACCCATACCTAAAATTTGTGAATGTATTTCTGACATACCATATAGTCATATATACATACAAGGGCCGTTCAGAAAGTAACCTCCGATTGGTCACAGTGCGGGTAGTTGGGGGAGTAGCGACGCCATCTGTGCATTCACGCACTCAGCAGGTCAGTCGGCATCAAGCCGTGGTCGAGTGTGAACGTCGTGTCTGCGCTAGTTTAGTGTTTGTGGCCGTTTGAAATGTGTGCTGCAATAGAAAACCCCGCCAAATGTGAAGTGCGTGTGAAACACTAAAAAAATTACGACGGGCTATACAGAACAAACGCCGTAGTATGCTGACTTCCGTATTGTTTTTTGCACGATAACGCCCGTCCTCACTCTGCTCCCAGAACAACAGCCCTTCTTGAGTCCTTCAAGGTGGACGTTGTCAACCATCCACCTTACAGCCCAGATCTGGCGCCAAGCGATTATCACCTCTTCATGAATATGAAGACATGGCTCGGGTCCCAGCGGTTTGATGATGATGAAGAGCTCAAAGATGTGGTCACAGTCTGGCTCCAGGCACAAGCGGGTGATTTTATGCAGAAGGAATTTCAAAGCTTGTGAACAGATACGGTAAGTGCCTCAATCGTTATGGAGACTATGTAGAAAAATAGTGCAAAGATGTAGTTGTAAGATGTATATATTAAAATATTTTTATTTAACTTGGTGAATTTTTTGCAATCAACCGGAGGTTACTTTCTGACGGCCCTCGTATATATGAGGGGCAATCAAATATTAACAGGCCTTTGTTTACTGCACACGCATAGAGTGCCGTATGAGTTAAGGCTTTTTTACAGCACATGCAGTGAGGTCCCTGGAAGGGGACAGTGGCCTTGGGAACTCATTTGGCTCTGTCCCTCAGTTACTGCCGAGATGTCTGAAAGAGAGGTGCATCCAGCTGTTGCGCAGCGAGTAATAATCAAGTTTCTTGTCAATGAAAATGTTGGTGCAGCTGAA